>CM035345.1:17087303-17687303 GCA_020226455.1 Prunus salicina | reverse complement strand
TAAAATATATTTATAAAAAAGGTCGCACATACGCAAATGCACTACAATTTTATTTTTTTGTTTGCTGGGTATAGTACTTTTTTATATTTTAAAAAACAAATTGGACTAAAAAAATATTTGCAGAACTTTTTGTCTAACAGTTACAATGTGATTATCCGTTCGGTGATAATTACCACTACACGTGTAAAACCCACGTGGCAGCATCCCAACAAACGAAGGGCTACAGCCGTTGGATCAGATAGGACCAGTTCAAAGGCGAAGGACAGAGCATTTTCAAAGAGACTGACTGCCCACGTCAGAGAGAGAGAGAGAGAGAGGGCGATCTACTCACGCGGCGAAGAGGCGGACCCGTGCCGACAATTTTTATGGCAAAACCCAAAAAGTCCAACAACCCCCAAAAAGAAGCACCACACAAAGAAAGTTTCTATAAAAATGGAACTAAACGCCGCCACAAACTTTCCGTTTATCGGCCCAACACAAAAGAAGAGGCAGCAGATAACGCGACGACAGCGCCGTCATAACCGCCGTTAGGAAAAGCCGCCCTTGGATCTCCAGCGTGCCGCGTGTCCACACCAAAAACGCGCCAGCGTGGACGGCCGCGCTATTTTTCCTACGTGGGCCCCACGAACCGAAGCAAAAAGGAAACGAGCGGGCGGGAGAGTCAGTGAGTTGTGGGTGGGTCAAACTCCTCGTTGACCGAGCGAATATTTTCTTTTCTTTTAGCTCTCGGTGTTGTTGTTGTTGGCATATTGGGCGCACCGGCACGTGTGGCGCGTGACTTTGACGCTCCACGTGGGCTCTCCTTAATCATTTTCAGCATAACCCTGGGTTGAGATTTTCATTTTCAAATTTTTATATTTTTCTAATTTCTCAATTATAAATTAACAAGTAGTGAAAATTTGTAGGGTGAGATTGTCGTCACAAATTGATATGTCAGCTTGCTTATTATGTTGGGGCTGGCTGATGTAGCTCATCAAATCAAGCATTCAAAACTTTTTTTTTAAATAGAAAATACTCGAGTATGTCATGTGGTGTTATTAATTCACATATTATAATATAAGTGAATGATATCTTTATATTTTACGATATGATACTAATAAATAATGTATCATAACATAAGTAGATTGTACACGATGAGGTGGGGATTGTCACGAATGTTTATATGCTCGTACATCTTCATGTGGTCCAATAATATTATTACAAATCTTTTTTATTTTGATCAAATTTATTGACGATGCAACGAAACGAATTACATCATAAAAAGAAAAGAAAATGAATTACATCATAAAAGAAAATTTTGCTAATTTCAATAATAATATTTTCATGTTCTGCTAAAAAACAAATTTAAGTGCTTTTTACAGGATTCTTGATCTGACTACCCTTTCTATTTTTTATTTTTTAAGTGAGTGCATTTTGCTTACATCATCTATGTTTTGAACTATTAAAGTAATTTTTTTTTAACCTTAAAACATATAATAAGTTAATTCACTGTTGTAAAAAAAATTGATACATAGCAATGCGCCCCTTACTAAAAACACCCCCCACAATGTCCTTTAGTAATGATACACCCATCATATTATTTTTATTACAACACAAGAAGCCTTATATATATATATATATATATATATATATGTTAAAAGCCACAAATTGTGAACGCTTTCTTCCAACAAATGGGAGGTTTCTATAAAACTCCCCAAACATAGATATTCTTCATACTAAGTACTATATTATAGGGTGGACAAAATGCAAACTTTTGGAACCCTTTTTGTGTGACAATAATTTACATGCCTCAATCTTTCTTGTTGAATGAATGCTTTCCGATTGGGACTCATGCCCAAATGATTCTATATCATTGATCAAATTTGGCCTATTTCCCTTTTCGTACACACTCAAAAGATAGATATATATTTCAACGAACAATTTCTTCAAGAATATTCGTGAGCTAACAAGGAAACAAACCCATTTCAAGAATAATGCGATCTTAAATGCCATGGCAATTTTGACTACTATAGTTTCAATGAGTTAGATGACAGATCATATTCAACCAACCCTACAAAAGCAGTGCACAAATTTGACATAATGATATATTGTTACTCTACTAACTAGAAAAAAAAATAGAAGAAGAAGAAATATTAGCCTACCATGGAATGAATTGAACCATTAATGTTAGCGTACCATGGTTCTAATAATCTATGTTCCGCTCTCTCACACTGCTTGAGCTAACTTAAGACAAACAATAACTAACTTGCCACAAAGTCAACATAACTACATTGTCATAATCTAACATGGTGAAGTGAAGGTGTAGACAACTATTGTCATAAATTAGTGAGTGAATACGTCAAAGTAGACCGTTATGCTAAAGATGCAGATATAAGATGGGCCCAGATCCGTGAAGTATCGCAAAATCTTTTGCCAGACAAACCGAACTTTGTTACGACAACACACGACACCAACACAAGCAACCAATACTGATCGCATTTTGATTCCTGACACTAATGATCAATCACGTTAATAGAAAACAAGTTAATCGAAAAAACACTGGAAAAGCTAAATTATGTCCTATTGTTGGGCAAAGGTATGCAATGAAATTGGTAACATGAAATACGAGATGAAATTGCAATTTCAAGCTCATTATGAGATCAAATTATGAAGATAGAAGTTAAACAAGTTGTTCTCCTATCAAAATCGTTAGAACTGATCTTAACATCGATACATAGTAAAGATCTCCATTATTTTTTAAAAAAATTTATATCAAATATGGAAATCGGTTCAAGCATATTGAAGATATATATCAACAATAACTAAAATGGAAAGAAATTTCTTCCTAAATTTTACTTACCAAACAAAGAGAAGAAGAACATCCTTGTGTAGACAAAGATATGTACCACACCAAGCATTAAATTTTTAGAGGTAGGGGGTGGTTAAAAATATGAAAAATAAAAAGGAAGGGACAATAAATACGTGTCATGAGGTGAGAGGCAGTCAGAAGTAACCGAGGTGGTTCGTGCAAGAGAAGCCACATTAGGCTAACATTGTGCACTTGAACATAACACACAAGCGCCCAAAAAGGAGCGTAGCTTTAACACTCTCTCTACCCTCCCTATAAAACCACACCTTCACTCCCTCTCCCTCCCAACAAGCCTGCTTCCTCTCTCTCTCTCTCTCTCTCTCTCTCTAAGTCTCACATCAATCTCCCCAAGCACAAAAACCATGGCTCCGACGTCGCCCAAGTCTCCAACCAAATCCGGCTCCGAAACCCCGAGCCCAAACTCCAAAGAGATCCGGTACCGCGGTGTCCGCAAGAGGCCCTGGGGCCGCTACGCCGCCGAGATCAGAGATCCCGGGAAGAAGACGCGCGTCTGGCTCGGGACCTTTGACACTGCCGAGGAGGCAGCGCGTGCCTACGACAAGGCGGCGCGTGAGTTCCGCGGGGCCAAGGCGAAGACTAACTTCCCCACCCCCGCTGAGCTCCAGCTCGAGGCCGCGGCCAACATCAACAGCCACAACAACAACAACGTGCCGAAGGCTGCCGCGGCAAACAACAGCCCCAGCCAGAGCAGCACCGTGGAGTCCTCATCCCCGCCGCCGCCTCCGCTGGACCTCGCTCTAGCGCCCCATTTCGCCGCCGGCGGCGGCTACTTCACCGCCGCGAGTGGATTCCGCGCTGTCCCTGTGGCACGTCCCGTGCTCTTCTTCGACGCCTTCGCACGTGCGGAGAACGCGGCCGCCCTCCAGCGCGCCCGCGAAATGTGCAGGTTCGAGCGTGCGGTTGCGGCGCCCTCCTCCGGCGGGCCCACAGCGACTCGTCCTCGTCCTCGGTGGTGGATTTCGATCGCAGCCTTCCCAACGGACGGCTCGATCTCGACCTCAACCTCCCACCACCATCGGAAGTCGCCTGAGGCCGCCCCTCCAACCAAGATCGCGTCTTTTTTTTTATCCGGTCTAAATTTGTTCTTTCTTTTTTAGCTTAAAAAAAAAACCCTCCTAGGCTGTTTAGAGAGCGAGAAAGCAAGCGAAGCTCGAAGCTGACATGTATTTTGAATTAGCCCTACATGCAGTTGTTAACTGCTCTACATGTTGTATATACCGAAAGAGAAAACAACCCAAGCCTTTTCCTTTCCCCCTTTTCCTTTTTCCATCTGAGAGAGAGATCTTAGTTTCTCTCTGTGTTGTCTAGTAGCAGTACATGTTATCAAATCTGCAAATGAAATGAACCATTTCATTCTGTTATATCACTCGGTTGTTTACTGTTTGTTTGCCCAGAAACCGCAAGAAAATGAAGAAGGAAAAAAAAAAAAAGGGGATCGATCGAAACAACGAATTTTACCAAACCCAACTTTTCTTTTTTTAAAATTTTATTAAATCGTGAATTTTACCCAAGATTTGTTTGTGGATAATATGTGACGACGACCCAACAGACATGTCGCCGGCATTGTTTCCCGATTGATGAGCCTTGTCCTGAGGTGTGGTTCTGAATTCGTGTGACACCTCTAACGTGCGCAGCCGACTGGTTTCTTTCCATCAGTTCCAGGTGGGCGCACGTTAGAGAAAAATCCCCTTTGCTTGCGTCAGTTACTGGGTGGGCCCCGCCTGCCCGAGTGTGGAAGACCACACTACCCGTTTTATTTCAGCAGCAGTTTAAATGAAAAAATATATAAAAATATAAAAAAAGCTGTAAGACACGGAGCGGCGTTATGATTAGAAAGCATGGGGGGGCTCTTACTCTCTCTCTCTCTCTCTCCTTGTCTATCCACGGGCGTGTCTCGTGATCTGCTAACCTTTCAGGACGGATCTGGAGCGTGATCTTGATCGGACGGTCCGAATTTGGGGGACGAGGGGTGGGTCCGTGAGGACACGTTTAGGGTAGCGCCTCTTGGTTTATTAATTTTTCCTTTGGTTTTTATTAGAGACGGCACCGACGGCGAAACCGCTGCGTATTTTAAGAGGACCGAATCAGAAGCCGGTGGGTCTACTGGTGGGCCCCAGCGGACCGTGTTGACGAGGTACATGTCGGGATTCGGGTTGTCGTCACGTGCACCCTACTCTCACTCACCGTCCAGTAATTACTAATTCTGTTTCACATTTTGAGTGTTCTCACTTGCGCCCCTCAGTTTTCTTCTCATATAAGTTTGGCCCCATCATTCTCAAATATTTTCCGTTCAAGAAGTAACAATCATTTTTTTATAGCTATTCTATTGTCTTTGTATCCATGGTAACATCATGAGTTGAGTTGTGTATGGAACATCATACATATAAAGCAACAATAAATGGACTCAAAATATTATTATAAAGCAACAATAAATGGACTCAAAATAGAAAATCATGTTACTAGGTTGTGATTTCTTGTCTATTTAACAAAAGTTGGATTGAAGTAGTCTCTTTCTTTGGATTTTCACAAACAAAAACTCTAATTGTAATTTTTTTTGTCTTCAATCAAACTCCCGTGCTAATGTATTTTTTTGCACAAACTCTTATACTTGATCTTTAGAGATTGGTAAGTCGACAACAAAAGACAATAATTTTTGTGATAGGAAGATGATATTAAAATGTTATTATTTCTTTTTGTGTGTTTAACAAAATTCGAATTTAATGTATTTTTATTTTGTTCTAATTCGTCATAATTGAGCATAATTTTGTAACTGACTATATCTACGATCATACTCCATTTCATTTTAATGATGTGTCTTACGCACACATTTTTGTCTTCGAGTTCTAATGATTGACGAGTCGACAACAATGGACAACAAATTATCTTATAGAGAATCACATAAAAGGTTATGATTTCTTCTTGTCGATTTTAACAAAATTTGGATTCAGTGCAGTTCTTTCTTTGTCTGGTTCGTCATAACTAAATATTATGACTTGTAACTGACGTTTCGGTTGAACTCTAGCTCATAATGCTGAGATGTCTTATGTATGAACACTTTTCTTTGAGCTTTAACGAGTAGCAAGCCAACAAGAAAGGCAATATATCCTCTGACATAAAATCATATTATCGGGACTTGTTTTCTTGTTCTTCATTCAACAAAAGGTGGATTTAGTGTATCCATGACATTTCTATCTTTGTATTATCCATCATAACTGAAAACCCTAATTCTTAACTGACTACACCTTTTACCAATTTCTAGGTCATCATGTTGATGCGTTATTTGTGCGGACTTAGCTCTCGAGGTTGGTGAACTGACAAATAGAACAATGGTAAAAAGTTATATTAAGAAGTTATGATTTTTTCTTTCCTTTCAAAAGAGTCCAGTTTAGTGTAGCTATGAATTTTTTTTTAATATGATCTAGGATTTAGGGATTTCTTTATCTAGTTTAGGGTTTACATTTGAGATATGGAGGTTGGGGAATCGACAATATATGAAAGTAAAACTATAGATATTAACATGTTATGATCTCTTCTAGTCCTTTAAAGAATAGTTCAATGAACTATGTGTACAACATTTCAATCTTCGTCTGTTTTATCATAAAGAGACATAAATGAATGCATAATTTCTAATTGAATCTAACATATATTGAACCCTAGCTCATCAGATGCATCTTCTATGCTAACATGCATATATGGCTTTGGAAGTTGGTGAATTGAAAACACGAGACAATATATGCTATCATAAAAAGTTTATTTCTTCTTTATGTTGCACAAAAGGGAGATCAAGTGAATTTTGTGAAATTTCATCTTTGTTTTGCCTGATAAATGTTTGTGCTTTGAAATTGATTGGAACAAAGAGTCATAGAGCAAATAATGCTACTCTTAGCATATTTGTATACCACATCCCTATACCATCTTATGCAGTAGCTAAGGTGGGCAACCACATCAATTAAAATATTTATATTTTCTTTTCTTTTATGATTTATTTCAGTATTTGTTTTTCTAATTATCTTAATTAAAACACACTTCATTGATTTAATTGATGTGACATATAATATGAACATGCCACATCATGTGGTATAGAAATATGAGATAAAAATATGGTAAGTGTAGCATTACTCAAGGATTATAACATTACAACATTATAACTAAGGATTGCACTGGTGGTATGGTAAATCTTCTTTCCAAAAGTTTTCCACAAGTTCGGCAACAATTGAAATTGCAGCCCCTCCTTACTCTCTCAAATAGTTAATTAATATAGTAATCCGCCGGCTGAAAGCCGCCGTCTTAAGTCCAAGATATTATATTTGTTTAAAAAACTTGATTCGTATCTTGTTTTAAAAACAAATCACAATTGTTATTAAAATGAGAAAAATATTATAAAAAGGTGGGCAACAGTGCAAGAACGGAAAACTCTTGGGGGGTGATGTTGAAAGTAGAGACTAAAAGTGGTGACCAATTATAATTTCCACCCTCTCTACCGGAATTATTGTAAATGTTTTTAATGATTAATAAATGTTTTAGGAAGCAAATTAAAGGGGTCCACGTGTGAAACAGTGTCTTAGGTGGAGGCGCGGCGGCCGCTTTGCGTCTGGCCCACACATCGATCGTGTCGTCTGGAAGCCACGAACAAGTCCGCAAGATTTCGCTTCCCATGCAGTTGTGCATGACGCTGACACGTAGCGAATGACGCACCGCCACGGAGGGCGTCTTCACGTGGGCGCCAAGTACGGACGCAAGCAGCACTGCGACGGGTGTGTGGTGACGTGTCCGAAAGTGACATCAGCATCTCGAGCCGGGCGCGTCGTCGGCGGAGTTGCGTGGTGAGGGGAACCCGGTGGGGCCCGTGGGTGATGTAACGGAGAGAGGTAGGTCATGCAAGGTGAGTGCGCGGATGCGCGCCACGTGGTGGCTAGTCAAGAGAAACGGTTCTGCGCTAACCGCCGAAATTTAATTAATGCAATATAAAAATATTATCAGACCCGAAAAGAAAAAAAAAAATATAAAAATATTGAGAGAGATGGATGGGATGGTTTTGGGTTTGGGGCGGCAGGGTGGTCCTTTGTTGGCTGTCAGGCGAAGAAGTACGGATATTGGGCTGTGTTTGGCTGTTGGGGAAATTTAAAATAAAAAATAAAAACGAGTTTCTAAAAAGTGCTGCTTGGACCACCACGCTTCTGCTCTCCCAACCTTGGAATATTTTTGTATTTCATTTAAGTGGATTTCATTTTAGGGAGTATCTAATGGCATTGCAGAGAAAATCTGTAACCAAACAGAATATTGTGGGAAGAAATTAATATGGGGAGCAATTTTGCTTTCTCATTGAACCGATGAATTGCCAATCACTTTGAAGGATATGTTAGAGGGGAAGTACTATTGTTTTAGCCAAGCACTACGGCCCAACAAGGGAGAAAATTTATAGCGTAGCTTTAGCCCTTTTTGATCGTCAAAACTCCTCACCTAAATCACTTGACTATTTCGCGTTGTATTTAGGTCATGTTTGGTGAGTGGAATTTGATTGGATTTATGAGTAGAATTATAACACATTTGATTACATTGAATTGAAGAGAGTAACACTAATCTAATGATATGATTGGTGATACGTATGATTAAGATGTTGGACTAATTGCGATATGTTATTACATAGCCATCCAACTTAATTGCAACCTTTTGATGAGATTCATAATCCTACTGCATTTTACCTATAAGGCATTGTTTGGTTAATGGAAATGAGGTTTGGGGATGTGAAATCAATTGCTTTCCCATGTTTGGTAAATCCGAGCATGGGAAATGGTTGCCTAGCACATGGGAAAGTAAGGGGGAAAGTGAAGCCTCCTCTCAATTTAGGTTTTGTTTTCCCTCATCATGAGAAAGTTTGGGAAAATGAGCTAACACTCAATGCATATTTTTCATGACCATTTTGTCCCCATGAACAATTTAAAATTACAATGTATTATTAAATGCATTTTTTTATTTGATTTAATATGGGTATAATTGGAAAATTATACAAACTTTATTTTCCATTCTTACTCAAAACACATATTACGTAGATAGAGAAGATCACCAAGATTTCAGGTAGACAAACCAACATTTTTTTATTTGATTTAATATGCCTCAATTTTATTTAAGAAAACAAAGTGAAATCTTCTGGTTACTTTCTCGACATTACCAAACGTGAGAAATAAATCTTCCATTTTTCATCCCTTGGGAAATGGCATGGGAAGTAATTGCCCCTCAAATCAGTTCCGTAAACCAAACGGAGCAAAAAAGATTATATGCAATAAAATCCGTGTAGTTTTCCGATCACAAAATATTTGACTAAAATTATGAATCCTAATCCATAGTATTCTCATCATGACTAAATTGGTGTAACTTCTAAAGATGCATAGGTGACTTATGCATGATCAATTAAAACAATTGATTGCTTGACCCAAAAAATAAAAATAAAACAATTGATTGAAAATAAATAAATAAAGAACTACAAATATTGACCATAGTACAACCCAATTGTTAATGCAGTCCATGGGCCAAGTTCTGTGTTGCTAAACCAGAAGCCCAACCCATATTATTAAAATAAATAAAAATAGAAAAGTCAAAAAGCCAAATAAAGAGGAGCAATATTATATCAAACAAGGATGCTACTCAAGTTACAATATCCCTTATTATACCAGACATTTCTGACATGGTTATCCAAAATGACATCAGTTGGGATCACTGACGGCTTAACTTTTGTAGTTTCTAGGAGTTTTATTTTAGTGGTTTTTATTTTTATTTTGTTAAGTTGGTAATTTATAATTATTAACTAATTAGTTTAAGATATCTTTTCCAGTCAAAGTACCATTTTTCAAAGATAGTCTCGTAGTTGATTGGTCTTGTTAGATTGATATTTTAAGATCTCTATTTTCAGAGGACAAATATAATAACTTTTTTTTTATTTGAAATTAAAAATACAATTCTTTTTATTATGCATTTATTCATTTTTATAAAATTTATACGCGATAGTCTAAATTACAGGAAATGAGATTTCTCATACAAACATAACTAATGTTATGGGGGAGTTCGAATCTGAGATCTCTAATTTATAAGTTAAGATTCTTTTCCACTAGGCTAGACCTGTTTGCATAAAATTTATAATTCAAGCAGCCTTGTTCCATACTCTAAAACCTCTAGAGAATTTCATATAAAAAAAATTTAAAAAAACTTCAGAGAATCTGAATATGCGTCATCTATTAGTCCAATTATGCTAAGCATCTTTTAGCAGAAAAAAATAAAATAAAAATAATCACAAAAAATGGGATATATACTATACTATAACACTGTATTTGCTAAGTATTTTGGGTGTTGGGAGAACTGCCATTCTATACTAGGGGACCGCACATCACGGTGGCACTGTGTCAAATTCTCCTCTCTCTCATTCTCATATATCTGACTTCGGCTTTAGCATTTTGCATAGGTGGGTTGTAAATCTTCGAGATCATATATATTGGTAGTGAATCTTATTACTATAAAGAAAGCTGAGGAAAAGAAGATGGGAAGGATATTTGTGGTAGAGCTGGAGGGAAGGTGTTACAAATGCAAGTTCTGCAAGACCCATCTGGCCCTCGTCTCCGACTGTGTCTCTCGGGTACTTTATCTCACTCTCTCTCTTCTTCCTTCCACTTTCTGCTCAAAAATTGTTTCTTTCACTGTAAGAACCATTACCCATCATAAACCATTGCTAAAGTTGATCTCTTTGGTCCTCTTTATAGTAATTTTATGACACATACATCTAATTTGTATTTTTGAAGCTTTTTTTCGTATTGTTTTTCCTTTTTCAGTGTGCTTCTCATGTTTCAGAGTGCATATGTTAACTTTATTATCTTTTGTTTTTTCATTAATTTGCTACCATAGGAGAGGGATGAAAGAAAACTATATAGCTATGCTATTTTTTGAGGCACCATGTTTTGAATTTCTTGTGTTTGATGCACAAATTGTGTAAAGTAAGAAAGAATCTGGTGCCATAGAACTACAAGGAGTTTCCACTTTCAGGACTACGCAATCTGGTCTGTTGGTCACAAGTCGTATGATGGCCACTCATGCGTGCCATGGCGACAGTCAAATTGCTCATTTTCTTTCCTTGATACATTTTCGAGTTACTAGTTTTTCTCGTTTGTTTGTCATGCACCAGCAGCATATGTATTTGAACTGTTCTGTTGGCTTTTTAAACTCTTTCAGGTCTCATTTTTTCCTTGTGATTTGTTCAGGGTTTTCATTGCCGCCGGGGAAAAGCATACCTCTTCAATAATGCGTGAGTTCTTCACCTTTTGTGGATATCTGATTTTAGAAATATGCGTTATATTTGTCAAGCGTTCAGTTTGGTTCAATTTATGGGTTTAGTATTTATCAACCTGCATTCTATGTATGTAGAACTGCTTAAATTGTCAGTTCTTCAAATTATTCTTTGTTATTCTTGATTCTTAGAAGCACAGCTCTTTGAAATTGTACAAGGATTGATAATTATAAGAGTGTGGCTTTCACTCTGGGAAGACGCAAATGAAGCTAGCTATATGATCTTTAGTTTAGGTGAACAAGAACATACAATTTTAACCTGAAGCAGTATTCTTATACTCAGTTATTCCGTCTTTTAGTTTTTGAATAGTTTTGTACTTCCAATATTTAGAAATTAAGATTGTGTTTATAATTTTCATTACGAAGTACGTTGCAGGAGAAATAGTTCACGCTGTTTTCAGCATATAGTTTGCTGATAAATTTATTATGGTTGAAAGGTTTATTGACATGAGATTTCTGCTAAATATTGATATGATATTACAATTCAGGTCTCCATGAATATGCTGGCTCTTCTGCGTGGCTAGTAAAAGAAATTATGTTTGGACTTCTAAAAAGTAGTAATTCAGTAAGGTTTACTTAAATGCAGAAGTTTGATATAAAAGCTTTTAGGAAATAAAAGAGTTCCCTTGAGGATTGGCTAAGTTCATGCATGTTCTGAAATACTGCCCCTGTTAAGAGGGTTTCAGCTGCTGAGAAAGATATACTTGAGTTTCACTAGATCTTGAGATTAGCAGTCATGTTCTTTGGGCTGCCCGTTTGATTTATTTTAATAAGAAATACTAATTATAAGAGGTGGGCTCCTTAGTGATGACTGGAATATGGGTTGTGTTCTGTTGATCGCTCTGGTGGATGGGCAATGCTGCAGTGGTCTCTACTTGTAACATGTTGTCTGCAGAGTCATTCCTGGTAAAGTTAAGACCATCAATCCTGGGATGCTAGATGAGAACAAGAGATATAGAAGAGTAGCATTAGACATTATTTTGGAGTCCTATGCTTTTAGTTGGAGAAATTTATGTCGACCCTCCTCCTAAGTAGAAATTTCTATTATTAGGATCTGGGAGTCAATCTTATGCATGCCAACGGAGAGGGAATTGGTGCTGCTGATTGTTTAGTGAAGTTAGGGCTCTTCTAATCTTGTTCTCTCTGCATCAAGCTGTTTCACTACTTAGATTAATGAAACGGATTTATCTTTATAGGATGGCTCCACAGTGTCTTTGTCTACGACAGTGACTCCATGTGGATAGCTAGATGTTCAACTTTTACTCTGCCATTCAACAACCTGGCTTGCAAATACATTGGTGTTCTCATCAAAGGTTAAACTCACATTGGTGAAAACAGTTCAGTATTTGACTGTTACCAGAGATTTTCCTCAACTCAACATTCAGTTTGTGGGGTTGATTACATACATTGATGAAAACTCAAATGTTTGTGCTTTATATGCCTCATACTGTCTGAGTAGCACGTTTGAACCTGTTTTTTAGGTTTATAGGAATTCCTAGCCATATTAAATTATTAATGCTCCTTTGATAATGCAAGCAGTCACAATCTTTATTGTTGTTATTCATTAAGTTATTTAGTTCTCTCTTTCTGAGTTTGAATATCTTGGGTTTTTGCTTCGGTGCCATGGGTTCTGCTGCTTGAATATTCTTCATTATATCTGTTTATAAAACTGTTAGTGCATGCTATCAAATCATTATCAGTTTTTTTTTTGTTTTTTTGAGAAATCAAATTGTTATCTGATTAATTTTCCTATAATGTGCATATGAAACTCCAGATCCCCTTATAAGCAATGACTTTCTTGTACTCTTGGCGCCCCAACACAATGAAATGACTTTCTCATTTTGCAATAAAAGAGGCAAGCCAAGATCAAACAAAAATAGATTGGTAATGACTCAACAATGGACACCCCAGAGAGATTGGCTTGTCAGGAGAGGAATGAACCCCAGATCACACCCATCGGGAAGTGGCTTCATATTAGATTCAGTTTCTGGAGTTCAAGATAATAGGAACATTGTTTCTCCCCTGCAATGTTCAACTGGAAAAACTGGAGCTAGACCATTTAGATGCTTGACGGTTGTAGTACTCTTGACACCCCAGTAGAAGGTCTTTCCTATTTAGACTAGAAGGAGTGAACCAAGATCAACTGGGAAAGAGTTTCGGTAAATAGACATACTAAAGAAAACCAAGTCGGAAATAGGAGAAACTTCCAATTATATATTACTGCTCTTTTAACCCTTCAGAAAATTGGTTTTGTATCTATAGGATTGGCTTTTGATATAATGTAAATAATTTCCCCCTTTGACGATAAGGTAAGCCATACTTTCAACTAGATAACTTAATGATCCTTAGGGAATGTAGGAAGTTTTAGCTTCTCATATTTTAGGAGAGAAAGCTGTGGATTGAGATAAAAACCATGGTCTCATATTCCATCCATGATATAGGGAAAAAAAAGGTCATGCTAATGGCATTTCAATTATCCCTTTGGGAAACTTATATTGGATTGCAATCTGATAGCTACTGATATATGCCTTGGAGTTTGTATTCCAGGGTGAATACCACTATTGGAGCATTAGAGGAGAGGTTGATGCTCTCAGGTCTCCATACTGTTGCTGATATATTTTGCTGCTGTTGTGGACAAATCGTTGGCTGGAAATATGTATTCTCTCTCTCTCTCTCACACACACACACACACACACACACACACACACAAAAGTCTTATACTGCATAATTTTTGCGACTTCATGCCCCTTAAACCATTTTTTGATTCCATATGCAGGAATCTGCACATGAGAAGAGCCAGAAATACAAAGAGGGGAAGTTCGTCCTTGAGAGGTATAAACCTTCACTCCACTTTTTGGTGTAAGCATGATATGCTTAACTTTCATCCTTATTTTGCCTTCATAATAATGCAGAGGGAGGATCGTCGATGAAGTAGATTTTTCGACAGAGTTCTTTGTTGATTCTCGTCCTAGCATGAGTAGCGATGCTGATGATGTTTAGGATCTGAATTTCGTTCCCTGAGTTGTTTGTACCAGACACTAGGCAAGGCAATACATGCAGAACGGCTGCACTGTTTATATGTACTTGTAATAGTTTTCGAATAAATGACTTAATAAAAAGGATATTTGAATGACTCATGTGAAGTGTTTGAGGTAAAAGTTATGCCTTCCTTTTCAGTTTTCAGTGATTTGCATGGAACCCCACTACTGGACGTAATTAGCATCTTTACAATTTTGATAAAGAAGAGTCATGTTTCCAAGATATCAAGCTAAGAAAAAAGAACTCAAGTATGATCAAATCATTCAAATTACCTGGTGTGTGGGATCTGAAGGAACCAACCACATTTGTAATTGCCTATAAGGGTTTCTAGATCATGGTTAGAAGTAAATATGTAACGTATTTGTCGAACTTCAAATTTCAGAACACAACTACTTCAAATTTTTATTTATTAATATAAGCGATAATTTAGAGTATTGTAGATTAATACTTCATTTTTAAATATACAATCTATAGTTTATTTATTAAATTAATCTAATATAAGGGAAGAGGCATCCGAACTTGGGTGCAAGAGGATAGAGTCATTGCCCTAACTAATTAGCCCAATCCCACAATTTTTTAATTTGAGTTTTTAGTTGTTTACACAAATTTTGTAGGATTTAGTTTTCCCTTTTGAGTTGTTGCTTTTGCAATCTTGTTTGATCTTCTTGTTTTGTACACCTCTTTGACATTACAGAAGTTTTTTTTTATAATCAATATCGTTGTTTGATAAAATTAAAAGAAAAACAATTTTCTATAAAATAACATAAATAAAGGAAAAGGAAAATATAATGCAAAGTTTCTAGAGCGATCCCGGTCCAAAAGAAAAAGGAATCATCGTATTTCTTATATATATATAAGGTGCAGCGGGAGCCAAACAAAGCAGGTAGAAAGAAATTAGGCCAGAGAGCCTAACAAACGAAATCCTTAAACAAACAGAGAACTAACCTCAAATCTCCAATTCCTCAACTTCTCAATCAATAAGAATAACCCTTTCTCCTTTCTCTTTTCCTTGTAATCTTAATTTGCTTTTAATAATTGTGATTGTTGCAGGTTTAACCTAATGGGCAAGTCTTCTTCTTCTCATCGAAAGAAACGCTCCAAGATTTCTTCTCAGGTCTCTCTCTCTCTACCTGTCGTGTTTTAGGGTTCTCGTTTTTGGTTTTTATAGTCCTCTTTAAATGGGTTTTCTTTCCTTGCTTAAAAGATTAGATCTTTTTGCTGGTTAGCCTTCGAAAAACTCCGTTTGGATATTGACAAATATATATACAAGGAAGAAAAGAAAACGAAAAAACGAAAAAAAAAAAACGAAAATTTTAGGCAGCATTATAAGTTGAAGCTGCTGTGCTAATAAAATAGTTGAAAAACTAAGCGTTAACTTCATCTGGTTTATTGGTTTTCCATGCCCTTTTGCTTATATAGTCATACCAACACGATTGTATGTTGTATTAGGATTTTATAGTTTGATTCATGTCAATGCCCAATGCTAATTTGTATATTTATGTTCATGTATATGGCTTTCTTTAGGCAGGAACAAGGAAGAGCAGTAAGAGTAAGCCTAAAAGTAGGAAATATAGATCCAAGAAGCTTCGCCGCCGTGATGATTCTCCTTCTCATTCTGATGACGGTGATTCGAGAAGTTTAGAATCTGTTTCGTCTTTTAGTTCTGATGATGATTCTAGAAGTAGAAGGGCTCGGTCCCGCACTAGGAGGGATCTGAAAGGTAGCAAGAAAAGGGCTCGCAGACGCTCCCATAGCCATGACAGTAGCAAGGACTCTCCCCGTGGAAAGAAGAGGAAATCGGCAAAGAAGAAGAATGACAATGAGGCGAGGAAGAAATCCCGTTCAAGGAAGAAGCCTAGGAGAAATGCTAGCATTAGTTCCAGGAGTAGTGCTTCTTTTAGTTGCTCAACTTGTCCTAGTGGTGATGAGATTGAATCTAAAAGGCACAGGGGCAGACCTGGCAAACGAAACAGAGATGAAAGTGATAGTAACAAGGTTGAAAGTGGGACTAAGAGGGCTAGATATAGGTCAAGGAGCTGTTCTTCTCACAGTCAGTGTAGCGAGCGTGGTGGTGATAGTCAGAATGAGGAAAAAGTGACATTTGAAAACAATTTTAGGAGGTTGAGATCAGTTATTACTGTCACAGAAGAAGACAAGAATGGCAGATGGATGGATAAGGATGGGCACAAAGAAGAGATGGCATATGATGATGATTACCCTTCTTGTAGAAGTAATGATAGTAATGATGGAGGGTGCAAGAGGGAGTTGGATAATCATTTACATGTTGTTGAGAAGAGAATAGGAGTGGAGAGTGGGAAAGAGGAAAAAGCTCTTATTTCTAATGTTCCAATTGAAGATCTCACAGATAGTGGTAACATTTTTGAAACGGATTGTGGTGGCCAAGATGGTGGAATTAACTCTGGCCGTGATGGAATAGGAATTGCTGGTCCTATTAATGAAAATACGAAAGAGGTTTCTGGGGCAATTAGTAGTCTGCCAGGTGAAGATCTGGAGTCAATTTTAAGACAAAGGGCTTTGGAAAATCTAAAAAGGTTCAAAGGAAGCCATCAAAGAATTCCAGCAGTAACTACTAGTGAGGAAAACAAGAGCAATAGTGATTTGAAACAGCCATCCACTGTAAAGGCTGATTTTGTTCAAATAGAATCCCCAAAGGAGAGTGGTGCTAGGGCGGTTGTTGCAAAGTCCTCCAAGGAGGGTGCTACTGAAATGGTTGTTGCAAAGTCCTCCAAGGAGGATGCTGCTGAAATGGTTGATGCAACCCAATTACTAGAAAAGGCCAATGGGCCTCCGGTGAGAGATTCCATTGTTTCTTCCAAAAATCTTAAAAAGGAACTGGATAGGACTAGTGGTAGCAATGAATTGCAAGATGTTGCTTGCCCAACATATCAGGTGGCTCTTGGAAATTCTGATAAAAAGGTTGACACAACTGCAGTGCTTAATATACCGAACTTGGCTTCACCAAAATTGAGGTGCCACTCAGCAAAAGTTCATTCCACACGGAAACAAGCAGCTGGTTCGCAGGAACCTCCTCATGAAAGATTATTGGTGATTGAGAATAGTGTAGATAAGAGTACTTCTGAGACTGCCCAAACTGTGCCCCAAACCCAAAGTACCTATAATAATGGTGATGATATCAACGACGATCGTGGTTGTACTGCTCCTGAACCTTCGGGAGAGAATAGGTCTGATAAACAGCAAGGTGAGGGTAAGGATGGCTCACAGTTTGAGCAGAAAACCATGTCTGTCATGCGAGGTAGTGAAATGGTACAGGTGGGTGTTTTGATCTATAACAGATTTTTATACTTCTTTTAACCTGGCAACGTAATAAAAATGCATAGTTAGCCGCGCCAGGGGGTGGGGTGGGGGGGTTGGGTGTGGTTGGTGGTTTAGGGTCACTCCCAGGACAAGCCTTTGAAGGTTGGTTTTCAACTGGCTGTACCCTTAGGGCACACGATCACCACTTTAGCTTTTAAGTTTAATAGTCTATTTTCAGACCTTAAAATAAAATTTGATAGTCTATATTTTACTGTTTGCTTTAAAGTTTTAATAATTTTTGCAGGTGAGTTACAAGGTTTACATCCCTAAGAAAGCTCCTGGTCTGGCGAGGAGGCAACTCAGGCGGTGATGTCTCATCATCATTCTCGTGCACAAGTTGCTCTTGATGAAAGCTCTAAACACATTTAGATGGATCTTCCAATAAGCTTCAAACAATATTCCTTTAAAAAGGGATGTGTGCTTTTGGAAAAGTGATGCTTGATTGACCTTTTGTGCAGGCATTCTCATCCTCATGAACAATAGAAATCTGTGGTTTAGTAGCTGTTTTTGGTAGTTATATCATCCGTCATGCACTTGGTCACCGGTGTTATTCAATAGTTCCTGTTGTATCATCAACGTTCTCTAAAATTTATTTTCTTTCTTTCTCTTGTTTCTAATTGTTTCCAGTTTATGTAACCTGTTTACAATATAAAATAAATAATAAATTAATAATCTGTTCAGAATAATATATTGCGTGCAATGAATTCTTTTCTACTGTTAAATAACTTAAATCTCTTTGGTTCGCTGTCATTTGTGCTAATTCTCTCAGTATAAAGGATCCACAAAGGGCTGTGAAGGGTTTGTAGTGGTTTAAGAGCATATACCCGCATCCAAAACTAAAGTCTTGTATTTGATCCTCCCACCCTTTATTTTGTATCATATATTGAGCATTTGTGAAAGGAGCTTGTTAGGTCAAGGAACATTCACTATAGTTCCCATGTAACATTATAGATTACTGCTTTACCCAATGGCAACCAGCAAAGGCACACACACATGATATGCGGCCAGGATACTGCACCTGAAGTTGCTTGCAAATTTGTAATCTATATCAAAATTATTTACACAAGCTAAACGTTGAGCCAACTAAATATCGAGTAATGACCATGCTAGCAAGGATACTATCCAAGTGAGGAAGATAATTTTATTTTGATTTCTCTAACAAATCAACATCAGCCACCGTTCCTCTGCCAAGAGAAATCTGATTATACAGGATCATCTGACCTACTTTATCATGCACATAATATGATGGAACTGAGATGAACGTCTCTACAAGGAAACAAAATAATATATAAAAAGACAGATGAATGAGCAAGATCTGCCTGCTATTTCATTTTGAACATTGTTCAAGCAGTCAGCTCAAAACAAGTTGTCATGGGTGGCTGCTGCTTCAGAAAGACTAATCCCAAGTGCGTGTGTAGAAATTAGAAAAACTAATCTCAGTGGTGTCCACTGCTACATGAATTTCTGCATGCGATTGCAGTAGTTTTGAGTCAATCCTACGGGACAGCAATAAGCAGCTGGTGATTTTCCTCTTGGGAAAAATGCCGGTGCCCTGTTTCATGTTTTTTTTTTTTTTTTTTGGGTGTGCCAGAGCCCTGTTTCATGTTGAATGACCCAAATAATATCAGCAAATGTCCCAGTTCCAGGTTGGAATTGTTAATGCCAGCTTCCATGATGTAAAATGACCAGACACCACCAGCTTCTCATTGAAGAGCCCCGCTAAGTGACAATACTGTCCAACTTGTTCATCAAATTGCACTTCCATCAATGGTTTACAGTGGTAGAAAGATTTCTTAGCTGCCAGCAAGGTTTTGTTTCTTCGTGCCATGGACACAAGCCCAATTTTCCATCTCTGTAATTGATATGCCTTCCAAGAACTGCGAATATCGTTCTATGATAAATGGAAGCTACAGAAACATGGACATAACAAAATCAGCTCCAGGGACCTATGGCTAATCCAATATACAAAATATTTAGAATAGTGTGAAATTCATGGTGGATTCTGTTATCTCGTATGGGGGATGGTAACATATATACAAATGGCAAGAAAACCACCATTGGCTCTGCCAAGCTAAAGATGTATAATTCAAATAGATATGCACAATTTAAAGACATACTTCAACCTTGGCAGCTTTCCCTCTTTCATCTCATTTTGTTTTCCCCGGATACAAGCTCACAAGGATAAATTTGGAATTTTTTCTTAAAACCTACCCAGCAAAATGTAATCTATAATCCATTCCCTATCCCCCTTCTACCTCATTTTCTTTTGCAGGATGGAAGCTCAGGGAGATGAAATTGACATTTTTGTCCTTAAAACTTTCCAAGAAAAAAAGCATCTATAATCTATCACCTATGCTGGAATAATACCTGCTCAGAGAGAATGCCAGAAAGACCAATGACTGCCCCAGGCTTTGCATAAGAGACAATATGATCTGCCAAATCTAATAGGGGATTTAAGAGTATATTTGCAATGACCACGTCATACTTGTCTGTTTCTGAGATGGCTTCCCCTCCAGATGAGCTCTGATCTTCCACAACTCCACATGGATCTATCAAGGGAGAGCGATTTTGGCTAGCTACCAGGTGAAATTGCATCTTTTCAGGTCCTATGTTGTTCAGAGCAGCATTCTGGCGTGCAGAGGTAATTGCTTGAGGATCTATATCAATTCCAACTGATGAGGCAGCACCAAACTGTGATTTCCGGTCAAAATGTGAACTTATCATCAAACTATGATTTGAGCATTAGTTGGCATAACCAACATCATTTGAAAAGAAATATGATAAGGGGGCACACAGCTAATGACAACATTGGATACACACAAAGGTCATGTGGATGGGGTTACTCAGCAACATGCAATAGAAGAAAACAAGCATGCAAGTTGTATAAGTTTATATTCGTAAAACCAGTCATGAGAAATAAGGATACTAATTGCAGCCAAACTATAATCATTTACTTGATGTGTTTCAGAGTAGAAGAGTTCTGTATTCTTAAGAGAAACATTCACGCATGTGCTAGGAAGTTTCAGAAAACTATTAAGAATCCAGTATAAAGAATCCCTACTGAAGGCAGAGATTAATCCCAATTTTCTTATGATAAAAGAATTTACCAGCGGAACCAACTGTTAATTTCTAAGAACGGGCTTCTCACTATCTTGATTTGACATTTGAAGTTTCTATATTCAAATTGAATTACACATCAAAGAGCTTTGCCTTTGAGAAAGAAACATTTTGGAGAAAAAATAAACCCTCTAAACTAATCACTAGATCCTTCCAAGTATAGATGGCCCTGTCTAAGGGTTTAGACAGGAAAAGGATGGATTATTTGACACTGCAATCCTAATATAGATTTACCTGAGAATGGAAAAAGAAAGGATGCCAGTGCACTTGATTAGTTAAATACCTTAACTGCAGCAATTGCAAGAATTCCAGAACCTGTGCCATAGTCCAAGAATAGTTCTCTTCCCTTTATCAACCCATGAAGCAGCAATAGACATAACTTAGTAGTCGGATGCTCCCCAGTTCCAAATGCCAATCCAGGATTTAGAATTATATTTGTTGCTTCAGAATCCTGTAGGAATTAAGCGACGATAACTATATTTATTCCATATGTCAACATTAATTTAACAAGCATTCTTTGTGATTCAGATATAGAACTGTATCCTGTAGCTGGGCACAAGAAGGAACTATTTCAGCATAAAGATACAAAGTGAAAAATGTAAACAACGAATTTCTGAGTATTAAGAAGTAGAACTTTTAAGAAGCATGTGATTAGGTGCCAATCACTTTTAAAATATCAAAAAGGCACAGAGGGAATTAAGATTCAACAAATGAGGGAGTTGCCTGTATATCATGAGCAACCATAGCAAAACAAAAACCTTCAGAAAAATAATTTGAAACTAGAAAAAGAATCCGATACTATCATACAGGGGGAATTCTCCACTCGGGCACAATCCAAAGTCCTTCAGTAACTTCAACAGGATGGAATGATTCCTGTTAAAAATGGAAAAGGAAATCAAAACATAATGCCTAGAAAATATGACCAAGAGTAAATCAGTACCACTGAGTTAAGTACTACATGCTTAACTATCTGTATATCATTACTTCTTTTGGCCAATTATTAATATGCTGTTTAAATCAGTAATAGATCTAAAATCCAGTTCTTATTAGTGAAATTGATTTATCATTCAACAAGCTTTAGCAATAGATAATGCACCAAAGAGGCTAAAGACAAAAACACAACATTTTATGATGAGACATAAGTGACAAGCAAATTAACCTGATTTTTCTTTATCCAGTCGAATGGCTCACCCATCCTAACTTCATAACTAGTATCTCTTTTAAGCTTATGGAATCAGCAGCTCGTGAAATGCATGTATTTACATCTTCGCCCACAGGAAATATGGAATCAATGCAAATCTGTGTTTAAGAAAAAGGCACATTCTCATCATTGTTCATTTACAAAATCTTCTAACACATGACAAGTAGCAAGATGGAAAAGCTTTCAAAATATAAAGAAATAAAACAGCATTCCAAATGAAACGTAATAAATCAACAGGGAGTGCACCTCGTCCTTTCTGTCATAGTTATCTTCTTCTTCGATACTAGTAGAACTTGCACCAAAGCATAAAAGAGCCTCTGAAAGCATATCCTGGCCAACAACAAGAACCAAGTGGGTCAGGCACTGCATTGTCTTTAACTCAACAAAGCCTTAATAGTTAATAGACTTAACAAGTTCCTAGTACAAACTTTATGTGTCTAGTTCTTGGTATATTATAACAGTTCCACTCTAAATAGTGTTATTCTGCTACCAATACCTCATCTTTTCTATTGATTGGCAGGCAAGAAAAAAGAAGCTAGGCTTCACCCAATCTTCCAATCAAAATCTTACACCGAGAGGGCAAAAAGCTATACAGAAATCGATCGTAACAAAGAACATTCATTTTTTTCCTCCTAATGTAACCAGAATGACAAATGAGTTATTTCTGCCTTAAGTAACACATTCAGATGATGTTAGAAGGGAAAAAAAGTTGTAAGTTAAAAATCATAACTTTATCAGTTCCCATTCAATATATACAATAAATTCCACACAGAATCAGCTTGCACTTCTTTTGCTTTTTTTTCCCTTTAAATCCCAGTGACCAAACATATTAATTGACATGAAGATGAACCCAGTTCAAATAACTGAACCAAATGTAATAAAACAGAAAAGAAAAGAACAAGCTCACAGCAACACGTTTTTGGCAGCGAATTTGGACAGAAAGGAAAGGCGAAGCAAATGGCTCGGCCGAGGGAGTGGGAGTCTCCGGAGAAGAAGTGGAAAACTTTGCAGCGAGGGAATTAGGTTGCGAGAGCTCTCTGAGTTTGCGGTTTGTGAAGAAGCGAGAGGGCGATGGGTGAGTTGAAGGGCGAGAGAAGGTGGTGAAGCAACGAGAGCTGAGAGTGTAAGCAAGCTGTTTGAGCAAACCGCCTGACATTTTTCAAGTAGCGAGAAGGGGAGGGGCTTGTTTTTTAGGTGAACAGTGAACACTGCTTGGCTCCACCGTCACAAACTAGTTTTAAGTTGAACCATTTTTGTATTTCGACCCAAAAAAAAGAAAAAAAGAGAGAACATTTTTGTATAGTTTGTGCATCTCATTATGAAAAGTCTACATTTCGTGTGAGTGTTTCAGACATAAATTTTCATTTATACACTAGAAGGCGTGGTTACTGATTTGAAAGGAGGAAGTAAGCAATTGGAGAAGTGTAGAATAGGGGAGAGAAAAATGAGTATGAGATGAACTACACTCTCTCTGATGAATCTAATTCTTAAATTTTAATGCGGACATAAATTTTGATTTCTTATGTGTTAGTACACGTATGGGAAGTTAAGAACTAAATCATTCTAATGACACATGGAAAGTTAAGAACAATGCACCCCAAAATCAGCAATTAAAAACCCTAGTTGTGAGACCCAGAAAAATTTAGAATATTATTATGTGCACGGTAAAAATTGCACGGTCCATTTTGAGGTAAGTAGCATATTTTTTCCAAGTAAATTTTGCCATTACGTTTGAGAATAACTTAATTCCGAAAATATGAAGTTAGAATTTTGGTGTTTTGACTTCATAGAAAAATAGTAGATATGAGCTTGTGGTATTTTTCGGATATTTTTTCAGAGCTTGGACGTATTTTTCAAAAAATACCACAAGCTCGTATCAACGTCTACTATTTTTCTATGAAGTCAAACACCAAAATTCTAACTTCATATTTTTGGAATTAAGTTGTTCTCAAACATAATGGCAATATTTACTGGAAAAAAAATTGTTTCTTACCTCAAAATGGACAGTGCAATTTTTTCTGTGCTCGTAAAAAATATTATGGAATTTTTAAGGGTCTCACATCCTAAAACATCTCTTCTCCAAAAAAACACTCCTAACACCATTTTCACTTTGAGGGGGGAGGAACCCAATGTTCTTCCTCCCCTCTCTCATTCTCTCTTCCTCCCTTCTCCTCTCTTCCTCCATTTTCTGTGACCGAAGGTTTCCTCTTTTTGTCTTCACTTTGTTATGATTTTCCTCCACCCATCACATGTGGCTGTGTCTTGATGTCGAATCTCCACCGATGTTTCGACGTCAAATCTCCACCACTATCCTTTTTGCAATTTTTTGTTTGAAATAAGTTGCAGAGACTCTTTGAGTTTTCTATGTAGTTTTCACATCTCCTTTTGTGAGAGTTCTCCACATCTCTTTTGTGAGAGTTTTATTTGTATTGTTGTGGCTAGATTTTTTCAAGCCTTATTTTTTTTTAATATATAATTTTTATGAGTTTGCAATCTTAGTTTGGATGTCTATGTCAAAGTTTCTTTAATCTTGCATGATCATTAGTGGAGGCGCACCATATTGTCTTAATTTTGATGTTAGATTGATCCGTTATTGTAATAGCCCTTTGTGGCTAGTTTGTATTGATCCTTTGTGGCTAGTAATTTTTTTGACTGAATTATGAATGCAATATCATAATTTCTATATATATAAAAATTCACCTAATTTTAATACATATTCTATGTAAATATGATCCAAATGATTTCTTTCAAATATTGTACACACACAAAATCAATTAAATTGAAAACAAAATGAATTTAGTGAAAACATTGGTTATAACCAAATGTTTAAACTTACACTTCATCCATAATTGAGGACAAAAATATTACTACACAAGAAATTAGTAGGTTTGTTTTGGGTTACATTATATGTTTATTTTTCTGTGATGCGATACAAACTTGTATCACATTATGTGTTACATTCACACTCTCTTTGTACTGCACCAAAATATAGGAGTAAATATAATTCTTGAGAAAAAAAAGAAAAAAAGAAAAGAAAAAGAAAAGAAGACAAATTTATGTTTTCAAGGAAACAACAAGAAACATCCCAAAATCCAAAGCCAAACCAAAAGAAAGTGAAGAAAGAAAAAGTTGCAGGACAATGGTATTCACCTCCAACCCATTATCTCTCAGCGTCCCAGACCCTTTCTTCGAGTCATGGCTCCGCGAAAATGGCTACCCAGAAATCATTGACCAGCATACCTCTACTGCCATCACCACCTCTACAACCACAACCACAGACGCAAGCTCAATCACAAACGGCTTCTTCATCTCACTCTTCTCTCGCATATGCACCCTCCTCTCTCTCTTCACCATCAACCCCTTCTCCAAGCTCACCAATGAAGACCTTGCTGCCCAAACGCCTCCTTGGACCACTATCTTTATTGGGTCTTCTGACTCCTACTCCTTCCCCTTGTCTGTTTCTCAGGCTCGCATGAGGGTCCAAGAGAATGTCAAGCGCTATGCCAGAAATTATGCTACTTTGTTTGTGCTCTTCTTTGCTTGCTCTTTGTATGTTCTCTTTCTCTTTCCCTTTTCTCAATGGTTTGTGGTTCTTGGGTCAGTTTTGAGAATTGTTTCTGTTTATATTAAGGGATGTTAGGGGATTTCTAAGTGGTCAAAAAGAGCAAGTCTTGGGGGTAATTGGGCTCCAGATGCCATGGGATTGATGTTTTTGTTTTCGAGAACTGGATTCTTTTTATATTACTGTTGTGTTGTGTGGAAATTTAGGAATTCAGCTCTCAAATGATATGGCTTTCTTGATCTTTATCTTTGGCTCATGAGTGTTGGGTGAGTTTTCTTTTCAGAATTGGATTTTGGTTTGTTGTTGGATAAGAGAAAAGGATAGAATAGAAAAACAAGAAAAGAGGGTGAAAAAATAAAAACAAGCATTTTTGTGGAAACGAAGGTAAATGTTCTCGGGTTTGCTGTTTTTCTTTCTGTCCTGGTTTGATATCAATACCTTGTTCTTAATTTTAAGGGTTCTAGTTGGAAGTTTGGAAAGTGCCTCTCCATTTTAGTTGTTGCAAGAACTTCAGCAACTGTAAGGAAGTTGAAAATTTGGACACCTTTTGTCTTATATTGCACTTTGCCTTTCGCAGTGTGATAAATATTGTGATTTTAAATCAGCTGGCTGGTAAGCTTATTTGTCTGGTAGACCTATAGTGGACAATAATCTAATAATCAAATTTCCAAATTGTGATATCTTTTCCTTGGCCTAAATAACTTGAGTATGTATTTTCAGTCTTGCCAATGTTGAAAGGTTGGGGCTGCGATTTATAAAAATTCAAGAAATCATACTACATGGAATGGTTTGAGGGGTTTAGTTTGTAAGGAGGTCTTGCTGATGAATGCATTTACTCCTATCTGAATGCACTTCTCTCTAGTGAAGCGGAGACGAAAAGTAAAGCCACAACTGTGCCTCCTTTCAACAATTTATCTTTATGTGAGAGGGCAGCATAGGCTTAATTGTGTCCTCTATGGTGTCTGGTCTTATTCAGTGTCCTGTAAAATGAAAGAAACTATTTGGTCGCCCTTCCCTGTGTCGGTACTCTTTAGCATTTCCTCTTTGGGGTGTGTGGTTTGGGTTTGATAGTTTATAAGGTTTTTATTTCCTCATCTTATTGGATATTGTTTTTGTGTTTTTTTAAATATATTATTACAGATATCAGATGCCCCTGGCTCTTGTTGGATTGATATCTTGTTTGGCACTATGGGATGTTTTTAAGTTCTGTGGTGAAAGGTGGGGATTGGATCGATACCCAATAATTCGGGAGTGCTTAATTCGTGTTGCTCAATGTGGTGAGTAATCAACTCTGTGTTTGGGCAGTAGCAGTATTCTCTTGTACATTTTCTGTATACTTAGTATTCTCTTGTACATTAGATATCCATCTGATTCATCCTCCACCCTTATTTTGTTTGAACTATAGAAATATTTTCAGTAATTTTCTGATAGAAGTAATGGTTGAGCTTGTTTCATGTGGAGCTCAGTTTTTCTAGATAATTTATTTTTTACCCTTATAAATGGTATTTGGATCTTATCATGCTGTATTTTGCACAGAGTAACAACATAGACAATGCAAACTGGCGAGATCTCCATCCATCTTTTGTGCTGTATGTTATTTGTTGAACTTAAGCTGATGTACTTGTGAGCAACTACAATATATATCTTGGTGTTATTTAATTTCGGAACTCTTAAATGGAATAGGAATCACATATCATTAGTTTAGTATGAAAACTGAAAGAGGTTAATACTCTGGTTTGGATGATTAATCTGCTTGGAGTTCTAATGATCTATGAAATGTAAGCTGTAAGCTGGAGCTCCTGAGTGGAGATAAGCCAAACATTTTTTAGTTTTTGCTGTTCATTCTGATGCAATATAATCACTGGATTTTCTTTTGTAACATTGATTGGACTTCATCTTTGCAGTAGCTGCTGTTATCCTGATATGCTCGAATGTTCAAATGGCTCTCTTCTATGCTCTTGGTGTCAGTTATGCAGGTGAGTTTTGGATATACTTCGCATATTCTCTCATATTGAGAAGGCTTATGCACAATTCCCAAGTTCTTTAGGATTTCCCCCCCCCCGGAAAAGAAAAATTATTATTCTAATAATGAAAACTTACTAAATAAGTTTTGTTGTGTATCAAAATCACAAAAATTCATTAAACAAAAGTCCTTACATTTTATGATTTAACCCGTACTCTTGAGAAGTTCTATAGTTATCTGAGCTTCATGAGAAAAGTGAGTGTATATAAATTGCTTAAACTTCTCGAAATAAATTGATTCCTTTTTTCTTTTGAGCTAAATTTGTCTATTTATACTGCTTTTTGGCTGTCAAAAAAATACATTCTATTTGTATTTCTAGACATCCCTTTTCCTGTGTATGGGATCTTCTAAGGATTTGAACCTATTGTAGGCATGATTCTGCATGCTGGATTTCGGAAGCTGGCTCGTGCAAAGCAAACTCCTCATGGTAGATCGAAATAGCAGGTGTTTAGCAATATAAGTGAAAGTTTTGCTTAACTTTAGCTTTAGGAATTTTTGCTGCAAGAGAGCAATGGGATGTTTTTTATGCAACAGTTCACACCCCAAGGTAGTCAAATACTCATGAGCTATATCAACTTTGATCCCATCACGTCTCCAACTCCTGTCCTGAGCAACCATGAAGCAGGGAAAACAGAAAAAAAAGCATATAATTCCCTCATCTGTGATTTCATGGCTGACCTCCCCATCGTGTCAAAGCAGATGCCTGTTGTTTTGCCTACACACTAAACACTCCAGGAAATGCAGTGATAGGTGTATGCTTATATAATAGTGTTTTCAGTACATAATGTAACTACTTTTTTTAATGATATGATGAGTTTATTGTTTTTGAAGTGCTGAATTTTTTTTTATTTTGCAAATTCAAATTTTCTTTTATTTTTTCAGTTTTGACAATAAATCTGAATTTGAAGATATGTTTCTGATTTATTTATTTTTTAATTTTCCAGAAGTAGGTATTGTGAACATGTCTCGTTTGTGCCGGTTCCCTCTCAACCCCAAATCTTAATTAAATGTAATCTTATTTAATTAAAAATATAAAGAATAAATTGAAGGATAATGCTTCTATATTGTTAAGGTCATTGGCGTACAGGGGGGGCCGTCATAAAATGTGAAAGCCATTTTGTTTTTATGTTATTTGAAATTAAATTAAATTATTGTTTGTCTGATTAAATAATTACACACATTGATTGAAAAATTAACTTCATATGAACCCATCTGATTTAGCACAGTTCCAGTACGGTGATAGTTTCTGCCTCACTAAACTGAATTATCAGAAAGGGAGTTGAAGCAAAACAAACAAATAGCATTGTTGGATTTCACAAGCAAAAATATGATTATTAATAAATATAACCAATTTTGGAAAATATTACAAATGATAATCTTTAAATTAGCAAACCCTAATCGATTATACTCAATGCTGCTACTTGCAAACAAAATTGTTAAATTAAAAAATAATCATAAAAGATGAAAAAACA
The DNA here is from genome assembly GCA_020226455.1 of Prunus salicina. NCBI lineage: Eukaryota > Viridiplantae > Streptophyta > Magnoliopsida > Rosales > Rosaceae > Prunus > Prunus salicina. Next base: position 17,658,356 of record CM035345.1, on the reverse strand, counting down.
CAATTTCTTACAATGATATGTACATCATCAAATCAGGAGATAAATGCATAAACAGGAATCACACTACAAAACAAATATCCAATCACTACTTGAACCTCTTTCAAGCCGGATTGAGATCGCGTGAAACTTGGCCTTGCCATCTGCATCACAAGCATTGAATGAAAAATACATTAGATATTTGTATTGAACAAAAATTTGGGAGAAAGCAGTTCCCTCTTCCTAAAAGAGAGGAAAAGTAATTTAACTGACAAAGATATCTCAACTAAGAGGACTTGATCTCCATATTTTTCAATTCTTCCTCTCTGAGTTTTTTTTTTTTGTCCCATCTTAATTTCTTGCCTGTATCTCTTTTAGTTCCCTGAACTGCATGCATCACTACTATCACTTTTTATATGGTTCTCTTGCCATATAAGTTTTTTTAAAATGATGAAATCTGGGAATGCTGATGAAAACTTCTTATCTAAATGATTGTTCAATCCTTTCGACAGAAATCGTATGAAGCAACTTTCAGAGTTTTAGTACCCTTTCAAGTCTTTAGAAACTAAAATCTTTTAGTTTTTGTTTCTTGTTTACATTACAATCAGTTACACTCGGTATCTGACAAGATTATAAAATAAAAAAACGAATGGTCAAGCTCAAAAGAGAAAGGTAAAAGACAGCACAGTATGTTTTGATAATTGTGGAAAGATTTTAAATTTTGGTATTTTTGTCATTGGAAATTGCTTGAATTGTGAATTGTGAGAAATTAGTCTGGAATACAAAAATTGCCTACCTTCTAAATCAAGATAAATTACTACGTTAAAGAAACAACTTGGCTAACCTTGAGAGCAAAAATCTTGCAAGTGGGCTTATGTTTGCGTTGGATTGAAATTCCTTGTTCTGCTGCCTTTTCTTGTCTTCTGCCTTTGTGTTCTGTGTTTCTTCAGAAGCTGTCTTGCCCTTAGTGAAAATGCGAGCAGCCAGCTCCTGCAGATCTTTCAATGAAGATTCCTTTGAACTATTTGAACTGCAAAGATTTTCTTCTATGAGTACTATAGACTACATGCCACCATTTTAAGTGGTGAGAAATATTAGGACCAATATGAAAAAGATAGGATGTGTGAAACCTTGCTAATCGCTGAAGCAATTTGCTGACAAAAACTTCAGAAGATCCCGGCTTCAAGCTCTCCAACTTTGCAAGTGACTTTGCAACTGAACGCACAGCAGACCCTTCTGAATCATCAGCAATTGTCTACATGTACACAAGAAAAAGAGAAGTAAATCATAGGGATTGAAACTATGCGTACAATGAATTCAATTGATATGTATGCATACATCAAGACGTAAAATACAGTAGGTTGAAACTTGAAACCATACACACCAAATCTAAATATTATTGTTTTACTGATGCTAACATAGTTAAAATAACTTGCATCTTAAACGTATGCCTAGAACAAGCAATCTATATCTTCCAAAGTACTCACACATGGACATATAATAGGTGTGCTTTTGCAGAACCAGGCTTCTAACTAAGAAAAACCCACAATTTTTGGCAACAATGAGTTCCTTAGCAAGAAAAGATAGAGAGAGAGAGAGAGAGAAGAAAACAATACTGCTTTATGTCTTCAAAAACTTGTATCTGCAGTTCTTGTAGGTATTTTTTTTCTATAGACAACTTAGGACGAGTAGAAGAAACTCTAGAGAATCTAACAGAGTGAAATTACAATTTCAAACGAATAGGCAAAGTTACCCCTTGACACCATATGGAAGACAAGAAGTCTACAACTTATCTGGATGCTCACCTCTTTTAAGGAAGGGATAAGCAATATTGATAATGCCGCAGATTGTGCTATAACTTTTGCACTTTCTTCATCATCACTTGCTTGGGATGATCTTGGAAATACTTTTGGTGCATCAACGTATTCATGAGATTGTCTGAGGGAAAGAGAGTTCCTCCACAAATTAGAAATTTTCAATCCTATCTCACATGTGCATGCATGTGTAGGTGCAGGTGTGTAAAGATTACAAGTACTAGCAACATTTTTCCCAGTAGATATACCTGGAAGAATCAGAGCTATTCGTCATCTGCCCTTTTCTATCGTGCGCATCGTAGTTGATCTTGTTAAGTGCAGACCTATCTTTAGCATTTCCTTTCCTCCCTCCTTGAATTGCAGCCTTTGCCTACATAAACATTGTCAAGAAGCTTCGTCAGTGAAACACTATGGGACTATCGAAGCCAAGAGAACATCAGAATTACGTTTTTGTTTTTTTTTGTTTTTCTGTTCAATCTAAAATTTGACAATGACCTAAGAAATTCCGGAGAGAAACCAGGAAAATCATATTTAGATCCAGAATATGAGAACAAAAAATTTGGGAGATGAAAATCCTAAGAGTATATCTGATCTGGGAAAACAATGAATTCTACAATCAACTAAAATAGTATTGAAAGGAATAAAATTTTCAAATTTAGGTACAAAATGTAACTGAAGAATATTACATCTGTTTTAATTTGATCTATGGTGATACATGAATGTCAAATCAATTGTTAACAGATCAGCAGCTTTTTGCAATTACACTGACATGAACTGAATTCTATAATACCTGAAGACGTTCACTAGCACTACTGTAATTTGTGAAATTTAATTGACCAATTAGATTAACTGGTATCAATTGAAATATTACATAGAGCAAAAAGCCACCTCTGCAAGATTAATGGCACTGTCTTCAGTTGAGGCAGTTGAAGTTCTCTCTTGAATTCCCAGCCTGGATTTTGGCGTTCGAGGAGAATCAGAATCATCATGTTGACCACGAAAAACAACAGTTCCGCTGGAAGAAGCATCTTCATAAGAAGTGTATGTGCTGCTAGGCTGCAAAGCAAAAGGAGGAAGTAAAATAAACAGGTATCTCAGTACAAAAAGTTTGAACTCCAATACTTCCTATTCTTGTCCTAACTGTACAGATTATTACCAGAGAGTTTTGATCACGAAACTGAGAAGATGACTGAGATCCTTTGGGTGTTCGTATAACAACAGTTCCTGACCCACTCACAGTCAATTCTTCCTGGAAATACACCTCAAATTGCTAAACAATATACAGTAATGTAAAAATGGTGCAAACAATCGTGAACTCCAACTTGGGTCAGTAAATGAAAAATCAGTGTTCGAAAAATCGGCCTAGCCCAGTAAAAGCAGACGGAAATCAGGAGTGAAAATTAAATAATGGCCAACTTCTAAACAAATAGTTGATATTCACACCCCAAAATCGTTCCACGAACCAAAACCCCAAATCCTAGAAGCATTCACAATTGCACTGGAATACAACAGCCATAGTGCACAAACTGCATCTTTGCCAGGAATGACAGAAACTAGGGACTACTAGGCATGCTTCTACAGAAAACCTTAACTAATTATGCAGATAAGAGATCAGTAAAATCACAAACATTGAGGACATCGTTACCAATCTTTTCTCAACTCTGTATAGCCCATTAATTATATGGAAATTTCTACAAGATCGTAACCGGATGCAAATTGTAACAAATACGTGTGTGATAGAGAAAAGGATCGGGGGTGGGAGACTTACATCTTCAGGGTTAGACTCCTGGAGTTCATCACCATATGAATGTCTACCATCTTTCAACAAATAATCTTCGCGTGATTCATGAAGTGCATTCCCAGATGCCGAGAACCGTTGGTTACTACTCTCTCTTCCAGGGGTTTCCGGCTTTTTTTCTCTTGCCTGAGGTGGTTTAAGTATTGCAACACTTCTAACAGTACCTGTACCCTGTGATCCAACACTGAAATCCCATCCAGCATTTTTCACGGTCTTACCCTGGTCACTGCAAATTAAAACAAGAGTTAAACCACACAACCAGCAAAGCACCAGTGATCAGCAATTTCTAACCCACCTAGCTCGAACAGTTTCATCTCTTAAATTTCTCGTCACTTTCACAGTATCAGATATCTCCCCTCTAGCTGTAGGACCATTTTTAATGGTGTCACCATCTTCCTTTATATGGTATTTTGGACGCTCTCTGTAAGATAACAAAAAGCAGGGCATCTTAGCTAAACTGTGTAAGAATTAGCATGTATTGCCAAATCAAACCACATTGACAAATGAATGCCAGAAAATTAAACTAAACTGCAAGTTGCAGTGCAGTTATGTATGTTTAAAGTTCTCTTGTGCCTCATATCTGTGGCAGGCATAGACCAGGTGAGCGTCATTGTGCTGCAGATGCTTTCTAGAAAGAAACTTGACATCAAAAGGTGAAAGGCATAACAGCAATATTTGGCACCTTATTCTCTCCATAAGCCTTGGACTCTTTCTAGCAGTCCTGATAAAACGGTGCTTTAGTAGTTCCTTGGCACTTGCACGCTGAGATTAAAGGAAAAAAAGAACAAACAGAAAATTATAATAATAGAAAACTTGCAGAATTCATTAATCAAGATAGTGGAAGGCCATATTGCCACCTGATTTAATTCACATCAGCATAGATTTGAAATGCAACAAACAGAAATAAAGCAATTCATGCAATACTGACTCGGGCTAAAGTTTTACAAAAACTGATGCAAGCAATATTTTGGACTCCAAACTAATAGATTACAACCAATATGACTGCCAACTCTCCTTCTCTCTCCCTCATTCTTTCATTGCAATTTTGTGGAAAAGCAATACCTATAAGAACCACAAACACATGACAAGAATCATTTGGAGATCACATCAAACAAGTAAATACTGTCCTGAACTTCAACAACCTCTCATTTCCAAATTCCAACAATGTATTATATATGTTTGTAGCTGACAACTGCCTTTAGTATCAATTTATGCAGGTCATCATGTGGCTAATGGCTATTCTACACTCAGTTTGAAAAGGGGAAAATTCCTGGATTTTCCTATACCTCTTGTGGCAACCACGATGATCTATTTTCTGGGTTTGGAAAAGTGAATATGGTATGACTGCCAACTCTCTTTTCAAGAAAGGGAATCCTATGATATGTTGGGAATCTTTTAACTTTTTAGTTTCTAATGAATTTTCACCTTCAAATCAATTAAACGCAAAACGGCAGTATACGATGGAAAATTGAGTGGGATATTCTGATTGTATAAATACTTACCTCAGCAGGTACCTTCTTTAGACAAAGTGAAACAAATTCTTTCATTGGTCGAGAAAAATGCTCATCCAACTGCACAACAAACACAAAAATGATTCTTTTTTATTGTGAGTAATATCTCCATATGGCTAAGAAGAATTTCATTTTTATAAATCATTCAAGATGAATGGATCGGTGTGACATTAGAGTATACTGAAAGAACCTGAGGTGGATTTTCTCGAGGTATAATGAAAAGAACTCTCATCGGGTGAAGATCAGCAAGTGGCGGTTCCCCTTTCGCCATCTCAATAGCAGTGATTCCCAGAGACCAGATATCCGCCTGCATATGCAAAGGGTCCAAGCGAGTGAACGATCAAGGCTCAGTGTGAGTAAGAATGAGGTCTTCAATAGATACCTTCTCATTGTATCCTTCAGAATTCTGGATTACTTCTGGAGCCATCCAGAATGGTGTTCCTACAAATGTCTGTGATTGTTAAAAAAAAAATTAGTGCATTCTAGCTAGCGTACAACATTTAAGATATTTCTTATACGTAATTGGAAACTAACATTCCATATTATCAAATCATTGTGTATACACAAGTAGTAAATTAGGAAACGCATGAGCTTCTACTGCGGCCCCCCGCCCCCCCCCCCCCCCCCCCCCCAAAAAAAACACCCACAAAAAAAAAAAAAGAGAAAGAAAAACAATGACAAAAAGGAGCAGGGAAACCCCAATTTACAATAAAGCACTCATTTACCAGTGCGAAAATGGTAAATTTACTAGACATAAGTAAAAAAATGACATGAAGTGCATACCCTAAGTAGTGATTCATCTGACCTGATCTGATCAACAATAAAGCAAATGAATTCAAGTTAAAATATGGTACCTTCCTCCTTGATATCGTCCTTGTAAGTTGTGCAGAAACACCAAAATCTGCCACCTGTTACAAGTCACAAACGTAACTTGGAAGACCAAAGGCTAAGAAATTTAACACCACCCTTCAATGCATATCTTACTTCTACTTAGTTAATCCTCTATACAAATTAAAGACTTTTTTTATCATGAAAATATACCTTAACATCACCATTCTCTGTCAATAAAATGTTTGCCGCTGCAAAATTTATAAAGTTGTCGTCAAAACAAGAGCTAGAAGAAGCAAGGTGAAACTAATAATACTTGCATGAAGCTGAAAATGAGAAGAAAAAGAAGGCAATTTCAAGCACAGAATACCAAATATTACAAATGATTCTGTCATAAGCAGATATAATTACGTAGAAATTAAGGAGAGAAAACCTTTAATATCTCTGTGAATTTTTCCTTCATTATGTAAATATTCAATTGCATGCAGCAAGTCACGAAGAATACAGGCCATTGACATTTCATCTAGCGGAGGACCTGATTGGAGCTGCATAAACACAACTGTCTGAGCATTCTGGAAGAATGCATGATAGATGCGCACACACAGAGAGATATGTGCATACATGTGCGTGTGATTTTTAGCACAGTGCATCAACACCACATGTACATAAATATGACATAAAATTTACAACATTAAATGGACAGCTAAAGCCTAGCAAGTCACTGTTAAGAAATTTCCATCTACTGACACCATAGTGTGTCAAAATTGTTAAGAGGACAAAGTATATCTAGAAGGGAACCTCACTTGCATATTTATCAGATTATGATAAGTGACAAGAAATAACTTCTTGCAATTAGGGAGAAAGAGAACACAGCAACAGAATCTCCATCTTAAGAATAAAATATTTGAAAGTGTACTTTCCAAACCTACACTTCAAACATAAAACACAAATATACATGATACATTGGTATATTAGTTACAAAGATAACAGATAAAGATTTTCGAGTCAAGCTTAAGCGAATGAGCGAAGCTGGACCTAACTCTAGCTATCTCGTGATAAATACGAGCTGAACATTCTGAAGCTCAGGCTTCACTTGTTACTTAAACAAGTTGAGCTCGGCCTGATTTTTTTTTTTTTTTTAATGAGCCAAAGACGAGCTAAGCTCACTATGAATTCGAGCTGAACTGAGCCGATTTACAGACCTACAAGCAAGCTGTGATGCCACGTTAATATCTTCGTTAATGACAACTTTCCATTATAAATAAACACCAACTCCAAAGAGAATTTATTAACAACTAATTACATGGCACCCAAAATCTCATCATTTTGTAGAGGAACTATGATGGTCATAGAAGGGAAACATAAAAGAGAGAGATCCACAAGCCTTTATGTGAAAACAGTTTCATTGAACACATTGACTATGTATAAACAACAGAAGTAACATACTAGGTCAGCAACAGAGCCACCGGCCATGTACTCCATTATTATCCATAGTTTTGTCTGGTTGAGATAGGAACCATAGTACTCTGTAATATAAGGAGATCGACATTGTGACAAAACTGAAATTTCCTGGAACACATAAAAGCTAAATCAGCAATCTAATCTTTGGCCAATCATAATGACAATATACTAGCTATCAAGAATATGAGGTAGTACCTTCTGAATGTCCTCAATCTCATCCTCTCTGCAGAAAACAATAAGTAAAAGAAAACTTAAGATTAGTTGCACAGCTTGATGAAAATCGAATAGATAGGAGAAGCAAACTCTATGCTCCAAGGAGATTGATTAGTAATAACCACGCAGAAAAATTCTGTTTCTCTTATAAATAAATAAATAAACCACAAGCAAAGCAATGAAATAAACCAAGTAATTAATGAGGGGCATTAGCATGAACACAGGCAGAATGACTTCATTTAATTAAGTTAGTAATTAAGCAGCAGCGACCATTTACAAATGTACAGTCATGCATGACAATGCAGCATTCAGAAGGTTGGTGATCTGAAAATCCAGTGTTCAGTAAAATGGTCCCAGAATGCTAGTTCATTCATTCACACTACATGACCAAATGTCACATCATGGGCAACTTAATATCTAAGTAAATACACTCCCAAGTCACAACTGAGTCAGGCAGTTTCAAGTGCTCGGGCTATAACTACTTGGTCTTCATGTAACAAAAGAATTAACTTTCTTTTTTTTTCAGTTCAAATCAACATTCCTTTTTGCCTTCACTAATAATATATTTATTAACACAACGGTGGGAAGTTTTGGGTGCTTTACGTAATTTTTTAGTTTATCATGTCTTCAAATTTTACCCACTAAAAGTAATGAAGGAAGAAAGAAAAGCTACTATTATTGCAATAGACTGGAATTCATCCCATGTAGTTCAAGGCAACAAACATAGAACATTGAAAAGCACAGGACAAAACATCACATATGAATAGATTCAAATCCATATACTTACGACTCATCCAAATCGATTACTTTTATTGCAACTTCTTTATTAAGCTCCTTATCAAACCTGCAAGTCAGAAAAGGGATCAGAGGTCACCATCTCTGTATGCAATCAATCTCCAAAGTATGCTGAACCCACCCCAACCACAACGACAAAACAAATTAAAGTAAACTTTGCATACTATAAACAACTTTTCACCATATTCAATCAGGATACATATATCGAATTACCAGAGTATATATAAGACAATTATGTATATTGTGCACAACCATGTGCTAGCATCTGACAGGGCCACCGCATGAAACAAGTAATAGCAGAAATCCAGTGTAAATTACATGTACAGATTTTGGGCATAAAACTTTTAAGTACCTTCTGCAAGTCAGTTATAATAAGCATAAGTTGTTCAATTAGACACATGAAAACACTAAACAAGTCATCTTAGGAAGGCAAGGAAACAACAAAATGCATGGTAACTCAGAATTCAATAAAGCATTCAGGCAAAGTTACACATTGTGCATCTTTAAACTGGAACTTACCCTTTATACACATCGCCGAAGGATCCTCTTCCAATCAGCTCCAATTGACTAAATCTTGATCCTGCAGCCTCTGCCAAACCTGCTACATCAGCCATATCCATGCCCAAGTTGCTTTCCCCTTGCCCGCTTAGCCAGTAAAACAAAGGTCACTAAACAACACTACAGTGAAGGTTCATAAACTCAAGCCAAATATCTCCAACTTCTTCCAGCACCCACTTCCAATTCACAACCCCAAATTCACCCAAAATGAGTTTTTATGTATCCAAATATTGGCTTCAAATACCAAATCTGAAACTGCATTAGAAAACACTAAGCTAATCAGCCCATGTAAATGAAACAAATAAACACATGAACCCAAATTTACCACAATTAACGGACCAATTTTTAAAAAAAATTGATAAAAAAAAATAAATGAAAATGAAAAAGCGCAATGCAGTGCAAGGTCTTGGACTCAAAGCAAAGAATTTGAATTTGGTGTAATTTCCTAACACTTGTTAGGTAGAGTGGGATTCGCCATAGTGACATCCCAACATAATTGCACATTATAGGACACCCATAAAACAATTCCGATACATGAAAGCGAAATAAAAACAACCCACAAGTGGCTTCAACCAGGGGTCGATGAATTTCGTCCAAATTTCAAATCTATATGTAATTTTTCACAGAAAGATTGAGATTTGAAACTTACCCTTAAGACAAAATGCGATTTTGATATGTATTGGTATGCATGAGAAGCTAATGTCTGCGGATTGGAGCCATGGATCTCTTTCCTTCCTATCTTTATCGCGCGCGCTCTCTCTCCCTCCCTCTGCACAGAGGCTTTGGGAGCTTCAAAGGAATCGAAGAGAAAGTGTGGGTTTTTTGTTTTTATTTTTTATTATCTTTTCTTAAATAATTGAGTTCTAATTTCATAGTCTTTTACCTTCTCTTCTCTGTAATTTTCATTCGTGGGTTTGAGCCGGTTCTTGGAAACAACCCGCCAACCAACACAAAGAAAGCCAGCAGCTTCGCAATATACGGACCGAGAGAATACGTATACCGTATTCTTATACACAGTACAACATTCGGTCATAACAAATATTTTCATTGAAAATTTTAATTTATTTCCATGCAAAGAAAAAAAAACTTAATTTAATTTTTTTCTTATAGTTTAGGAGCACCTGAATAGTATGTGTATCATATTGAATAATAGTACATATATACGTTAATAGTGTGCATATAGTAATTTGTTTATAAAAAAAAGTTCATTTTCTGTATAATAGAGAAGTGTACATAAGATATGAGTATATGTATATTAGTAGATACGTACATATATTTATTATATACATATATATATATGGTATTCGTTTGTGAGACGGCAAATGTTTATGTTGTTTTGTTAGATTGTGAATGTAGACTGCATACTTAGATAAGAATGAACGTGGTTAATTTTCTCAACTGGCAGTATAAAAACATAAACATTTTATATTGGCAAGTATATGCTTAGGTTGTCACACTGTGAATTTGGACTACATATTTAGATAATAATTAACATAATTAATTGTCTAGGTTGACAATTTAAAAACATAAACATTGACATGAAGAATACTTCAAAAATGTCAATTTGTCACATGAAATGAGAAAATTAAGACAATTTACAATTTGTCATATTTAAAAAAATTAAGAGAGTTGCCATCTTGATTTTTCAAAATCCACAATTTATCACCTATATCCGACATGGTCCAACTGTTCGTCTAAAAAATGGCATGTCCATTGCACATGACCCCTTTTAAGGGGTATTTTGCACTCTTGAAGTCTCAAATCTCGAATGAAGTGATAAATTCATATTCAATTGATGTATAAGTTCAAATCAGATTTCTAAAGTTTTTTTTTCCAAAATGTAACAACTTTTAAACAATTAAAACAACCTCAGCCGCATAAATGAGCTTAGTTAAGTTGGTTAGCACAGATACTTTATCCACTATGCATCCAAATTCGAATCCCCCAACCTCAGCCACTTGTTACCTATCTTCACCCCCACACCCACCCCCATAGATATGACATTTTTCTCTCCCACTGCCCCTCCCCAAACCCCATTCCACCCTCAACTCACCCGCAGCCCCACAAAACCCACCCCTGTCCTGTCCCTAACCCGACCTACCTAAGTCATTGAAACTGACCACAAAGTAATGTAATTAATCAACTATAACAATACTATCTATTGTCATGTTTCTTATATTCCAAGTACCTTGCATAATTGCATTGCAAAAAGAAAGATGAGGGAGGGAGGGAGGGTTAGGGATATGGGGGTGGGTTTCGTGGGAGTTGTGGTTGGGCAGGTTTGGAGATTATGGCTAGTTGTGCATGAGCTAGTGTGGGATAGGGGCGATGAGAAAAGGAAACTGCAGTGGTGAGGTCATGGAGATGATCATGTACTATTCACATGATGTAGTAAATATGAGACACTCGTTTCATACAACATATGTATGGAAAAAAATTCTGGTTTGTCGGACTCGCTCCTAATTGCCACGTCCCTATTTCCCTAGCCTAGCTATGATCTCTATCATATCAAACAACACAAAATTCTGTAATAAGCACTAAAACAGTGGCCTTATAACTAATTAACACGATCTAGCTAGCTCGACCAGAAAGAGACATTTATATCGTACTCCGAAGCATTAATGCACAAGTTGCTCTTATCAACTGACGCATTCATTTTTAGCCCATCAAATAAGACAATTTGTCGGCATGAAAAAGTTCCATATGAAATTGCAGTTCCAGCTAAAACCCATGAAATTGTCATTAGTCTTAATTGGCATTATATATATATATATATATTTTTTTTTTCTTTTACCAACGGGAGAGAGAGAGAAGAGAGAGAGGGACAGAGGAGGCCTCGAGTAGATCATGGCAGTCGCCTACCAAATTGGGAGGGCTGTTATCGACTGATGCAGTTGTTGTTTCCCTTGTTCAGCAAGTTGGTACTTTGAGTTGTCATCCTTTTGCTATGTTAATTCAGAGCTGTTGTGTTCTTATGAGGCGTATTGACAACTGTCACCTTATTCATGTTTACAGAGAAATGAATGTTGTAACTGATCATATGGCTAACTGTGGAGCTTTAACTTGGATTTGGGGGTTAGCTATTTGGATGAGGCCCCTGCTTGGGTTAGCTCTTTTTTGGAGGATGATTTTTTAGGAGTTGTTAGGCCTCGCTTGATCTGTACTAGTTAGTTGTTGTTTCTTTTTGGAGTTTGTCCCCCTTATTTCATCCACTAAAAAAAAAAGTATTGTGAAGGAAAAAAATATTCCCATTATTCACTGTAAAATTAAAACGGAGAAATTCAATAAACGGCCCATTATTATCTAAACTTATAGCTTAAGTCAACCTGGTTGAATGACAAATTTTAATATAAAAAAGTTAACCTAGTTGAATAAGGTAAGAAATAAAATACAAGGATGATTTATTTAAAAGTTCCCATAGCTAAGCATATATCAGTTGAGTTGAGGTTTCGACAAAAGAGAAAAAAACAAGCAATTGAAGAAAGATTGAATGGCTTAGCTATGTTATATCCATTGAAAAAGACATGGTAGAAAAATTTGATTATGTAAAGTTAATTGATACTTTTGCATCTAAAATTGTAAGATGAGTGATATTTAAGTGATGTTTTGATGTATTTTATAAAATTGTTATGTGAATTACATATTGTTTGTTTATTTTTCAGGTTACAATTGTGACTTTGAGTTCATATATATATATATATATATATTTAATTATTGAAAAAAAATCACATAAATATATACAAATGGTAGAAATGCCATATTTTGGTGATTCGCCTTGGGCCTCCAAAACGTTAGGACCGCTGCTGGAGAGAGGGAAGGTTCTGAACTGGACATGATACATTTTTTAACCCTATTTTCATCATATATTTTTGGACCAAAGTGAGGGCGAGATATAATTCTTTTGCTTATGGTTTTGGGTTTCCTCTCGTTTTGTTTGGTGCTGATGAGGACCCATGTCCTTATAATTATTATGTTCTCAGTACATGTATACTGTGCCTCCTGGTAGATAGTCGATGATGAAAGATCACCACCTTCTGCTGTTTATAGCTAACTAGGAGATCATCATACGTATGCTGCATTCATGGTAAGTATAAGCTTTTGAGGTAAGAAACCTAACAACAGGCAAAACATGGACACCTATCTAAGGCTTGAAATGTACTGATCGTAGACCGGAAGAGGGACTTATTTTGGTCCCACAATATACACTGCTATATATTTATATATAGTATTAATGTTATACGATAATGTCCTTCTATCACACATGCTACTTTGTACAATTTTATTTTTTTGGGGGTCAAAGTTTGAAATGGGGAGAAGGGAGGTGTTATTGAGGTTCGAACATGAGATTAGTTTTAGATTCGTTTAACGAATAATTTTTCAACTATGAAGACAACCTTTATGCAGGGCCGGCCATGGGCCTGGGAAATTAAATTTCAGCGCCGACCCTTCAAAAAGATAATAGGTTCATTATTAATCACATGTTGTCAACCATAAAATAGTTTGTACTTGTTATTTTAGTTCAATTAAGCTATTATCCATATATATAAAGCAAAAGGCAAAGAATGGTGAAACATTCAAAATACCAGAACCACTCAAGAAAAAAAAAATTGAAAAATGAGTGTGCCAAAACTCAACTCCTAATTAAAGTTGGGCAGTTGACTAGTGGATGTTAAAGTAGTAGTTTCTCATGTAGCATGAAACGCCATAAGATTTTTCTTTGTTTTTTAGTATTAATTGTGTTGAAGGTCAACAAAAAGAAATCTCATATAAACTAAACTCAACACAAATCTTCAAATAAAAGACAGCCCATAAAAGCAGGGAAACCTCATAAGATCTTTTTCCAAGCATTTATTATGTATAGTACATGTGTCATTTCCATAAGTCTTAAGTCAGATGAGTTTAGATTTTAATTAGGGTGGAAACATTAAATTTCATAAATGGTTTAATAGACAATCAAATCTAAATCATCATGCTTTAATCTAAAGGTTGAAACACATAAATCTTAGTCAAAGGTTTCATTAGACTATGATTTGTATATTTCGATAATTAGACATATTATGTTGTTGGACTATTAGATAAATCATGTGGAGATCATACTATTCTAACATGTATGGAGCTTATTAGCATGGATCCTCTTGTACTATTCTCCAAAAGAGATTGAATGCGAGTCTAATCATAAATTTCGTTATTTTTAACGACATCAATAAAAGATTTTCCTTACAAAAATCAACGAAATCATAAATGCAGAGCCGACTTTGACTTTTGAGTGGTTTATGGGCATAAATTAAAATAAGGCCTTTTCCCTTAATTATAGTTTAACAAGAAACAAAATTTATTTTGCATATGTATGTATTTTCTTTTTGGCTTAATTATGGTAATTCTATCCAAATAAATAACAAAGAACATGAATCATAAAACATTAAAAAAACCATTAACTTGGTTTTTTAATTTTTTTTTTTTATATAGTACAAGCGATAATCTGAACTATAGGATATGAGATTTCTCACACACAAAATCAAGATGTCATGGGAGTTTGAACCTCAGACCTCTAGTCTGCAAGTCAAATTCTTTTTCCACAGGGTTAGACCCTATTGGCAACCATCAATTTATTGAGAACAAAAAAAATCCATCAAACTAGAAGAACTAAACATTTTCTTGAAGAGCAGATACGGGCTTAGCCAAGTTAGTTAGAGTGGATGTGCCTCCCACTCTGCACTCTAGTTCGAATTCCCCTTTCGTAATTTAGATTAATTTAAAGTAGAATATTGCTTGTATAAAATAAAATAAAATAAAAAACATTTTCTTCAAAGTGTTTGATTAATTGGATCTTTATTGTTACAAAACAAAAATAATAAATTTTTAATGTTTAATCGTAAATGTAGGTCCTTGTATTGTTAAAATTTTAAAATGATTGTTATTTGTTGTATTTTAAAACTCTCAAGAAATAAATGGGCTTGAACAATTATAATATATATATATTTTTTTTAAAAAGGGTTAATTATTTTATTAATCCCTGAATTTAGATCTGATTTGCATTTGAGTCCCTCAATTTCCAAAAATTTTCCGTGGTCCTTCAACTTCACTTTCGTTAGGACAAATGATCTTGCCGTTAATTTTGTTAACTTTTCTATTAAATGCAGGGGCAAAATGGTACTTTTATATTAAATTGATTAAAATATGAATAAAAAATTAAAATTAATCTCTCTCTCTCTCTCTCTCTCTCTCTCTCTCTCTCTCTCTCTCTCTCTCTCTCTCTCTATTTCTACTCCCCAAACTTGAATTTTTTTTTGTTGGTTTTTTATTTGATTTTCTTTTATTCTTATTTTGAAGATATTTTTTGGTTTTAATATAAATATACCATTTTGCCCTTGCATTTAACAAAAAAAAGTTAACAAAATTGACGGTAAGGCCATTTGTCCTAACGAAAGTGAAGTTAAAGGACCACGGGAACGATTTTGGAAATTAAGGGGCTTAAATGCAAATCGGGTATAAGTTCAAGAACTAATAAAATGATTAACCCTATAAAAAATTTAGAGGTCTCTTGATCTAAGGCTCTAAGCCGTTGCCCTCGAGACCAGGTCTAGGATGGCCCTGCATTTAACCATTGTAGGGGTCTTTTTCTTCTGGCAGCTACAGATGGGATGGGCTGCTGTAAGGAGCAAACTAAAGAAAAATATCCCCTGTGTTTGAGTTCAAAGATTAGGCCCCAAAATGTTTCGAAAGGGTAGTAAAACCTTAGGAAACACCTTAGTTACCTTCACCAACGAAAATGATGGCTGCTTACAGGTAGATTCTTAGTGCTTACAGATGAATCCTTAGCTTGACATGAGGAGATAGTGGCATGGAAGCAAAGTTGGCATGAGTTTAGCACTAAAGAGAAAATTAAGTGTTCTTGGGAGGGAGAATGAGTATCCTAGTAAGAGGAAAAGGTTTGTAAGTAGATTTGGCCAAGAGATAAGGGAGAAAGAGAAAAAGGGTGGCTAGAGTGCTTCTTTCGGCAGCTTGACAGTGACTCTGTCAAGTGTTAGAGCAATCTGCCAGAAGAGGGAAAATGGGGAAGAAGGGTGAACAGAATTGCTGGGTTTTTGCAAGTAAGAGAGGAAGCTTGCTCTCTGGATGTGGATGATCTTTGTTGGGTAAAGGGGGCCCTATTTATAGCAGTTGAAAGCCATTCTTTTTCCAAAAAACCCTAATGGCTTTTATCCCATTTTGCCAAGTCTTTCCCTTCCTTTCTCCCCTTATCCCTTCAATCATCCTATTTTGGTAAAATCTACTTTGCTTATTTGCACAAAATCAGGGGTTTTGGGGGCTCAAGGTCTCTGCCCTAGTGAAGAATTCCTATTTTTAGACATCCCCTCATCTTCCTTCTTTCCTTCTTCCATGGCCAAGTCTGGTAAGGGCAAGAAACGGGCATGCCTGCTGGTTAGAAAGATGATTCCCACTTTGCGCGCCAACATCCCATGGTTCGCTGAGTGTTTCTTACTTGAAACTTGTTCCTTCCCACGTGATGGAGCCTCCCAGGAACTTTGTGTACGTGGACACATTTGCTCCTCTCGTGGCTTTTGTTTCTCAGCCAGGTGTTGATGGTTTTGCAGGTCTTTGTTTTAGTTATATGGGCCTTCTAAAACAATGGTTTGACTTAGCAAATAAATGGGCCAACTTCACCAAGTTTTGGCCTATTTTGTTGAGGTGTTGGGCTAATTTTGGTTGAGCTAATGGGCTATTTTGGTTGGGTTATTTAGGTTATTTTTCCTTTTGTGCTCACCCATATATTTGGGCCTAAGAAATGGGCTTGGGCTTTGAGGCTCCCAAGCAATCCAAAACCTCCATTTCTTGGCTCATCAATGGGCCTCATGACAACTCATTACTATCCATACCACAACCCACTCAAGCAAGCCCCAAGCATTTGAGTGGCTTGGACCCACTTAGGCTTGTAGTGTGGTTGGGTGCAGCATAACAATCTCCCGTTTGGCATGGCATGTTGCTTGGCATGTCTTTTAATTATGACGTTTAACGGGATAATTAGCATGGATTTGTAGAACTAACACATTTTATAATATTAATCTCGATTCCTAACACGACATATTATTTATTTGGCATGGCATGCGAAGTGTGATTCGTGCATAGCGGACCTTTGCGTGCTCCAAATTGGGCATTTTCTAAATAATGCGTCGCTTTGGGCCAGGAATTTATTCGGAACCAACCGGGGATTTTTTGGATCTCAACAACCATCAGACTATAAACAACAAATAAACGAACACAAATATTCTTGATAAACAACAAAACATTCGTGATGATAATCAAATGGTCAAACAATTTTGGTTGATTTTGTTGCAGAAATAATCAGTAAATAGGAATACAACAAAGTAGATGATTCGGTTCATTGAACCACAAAAGGAAATTCCTGCTATTAAGCTTCTTGTGGTACTGTATTTGTATATAAAACTATCATACTTTTCTCCTTACTTTGAGTCAAGTGCATGCCAATAAGCTTTAAAACATTGAAAACGACTCACTTTAGGAAATGCAGTGTATCGTTTTGATTATTGTTAATGAAAAAAACAATGGACCGCAAATGGAAGGCGTCGGGGATCGGGGGTTAGGTTTAGAACAAAACAAAGAATTCCAGAGGGATTTAGCAGCGGGCCCCACAAAAGATACGGTCGTGGGTTTTGAAGCGGGCCCTGGGCCGGTCAATGCGGAGCAGAGTGAGCCCAACGTTTCTGATTGATGTATCAATTTTGTTATTTTCGGAAGAGGCCAAGACCACGCGCCTAGTTTCACACGCACCCTCGGCTCGGCACCCACAATTCTTCTGTTTGTCATTGTCCGTCTGCTCCATTGAGCGTGGCTTATGGGAGGAGGATGTCGCAGGTACAAGAAGCAGGCACACCCCGCAATCCGTGCGCTTTCTTTTTATCATTTTTAAGGTTGATTTTTGATTTTGTTTTTTATAAAATTTATGGGTTTTTCTCTTTACAAACATACTTGACAAACAAGATGGATCAAAACTTCAGATGTAATGGTGAATGCTCTTAATTACGGATCATTGAAGTTACAAGTTTTTTATTTATTGTTTTTGGATTTCTTAAGCTCTATAAAAATGAATTTTTGAGAGCAAAGACGGGTCCAGAATTTCAAAATAGAGTGTGCTAAATGTACCTTACGAGTGAGCTGTTAAATTTTGAGATACGTTAAGCCTTAAAACTCTATAACCAAAAAAAAAAAAAAAAATTCATTTGGGTTATAGCTGAGGTTAGACACTGCTCACGTACTTAGTTGAAAGCTAAGTTGCGTGAGTGTGGAGAAAAACTTTCCTGGTATTTACGAATGCAATGCACGTTTCTATCTATCTCATTTCTCACTCAACTAATCAAATGAGCATGCATACGTTTACACACTAAAGTTTTTCTGGTGAGTGTGGCCCATTCATTCAAAGGTTTACTCAGCATGGTGGTGAATGCATTAGGTCAGAGGGAGAAGAAGCCAACCTAACCTTGTATATGAAAGAGAGCGCACACAGTGCTCTCACTGTTGTACTTTTTACTCCAGTTGTTGCCTCAAGATTGTCATGAATGCCAAGGCTGACTACTTGGGCTAAAAACAAAAGAAGCACACAGTATAGGGAGAAATATAAGGTTGCCAATCAAATCGAATCACATCAAGTCAAGTCAAATCATGCCCAAAATTACTGTTGGGTTCAAGAACAAGAATTCCTCTTTCAAAGTACTACTTGAAGGGATTCAAAGCATTAAGCAGTTACTGTAGGAGCTACTGTAAAACTGATTAGAAGAGTTGAAGCTTAGCAGTGCATCAGCTATGGATAGAGATAGAGTCATATAGAGAGAGAGAGAGAGAAGTAAGGTAGAAAAAGAAGAAAGACTGATGGTCTAAATTGGAGAGATATAGAGAGACAGGTATATATGGACTCAGGAGCAACAGATAGGAGCAAATAAGCTGTGGGGATGATGGAGAGATAAATGATGATATGAACTCATGAGCAACATAAAAGAGCAGAGAGAAGCTGTTGGGATGATGGCCCTTCATGAGGCCTTAGAAGCTTTTACTTAGGATATACGTAATTTCACTGTTCTGTCACTCAATATTGTCATATAACACAAACAACCTATGCACGGTTTTGTCACTTTATCTTAAATTACATCCAAACTCACCTTGTTAGCTCTGGAATATCAACTTACATGAGTTGTTCTTAATGAATGCTTGAAATTTTGAGTGTATATCTATATTTTTTTTTAATCAACAAAAGAAGAAATTTCCTTCAACAAATAAGCACAACTTGTTAGCCGGAGTGTGCTGGGTCGTGGAAGAGACGGTGGGTTGCGATAAGGTAGATGAGAGCGTTTGGTTGGGTTGCGATAGGGTAGATCGAGGTGCTTGGCAGGGGAGACTAGGACAGGGTGGGTGTCGTGATCAACTTTTTGGCAGAGAGATGAGAGCATTTAGCCAATTTCTCTCACCCTCCACCATCGTCCAACCACCCAACTCCCATTTCCCCCATGACCACTCCCTCCAACCCCCAACGAACCTAGAACCCTAACCCAGCAACCAACCACCCCCCATCCCCGGATTTTCCTTTGTTGTTGTTGAGAGACCACCCCACAGAGCCCTCCTCCTTCTTCCCTCCTCCCACATTATGTTTTTCATCCACAAACCCTCAAACCCACACACAGATGCAAACAATGTTCAATTTTTTTTTTCTTTCCAATTTGTTGGTTTTTGAGTTTGCAGAGAAAGAGAAAGGGGTAGAGAGCAGAGAGATGAAGACTGGCAGATCTCACCGGAAAGCACAGATTAACGGCGGCAACGAGGTCTGTAGGATGGAGAGAGAATGGCTGGCGAACTGAGTTCTGGGTTTGTTGCAGGCTGGGGTGGTCTCTCAACAACAAAGGGAAATCAAGAGGGAGGGGGGGGGGGGGGGGGGGGGGGTGGTTGCTGGGTTAGGGGTTGGAAGGCGGTGGTCATGGGGGAAAGGGGTTGCACTGCAGTGGAGGGTGGCTGTGGTATGGGTTTGAAGGTTGGGTGATGGAGCTTGATCGGGAGAACGTAGAAGACAGAGACAGAGACTGAGACTGAGCGAGAGAGATTTTTTTTTTTTTTTTTTTGGTTTTTAATATTTTATTCATATGTTAATCAATTAAAATTAAAAAATGTAAAAAATATGGGATCCACAATTTCACGTAGGCAACTAACAGAGAGATCTGACGGAACCCTAAAGACAGAGCATCTCCAATCGATGTGTCGAAAGTGCCACATAGACATTTAACGGCTAGAAATAACATTTCATATCACTCCAACTGATGTGTCAAAATTGATGTGGAATGAAGGCTTGAGATGTTATTTTTGACATACCAAAAGCAAGATGTCAAATGAATATTTTATTATTTTTTTCTTCTTTATCTTAAATGATTTAACTGTTATAATAATTATTTATTTGACATATCGGATGGAATGTAAAACTATGTAAATGTCAAATTGCCACATCAGCCATCAAATTTAAATTTGATGTTTGGTATTTGACATCTCTTTTGGAAATAACATGTCTTAAGGATGTAATTACATAATATTAAACTGTAATTAACCCAATTAGTCTCAAATCTAATTTTTGAGTAATGAACTTTTTTTCTTTTTCTTTTTCTTTTTCTGAAGGAATATTTGGGTAAGTAACCTAAAAACAAAAGTATCGCATCAGCAAAAACTTTCTAAGAATATAAAAATGTGTGATATTTGGGGTATTATCAAACTTCGTGCACGCACCCCAGCCCCGCAATTCGTGCGTTTCGCTTTCTTTATGTGAAACGATGCACCGACTCACTGCCGTGGCACGTGAGCACGTGACACCTTAATCTCCATTATTCTTTCTCTCAACTTTCGTTAATTACTATTTTTCTATGTACAACTCTGCAAAGCGCAAGCCGACCACCCTCTCAAAATTTCCACAGGGCCACCGTTTTGTTTGAAAGACAATATTACCCATGCCACGCCCTCTCTTTCATTCTACAAATTTCCACAGGGCCACCGTTTTATTTGAGTTGGTTGCAACATTAATTTTGTCAAAAACTAGTTTGGATTTTCTAGTACTTAAATTGGATTACATTGTTGATCATAATAAAATTGGATTACATTTGAGTTTCAGCAAATTAAAAAAAATAAAATTATTGGAGCTTATCATTTGTGAATTGAAGAACGCCAATTGGTCTCAAATTCGAAACTCGATCACACTTCTCCTCCACTTTTCAAATTTTGAACAAATAAAATGAATTGAAGGGACAAATTTGAAGTTTTGATCACCTTAGTCATGAAGTTAGGTGAGGCAAGTAGCAAGAGGAGAGTGCTCAAATGGTATAAGCCATTTGGATACTCATGACCGTACAATATTTAATTATGATTAGACTAGGTGTTTTGTCCTTGCAAACTGACATAACAACAATATCATATTGTCTTAAAATATTAATCCAAATCTAACCATCACTATCCACCTTATCACCTTTGACTGGTAAAGATTCTGTGCCATCCCAATTGTTTTAGTTATCTTTCATCTTTGATATTCGAGAATTATTGAGCTCAAATGGGTAACTTTGGCAAGAAATAGATTTCTTATAGTTGGATTGATGTGCATCGACCTAATCCTCTCATTTCTTTACAATTAAGTTTTAGAATGTAATAATTGTTTAACATAATATCTATATTTTCATTTTAGAAGGTGCGAGTCAGAATTTCCAATTTATATTAACGTTACGTTTGTTTAGTTTTTAACATATATGAGATGAATGATGTTTTAAAGTATACGTGATAGTTTAAAGGGAGTTGGAAACTAAGATCTTTAGCCCAAAAGCAAGATCTTTTTTCATTCACCTAGACATGATGACATGAGATGAATGATATTAGCTATATATATATATATTATATAGCATGGTTATTTAGAACTTTTTTAAAGTCCAATGATTATTTAAGAATTAAGAAATACTTGCTATGTACCACAATTCAACAAGCAAGCGATGAGTGGAGAAAAATATTGGTGGGTTGTCCTTTTTATGTCCAAATGCATTGCTAACTGTCAAACTCCAGCTTCAAAGCACAATTAGGAGCCGAATGTTGGTGAAAATGAAACTTTTCCCAAACACAAAGTTCAATTCTACTATTCAGCATTCAAATTTTACCGATATTTGCTGCTTAATCAGTGGCTTAAAGTGGAATTGCATGGCAGCAAAACCATTTATGATGTCTGTTTACCACTAAAAAAAATTAACTTTTTGAAATATTTTTAGCAAAGGGTTTGTACTAAATAATTTTTATTGCTTTTATTTTTTGTTGTTGTTGTCTATTGTGCAATTAATTTCAACACCACTGTTAATGGTGCAATCATAGGCCTATAATTTTGACATAATACAAGGAAAGCAAGATATGATGCTGAAATGTAGTTGGCTAAAACAGCATCATCTAACAGTAAAAAGATTATTAGGACCAAAGGCAAAGCAAAGCCCTAAAAAAAATTAAATTAAATTAAAGGAACAGAAAAATGGGTTGTTGGGGAGCTCAGCAATTTGACTGGCTCATTCATCCAGAGGGTTAAACAGCATCAGCATGCATGGTAAATATTATGCCAAATTCAGCGGAAAGACTTGTATGAAGGGGTTTTGTTAATTTTGGCCAATCACGAGCTGTCATGTAAAAAAATAATAACGCGTAACATACTATGATTGGTCGGTAATACCAACATAGTAGTATCCCCATTTCATGCAAGTGTTTCTCGGAATTCAGACGGAAAATCCAACACCTAAACTGACAATGCTAAGAAAAGGGCAAAATGGTAATTCCAGTATAATCTCTTACTTTACTGTTCTCTGCTTGTTCAAGAGACAGAGAGCAGGGATAAAAGCTGACCCCACTATTTATATTTTCCAAGGCTTAAATACTTAGAAGACCCAAAACCCCCCACTTTCTACTCTTCCACAGCTTTTTTTTTTTTTACCTCATCTCTGTCAAGAAATACCAAACCTGACTACTTGGGACAAACAAAACAAGAGTAGTAAAGAAAGACAAGGTGTCTAAACAAAAAATAAAAAATAGAAATCAAACACAGAGAGAGGGAGAGAGAGAGAGAGAGAGATGAATAAAGAGTGTGCTTTGTGGTGGTTAAGCAATGTGCAGGTGCCAAAGAGAGATAGAAAATTTAAGCTGAGTTTGAATGAGAAGTAAGCAGGCTAGTTGGCAGTGTTCCCAGGCAGAGATAGATAAATAGATAGAAAGAAAGAAAGAGAAAAAAGAAGAAAGGGAGGTGGTGGTCTTAAAATTGGACAAGTGAAAGAGGCAAAAAAAAGAAAAGAAAAGTCATAGAAAGAGAAAGAGATAGAGATTGAGATGGTGGGCTCAGGAGCAACAGATAGGAGCAAAGAAGCTGTTGGGATGATGGCCCTTCATGAGGCCCTCAGAAGCGTCTGTCTCAACACAGACTGGACTTACTCTGTCTTCTGGACCATCCGTCCACGCCCGTATGTCTCCTCTCTCTCTCTTTCTCTTAAAGTTCTCTTCTTTCTCTGTCTCTCTACACTTGATCTGATGTTTAGCTTTGGATGCTTTGATTTCTAGCTGTTTTCTTTTCTGGGTTTAATTCATTAATTTGTTTTGTTGCAGGAGAGTCAGAGGAGGTAATGGCTGCAAGGTTGGGGATGACAATGGCAGCTTGTAAGTATATAATATATGGTTGCTTTATGTAAAATGGGAATTAAACTTTATTTGAACTACTAAGCTCAACTTGGTTAGCTATGCAATTCAATTTTTGCTCTGTTTTCTCTCTGCTTCTCTAAGAAACAGGGTGAAAGCCAGAGGAGTTGACTAGGAATCTTATTTTTTATATGAACATGAGTTTTTAGAAATGGGTTTTTGGTAATTTTGTGATTTTAGTGTTGTTTATGAAATTTGTTGAAGGATGTTGATGTGGGAAGATGGGTTTTGTCGAGGAAGAGTTTCATCAGATTGTCTTGAAGATATTGACGGAGAAGATCCTGTCAGGAAAGCCTTCAGCAAAATGTCTATTCAGCTGTATAATTATGGAGAAGGGTGGGTACTTGGTATGTGTTTTTTTGTTGTGGTTTCTTCTCCTCCCTCTCTCTCTCTCTCTCTCTCTCTCTCTCTCTACATGACAATCTTGCAGGACATAAAATATGGTTTTTTTTTTTTGTTATGGGAAATAAGTTCTTCTTGTATTTGTGCTGTCATTGGTTGCACTGAATTCAACACAGGTTGATGGGGAAGGTTGCATCTGATAAGTGCCACAAATGGGTTTTCAAAGAACCTACAGAGTGTGAACCAAACATCTCCAACTACTGGCAAAGTTCTTTTGATGCTGTATGTAATAAAAGCCAGTCTTTTTTCTCCCTTTCACCTATATATTTGTCAAAGTAGACAAGCTGGAATTAGCACAAGTTTGTGCTTAGCTAGCACATATTAATGACTGATAGTAACCTTCCTTTTTTATGCTATTTATTGCAGCTTCCTCCTGAATGGACTGATCAGTTTGAGTCAGGCATTCAGGTCAGAACAGAAACATTTACTGCTTCAATTATTGATCTCATCGTTTGGTGTAATTTTTTTTAACAGTTAATTTACTTTACCAGACAATTGCTGTAATTCAAGCTGGTCATGGTCTTCTACAGTTGGGCTCCTGCAAGATTGTGAGATATATATATATATTTTTTCTTTTCCCATTAATAATTGCTTTAATGCTGCAAATTCACACTAACACAAGGACATGCACAATATGTATATCAGATACCAGAAGACCTTCACTTTGTGCTGAGAATGAGGCATACCTTTGAGTCTCTAGGCTACCAATCTGGTTTTTACCTCTCCCAACTATTTTCCTCTACCAGAAACAACTCTGCCTCATCAGTGCTTCCTTCAAAGCAGTCCCCAATTCCGATCCGGCCTCCTCCTCCTCTCTTCAATTGGGCTCAAAGGCCTCTTCCATCTGCAACAGCTATGCAGCTGCCTTCCCCCAACAGTTTCCAGAACTCTGCAGCCAGACTTGGATACAATCCACAGGCCAATAAAGATGAGACACACATGTTTTTGCTGCCTCATTCAGCAGAAACACAAATGGGAGGAGACATGATGGGAAGAGGAGGAGGAGGAGGAGAGCATGAAAATGACATCAAATGGCCAAATGGATTGTCTTTCTTCAATGCCCTCACGGGACGTTCCGATGATGCAAAGCTTTTGTTCAATCCGGAGAACTTGGGAAACAAAGGTGGAGACGAAAATCTCCACCACAACCCGAATCCAAACTCAGATCATGCTTCGAATCACAACGAGTTTTTGAGCTTGGATTGCCACCCGGATAGTAGTGCAAGGAAGAACATGGAGAACAAGTACAAGAGGAGCTTTACTTTGCCTGCAAGAATGGCTTCATCATCTTCAAACTCAGTTGATCACCATCAGCACCAATCTGTGGGGTATCGAAATGCCGAAGCTGGTATGTATGATGTTATGGAGTCCTTCTTGGAGTGAAATGGGAAGGGAGGATTGTATTAGAGGGACAATGGGTGAGGAGTTGTATGTAGGCAAAGCTTTTGAGCTCCTTTGCTGCTTATACTTCTGTGATCGATTTCATGTTCTAGCTCTTTATATGTTTATGTGTTTTCATTCCAGTTAGTGAGACTTAATTAGAGATCATTTTGTACTTGTAGTTCATCCCAAGAAGAATTTCCCTCCATTCTTTTGTTCTTCTAACTCTCACCAAGGTCATGGAATGTAAAATAGAAAATAAACATAGAAGAAAATCAACACAATCATGCCAAGTTGGTTCAAGTAATCAAAGCTTATCCAATTCCAGCAGTAATGGGCTTGAAGAAATTCATTATGTCCAAAATGCTAAAGAAAATAAAACTATTTGAATACACAGTTACAAATACACATTGTGACTGGGAGTCTCGCATCCATTGTTTAGCTTTATTGCTGGGAGACAGTGTCTTCATCACACTTTTTGGAAATCCAATTTTGCTACTGATTCTCTAGCTAGGGTTATCTATAATAAGGAGTTGGGCCTCTACATTCGTACTTGAGTGTAAGGTGGCGGGTTCACTGACCTAGTCAACTGGCCGAATGTGTCTAGATCTAGAGTTGTTGAAGCGTTTATAGAGGCTAAGTGTAAGGTGGCGGGTTCACTGACCTAGTCAACTGGCCGAATGTGTCTAGATCTAGAGTTGTTGAAGCGTTTATAGAGGCTAAGATATTGGGGGAAAACTCTCTCTATTTGAAATTGGATTTCAATAGAGTCTTTGACAGAGTCTGTTCTTGATCCAATACTTTTGTTGGGTTGGTTATAACTTATAACTGAGGCCATATGCATTTGAAAAAAAAAAAAAAAAGACTCTTTGGTATCTACTTTTCCAAATTAACAAGCGATCACGACAAGCCTTGGCTTTTAGATAAAGATTTGGTTGACTGATCACTATTCAGTCAACCAACTAGTTTATGTTTCCAAAGGATTCATGGAAGAATATCATTGCCATATCAACAGCTTCAACTTCAAGATTAAACGCTCGCTCTGAAGAATTTGAAACAATAACCGAACACATTGTGACAAAAGCTCTATTTTAACAAGCCAAATTGCTTTTGCTGGTTAACGTTCCCAGAATATATATATTTCCTTTTGCTTTTCTTCAAAGTTGAAAGTGATCAAAAGCCAAAGCCAAAGCTAAAGTATAAAGCCAGTTATCTACTTTCAAAGCAAACTTCAAAATCCTAACCTCAAACCCATGAACAAATTACAAAACTTGATAAACAAGTTTAAAAAAAATCATTTTTCACTTCACATGTATCAATTCGCAGCTTTAATTAATTACATGATCACTACTTTTGTTGGACGGTTCCATTGCGTGACACTTTCTGCAGGTCCAAACAAGCCACCGGAAAAACCTCCGGCCAAAACTCCGGCGGACCACCACCGTCTTCACCCGGACTTTTCTCTTCCCTTTGATGGGTTTCTCCTTCCCTTCAAGCTGATCCACTTTCGCCTTCTTCCGAGAATTGTCACGGCTTAAAGAAGTCGGTACAGGCACAGCTGTTATGAATTGCCATCTCTGAGAAGAACCATAAACTTGTCCACCTCCGAGATTATTAGCTCTGTTTCCTTTGTATCTATCTGATGAAGCTCTAGAACCCAATTTGTTTTTGTGCACCAATTTCCTCTCAGAGTTGTCGCTTGAGCTTGTCCTTGCGCTGCTGCTGCAGCTGCTGCTCCTGCTGTTGGTGCTATTGCTTCTTGAGGACATGAGAGAGTCCTTGCTGCTAATGCTGCTCGTCCGGCTTGTTCTCCGTGAATTACTATCGACACCCATAAAACCGTTGCTAATTGGTTGAACTGGGAAGGCATGTGGTAAGAGCCTGCCATTGAAGAACAAATGGTCTGCAGGGGAGTCTTTGCAGGGATCAGTGCTGGAGGCTGAGTCAGGGGTGAAGCATCCGAATTCGAAATCGGAGTCTTGCTCATGGATCGGGGTGCTCGGAAAGGAGAATGTGTCGCCGGAGGTGCTCTTTTGCCGGCGGTTTTCCATGGATGGTTTTTTTAGGGAGAGAGAGGAGGTTGATGTATTTGCATGGGGCAGGTTGTATATTTATAAGAAGGTTTAATTAGGGGTAGAAAAAAGTGAGGGAAATTCGGGTTTCTTTTGATATGGGTGAGACACGTGGAGTGATCTTGACCCTATGTTGGGTGAGATGGGCATTTGGTGGTGTGAATCATGAAGTCCTATTTGCCAACTCGATGTTAAATTCAATACTTATGGTGGGGTTGCAATAACACTCAGTCTCATAGTGTGGGAAGGAAGTGTCTTAAATCATAAATGATGTTGTGAGGTTTAACACTTTTTAGTCAAACATGGAAACCCATATAGTAGGATGGCCCACAATCCAGCATCGGTAGTCTAACTCAGATGGATTGCACCCCAAGCATAATTCAATTCATAAATAGGTATTATATCCTTGAATATGAGTATGCTAACCAAAATTACTACATTGACTACAATACAAAATTATTTGTATAATATTGATTGACAGCAGGGTTGAATTGCATCGAATTCACTTATCTGTAATAAATGTGATCATTAAATATGGTACATGTAATATCACTTTTAAGTTGGAATGTAATGATAAATCAAACTACGATAAGTAATTATAGTCTGTGATATTACAACAAAACTCATGTAAGGGGAAATTTACACAAAACTCATGTATCTATTGTGAGATATGTGATAACTAAATGTAATACATATAGCATTACTTCAACGTCGAGAAGTTATTGATGCTTGGTATTACAATAATATAGGACCAATGAAGCGGCTAATATGTTTAATCAAGAGGTTAACAGTAGATCAGAATTCTTGATCTTGTGTCTTTGCCATAAGATATAAAATCTTGAAAGCACATAAATATCTCTAACCCTTGTTTGTTTATTCCTAATTCAATGGACTCCCCTTTAATCCCTGTCCACTTGCTTTTGTTATTTTGTTCAAGGGTGCAGCCCCCCAAAAATACTTGGTTCCACATCTAAAGCAGAAAGGGGTCTCTGATCGGGGGAGAGAGAGTCGACATAATAACAAGCATATTGGATTGTCTAGGCTTTTACAAAAACAAGCAATGATGGAATCAGCATACATAGCTTCCTTTGTGTTGTTGAAGCAAAGGCTCCTCCTCTCCTCTTCCCCATAGGGGCTTTTATTAAATGAGAGGAAATTTTATACAATTTGATCAAACACTTTGATTTCTCCCAAACATGGAGACAAAGTGGCTCTTAGAAAATTCTTTGGTCTCCTATTTGGGTTTCTGTGGAGAACCCATGGGCCCATTTGAGCTCATCATGCTAAGGGGACCACAGGTCAGCCAGATTTAGTCAGTCTTCTTCCTTCCACCCACCCCACACACATACGCAAAACAATGTCTGTTACTCTTCTTCCTTGGATGATACTCTAATTATGCAATGTGGTAGGTCCAAGCTCTTCCTTGCCCAATACCCCTATTTTGTTTGTTTTTTAAATTAGGTTAGGTAAACACTCATCTTGCTTTGGTGACTCTTTCTTGTTAGTATATTTTCACATGGGGAAATAAAGTCTCGTATTACACTATATATTATGTAATGGGTTTTTAGATTTCATTACCAATTGGTTTTGGTTGGATGTTTGATTTTGTAATTGTGTTAAGAGTATACAATCCACGAGTTAGACCCAACGACCACACATGACTCATTCGGATGATTGGGATTGTCAAATAATTTGTTAGGTCCATTTGAGTAGCACTGAACATTGGGCTACAAAAACTATCCCAGCCCAAGTAGGGGGCCATGAGGTGATGGTTAAATTCAAAGTCCAAAGTCCAAGTGGATATCTATGGCCTAAACCCTTGTAAGTTTGCTCCCATTGAGGATGAGACCTACATACATGGCCTGATAGCTGTGTATTTATTTCTTTTAGGAAAGGGCATCACGAGAGAGAGATGAAGGGTCGCTTGACCTGCATGATTGAATCGGATTATTATAAAATTTGACTTTGGGTAGGATAATCGGTAGTCAAATAATGCTACATGATTTTGGCAATATTGTAGGGATGACTTAGATCGGCCTAGACTCATACTCAGAAGCTGAAACCAAACCAAGACTTCGAACTCCATGCCTCAGCCCAATAGTCAAACCTTAGACTTTCGACTATAACACATGAAAAATGATAAGTTTACAGATGCCCATATAGGGTTACAAGTGTGGGCAGCACAAGCCCAGAAGGAGAGAACACCGAGATCAATAAAATCTTAGGTTGTGGAGGTTGGACCTATCATAAATCCAAGGTGGAGCGGCGAGATATGAACAAATCTCAAGATGCATAGGCTTCGACACATGTGGTGAAATATGGTTTCTTTGTCGGAGTCTTCAACGATAAGGGACATGGTGTGGATAAATAGATATGAAGCCAAGGTGAGAGAGGCAAAAGCAAGATAGCTTTTGAAAATGAAGTTTTATATTGTGGTGGGAGAAATGAGGTTTGACAATTGGTGGCGTTTGTTATCAGGGTTCGAGGAATGAAGGAGACAAAGATAGGAAATGAGAAGAAATGAGTGGCTATAAATGGGAAGTGAGAATGTTTAACAAGTGGGTGAATTAGAATGCAACGAGATCTGTCTTTTATGATGTGTTTACTAATCAGGAATTGAATTCTACATATAGAGGATTCCTACTTTTACTTCACATTAAGGAATTGAAAAGTAAGTGGGATCCACACAAAATTAGGAATTGAATTCCTGATTTTGGAGGAATTCAATTCTTGGCTGGGAGGTGGTATTCTAATTCATGGAGAACTAATCTATTAAGAATTCATCTTTTTTACTCATTATATCCTCACACAATTTTCAAAATTTCAAATTTGTCATCTACTTTAACCAAACAATGAGAACATTTTAGTAATTAGTACAACTCCTACTCCAATTCCATATGGTTTAGTAAACAACTTCAATAGGAATTCGGAATCTAATTCTCCTCAATTCAATTCATCATAATCTAATTACAGATTAGTAAACATGCCAGTAATCTTATTAAAATCAAAATTGCAGACAAACTGATTCATGCAAAATATATAGAAAAAAAAAAAAGGAAAAGAGAACTGCCCAAATCGGCTGAATCAATTCGATCGATCCAATTCGGTCAGTTCGATTGGTTCACCCATTTTCCCCCACCCTTATCATGTAGAACAGTAAGATGGGCTATTTCCGTCAAGTACAACTGCTATGATTGGCCAAACCTCGGATGTCCAGTCCCACTCCTATCCCCTTTAAACAACGAACGGGAAAGGGTGAGAATCGTATTTTTGAACGGTTTGAAAAGTCATGCCTTTACCATATGCTTATTATTCTCGATATATGTTATTTTTATAATTTCTTAAATAAAAAGTCAATAGTCAACAGTGTATAATCAAATCCAATTATTGTTACTACTTAATTTATTAATTAATAAAAATACAATATTGACCCTTTAAAATAATTTAATCCTAACGTGCGTGTCATCACACACGCGACCCAGTGACGCGTCATTGCTGTTTCGCCTGCTCTTACCTTCGTAATTATTTATTCTCGTCATTATTTACACTTCTAATCGTTTCTCGTCATTATTTATTCGAAGCAAAAAGGAAAGAAAAAAGAAAAAAAATAATTAAAAAAAGGACAAGTCGCGGCGCGAACGCGTCTTTGATTAATGCAGAGAACGCGGCATAGAATTGGAAGAGAAAGGCTGGAAACAGAGAGGTCGTGTCAACACAAGCATCATCCTCATCCTCAACTCTTCTTCACACTTCTCTCTCTCTATCTCTCTCCTCCTCCTCTGTGACCTGATTGTTGTTGTTTGTCCATCTCTCCTTCTCTTTTTCTTTCGTGGCCACTGTGAATTCCATTTCCATTTTCTGTTTCAATTTTAATTGAATAGTTTTATACGTATAAGGCTCCACAACAAGACAGCCATGACCGGCAGAGAAATTCTCAATAAGATGAAGGTATGTTGTGTGCTACACGTGTACTTACACTGCTTCATGTTTGATGTATGTGCTTTAATGGGTTTTAATCCTTTTCTCAATTGGCTTACTGATTTGTTCATTATTTGGCTTGTTCTTGATATCTGCTTGATCTGCAATTTGATTTGCATCCACACCCATGTAGACAAATTATTGCAGATCTTTGTGGTTTATATATTATTGACAATAACCCATTTCTCTAAATTGTCTTGTGTTTCAATTTTAGATCTGAAACTTTGATGTTTCTCTGGCTCTTGCTACCTTGGGTTTATGGATGTTGCAAGAGGAAAAACCCTTTTTATGATCTCCAAAACCCCACTCTTCCTTTTGCTCTTGCTATTTTGGGTTTATGGGTGTTGCAAACATCATGTTTTATTTCTTCACTTAGGAGGATTAAAATGCAGTATGGAATCTTAGTGAAATTAATCAAGAGTAAATAAAAGAGAGGAGAATAGGTACTTGGAGCCAAAGACAGAACATTTAAAAAGATGTATAAGTAAAATTCATCTACTTTTTTTTATTGCTCTGCTTTGATTATTATTATTTCTGGAAGTGGCCAGCAAGGTTTTGTGTAGCCTTTTCAGAAATTTGTAGTTCACATTGAAATGATTAAAACTACTTTGGAAGCTATAGGTTTCTATCTTTAAATTTTTTCCCCTTTTGGACTAGTTAACCTAATATCAACAATTGTAGTATGCTTTATGGGTACCTAGCAATTAGAGTAGAAAATAAAATTGATCAATTTTTAACTAGCTTCTCAAAATATGTAGGCTTTTTGCTCTCTCTCTCTCTCTCTCTCTCTCTCTCTCTCTCTCTCTCTCTCTCTCTCTCTCTCTCTCTCTCTCTCTCTCGTGCTTTGTCTTGTTAAATGTGATTGCTTTTCAACGTTGTCTTGCTCGTTGCCTATAAAAAATACATACCCTGATGTTTTGGTTTAAGTTTTCTGATTGAGAATCTAAATGTGAGTTTGTTTAATGCAGGAAAAAGTTTTAGGTCCATCAGACCCCGACTCTGGAAAAGGAAAGAGCAAAATGTCACACCATATAACACATGGCTTCCACTTGGTAAAGGGAAAATCCCATCATGCTATGGAAGACTATGTTGTTGCACAGTTTAAGCAAATCGATGACCATGAGCTAGGACTATTTGCAATTTTTGATGGCCATTTGAGCCATGAAATTCCTGAGTACTTGCAGTCCAATCTCTTTAACAATATCTTAACAGAGGTAATGTATGCGGTAGTATCATGATATATATTTTTACATTCTTTCATTTTGTAGTTTGATAGAAGCTGTTGTAGTTAAACGATGTTAGACATCAACATTTCACTCTCTTTATTGTCTTGGTATTTGTTTCTCCTTTCCCCAGCCTGATTTCTGGACAGAAACGGAGAATGCAGTCAGGAGAGCATATTGTGTAACAGATGCTAACATTCTGGAGAAGGCAGTTGATTTGGGCAAAGGGGGTTCAACTGCAGTTACGGCCATATTAATTGACTGCCAGAAGCTGGTGGTAGCCAATGTTGGGGATTCTCGAGCTATTATTTGCAACAATGGTGTAGCAAAACAACTATCTGTTGATCATGAGCCTAGCACAGAAAGAGAAGAAATTGAGAACAGAGGTGGTTTCGTGTCAAACTTTCCAGGTGATAAGATTTCTGAGAATCCAAATTAATCTGTTTGGAAACCAAATGAAAAAATCCTCTGTTTTTGAATACCATTTAAAATGGTTTAACGTATGACAGTTTGATTTTGATAGAGTGATTCGTGAGTCGCATGGATTTTAATAGGATTTGAGTTTTGTGGCTATCAATCTATTCTATGGCACTCTTAAGTTGGATTTGAGGTTCACCCAATTAATGTACTTGAGAGTTGAGACCTTAAGTTGCATATTTACCATTGCTGAGATTGATCGTAAAGCCTAATCAATTTATTGTTCTTTAGTTCTCATTAGTTTTCAACATTGAATTGTTTTCTTCCATCTATGGTAGTATTAACATTGTGATTCTGATGAATTCAGGGGATGTTCCACGGGTTGATGGGCAGTTGGCGGTAGCAAGAGCGTTTGGTGACAAGAGCTTGAAGAAACATCTCAGTTCTGAACCTCATGTAATGGTGGCTTTAATAGACGAGAAGACAGAGTTCATTGTCTTGGCAAGTGATGGACTATGGAAGGTTGGTTTATTTGAAATTATGACAAAAATATCTACAATTGCAAACTGCAAATATAACCTACCATAGCATGTTGAATCCGAAGAATTGGATTTCTGCATATCATGTTGTACTTTGAATGAACTTGAAATTTCTTTATATAATTTGATTTCAGGTGATGTCGAACCAAGAAGTTGCGGATTCTATCAAAGATATAAAGGATGCCCGGGCAGCAGCGAAGCACCTTACGGAAGAGGCGGTGAATAGGAAGAGCTCGGATGATATTTCTTGTGTAGTTGTAAGATTTCAGTGAATGCATAAGTTCTATTTGGTCTGTATTTTGTCTAATTTTAACTTGGTTTTCAATGATGTATTAGATATGTTGTATTCATAAACAGCTATGGCATTGAAGTGTGCTTGACGTGTATCTTGTGCCCCTTTCGTGTTATAACCCTTTCATCATTGTTTTGGAGATTCGTACATGCTACAACAAAAAAAGCCAAAATTTAGCTAGCCCTACTAAATTATAGCTATGGATGGACAAAACAATCTTTTATTTGCAGAATTTAACTTGTTCTGCAGTTTGAGAATTTGAGACCCCTTTAAATACAGGGAGTTGGCTTGACTTGAAGAGGAGTTATTGTCCATGCAACTCAAATTTTGCTTGAAACTTCAGCTATTAAATATATATATATATATATATATAATAATGACAGAGGAGATTATTGCAGGATTATATGATTAATGTCTTTCTTCCAAAAGAAATAAGTATGAAATTTTGGAAAATATCCCGGAGAAAGTGTTTGACATGGTGACAAAGATAAAGTGGATGAGCCATCACAATAAAACAAAGCTTCATATGGAACGAAAGCTAAGTTGTCGTTTGGTATGGAAAATATCTGCAATAAGACATCCCATAGGTGACCCGGTATGGCCAGCACGAAGCATGCCTTAGTCTTACTGGTTGTGATATCCAAATGGAAGTCAATATATATTTATGAAGGAGTAGATTGCAGACACAACACAAGCCAACCAGTCATTTTCAGCATCTTATTTATTGTCATAGCAGCTCTAAGTCTTCGCCATATTAATACTTTTTAGATTTTCATTCAACGATTTAGTAATTGTCTTAGGACTCGTTTGATAGTGCTTTTAAAATTACTAAAAACTTTATAACAGAAAATAACAAAATAGTTAAAAGATTATAAAAGAACTCTCGGACTTTTAATAAAAAACGCTTATGAGCATAATTGCTTCACCATCCCAAACACGTATACAAACCAAGAGGCTAGACTAAACACTCTCACAATACATTAGCTTTAAAAGCTTACATAGTCATGTAATGGCCTACAAACAAAGCATACCGCATACCAACTTAAGGTTGTAGTTAGGTTGACAGATACATCGTACTTCCCTCGAATGATATAATTATTGCTCTCAATGATAAGCATCGGAACAAACATACTTAGAGTTTGCAAAAAGCCATGGATGACAGAAGAGAGGGAGCATGCAAAGAGCAGATAAGATCAATATGCCCTTATCTGATCTGGAATTGCTTGGAAGCAACCCCTCTTCGGCTTGAGCCTTCTCCATAAGGTTCACCCGAGCTCTTGCGGCGCCGCTCATTGTGGCCGGCCAAACGCCGGCGACAGCTCCTCTTTGCTTCGTCGAACTCGGTTAGCTCATGGAACCTGTGCAGTGCAGCCACACAATGACAAGTTCTAAAACATGGTAATGCACAAGTAACACTTAAGGGAGAGAATTAATTAAGGGTCTACAAGCAAATGGAAAAAAAAATGCATGACTGGCACATTCATTAAACCCATGTTTTAAGTGACATCATGATCTGCAAGGGAAAATAAATCCGTGTATGGTAATGGAAACTACTATATCAAGTTTCTCCATGAAATATTAGATAAAGCAACCCAATTTTAACAGAGATCACCATTTTATAAACCACTGCTAAAACATACTGAAGCAGAAGCAATGCAGGGGAAACAAGAGAACAACGGAAAAAAAAGAAGAGGAAATGGGATGCAAGACCTGCTGCATTGCTGACAGAAACGCTGTCGAAGGCCGGAAACCATGACAACGGGCGCTTTTGAATGAAACTCACAGACCTTATGGCGGCGGTAGTACCTCTTGGCCTCAACAAAATCAGCACCACACCTCTCTGCTTGACAACATGGTGGAGACACTCCTCCTCCACTACCAGATCCTCTTCTTCCAGCTTTCTTCTGCTTCTCATTCTCTTCAAATCTCAGCATCAACCCGCCACCAGCCTCCTCTTCCTCCGAGTCATCCTCCACTTCATCAACAACATCCTTGTTCGCCTTCTCTTTCCAACTTTGCCTTCCTTCAAAGCTCTTAGCTTCCATTGGTGACTGATAATGAGGAAGATGCCACAAATTACAACGAGGGTTGTGGTGGAAATGCAGACTGGTTGATGAGAATTATTAAGAAGAGGAGGAGCTTGGAGTTATGAAGGTGAAGAAAGTGTAAGGAATAGGTGAAAAAAGTGAGCAGGACCACAAATACAAACTCCTTTTTCTTTTCTTTTTTTGTACCGGGCGTGTCAATATCATATAAGGTGGTGGAAATTGAAAATTTTGAATGGAATAGTGAAAAAGAAAGAGTTGAAAAGCTGAGTTTGGGGTTCCCATTTGTCTCAAACATGGTTAAGTTTTGAGCTTAATTTGTCTCAGTGAGACCTAAGATCAGTTAGAGCTTCATGATCAGAAGCTTAGCTGAGCTATTGCAAATAATGCAGAAAGATGCTTGAAAATAGTATAGCAGGAGCCTGTGGCCTGTAGGGTCGTTCAGATTGCTTAATTGAGAGGGAAAATTCATTTCCAAGTGAACATTAAAGAAGCAAAACAGCAATGCATGATGCTTCATAATTAAATTTCACGAACTGGAGGCTGTGTAAGTATTGATATGCAGTACAAAACTGAGCATACATCAGTGCATCTTTAATCTGTGGTGAATGCTTTGTCTGCCACCAGTTTCTACTTTTTACCCTATGCCTCTGTTGGATGCAGAATTTACAGCATGTATCCACAGTAAAAAAGAAATCATTCGGTCATGCATATGTCATAGATTATATATAATGTGGAGCCAATAGCTCATGGCATATGTTATGTTGGTGGTACAAGCTCACGGGTATGAAGGGGCACAGGTACATAAAGAGGCAGATTTTAGCAAGAAAAATCAAACGTGATATGACCCTTGCACCTTATGTTCACATGGTTATAGTATGAGACGAAGTACTCGATTGTTGATGCAAGCGTTTAACAAGTCATACGGTTTTGTTTTATGTACGTACCTTTGGTGGACCTAAGATTCAATCTAGTTTGATGTTCAAAACAAAATACAAAAGCGAAAGTGAAAGCAAGTGAATGGAATTTCTACTTCCAACTGGTATGCAATAATGTTTTTGGGATTCTTTTGCATTTTGTCCATATATATATATGTCAGCATTATTGCTGTTGTCACTCGTTTATTTTGCACAATGTTTGTCGTATTTTTGAATACATTGTTGATTGCATCTCTCGTAAAACTTAATGAGATATACTTGTACAATTTGATTTCGTATATCTATGTGAGAGATGTGATCAACAATGTAATTAGTGATGCTCGTGTTACCATTAATTATAGCACTGTTAATACTTCAAATTGAAACTATAACCTAAATCACATATCCTTGTCTAAAAGCTTAACATGGTTAAGGCTAAGATCATTAGGGTCCTTTTCGTACGAAGTCGCTTGCCATGATTAGGGCATCACCATTGTGGTCCTCAGCTTCATCAAACATTCAGCTCACTGGCTTCCGCGTCGCCTATCTATTTTTCTAGCTGGTCATAATGCGAATCCATATGTCATAACAAGTTATTTTCGCCACAATATTGTGCCCATCTCTCTCAGCTTTGAGTTGGGTGTTGGTCCCGATGCTCTTTAGTTCCTGGATTCTTTTCTTTGTCATGGACTTCAAGCTAGTTACAACGGGGATAGCAGTACTGTTTTGTCATCATTGACTAATAATGCTATGTCACGTGAAAGTATTATTACGTGTGTCATAGCGTTATTGACCGAGAATATCAAAATAGTGTTATCCTTATTTCATGAAAGTCTTTCTCCTTATCGTAAGCATATAAGGCCTTTATCATCAATCATCATTCTTGAGCAATTAAATAAACAAATAAGACTTAAAAATTGAACTAACCTGGACTAGACTAGATTGGATAGGTTGGTTAATTTTAGATCAATTGGGTGTGGCAGATTTGAAGTCATCTTTCAACATTAACATCAAGGTGAGAAATATCATTAAACTAAGAGTTATTTAACTAAACAATGCTTTCGTGTGTTGCTAATAATAATACCACAAGCATGGATTTGGATCGCACTAAATCCCTAGCCATGCCACCTCTCATACTCAAAGACGAGCTTGAACTCAGTTTTCGAGCCTTGAAATCAAGACCTTGAACTTTTAGAACTTGGGTTTTCATATGTTCAAAACCAATAAAATTTAGCCAATTCACAAATTCAATCTGTTTTCTTTAATCCAATTTAATATGATCAAAGCTTAGGATCCGAATCGATCTGATCCAATTGATTTTGGATTGAGTGGTTGATTTTAATGATGGAAAGAAAATAAATAATTGAGAATGAATCAAACATGCAGGACTACACAAAATTATTAGTCCAATCTCACTCCTAATTAATCTCTCGAGAAACTATAGAGCAAGAAGAAGAGGAAAGTAACTAGTGCAAGAACAAGAACAAAACATAAAAATTTGAATACACAACAGGTTTGAAAAGTTTTCAGGCTGGAAAGGAGGCCTTTTCTTTCCCCCTTCGTAAACGAAAAAAGAGGGTCAACCAATCTTGAATTATTTGGTCCCAACCCAAGGTTTTTTGGCCCGACATGTAGACCACATCGTATTCATGCATGTGATTCTCCACACTACAAATTGAATCATTTGGCTAGGTTTCCTTCTTCAAGTTGCTTTTCTTATCTCCTCCTCTTTTTTCATCATCTTTAATTCCTCGATCCTCAAACTTTTTAGATCCATTAATGGCCAAGGAAATAGACTGAGCATTCGATACCCACAACAACGTTACTCTGAATGTATTACACGTGCAAATCCGACAACAAAAGCACCTTCTGTACTGTTAGGCACTTGTGTTCTATATCTCTCTTCAATTTGATTGATATTTTATAACTTAAACAACACACAGAACTTTGACCCACTCCCTTCCTGTAGTTTTCATTAGTATTTTTATAACAATAACAAGTATGAAAATTGGTGCACCGATATTTATCTGAGAGAAACCTATTCTAGCAATTCGACCACATTGCTGACCACTTCTCTAATATAAATGAGTTAAATTCCTCGTACATTGATGAATCCATCTCATAGTCAGCAATATAGTCAATAAATGTAGTCTAAATAGTATTATTGTTTAGACATGACGCTTGTAATAGCATGCAAAGTTACAAGTCATGACCACCTCTATACTTCGAGAAAAAAAAAATTTAAAAAGAAAAGATTCAATATACAACTTCCCCTTGATCTTGTGAGGAAGTTTCACATTGCCAACAAAGTTTGGAAGTAAAACCACCACAAAAAAAAAACCTGGAAGTAAAGTCGAATATTACATTTCCAAGCTTAATGCAAGAGCCTCCATTTCCAGATGGAGCCTTAGCCACAAAATACAACCCTTCAAATCTCTCTATGAATATGTTCATCATGATCTGCGAACTTACTTAGTCCTCCATATTTCTGTACTCAGTTGTATCAATGACGTTCTCATCAGCCTCAGCAACCAATGTGTCCCCAACTTTTTGGTTCTTATTCTTGGTAGAGTCCCATGCAAAATCCGTCCCTCCTTTGCCATGTCAACCAGATCCTCTGCCACCTCTGCTGCTTTTGCCTTGCCTTGTCTTGCTGTGTCCCCTACAAATACTGTTACACCATTCATGTTATCAATCCTGGTGTCTCCTTCATCTCTTCCTCCACCTTCATCCCTGCTTGCCTCCGTCGGTGGCCTATTTCTTGGGCTAATATTTCATACAATAAATAATAAGTCGCACTATTTGTACTACATTTAGCAATTGCATTATATTAGATGATGTTCATTTCTCTAATGCAAAGTTCACGTGAGAAAGAAAGAAGTGATCGACAAATAATTTAATAAATGTGGTGCAAATAATGTTGTTCATAAATAATATGTATACGTGTAAAGAATATGCTAAACATATAAATACAGGTAGCATATATCCAATAGTACTTGGTAGATGCAAAAGAAGAAAAAAGGAGAGAGAAAGGACAAAGGACAAAGGAAAAAAGAAAAGGAAAAGAGAAGAAATATATACTTGGGCACGTTCAAAAGAAGTGGAGAAGCAGGCATTGGATAAGCAGGATCGAAAACAAAAGTGATGCTCTTCAGGCAAAGATTTTGAGATGCTGAAAAGGGATCTCTTTGTCAAAGAAAATGTTGCTGCCATAATTGGACACTCTCAAATTCTCTCTGCTTCTTCTCCTAGCTAGCTACCCAATATCTGGTGAGATCATATATATATATATATATATATATATCATATGTGTGTGTGTATATAGAGTGCCAGACAGATAACAAAGTGGCATATTCAGTGAGCAACACGTAGGCATATTTTGGACACGTGTTTTGGTTGTCTTGGGCATGTTTGGATCATGACTCATTGCGGCGTTGCAGGTGTTCGACGCTTGTTCAAACATCTTTAACATAATCCATCCGCCGCTTCGGATTGTGGGCTGCAGATCATTCTAATAAGTGGCAGAAGCTTGCTGCCAGAAAAAAGTAGAGTAAAAAGTTCTGTGCTACTCACATTAACTCTTACTCATCTGTTTTGTTAATTATGATCTTGTTAGCCACATGCCACAATATCATACAAGTTGTCAGGCAAAATAACATACTAGATATGTAGTAAAAGTTACGAAGAAAGTTGAGGTTATATTTCAAAATTAATTGACAATTGGAGAGTAGCCCAATTCCTTATAAGTTTTTGTTAGATTTTTCAATTTTTTAATGTGGGACTTTTTACCTTCACATTCTCACACGCTCTCGCACGTGTGGTGAATTTTCAAACCTAACATGGACTACATGTTTTGAGTGACGTGGAGCACGTATAGCCGTTGGGTTTTCACATGTGGGCAATCCGCTCTGATATCATGAAGGAAGTTGAGGAATTGTCTAAATGGGTTACTCCCTCATTGCCAATTAGTTTTGGAGTGAAACTTCGACTTTCTTTATGGTATCAGAGCAAGGTTTCACGTGTTAGACTCAACAGCCACATGTGCTCCCATGCCACCCAATATGTGTTATCTACGTGTTAGGTTTGAAAGTTCGTCATACATGCGGGGGCGTGTTGAGAGTATTTGTCCCACATTTAAAAGTTAAGGAACTTAACCTGCTTTCGACCAAAAAAAAAAAAAAAAAGGATTTAGCCTAAGTTATAAGGAGTTAGGCTACTTCCCTCATTGCCAATTAATTTTGAGGTGAAACCTCAATTTCCTTCACGTTACTCATAATAAGCTTGAACAAATCTTGTTCATAATCTAAATGATCATTTAGTTTAGTAACACTTCATCTCTACTTTATTGGAATAGTAATTTGAAGTTCAAATTTCATCGACAATGGTTGTTTAGAATTAAAGAATACGACTAAGGAGTATGGAGCCATATGGAGCTCAACACAATAAAAAACTATACCTCAGCGCGTTCATAGGCAGTAGAGAAGTAAACCCTGGAGAATCCGTTAGTCGGTTGAGTCAAAGCTTTAGAGGCAACTGCTCTTCTTGCTATGAACATTGTTGCTGCTATGTTTTGCTTACTTTCCTTTTTCGACCTTGTTATTTTTCTTCGGTTCTTCCTCATCAAAACTATGCTAGCGGTTGATATAGTCACATAAATAAATAAATATCATGAGAAGGTGGCAGATGAAGGTGAGCGAAACATGGAGGGGTTTGGTTTGGACAGGTTTTGGAAACACAAGGACCTCCCACTTTGGTGATCAAACACATCACATTTGGGCTCAGAGAAATGTAGGCTCCAAATAAGACCCAATTGAACAGATTGATTCTGGTTTGAGCCCAACAAAATCAGCCCACTTTTCTTTTCCTTTATGTGGACAGATCAGGAAGTTGGTGGTGGTGGTGTAACAGCAAAAGTTCTATAGTGAGGGCCTAAGGCCCTTAGATGAGGTTCTATCTCTTAATTATTGTATTAAATTAGTTAATTGTTGCATAAAATTGGTTAGTTTGATCCAATAATTAAGAAGTAAGACCTCGTCTAAGGCCCTTAATAAGGCCCTCAGTATAGAATGATTCAGTGTAACAGAGCATATAACTTTAGGCACTTGAATAAAGCCAAGTGAGTCAAAAGAGGAGGATTTCTTTAGACATCTTAGAGCTTAAGATACA
Organism: Prunus salicina; assembly: GCA_020226455.1. Taxonomy (NCBI): domain Eukaryota; kingdom Viridiplantae; phylum Streptophyta; class Magnoliopsida; order Rosales; family Rosaceae; genus Prunus; species Prunus salicina. Next base: position 17,616,229 of record CM035345.1, on the reverse strand, counting down.
AACCCTGGTGGTCCACTGCAAAAGATGCAGCCATGCCATCAACTTTCATAAGTTCCCATTAAAGAGAAGTCCAATCATTGTTTTAGCAGGGGAGGAAACAAAGACTTGATTACATCATCAAAAAGCTTCATCACACAAAGAAGATTGGAAGCTCAAAGCCTAAAAACATGTTTTATTCTCCTTGTCCCAAGTAATCCACAAAGATAGTGTTTAAAATTATAGATGATGCTTAAAATAAACCTGCATAAATACATAAATAATGTTCTCTTATCAAACGTGTCGGTCCAACATGAGATTTATATTGCTAGGTTGTGAATTTAGATCACACATTCAAACAAGAATGTTCTCTATTTTTACTTATTCAGTCAAGAATGTTCTCGTTTGCAATTTGAATGTGGACATTTTAATGCAACAAATGCATGCATGTCTACAGTCCATTTCAGATGTAAAGGCAGGGGAGTAGAGAATTTGCTTTTGGGATCACTATCCTTTTGAATAAGCATGTCCAATAAGAACACATCTCTGTTTAATTATTTTCTGAAGATGTTACAAAGGTGGAATGTCCATTGTGATTGTTATCAGCTTTTCTCTTGGGGGATGGTGACTCCCCCAACTTGTACAAGAGAATCAGAGACCCCTCTCTGGCTAAAAGCCAGAAAGCCCGTTTATCAGTAATGAGGGTTCTGCTCATAAGAGAAGAATTTAAAAAGCCTTACAGGTCTTGAATTATAATGAACAAAAAAGATATGGATGAAATATTAGAAACTCACTGTCACTGTATATGTTATAAGTAACAATTCATATGCATTATAATATTATATACATATAAATAATTTCAGGTATTCAAGTCATGTGTCTACAATGAAGCAAACTAGATACAAATGCTAGAAAAAGAAAAGGCATTTCAACTGCTATGTGCCTTTCATCACCAGAGAACACAAAACTGCCTATAATAATAATAATAATATATAAGGAAAAGAGGACAGAAGTTCTACAAATTTTGAAATGCTTATTTCGGGTAGAAGTGGCCAACATAGCCTTTGTATACATATTACATCCCTGAGCATATAGTACCAAAGGAGTGTTTTCTATAAGAAACCAAAGAGACTGCACCAACCATAGACTTGCAATAGTGTTGCTTTACAGGTATACCTTTCCATTTTGGGATCCTAAGGGAACCTCAGTTCAGTTCCATAGGATGAAATGAAATGCAGCAAGGATATTCATTGTGTCCCACTCTCAAATCCAATACCATCGAGCCACGAGACAACTTCTTCAATAGACGGTCTCTGCCTTGGATTGGGATCTAGGCATTTGCAGGTCACACCAAGCACTTCTAAAAGCTGCTTCTCATGATCCTTATTCCAAATTGATGAGTCTATGATCTCCTCCTCTCTCTTCTCAGATTTCATTTGAAACATCCATGATACCAAATCTCTGCAGTTTTTCCCTCTGCAAACTTCTACAGGCCTCCTACCAGTAAGAAGTTCAAGAAGAACAACACCAAAGCTGTAAACATCGCCCCTACAGGTTGCAGTCAATGTCTGACTATATTCAGGAGGAATATAACCCAAAGTCCCCACCAAATCTGTCGTAACATGAGTGTCATAAGGACGAAGTAGCCTTGAAAGACCAAAATCAGCCAGGTGAGCTTCAAATTTTTCATCCAGAAGAATGTTGCTCGTTTTTATATCCCGATGCACTATATTTGGCTGACAGCCCTTATGCAAGTAGGCTAATCCACGAGCTGCACCTTGAGCTATCTTAAGCCTTGCATCCCATTTCAGAAGCGAAACACCATCAACACTTTCATGCAGCCAATAATCCAAACTTCCATTCTCCATGTAGGAGTAAATTAACAACCTGTCATTACCATGCCGACAATAACCTTGAAGAGAAACAAGGTTCTTGTGCTGAGCTCTTGAGAGGGCTTCCACTTCAGCTTGAAACTCACGTTCCATCTGTCCACATTCCCCAGAAAGTCTTTTGATTGCAGCTTTTGTGCCATTGGGTAGGTTGGCTTTGTAAACCAGACCATAACCACCACAACCAATTATGTTTGCTTGGTTGAAATTGTTTGTAGACTTTAACAAGTCTGTTACTGTAAGCTCCTTACAGTCTGAATTCTGAAAAAGCACTAATTTTGAAGATGCTAGTGCTCCGGATAACCTGTGCGGCCTGCTGAGGTCGTCATCAAAATCATCATTTTGATCCTTTACTCCCCTCCTAGACATTTTAAGTAGACCAACTGCAAGAAGCAAAGCAATCCCAACTACTATGCTGATTGTGACACAAAGGATGCTGTTCCGACGAAATCTGTTGTTTGAACTGGATGGCACAGGCTTGAGACTTGTATTACTGACATCACCACATGGGATATATATTTCCCCACAAAGTCCAGCATTACCCTCAAAGCTTGAGTTCGGAAAGCTTAAGAACTGTCCTTCGTTGGGAATTACCCCATGCAAGTGATTATTTGCCACACTAAACTTAGACAAGAATGTGAGCTTGCTAAGCGACGGAGGGATGGAACCATGCAGATCATTGAATGATAAATCCAATGTTTCCAAGTTCTCCATCTCTGAGATAGAGCTGGGGATGGTCCCAGTAATGTTGTTCCTGCTCCAATCCAAAGCATGGAGCTGCTTCAGTCGTCCGATTTCAGGCCAAATTGTTCCGTTTATTCTGTTATTGCTCAAGTATATTGAAGGAGGAAAATTCGAGGCCTGGTTGTATTGCAGGCCACTAGCACTCTTATTTCGTTTAACAAACAGCGGGATGCCAGCAGATGCAATAAGATTTGAATGACTGCAATTTGTAGATACGAAGCTTTTCAGCTCTGTCAGACTTTTCGGGATTTCTCCAGTGAGAGAGTTATTTGAAAAGTCCAAATAAAACAAGTTCTCCATCTGACCAATCCATGGAGGGATGCTGCCATCCAATTGATTCCATGACAAATCAAGTACTTGTAGCTTCCTGCAACTCAATAACCAAACTGGAATTTGGCCTTTAAGAGCACAATTCCCAAGTGCTAAAACCATTAAGCTTTCAAACCCACTTGCATTTTTTGGAATCTCCTCACCAAGGAAATTTTTTGTAAGAATAAGAGTCGTGAGATTTTTGCACTGCTGCAGCACAGAGAGTGCCCCAGATAAGTTCACAAAACTGTTATTTGACAATGAGAGAAAGAATAGGGATGTGAGTTTTGAAAAATTTTCAGGGATTGAGCCCCCGAATTTATTCCTAGCAAGGCTTAAAGTTTTTAACTCACGACAATAAGACAGTGAATTTGGAAGCAAGCCAGAAAAACGATTAGTAGCAAGATCCAGTGTGCAGAGATTAGGAAGACCAGTGAAATTCAGATCAATAGAACCTGATAGAGAATTGTTTCGAAGATCAAGAACTCGAAGATTTGAGCAGAGTGCCAAGGTTGAAGGCAATGGCCCAGATAACATATTTGAATGTGCAACTAACAGTTCTAGTCGTCTAAGGTTCCCAAACACATTTGGAAGTTCACCAAAGAATTGGTTTCCAAAAATGACTAAGGTCTTGAGGCCAGAGAGCTTACTCAGTTCCTTGCTTATCGGGCCGGAAAGAGAGTTCCCAGAGACTGAAAGCTGCTCCAAAGCTGAAAATGAATACAAAGACTCAGGTAGATGGCCTGCAAATGAATTGTAGTCCAAGTGCAACTGTTGGAGAGACCTGCTGCAATTTTCTATGCCTTCAAGACTGCCCGTGAGACGGTTACAAGATATATCAAGAATTTGAGCTTCCCTGGAAGAGCTACAAATTTGAGGATTGAACTGACCAGTGAATGAATTGTTGCTTATGTTAAACACCACAAGATGTGGGAATCCTCCTAGCTCAGACAAATTGCCTTGGATTGAATTGCTTGAAATATTCAGTACTTTAATAGACTTCAAACCAGAAAGCGCACCTGATACTGGTCCTGACAGCATGTTATTGCTCAAGTCAAGAACTTCCAGGTGATTCAAGATTGAGAGCTCTGCAGGCAATCCACCTTCAAGATGATTCAGAGAAAGATTAAGCAACTTCAGCTGATCCAATCGTCCCAACGAGCGCGAAATCGACCCTTTGAGACTCCTGCTGGGAAGAATCAACTGGGTGACTCTACTAGCAACTGTCCCATTGTTCACATTCTCACAGACAACACCATCCCATTGGCAGCAAATTGAAGTCTTGTACCATGCTGTGATAATGGACCCATTTGTAAGGTTTCCTGCAAACTCTCTCAGTGCAAGGAGATCATTTCGATCACAGGATTGGATTGGGGAATTAAGACCCAAAGAAGAAGCAAGATAGCAAGCCAAGAATAGACATTTGAGGAATGTCATTGGAATAAACCCCAGTGTCATCATTTCTGAAACCAAAGCAGAGCCCCAACTCAAGGCAAGGCTAACAATCCTATAAAACTCAACTGAACAAGATGTTATTGGGCATGCACTGCTTTTCAGAAAAGAAAAAAAAAGAAAAAAAGAAAAAAAAAAAGGAAGAAATCCAAATGAAGAAACTTCTACACCCAAATCCTCAAAGCCCTTCACTTTAAAACTCAGCTTGCAACTTCAAATGAAGCAAAATTTACAAGTGAGTAAAACAAATGCAGTCACCAATGCCCGCTTGGAGGATTGAGATCCCAAGACCACAAATATGGAAGCGCAGAAACTTACTTCAATCTGAAGATGTTGAGCAAACAGTGCCCCGTTATAGAAAGAGAGAACACACACAAAAGAAGGAGCTTAAATACTCACATCCCAAAGCACCTCATAAAAACAACAACTTGCAAGTGAAGCAATGAACACTGACCGCTTAAAAAAAGTGAAGCAGTATTTCAAAACCAGTTGAAAGATCCTCCAAGTCCCCACATGAGCTCAAGAGTCAAGACCCTTGACTAAAAATCAGCAACCCCAACCAAACCCCCTATTTTGCTGAACAAGCATCCTCCCTCTGCACCAAAAGAGAAACACCAAAATGCACAAATTTCAAACCCACATCCCAAAATCATCACAAAACACCAAATGAAAAAGCAAGCAAGAGAAGCATAAGAAAAGGAGGAAGCTTTTGAGGCCTACCACTAGAACCATGAACCCTCAGAGCCCCACAGTGAAATGGAAAAAGGTTTCAGGGTTTCACAAGCATTGCCATCACTTGGCAGTAAAGTAACCCAACACAGCAGAGTCCCCCGCTTTTTTGTACCTAACATCAAACAGTGAGTGAGTGAGTGAACAGTGACGACCTTTTCCACATTTGGGTCTGCTCCAATTTCAAAACCAGACGTCTCTCTCTCCCTGAATTTTCAAAGCCAAAAAACAAATGAGATAGAATATAAAAAAGAAGAAGAAAAAAGCAGTCAGATATTTCAAATCAAAGACACAGTAGCGTAGTGCAGTACAGAAAAGGAAACTTCTCTTTCTTGAGAATCTTTATTTTATTGGGCAAACACACTGATGAGAGATGAGAGGTGAGAGGTTGGGGGTTATTTTAGTGGGTTGATTTTGATTTTTGATTTTGATTTGAACTCGGCACTCAAGGAGCTGACTTTTTGCTTAAATTTTCTCTTGGATTTTATTTCACTCTGCAAAAGTCACCCTCTTTGTCAATACCCAATACCTACTACTATTGTCTCCTTTCTCTTCTCTCTCTGCAGAAAATCAAAGTTGTTAAAACAAGTCAAATTATTGAAATTATTTTTGTGTTTATGGTAGGCCCCGGTTTGATGAGGTTAGGACGATGTTTAGTGCGGTCTAACGAGGATAGTATACTCTTAGCTTCACGCATTCCTGTCGCGCGTGGAAGTAGTTACTAGTTTATACTCTTCATACATGAAAGAAGTGGAGAAGAATGTGTGGGCGTGGCCTACACGCGTTGTGCCAGCGCGGCTGGTGAATGAAAATAGTTGAGTGGAGAGTCAAAGTGAGCAACAGTAGATGCTTTGCGGTGGATCGAGCGGTGGTAGGCGGACGTCACGGGTTTAGGTTATAGGCAGCCGTTGGATCCAAAATAGGGGAAGGTTTTTTCTTCAGCCACCGGATTTTCGGGTCAACTACTCAACCTACCCTCACGTGAATTCACCCAACCCCCATATACTTTTTCTATTTTTTCTTTTTACCAAAAATAATTTTTTTTTTTATAACTAAAATTAACCACAAAATAACCTCTTCCCTTTTCATTTCTTTCTTCTTATTATTTAAATCTTGATTTTTGTTTTTGCTTGATGTTTAATCTTAGTCGTGTATTATAAATCTAAGGATGTGTGAGTAATAATAAGCGATTTGTAGTTCAAGTAGTTAAGACCAGTCTCCTGCATCTGAGGTCTTATAATTCCTCCTCTCTCAATATTGTTTATATAAAATTAGACTAGCCCCTACGCATGTGCCAATTGGTTTTCTTTTTTATTTTATTTTTAGAATTAAAAAAAAATAACATGGGTAGTTATGTTAAGTATGACCTATTATCTGATTTTGTTTTTAATTTTAATTTTTTTTAATATGAAAAAATATGAATTTACCATATTATCCTCTTTAATTAATAATTTCAATTCTTAATATTTGAATTAACCAATGACATTTTCTGATATTTTGAATATTTAACCATTATTTTCCTTTTGCTTTATATATATAGATAGATAAATGAATGTGAGCAACAAAATTAAAAAAATTCATAACATGTACTTGTTAGTTAGGCAATAACAAACAATATCAAAACAAGTTTGCTTAAAATTACAAGATGAAATTTGATGAAAAATATTACACCAAAAAAAAAACAAAAAAAAACAAAAACAAAACTTAGCAAAAGTCAACTGGTAAAAGTTATAGCTTAAAAAGTTGACATGGGTTAAAAACTCATTATGTTATCTTGGCTGGTTACAATTTCTTTTTGCCTTCAGTGCTAGTAACTTTTGGTAAACTTTCATGATTAAACCTCACAACTGACAAGTGAAAAGCTTTACACAAATCAAGGGATTCATCCTTAAATTGATGACATTTCCCACGATAAAAAAACATCACTGATAGCTTATTGATGGCCTTTGCCTTTAGGTCGTTGACAACACTCAAAGCAGTGGTTTAGAAAAAGATACCACACATTAAATGTTAATTGGATTTTCTTTATCAACCGCAAAGTGCTAGGACTAGATCACGAACTCGCTCTGGCAAAAACCAAAGCAAACGGATTATCAAATTCCCAAGAAGGAAAGAAAGGGAGAGGTTGCCGGCAAAAAATTGTTATAGGATGTGGAAAGAAATTTGGAGTTGTTCGGTTAAGAGAGTAGTTTTCCAGTGGGATTATGTATTTATTGATACTATATATCTCATAGCGTGTTTATTTATTAGGAATGAACTTAAGGATTTGGAATCGGGCTAGTTGATCGATTCCTTGTTTTAAGGGTAAATAATTATGGATTAAGATTTTAACATAGGACTCACATGATTTTTGATACTTATGCGTTAGTAAATGCATGGGATTAGTTCAACTTTTACTCAGTTGGGACCCTCTTGGTTTAGGTATGTTGAAATTGAATGTGGATGGTTCTAGGAGAGCAGCTTTAGGTTGTATTGGTGCTGGCGGAGTGATCTGTGGGGCTATTGGCGATTGGATCTGTGGTTTTGTTGTGAATTTAGGCAAGGGGCTATTAGAGTTTGTATAGGAAATTCACTTGCATTTAGTCCCACATTGGAAGAGAGTAGTTTCCTTCCATGCTTTATAAGCACCAACACTTTAGAAAAACCAAATAGAGTGTGGGCCTAGTGGAGGCAAATTCATGGTTTGGGCTTGGGTTATATATATATTTGTGTAATAAACTCGGTTGATTTAATTAATAATTTATTTTTATTAATTGAAAATTCGGTTTTTTAGATAATACCAAAATCTGAAATTCGAATTATATGAACAGTTAACATAACTGTTGGATGAAGAGGTACCAGACCTCTATATATTGACCATACGTTCAAACCAGAAGAACACTTTTGGAACAGCATTATCATTCTCACATTTTAACACTTTCTGAGAGAATTCATACCACTGTTCGCCAGAAATCAAAGCCACTGTGCTTAGACTTTGATTTAAGATAGTTTAATCCTGGTGGACAAACTCCTATTGAACTACAAGCACAAGGGTAGAGGAGAAATACTGTCTAAAGGACATTGCAATTTGCAGGACTCTATCTACAGTTCAAGTCAGTATTCTACAAATTACATTACTGTTGTATTGATTCAATTTCATCAATATAGAATATATTTCGGTTGTTTTACTATTCTGTTATGGTTTTTATTCTGATTGTTTTCCAACAGGGGCAGATCCTTGAGGCTGAGCTTTGGGGCTTGTATTTTGGGCTTCATTTGGCTGGGATAAAGGTATTTCTAATCTTCTTATTGAGATGGATGCTGCAGTTGTTGTTTCCCTTATTTAGCAAGTTGGTACCTTGAGTTGTCATCCTCTTGCTGCGTTGATTCAAAGCTATTGTGTTCTTATGAGGCGTATTGGCAACTGTCATCTTGCTCATGTTTATAGAGAAATGAATATTATAGCTGATCATATGGCTAACTGGAGCTTTAACTTGGATTTGGGGGTTTGTTATTTGGATGAGGCCCTGCTTGGGTAAGCTTTTTCTTGGAGGATGATATTTAGCTGTTGTTAGGCCTCGCTTGATCTGTACTAGTTAGTTGTCATTTCTTTTTGGGGTTTGTCCCCCCTATCCCATAAAAAAAATGCATGGGATTATAATAATTCTAATATTCATGTGTTAGTAAACTCAGGGAAAGAATGAATTCAAGTAATTCAAATACCCATTTTTATAAGTAAACATGTCATGAAAGTAAAACTTTCTATTTCCCAATGTTATAACACATGGTTAATGGGGTCTAGCACAGTGGAAAATGACATTGACTTGTAGACCAATGGTGTTAGGTTCGAACCGCCACGAGACCTTAACAGTGTGTGTGAGAAAACACTCTCTCCCTCTTCCTAACTTTGGCAAAAAATAAAATAAAATTATAACACGTGAATTAATAACACATTCACAAGTAAACACTTTTAACCGCTTGAGTTACAATTCCTTATTCATTATATTTTCTTGAGATTTATACGTAGTGCAAAAAACTGAAAAGTAAGATGAAGCTAGAAAGTTGCAAACATGTCTTTAGCTCGGTGGTAAGTAGTCTCAGGTTTAAACCCCAATTAAACCTCCCCCCCTCCCCTTCCAAACCCTGAGAAGAAAAATGATTACGTAAAAAGCCCAGGCCCAAATGTGCCCCGAAACCCAACCAATTACCACTTGGGTTAAGCTTGTGAGTTAGGAGCCTCCCTAAACGGTTAAACTTGACCCGAATTATGTAAAGAATCCGAATCCGATTAGCTTGATCTGACCCGATCATAAGTGCCACCCCGAAGGCCTATCCACTTGTCCCTGGTGAACCGATTTGCTCTGCAATGACATTGCTGCTCTCATCGGTGAATTAATGGCGGAGATGAAGAGTTTCAAGACAGTTGGGGTCGTTGGTAGCGGCCAAATGGGCTCTGGAATAGCCCAACTCGCCGCAACGCATGGCTTCGACGTTTGGGTCCTAGACACCGACCAAGACGCTCTCTCCAGAGCCACCAAGTCCATCTCTAGCTCCATCCAGCGTCTGGTTTCCAAAGGACAACTCAGTCAGGTTGGGAACTCTCTCTTTACTTTGAAGTTACAAAGAAAGTGGAAGAATAAGAAATGAAAAGGAGAGATAATTTTGCCACATGATGTTGATGTTGAATTTGTTGGCAAATTGGAAAATCAGTTGAGTTTGAGAGTGAATTTTAAAACTAGTTGTTGGTGGTGTGAGTTTTATTCTTTATATGCTTCCTTACATGATGGGCTGAGCTTCCATTTGTCATTGATTTTGTGAACTGCTGTGAAAAACTTGGACCCACCAGGGGTTGTTAGGCGGAGTAGGATATGCCCTGATGAGTCGATGTGATGAGTACCCTATACTTGCTTAGGCGGAGGCTCGATGTACACTTTTTTTCTATAATTTTATGCCTTGCATAACTGTGACTCGGTGTTCTTTGGCTATGAGTAATGTGTGGTGAGAATTGTAAATGTCTTTAAGTTATGAGAATACGGCAAGGGTCCACGTACCCATAAGCGGTAAGGGGCACACATGTGGTGCAGGCAAACCTCAAAAGCTCTGGTTGAAAATTAACCAAACCCTTGATGATACTAGTGTAGGTATATATGTACACAGCCAAGAGGATTTTTTCTGATAAGGGTGCAAAACAACTTGAGCTTCACTAACCTGAGAGTCAGGTTTTCATTCTTGCTCTGTCTGGATAAATATCCACTTTACAGTGTTCTAACTGGAGCTCTATTTGATTAGATTGTTTGAGTTTGATGGGCATTGTCTTCATCTCAGCTTCCGGTAGTTTGAGCCATTTCCAGCTACGAATTAACCTTGTTGATCATCACCGTTTCAAAGTCTTGCATTTTACCCTTTTCGATGAAAGTAAAGTTTGTAATATGCTCCTTTAGTTGAGTTTTCCTTATCATCTCATTTCCCGATTGAGGATGGTTTCTTCTTCAAGTAAATCAGTATTTGTTTATGTAAATTTGGAGAATACTGAATTAGCTTGTTAGCAGTGGAATTCAAGCTGTTCCTAAGCTTTTGTTTTATGACAGCCTTGTTTAGTTATTGTTGAAGAACTATATAGTTACAATTAGTGCTACTTTGATCATATGAATAGAATGAAAGGAAACCATACACATGTTCACACTCCCGCACAGATCACACAGGAGAGAGAGCTTTGGGGTTCAGTTCTTAAGAACTTGTCGGTGCTACTTTTGTCCTGATGACTCTTCACTAATTGTTCTCATGGGCTACTCTCAAGCATCAGTTGTACCTAACTGGATAGAGTTAGACACCTAAAATGTTGGCTTCAGCCAACTCATCTGGTTCTATCTTTGTGTTTGTGTTCTATGACAGTATCGGGAATTGGAACCATGGTGAGTACTTGTTGAAAAAATATGTGTGTGTGTATCTAGATTTAAATAAAGAACAATTTCAAGCTGAATGGAATCCTGAGGAGGAATTGCATTTGAAGGCATTGCTGTGAAAATGGTTTTTCCTAGGAAATAAACTGTATTCAATTTTAACACTTCACTAAATCCTGCTTAAAAGGGATATCGTAGCATTTATCTTTGAGACAGGGATGGCACTAACTGAATAGTTTTGCAGTTAAGCTACAATGGTGAGCTCTTGGCATACCTGAATTCAGAGTAAAAAACCACTAACAAAAAAGAAATTTGGAAAAAAAGAGAGAAATGTTTCCTCTGTGATTTGAGATCTGTCATATGTGCATTATATAAATGAGAGCTTGTTTCACTGTGAGGGTAGGAAGTTTAACAAATCATTCCATTTCTTTTTAACAGGCTGTAGGTAAAGATGCTTTGGAACGTCTATGGTTTACCTCAAACTTGGAAAAGCTTTCTTTGGCAGATGTAATTATCGAAGCTATTGTGGAATCTGAAGATGTGAAGAAAAAGTTATTTCTTGAGCTAGATAAGATCACAAAAAGTTCGGCCATACTGGCATCTAATACAAGTTCCATCTCAATTACTCGCCTTGCGTCAGCAACTAGCAGACCACGCCAGGTTATGCTCGGAATATGCTTCTTCTTTTTATCCTGAGATTATGCTTATGATGATACTGTTAGAACTGAGAACAATATATAAAATATTTTTTTTAATATTTAAAAATAAACAAATCTTGTGCTGATTAACTATCTATGAAAATATGTGACGTTAGAAATCTGATTGTGTCAAAATCAATATTGTGATCTCCAGGTGATTGGCATGCATTTTATGAATCCTCCTCCTATAATGAAACTTGTTGAGATTGTGCGAGGGGCAGACACATCAGATGAGACATTTGATACCACAAAAGCCTTGGCAGAAAGGTTGTTGACTTGGATACCTTGAATTCCAAGAAAAAGGAAAAATTTCCTTTTGTTCCCTTTGGCAATTTACCATTCACATTTCTGATTAAGTTACATTTCCTACTCATATAGCCAAATAAATTCCCTGCCATCTTTTTAACTGTGGACTGTTGAATTGGCAGGTTTGGCAAGACAGTAATATGCTCGAGGGATTATGCGGGCTTTGTTGTAAACAGGATCTTAATGCCGATGATTAATGAGGCATTTTTTGCACTTTACACAGGTGTGGCAACAAAGGAAGACATTGATGCAGGAATGAAACTGGGAACAAATCATCCAATGGGTCCTCTAGAGCTTGCAGATTTTATTGGATTGGATGTCTGTGTGTCCATTCTGAAAGTTCTTCATGCTGGCCTTGGGGACAATAAATATGCTCCCTGCCCCATCCTTGTACAGTATGTTGATGCAGGTCGTCTTGGAAGAAAACGAGGTATTGGGGTATACGACTACCGTCAAATGCTTGGATCAGTTAATCCCTCATCCAAACTTTGAACTATGGGCGTTTCCGGAATATCTAATAGCCATTGTCTATATGGTACATTGTGGTTCACTTGAAATAATCGTGCAACACATTTCTATTTCAATCTGGACCTGCCAAATATAAAGCTTGAAGGTTCCGAGTTGTAAAGGGGAGCCACTTAAGAGGAATCTTACAAAAACCAATGGTAAAGGGGATCCTCATAGGCATGTACACTGCTTGTGGATTGTATTACTTTTTTCTTTTAATAACATAATTCCCCCGGATTATTGCATTTTCCCCTTGTTCATTTTAATTATTTTCATGGTGGAGGCAATGCCAGGTTAAATATGCACTCAATTTAACTACACATTTCACTGTAAAATGTAGTAAATCCGACTATACATTGTTGCTGTAAGTTTGTGTAACCACACCTTTGATTTGAGATAGAAGCATTTTTCTCCATCCATGGTATTTAAAGCTACAAAGGAATCGGTGACTTTTTTGGGCTCTGGAATGTAGACAGAGGGCGGTGATAGTTACAGCACAATTGAGAGAATACAGTGATTCCACAAGTTGTTGATTGGCACTCACATGGCATGGCTCCCTCAACTCAACTTTACCCGGAAGAGGTGGAGCAAAAAGAGAGCTATTGTCAAACACAAAAATAGTTTATTTGTTTATCAAACATCATCATTCCTCTTAATGGTGATTAGAGTAACAATTACACTTTTTGTTTATCTTGTTTTTCATCCCAGCAATGAAATTTATACCCACTCTTTACGTAAAGTGTCTTCATCATTCCATTCCATCATTGAAATGTGTTGTCTATTTGATGCAGCAGTATATATCCCAATTTTTTAAGGTTCATTTAGCAGCCGAAGTCATGATTTCACAAAATTTGTTTTTTTCCTTCTTTTGAAATTAAGGAAAGGAGGAGGCTAATAATTTCTTAGTGCAAGTGATTTTGGGGGGGGGGGGGAGAGAGGGAGGGGGTTTTCTTTTCACAAATATTCATTAGGTGTATGGGGATTTCGAACTTCTGCCTACATAAGTGAAATTGAAAGAGCTCAACCAATTGAGCTATACCAAGGGGGAAAGAAGGCTAATAATTGGTAATCTAAAACATGTTTGCTTTTGTTGCTTGCCAGCTCACTGAGGACTGAGCTCACAAATCTTTAGTATGTGAGAAGAAATCAAGAACAGTCACTCTTGTTCATTATTTATGCTTAAACATGACCCACAAAGGAGAGCCTATTAAAGAGATTAGCTTCGTTGTTGATCATGGCCAGCCCCGCAGGCAGACCCTACCAAGTTCCATTATAAACCTGGCATTATTAGGCAGGCATCTGCTTTATTGAAAGTGATTGAAGTGGAATCCAATGGGCTCTCTCTTTTCTTTTTTTCTTTTTGTTTAAGTGAAAAACCCCCAACAACATTAATAATTAGATAAGAAAGAAGATAGAAAGGGAAGGCAAAGCTGAACTTTTGCTATACATAAGATTTGGAGGACAATCAGAGAGCAGAGAGTTGAGGTGAAAAAGCTATGAAGTTCTTATTCCAGTGCCCCTGCTGCTCTTGTTTCTGCTTCATGAAGCCCAAGAAAGGCAAGGCAAGGGTGAAGGCAGCAGCAACTGTAGCGTCCAAGGACGAGAAGAAGGTTGAAACCAAGGAAGAGAAGAAGGTTGAATCCAAGGAAGAGAAGAAAGAATGACAACAATGCAGCTACCTACATCAGATAGTTCATGCATAAATGAAAGCATATGTGCTTTGTTTATGCTTTTCTTTCTTTCTTCTTGTTGATTAATATTGGTGGGTGCTATAATTAGTATGTACAACAAATTGTACTTAGAGTTTGATCCAGCAGCTTGGTATGTTAATAAACTACTGGCTTGTGTTGTGTGTCCTACTTTTCAAAATCCTACACATAAATAATCAAGTGTCATCTGATCTTTAACCTAAGTTTCACATAATGTAAGTGAATTTTCCCATTCTCATATAGATCTAAATTTTATTTTTTTTTCTGAGAAGATTGCTCTCTCTCTCTCTCTCTCTCCAACATGCAAGTTTTTCAGGTTCTGATTTTAATGTGAGGATGCAGCATGTTGTTGTAACTTGTAACAGTGAGAGCTGGGATATGAAATTTGCTCTACCAGTCTGTAGTGCTTTCAATGATACATGCTGCCTGAAAAATCTTGCATATGTTTGCAGATTTTCTTCATTTTTTACAGATCTGATCAATTTCCCTGCCTTACCTGTTGCAAGCAAACATGTACGGGTGAGGTGCCCACAGTCCATGCATCTGCCTTTGTTGCCAGTACAGGAACAAAAAGTTCAATTATTTGCTTTGAAGCATAATGCAGATTCCACATTGATGTAAATTTATACAATAACTAAATTCAAAGTTCAAACAGTAACTTCTTTACAACCTTCTGCACTTTATCTGGGTTTGAGATTGGGGGTAGTAGCCTAGACAGAATGAACAACTGAATATTTACTTCTTGGGAAAATGAAAATTTATATGGTTTTAAAGGAACCCAGAAATGGGTAAAATATATATGGGCAAAAATAACAGTACTGGAAGTAAATTAAAATTGATCTCAACCATTATAAGAGTAAAAAAAACTCTGGTCAGATTTGTAAGTTTAATGGTAGAATATGAAGTTCTGTATCAAATCTTTTGACATGACAGTGAGTTCTTACTCTGTCGAATTTTGTATTAAAAACAAATCTTTTGGAGCAAAGAAAGGGACAGATTTGGGTAAAATGCATGTCAATAATTGAGTACGTTCATGTGGCCCCAGCTAGCAAAATTATGTCTGCCTCACGGACAGTCACTGGTGATTCTTAGAATCCGTCCAATTCTGTGTAAGTGAACAGAGAGATAGATCCAAGCAAAATGTTTTTATCATACCCACGCACATGTGAATTATATATTGATTGGTGTAACATCTATGCTGTAGGAGCCAATGAAACTTTAAAGAGTGAAAGAGAATGGAGAGCCATTAATATGAGAGGGAGGTCCCAACTTCCCACATATAGACAAATAAATGGGCCAAATAGGCTTGGGTTTGGGCTTCCATCTTGAGCTTGGGATTAGGCTCTTGCAATGATTGAGCCTAGTTGAGGTTAAGGGTTATGTTGAGGCAAGAGATAGGGCCTTATGTAAGAGCCATATATAAGGTCCTCACTATAGAATGATTATGTTGAGGAATGTGTTGGAGGGTAAGCGATAGTTTAAACTACAAGGGAGGGGAATTTGTCAAACACACATAACTATAATGCCGTGGGGATTAGAAGCTGAAACCTTAAGTCTACAAGTCAAGATCCTTTATCAGTGAGCTAGACTCCATTGGCGATTAATGTTGCTTTTGAAACTTTGTATATGATAGAAGGAATATTGAAAATTTATTATTAAAAAATGAAGTCATCATATTAGCCAAAAATAAGAGTGATAATAGAAGCAAAATTGATCTCAACCATCACAAGAGTCAAAACTCTAGCTAGATTTGTATTTTTAAATTTTAATGGGAGAATATAAAGTTTGGTAACAATATTTTATAGGACACTGCTTCCCTCCTTCCCTGTAAAGAGGCATTCATATTTCCTGCAAATCACAGTTAGACACAAATAAAAACAATGTATCAAAAACATAAAAAGAAAAATCTCTACACACATATCAAATTGTGATTGGCAAGAAAGTAGAAACTCCTATTTTTAGAGAATAAAGCAAGTATTTTCCCTGTTTTAAAAGCTACGGGTGAAAAAGGATTGTTACTTTGTTGAATTTTGGTTTACAAGCAAACCTTTTGGGCCAAAAGATAAAAAAGGGACGTGATTAGGAGTTCGTCAACCTTTTGGGACAATGCTAGCTAGCTATGCAGAATTTATAATTATATCTATTGAATGTATGCGGGCTTGTTTGGGACAGCTTCTCTAGGAAGCACTTCTACTTATAAGCGCTTTTACTAAAAGCACTTTTATTATAAAGACGTTGAAATTTTCATAAGAAATCGAAGTGCTTTTTGAAAAAGCACTTGGGAGTGCTTCTTGAAAAAGCACATGGCAGGTGCTTCTCTAGAAAGCGCTTCTATAGCCCAAAAGCACTTCTAAACTTTTCTGCCAAACGCTGTCAGAAGCGCTTTTGGTTGTCAGAAAGCGCTTTTAACTCTTCCAGACGTGATTAGCATTTTCTTGTTCTCCTTGTGGATTGTCTTGTTTGTTCTAAGCATATAAAACTTAGGACGAAGAGAAAAGGGAACTTTCTTCTTCTTTTTTTTATTTAGAACAAAAGGTACTTTCTTCTTGTTTGTTCTGAAAATCCTATGGTCTCCAATTGTTCTGAAAATCTCCTATAAAATAGGGGCGGCCATGCATATCTCATAATAAGAAGCTGATATTGTTGACTTTAAAAATAGACACCTCATGCTCCCAATGACTTCTTTATACATTAGTAAATATTCATTCTTGTATATAATTCCAAACACCTAACACACTCATGCAATGATGCACACAAATGTTAGAAGATGTATCAAATTTGATTTCTTCATTTTCTACTAATAAAAATAAGGGAGATTCACTAATATACCCAATATATGAGCCTAAATTATAAAAAAACCCTATATGAAATGGAATTTATAAACACACCCAAAGCTCATTTACAACATAACAAAAAGACTTTTAACTTCTTTTAAATTACAAAATTGCCATTGATTTCTTAAAACAAACTCAATCCAAAATCTCATAAAAAAGCCCAAAACACTCAATTGGACATCAAAGTAATTTAATAATTAAAATTAAATTCAATAGGACCATCTGTCATTTTTTGGATTTTTTTTTTGGTATGTTTATAAAAATGAAATGATGTAGGGTTTATTTATAGTTTTAGTGCTAAGAATGGGTATATTACTAAATATCTCTAAAAATAAATCACTCATAATTTCAGTCTTTGTGGGTCCTAATGTTTTGGAGGCCTTAGGCGAACCACCAAAATGTGGCCTTCTACTCTCGATGTATATTTATGTGCAGTTTTTTTTTAGTAAGTTAAAAAAAAATTATATGAACTCAAAGTCACAATTATAATCTAAAAAGAAACAAACAATATGTAATTCACAAAACAAGTTTATAAAATGCATCAAAACATCACTTAAATATCACTCGTCCTGCAATTTTCAAAGCAAAAGTATTCTCCATTCAACTAGGTTAATTTACTTAAGATGTAAGTTTAAATAAATATTAGCCCTTTATTGAGTTTCCTCTTTTTAGTTTAAGAGTGAATAATTGGCCTTTATTTATTTATTTATTATTATTATTATTTTTAATAACGATACCTGGGCCTAACATAAAATTAATCTAGTACAATTTTTTTTAAAAGTAACATACTTATGTCACATCTCGGGATCAGCTCCGCCGTAGTACGATATTGTCCGCTTTGGGCCCCCCTTTAGCCCCCCTCTCTACCATCACGGTTTTGTTTTTGGGAACTCACGAGCAACTTCCCAGTGGGTCACCTATCATGGAATTGCTCTAGCCCCAACTCGTTTAACTTCGAAGTTCCCATGACTCCGAAGCCAGTGAGCCCCTTCTTTGTTGGTCGACGTGGGATGTTACACCTTACCTGTGCTAAGGGCCTCCCATGTGTCTCACTCAGAGGGAGTTCCAGGATTCAAATGTCGACTGGGCAAAACTTACACACTAAACTCGACGACATGAGTAAATTTCATTAGTAAACATAAAAAGATACACCTAATTAGGGTACGTAACGAGCTTTACCTTCAAATGCATCTCTATTTAAAAATAAAAGTTAACCAAATACAAAAACTAAAACTAGACAACGTAATCCTAAATCACGTTAAATTAATAAACTAATTCTCATAATATCATCAATGTGTTTAATCAAATATCTCAACAATTAAAAAAACAAATCAAACATCTTAACCGAATTCCGAAAATTAAAGCCCTAATTTAATTTCAACAAAATTTTCAAATTATAATTAATTCCTAATTAAACCTAGAATACTCAATTTCAAATTAAATTCCTAATTAAACCTAGAATACTCAATTTCAAATTAAAGATGCACATGATAACTAAAAAGGAGAGAATTAGAAGAATAATTGTTGCAAAGAAGAGAGAAAAACAAGAAAATAGGAAGAAGAGGAAAATAACTGTGGAGGAAAAGAAGAAAATGAAAATAAGAGAGAAAAGAGATGAGGAGGAAAGAAAGGGAAGAGAGAGAAGAGTGAGCTCGATCGGAAGAATAAAAAATAGGAAAAAAGGAGAAAGTCGAGAAAAAGTGAGCTGAGGGTGTTTTTAAAGAAAAATGTAGGCCTTATTTGCCTTAAAGTAATATATCCCCCATATATATATATATATGATATAAAAAATAGTGTGAGTATTGGCCATGGCCCATACTTGTCCTATGCTGGGAGGGAGAAGTTGATGTCCACAACTTACAAGGAAGAAAACAGAAAGAAGTTGCTGTAGACGTAGACGAGGGGAGAACTGCCAGCCAATATTGTTTTTGGGGAACGCCCCTGGTCTCAGTGTTGTTAATTGTGAACGTGAACGTCTGACGTTTCACATCAAGTGGCCCATGAAACAAGTGGGATCTTAAATACTAGTGGTTCATACTTGTCTGGTAGCATATCTCTTTGCCCAAAAGAGATTTCTGTTCAACAAATCTTATATAATATAAAACCATATATCCCTGCTTGCCAAAGTCACAGCTTTTGCCTCCTTATTTATTAGGGTTAAATAGCATTTTTGTAGTTGTATTTTGTTAGAATTATCATTTTGGTCCATATAAGTTGACGTTAAACTGTTTTGATGTGTGTGTGAGCCTCAGCATGTGCCCGTGTGCACGTTTATGCCCAAATTATACGAAAAATACCAAAATCAGCCAAATTGAACATATATATATATATATATATCTCTCTCTCTCTCTCCCCTACCCTCTTGTCTAGATTGGAATTTGAGATCTTAAACCATTCTATATCTTAAAATTAATTAATATCCACATGCCATTTTTTTAATTAAAAAGAGAACGCATTGCACAACAGGCAGGAGAATAAGAAGAAGAAAAAACAAGAAACAGAAGAAAGACAGAGGTAGCGCTAGAGATAGATATGTCAGCAAACAGAGTTGCAGAATCTGCAGACAAGAGCACTGCTACACCGTTATTAGAGGCAGGCGGCCATGGCGATCAACAAGGAAGAAAAGGGGGGTGGTGGAATAAACTGTTGGACATGGAGGAGGCCAAGAACCAGGTCTTGTTTTCCTTGCCAATGATTCTTACCAATGTTTGCTATTACTTGATCCCCTTGATATCTGTCATGCTTGCTGGTCACCTTGGTGAGCTTGAGCTTGCTGGTGCCACACTTGCCAATTCATGGGCCACCGTTACCGGTTTCGCTCTCATGGTAAGGTATCTCTCTATCTCTCTCTCATGTCCTGTCCATTTTGTATACTATTAGGAAAACCAACGGAACAGTCTGTATGTGGGACTGGAGTAATTTTATTTGCTCTGTCTCTGTGAGAAAGAATGGAAGCCGTTTTTTTAATAATGCTTTAGATGTGCTCTTGTTATTAATTTTTCAGTGGAGATGAGCCTAATAGAAAATCCAGGCAGTAGGTTTTAAAAAAAATTGTGCTCTTGTTATTGGTATTCAAGTTTCATATGGGAAAAGCCATGTACAAGAATTGTGCACCTAGCAAGCAGCCTGTGCAGTTCAGAAAATGATCACCAATAAATTTTTTGGACTTGTCTTTATATTTTAATATTCTAGTAGCTAGCAATTCTGAAGTAGATGTCCAGAGTTGTATCTGAGATGACATAAATAAATTTGATGATAAGATTCCAGGTCAAACTTTGAATTGTTTTCTTGTCTATTATTTATTGGTTTAGATTGGGTTAAGTGGAGCTCTTGAGACACTGTGTGGGCAAGGATTTGGAGCGAAGTTATACAGAATGTTGGGGATATATCTACAAGCCTCATCCATAATTTCTTTCTTGGTCTCTATCATCATATCTGTAGTCTGGTTCTACACAGAACCCATACTTCTCTTACTTCAACAAGATCCTCAAATTTCAAAATCTGCTGCTCTTTATATGAAATTTCTGATTCCGGGATTATTTGCGTTCGGCTTCATGCATAACATATTGAGATTTCTTCAGACACAGTCCGTTGTAATGCCGTTGGTCTTCCTCTCACTGATCCCAGTGGTTATTCATATTTTCGTTGCATATGCTTTGGTACATTGGACAGCTCTTGGTTTCAAGGGAGCTGCCCTAGCATGTTCAATTTCAATATGGATAGCGATGCTAATGCTGGCCATGTATGTTATGTTTGCAAAGAAGTTTGAGTTTACATGGGAAGGATTTTCGATAGAATCGTTCCATTATGTCCTTGCGGCCTTGAAACTTGCCCTCCCCTCAGCAGCAATGGTATGGTAAGTGTTCAAATTTTCTTTGCCTTTTTCTGTAAGTTAATGCTTAAATCCCAGATGAGGCACATAGCCTCATTCAGCTATAGACAGACTATAGAAGTAGTTCAAATGCTCAGTCAAATTCAAATACACGAAAGACTGATTGTCAGCTTAGATTTAAGACCATATGTTAGAAAGAAAAAGAACCATACATCAACTGTGCATGAGATTGATTTGAAGTATTAAAATGCTTCACATTTTTATCTTTCCAGCTTGGAGTACTGGGCTTTTGAGATTCTGGTGTTATTGGCAGGACTGATGCCAAACGCAGAACAAACCACTTCACTAATTGCAATGTGGTAAGCTTTATGCTCTAAACTTCTGATTATTTCCACCAGCCCCAAGTAGCCTTTTCTGATTATATCTTCAGTGTGAATACAGAAGCAATTGCATACATGATTACATATGGCCTCAGTGCTGCTGCAAGGTTGGTTGAACAATAATTTCCCAGGTTCTCCTTATTCCTTCTAGTTTTTCGGTATCAGCATTCTGTTTCATACCTTGAAACAAACATTACTTGTTGTGGTGTAGCACAAGGGTGTCAAATGAATTAGGAGCAGGCAATCCTGACAACGCCAAGAAGGCAATGGCTGTGACTCTTAAGCTCTCTGTGCTTCTTGGTCTCCTTGTTGTTCTGGCTCTAGCATTTGGTCACAATATATGGGCTGGCTTTTTCAGTGACAGCAGTGCAATAATCAAGCTTTTTGCTTCTATGACACCATTTCTTACAATTTCAATAATGGCTGATTCTGTGCAAGGTGTCTTGTCAGGTTAGGATCCTCCACTTTCCTAGCAGGAGCTAATTCTATCTGCTATTTTGCATTTGAAGTTTGTTCTTTTTCCCTTCTTTTTCTTGAGCATCCATGGAAGTTAATTGTTTTTGGTATTTCAGGTGTGGCCAGAGGATGTGGCTTTCAGCACTTGGCTATGTATGTAAACTTGGGTACATTCTATTTGGTTGGCATGACAGTTGCATGTGTTGTTGGATTTAAGTTGAAACTATATGCTAAGGTGAGACAATTAACCTTGTAGCTAGCTAGTAGTTGAATTGTTTTGTTTTGTTTTTATACAAGCGATATTGGGGAGGGGGTAATTGAACCTAGTACAAGAATAAATACTCTTAACCACTTGAGCTACGAGCCCTTGCAAATTGTTTTGTTTACGTTTATATTTCAATTCACACTTTGTGCTCAATTTCTTTTGGTACAGGGATTGTGGATTGGCTTAATCTGTGGTCTTTGCTGTCAAGCCGCCCTACTTTTGTTGGTTACACTGCGCACAAAATGGACTCAATTGGATGTGCCTCATAATGGAGATGCAGTTTTGGTCTAAATGAAGGTCAGGCAAAAGTAAAAAACAACAACGTGACCACTTGAGCATACTATTTGACTCCACAACCATTTTCAGTTTGAGCTGGGAGGAAGTCATTGTTCTTCCTCCCCTCTCCCCTTCTCTCTTCCGGCCTTTTCCTCTTTTCTCCCATTTTTAGAGACATAAAGTTTATCCTATTTGTTTTCATTTTGTAATAATTTTCCTCACTCATCATAGGCGGATGCGTCTTAGTATTCGATCTCCACCTTCGTTTCAGTGTTGGATCTCTACCACCATCATTTTTGAGATTTCTTCATGTTTGGAATAAGTTGCAGAGACTCTTTGAGTTTTCATCTCTCCTTTTATGAGGGTTTTTCACCTCTCATTTGTGAGAGCTTTCCACCTCTCTTTTGTGGGAGTTTTATTTGTATTGTTATGTCTTGTTTTTTCAAGCTTTATCTATTTTTGGTTGTTATGAGTTTGCACTCTTAGTTGGGATGCCTATGCTAAAGTTTCTTCGATCTTGCATGATCGATAGTGGAAGAGCCCCAGAGTGTCTTAATTTTGATGTTAGATTGCCCTATTATTATAAGGCCCTTTGTGTTTAGGCTAAATTATCAATGCAATCCCATAATTTCTCAAACAAAAAAAAAGGGTTCAATTTCAGCATTTATAAGTTCACCAAACGTGTGACATGACTTTTGTTCAATTTAACTAAAATAGCACAGTCCAAGCCATCAAGCGTGGCTTATTGGTCTTAAGTGACCAAATTAGAAATACCAATAATGTTGGATCAAGACTAGTCTTTTATGTTCACGATAGTTCGTTTCCTCAAAAAATATATGAGTTGTGATTCAGAAATATAAGTCGGGACATACCTCACTTGGAATATTAAAGTTTTGCTTCGTTTCTTATGAAAATGCCTTTTTCTTAGGGATGACAAAAATCCCCGCGGGGGTGGGTTCTCGTCGGGTCCCCGACTCTAACAGGGGGAGATTTCGGGGCAAATCGGGTATCGGGTATGGGGATTCATGAACTTGAAAAATCCCCGACGGGTATGGGGAGGGGATGGTATTGGTGTCCCCATCCCCGAATCTGACCCGAAAATATATATGTTTATATTTAAATAAATAATTATAATATTTATATTTAATCCTAAGTTAACCTCCATTTCCTAATTCTTCCTAATCTTCTCTGGAATTTCATGTGTGATGTGATTTTGAATAGTTGAGTTAAACTTTATAGTTAATTCGGATGTGTTGAATGATAATTTAATATGAACCTTAATGTTAAAATGTATGATAAATATTTTTTATGCAAAAAAAAATCAGGGATTCAGGCGGGTATGGGGGATAGTCCCCCAACGGGAATGGGGATGGGGATTCCCCGAAACCTATTAAACGAGGATGGGTTCAGGGACGGGGGCGGGATGGAGAGCAGGGATGGGGATAGTATTGTCATACCCGGCCCCTACCCGACCCGTTGTTATCCCTACTCTTTCTTCAAAGATTTGGCCCATCCTTCAAATTTTTTTTGGTCAAAAGGAAATTTCATTACTAAAGAAAGATTATAAAAGGATAGTTACATAAAGTAAGCTCAAAATAATTAGGTTAGGTTACAGTGCGTTTGGATGAGGAAATTTAAAAGTACAAAGGATTTCATAAATGACGGAAATTAATATTCTAGAATTTGTAAAGTTTCTTGTTTTGGTGATGAATTAAAACACGGAATTTAACCTTTATTTGTAATGTTATCTTTTTTAAAAACTCAATCTCTATTGGGATCTTAGAAATGACAACTTTTAGATAGAATTTAAAGTTGAGATTTATGATCTCCAAATTCCATGTTTTTTCCCACGCGGAATTTCTAAATTTCTATGTTTTAAACACATGAATTGGTTCATATCAATTTAGAAATTCTGAGTTTTGTCAAAATCCCAAATTTATTTCCCTCATCTAAATACACCGTTAAAGATGCAAAGAAATACATGATCCAGTTCCTCCATCCATGCAAAATGAGCCCAATATGCCTAAAATCCATACAAAAGGCGGTACCAGACATTTGCTTCAGAGAGAGCTTAGATCTTGCGCATATAAAGTTGACACAAAGGGCCATGTTAACTTCCATACCAAGTTGCCAAACCTAGAGAATTAACATGCCTTATTGCAACGTGCATTATGGATCATTTCCTATAAAGTCTTCAAAAATAAATAGAAGGCATGGAGAAAGAAACAGATGTTAATTACAGAAAATTTAAATTAAAAAAAAACATCAAAACGAAGCAACACATGCGGATGGACTGCCTCTGGGGATTGTTGCACTACTTTCAAAACCGCCTAATCAATAATAATTTATTAATTTGTGAAAATCTTTGAGAGTTCTCATCTATTATTAATTTTGAAGGTAAGTTCGTAACATCAAACAGAAGACAGTTTGTGTAAACTTCTTTTTTTGGCATGAAGTTTGTGTGAAAACGTTGATGGATATAGTATGTTCTCTTGGCTCTTGTTAGACTAGTTCCTCTGGGGATTTCCACACAGTTCTTAATCTTTGTACTTTTGTTGTTGTTGTGTGTTAAAAGTGGCATTTAGGGTCCACTTAGATGGAGTGACTTCAAATCTAGAAATTTCGATGACT
The DNA here is from genome assembly GCA_020226455.1 of Prunus salicina. NCBI lineage: Eukaryota > Viridiplantae > Streptophyta > Magnoliopsida > Rosales > Rosaceae > Prunus > Prunus salicina. Next base: position 17,591,357 of record CM035345.1, on the reverse strand, counting down.
TATAAGGTTAAACTGTTTGTTTGGACTACTACAATTCATGTATACCAAGATTTGAATAAGGAAGAAATAAAGAAAACAAATGAATTTTCAAATGGCTCATTTCATATAGTGATTTCAAATCCAATTCAAATAGGAAAATAATTCCCTCCTTATAGTGTGACATGTGTGTATAAATTTTTATTTTTGTATTTTTGATGAATTATTTTTGCATATATATCAAACTGTGATTCGCAGTAATGATGAGTTATACAATAAGGAGGCAAGTAGTATCCTTGCAGTTAAGTCTCCATTTCTCTTTGACCAAAAAAGAAAAGGCTCCATCTCTCTGAAATTGGCCTCTTCTGCATTATATGATACCTTTCTCTATCGTACCTGTGGTCTGCCAGTCATTCCAACCACCGTCATTAATCAATTTCCTTAAAAACATTTGCCCAATGCATGAAAGTGGAATTAAATTATGTGCCTTCTTAGAGTACTGGCCCAAGACCATACCGGGGGTTTGAACCCCAGGCCTCAGTAACCTACTTGCAAATCTAATTTATTTTCTAATTTTTTTAATATATCAAATTTAACTCTATTATCAAATCAAAATCCTTTATTTCAACACCTCCATTCGAACTGTCAGAAAAAAAAAAAAAAAAAAACAAAAAAAAACAAAAACAAAACAAAAAACAAAAAACAAAAAACAAAACAAAAAACAAAAAACAAGAAGACAAAAGCTTGGTGTATTAGTGTATTGATGGAGATGACAATCACAATACGACTCTGTGTGTGTGTCATAAGTGTGTAGTGGGTTCTCAGACAATTGTTGCAACTTGCATGTGGCTAGCTACTACTAGCCGTAGCGTCTAAATTATTTCTTCCCCAATCCAAAGTGCAGCACGAATTATAATTGATTGTGAGTCGGTCGGATTTATGTTTGTACAAGTCCTCCTATTTAATTTCTGACAATATGATCCTGACCATACATTATGTTTGACACTTGTAAATTTATCTCTTGTGCAGTGTATATTAATCTTCCACGTGATAAAAGCAGAAAAACAAAAAGGGCAAAACCAAAGAATAAAATAAAAATATAAAAAGATTTAAGTTTTAAATGGCGGTGGGAAATCCCAGTCTTTGAATGGTGCCCTCTAGTTTAGCCTCTTGACATCCAGAGAAAAAATTATAAGAGAACAAGACGAAGAAGAAGAAGATGGCAATGTTAGCAAACACAGATTTAGCGAGGATAAATGAACCTACTAGGGTACCCTTATTAGAGGGTCATGGAGATGAAGAAGGAGCAAACAAACTAGGGGTGGTTGCGGTTCGGTAACCGCGATTTTTTGCTCAAATCGCAAACCGACCGACTATTTGCTGTATGATGATTTTTCAAACCGCGAACCGACCGCAATTTGCGGTAAACCGTATTGCGGTAAACCGCAAAAAGCGGTCGGTTACCGCGAATTAGCGGTTTAAAACCGCAAATTCTCAAGCATTCACAAAAATATAAATTCACGACCTAAATAAATAAATATACAACCTCAACTTCTCAAGCATATTATAAATTCACAATCTCCTCAAGCATATTATAAATTCACAACCTAAAGAAAAAATTAAAGTTACAATTCCAAGCATTCCAATTAAAGTTAAACTTCTCAAGCATTCCAATTCCAAATCCTTTAAAGTTACAAACCAAAAGCAAAATGAATTAAAGTTACAACCAAGAAGAAAAATCCAATTCAAAATTAATTAAAGTTACAAACTTAAAGGAAAATGCAATGCACCAATGTTACAAACTAAAGTTACAAACTCAAGTGTTGGTGGTGAGTGGATTTAAAGAACCCCGTTGTGTTGTTTGAGCACCAATGCTATCTACAAATAAAACAACATAGTTTAGTACATTTTATTATAAGAAGAAGCATAAATAACATTAGCATAAATAAACTAATAACTTACAAGTTGTCATATGTTCCATTTCCTTGTAGAATTACTTACAAGTTGTCATATGTTCCATTTCCTTTTAGCATAAATAAACTAATTACTTACAATAAAATGCAAATAAGGCTATAAAGTATAGCCGTGCGGCTATACTTTGCGGTTTGCGGTAACTGCGGTATTTGAAAATCGAATACTGCAAATGCGGTTCGGTTTACCGCGATCGCGGTTTTATTGCGGTAAATTGTCGGTTGGTTTTTGCGGTTTTTCAGTTTTTCAGTCCAAAATGCCACCCCTAAAACAAACTAAGGTGGTGGAAGAAAGTGTTGGACGTGGAGGAGGCCAAGAAACAGGTCTTGTTTTCATTGCCAATGATTTTTACCAATCTTTTCTACTATTTGATCACTTTGGTGTCAGTCATGTTTGCTGGCCATCTTGGGAAGCTTGAGCTTGCTGGTGCAACCCTTGCCAATTCATGGGCCATTGTTACTGGCTTTGCTTTCATGGTAACTCTCTCTCTCTCTCTACCCTCTGACCCTTATATACTCAGTATGATTGCAGACCTTCGCGTTTAATTCTTTTCTTGTCTGTTCTTGTTTTAGGTTGGGTTAAGTGGAGCTCTTGAGACGCTTTGTGGACAAGGATTTGGTGCAAAGTTGTATAAAATGTTGGGGATCTATCTACAAGCCTCTTGCATCATATCTTTCCTATTCTGTTTCATCATATCTATAATCTGGTTCTACACAGAACCTATACTTATTTTACTCCATCAAGATCCTTAAATTTCCAAGTCTGCTGCTGTTTTTATGAAATTTCTGATTCCGTGGTTATTTGCATATGGATTCCTGCAAAACATCTTGAGATTTCTTCAGGCACAATTTGTTGTCCTGCAATTGGTCTTCTCGTTCGCCCCCCTTGTTATTCATTTCGGCATTGCTTATGGTTTGGTACATTGGACAGCTCTTGGTTACAAGGGAGCTCCACTTGCGGCTTCAATTTCGTTATGGTTATCTGCCCTTTTGTTGGCCATGTATGTCATCTGCTCAAAGAAGTTTGAGCATACATGGGAAGGCTTTTCGTTAGAATCGTTGCATTATGTCCTTACTGATTTGAAACTTGCCTTCCCCTCAGCACTAATGGTATGGTAAGTGTCAATGCTTTCATTACTTTTATAAAGTTCACAATGCTTAATTAAGCTTGGTGGAAAACCTTTCAGCATCAGGTTAAAAACCATAAACTTAGTAAGATATCGTACTTACAGTGAAAGGACATTTAAACCTAATTATTATCCAAATTAGTACTCTGACCTGATTGAATTCAAGGGCTGGACTTTGGACTTACAACATCAATTGAGGGTTTGAACTCTTGAAGTGTTAAGTCAGATGCTGGCATGCTGCCCTACAACTATAGCATAGCAGCATTACTATCTATAGGAGTACGAGATAGAACTTGCATGGTTAAACTTCACAAACTTTTTTAACCTTTCCAGTTTGGAGGAATGGGCTTTTGAGATTCTGGTGTTGATGGGAGGATTGATGCCAAACTCGGAAGAAACAACTTCACTAATGGCGATGTGGTAAGCTTCAATACACTTTTTTCTTTTCTTTCTCTTTTTCTATAGCTGTTATAATATTGCAGGCTGACTCAAATTAGTCTTTCTTTGAATATTATCTCGTCAGTGTGAATACAGAAGCAATTGCATACATGATTATATATGGCCTCAGTGCTGCTGCAAGGTTGGTGGTAGAACAACAATCCAGCTTTTTATATTGCTCCAAGTCTTTTGATATCTAGATTCTGTTTTGCACGTTGAAACAAAAGTTACTTGTTGGTGTAGCACAATGGTGTCAAATGAATTGGGAGCTGGCAATCCTGACAAAGCTAAGAAGGCAATGGCTGTGACTCTTAAGCTCTCTATGCTTCTGGCTTTCGTTCTTGTTCTCGCTCTAGTGATCGGTCACAATATATGGGCTGGCTTCTTCAGTGACAGCCACATAATAGCAGAGCAATTTGCTTCCATGGTGCCTTTGCTTGTAATTTCAATGATTGTAGATTCTGTGCAAGGTGTTTTATCAGGTTAAGATCATCTACTTTTCTAGTAGGGGTAGTAGTTCTACTTTTCTTTTTCCCATTTGAAATTTGTTATCTTTTCCTAACTTCTCCATGAAAGTGATTGCTTGTCTTTCATGTGTGGCCAGAGGATGTGGATGGCAACACTTGACTGTGTATGTAAACATTGTCACATTCTATTTGATTGGCATGACAATTTCCAGTCTTCTTCGGTTTAAGTTCAAACTACATGCCAAGGTAAGACAACACCAGTAAGTTGATTTGGTGTGTTTGTTTTGTTGTTTTTTTCTTTTGTCCTTTTCAATTCACATTTGGTACATTTTTGGTGCTTGATTTTGTTACATGGCTTGTGGATTGGTTTAACCTGTGGTCTCTCCTGTCAAGCTGCCACAGTTTTGTATATTACACAGAGCACAAAATGGACTGTGTTGGATTTATCTGATATTGCAGAGAGAGAAAAGCCAGTGTTGGTGTAAACAAGTAATACCACTTGGGCCAACTTGAGACTAGTTTGTGCATTCCCCTTGTGCCGTGTTAAAGTAGGCGTAAAGCATGTACTTTGTTAACAAATTTTTAAGCTTTTGAGAGACAGGACAAGTAAAGTTACCGTGGAGAGATGTGTTCAGTACATGCCCGGCTTAAATGAAAGAACTGCGGGCATGTTTGGTATGGCTCACTAAATGGGACTGTGCTATATTGGACCTAAAGCCCATGTTTGGTTAGCAAGGGGACTAACTTAAATGGGATAGTAGAGCCCAACAGTAAGAAAAACGGCTCACTCGTTCTCCTTATACAGAGAAGCCCAAAATGGGTTCGCTAAATAAGCCTTCGCTATATTGAACACGCTTCTCTCCAGATTGCGACTCCTCTGCGACTCCACCTCTCCTTCGTTCAACATCGAATCTTCTTCTTCGAATCTTGACGCAGGCAAGTTTTTCTGGTCTTTATACCTCTCTTATTCCTTCTTCCATCTCTTTGATTTTTGCAAATCTCATCAACAATTTTGACTGTACTCTGAGAATCTCTCCTTCCTTTTCTCTGTTCTTTCTTCTTCTCTTCTCTAATTTTCGTAGAATCTGTAGTGACATATATATACATGATGTTAATTGGCAATTAATTTGCAATTGGGTATTTCAAAAATCTAGAAATTCAAAAGTAGAGTAGACTTTTGGCATGCATCTTGAGTTTATTGAACTTACTGTTTCAGTTTTTATGAATTTCATTACTTAATGGTTCATGTGGGATGATGCGTCCTTGTCAAGATCCACTGCTTTTTAGTAGATGCTGTCTGTCTTCAATTCAATGTGATAGTTTGAAGGTCAATGACATCACATTGCTTAATTGCAAAAATACGGTGATCAGGATTTGCACACAGTCGCTCTATAATTGCATATACCGATATGCAATTGCACGACACTACTTGCAATCGCTCAGTAATTGCATATACCGATATGCAATTGCATGACACTACTTGCAAGTGCATCAACTCTCCATTATAACATTGCACAAATAATGCACACAACCCACCCATGCATTTCTCTCTTGGGTCGGGCTGCAAAGTGACAGAGATTTCTAGCGTTTTAGCTCCTCCATTTCCATAACCCAAAATGGTACGTTTTGTTTGTTGTGTAAGCCTTTTGGTGTTACAGAATTGTTTTTGTTTCGCAACTATATTGCATAAATTTGTGCATTTGAAATTTGTTGATGAGCAGCCGTCTCGAAATAGATCAGTTTCTATTTTGCTTCATTGTGGTTGGGGAAATTGTGCATTCAAATCACATATTTTTTGTACTGTAATTCTTTTCGATTTTGATTTATGGGTTCAAATGGGAATCGCAAAACTGGAAGATATAGAGAGGTGTAAGTAATTTTTGACTCAAATAGCAAAACAAATATTGCCTATAAAAAAATTATTGAGCATTCTGGTAGGTTGTTCATGATTTTTCCCCCAATTAGTGTGGTTATCAAATGGGGTTTTCTCTCTGTTGCACTGTGAGATGTGGAAGTAAACTGTGACCTTAGATCTTGATAATAGATTGTTGAAAAGGAAAGCTTTGCTGATTCTTTGTGTTATAGTCCAAGAGTTTAGTTTCATGGTTTGAAGATTTATGGGTACATCATTGTAGGTAGAGGACTTGGAGTTAAAAATAGTTGTTGCATTTACCCTTGTTTTTAGTATCTGTGCCTTGTACCTTGTGTTCTACTTTGGTTTAGAAGAAAATTCATCAAGTGTGGCTCAATAGTATCCTTGCTAGTTTTGCCTTGGTGATTGCATCTCAATTGATATGGATAGTTTATATGAATGGCTTTAGCTTTATGGTTATAGATTGTGTTTTATTTTTTCTTCTTTTTCTAAACTATTCCACTACCAACTTGGATTTGATTTTTTTACTTTCCACTTTTTTCCTCTGTTGTTGTGCAGACAAAGAGAACCAAGAAGGCCGGTATTGTTGGGAAGTATGGTATGTTCCCGAGATGTCTAGAGATCCACTAGAGCATGAAATAAATGAAATTGAAGAGACGGAAAATGTGATAGAAGGTGATATGGTTGGCACCATTGGAGCATCGGATGAATGGACTACTTGGAAACACCACAAATGATGCATTGATAAGATTGGCTTCATTTTGGAAACACCACAGATTGTGTAATAACATTTTGCTAGCATTAAAGCCATATGGTTCATGGTTGTGGGGCTTATTAGTTTCATTTTGAAATTATGGATGTTTATTTGTATGTATTAATGGTAGAATTGTGTGTAGCAAACTAAACCTCTAATTTCTGAGTCATGTAGATGACTTTGGCATATATGAAAAATTTCTAACTTTTGCACATATGAAATGTACATGTGAATTTGGTTTGGAGGAAAAGAAATGTATATTGTCAATTTGGTAATTCTAATAACAAAAAAACTTACACTTAATTATTTAAAAATTATTATTTTTAAATATAAAATAATTATTTTTTAGTCCCACACAGCACCAAACATAGGTCTTCACTATTTTTACAATTCAGCTTCTTAGTCCGACGCAACACCAAACGTAGGTCAGTACTTAATCCAGCTTAGTCCAATCCGAGCTAATCCGAGACAGTCCTAGGATTTAGTCCAGTCCATGACAGTCCGCCGTACCAAACGACCCCTGCCTGTCCATGAATAATTGTTTTTAACTACTTGAGTTACATGCTCCTTATCCAATATGTGGTGTTTACATGTTGAGCTTATATGTTTATCCTTGCCCAACACATAGTGTTCACATGTTGAGCTTGAATGTTTGATTCTGATGTGGATTTGGCTCCACATGTGGCCCACTATGTGGTATATGTGGTTCTTGTTAGGTTTGGTGGAGTGTGCGGCTGTTCAAAACTTTTCATTTTCTAATTTTCTGTTTTTTTTCCTATTTAATTATTATTTTAGACTAAAAAATGTTAAGTGAATGTACATGTGTAATTAAAGGGTATTTTAGTATTTTAAGAATAATGGTGGGTGGAAAGATAGAATTGTGTTTTTCAAATTTACATAGTGGGTGGAAATAGCAGCACTCTATTTTATTTAAGGGTTTTTAGGTTCAATGGTCCCTCAATTTCCAAAATCGTTCCCGTAGTCCTTCAACTTCAGTTTTTTAGGACAAATGGTCATGCTGTCAATTTTGTTAATTTTTTCTGTTAAATTTGAGCAGGTGTACTGTTGAGGGTCAAAATCAGAATATTGCTTCACTCCTAGGGTACATGGGCAATTCCTCATGCACTCAAACCCCACCGCTATGACTTAACTCTCCCCATCCATATATCTCCTTCCCTTCCCAAGCCAAGTCTATTAAAACCCACTACCAATTGAGGACTGATATATCTCCCTTCCTCCAATCCAAGAATGCCATGGACAACCTCCACCCAACACCAAGCCAATTAACCCACTACCCCCGACAACAGCTGATGGTGCTCCCACAATCCACACCCCCACCCAAACCATACCCACCCTCCCTGTGATGGCTTTTGCCTCTCACTCTATATCATATTCTCGATTTTGTTGATGAATTTTAAAAAAAAAATTTAATTAAATATTTCATCGTAGGGAAAGAGGGGTTGGGACTGGGTGGGATGGTGAGGCTGAGGAAGGCTTTGTGGTTGTGGGTTGTGTGTGTTTAGGTGGGGTTGGGTTGGAGAGGTTGTCGTTAATGTGGTGAGGATAGGAAGAAGGTTTTTTAGTTTTTTTAGTTTTTATTTTTATTTTTTGGATGAAACGAATATTGAGATGGTGGAAATTAAAAATAGTACAAAAGACCATTTTGTCCTTGCATTTAACGGAAAAGATAACAAAATTGACGGCATGACCATTTGTCCTAACAAAACAGAAGTTGAAGGACCGTGGGAACAATTTTGGAAATTGAGGAACTAAAATGCAAATCGGGTCAAAATTCAGGAACCATTAAACCTAAAAACCCTTTATTTAACTGGTTACATTGGCAATAAATTTCAAAACGCATGTATCTCTTAGTACAAGATTGGTGACTTTAAGAAAACTTGTACTAATATGTCAAAAGTAATAACTGATTTGTTTTGTTGACCATATTTGCAGCACTTTAACTTTGGCATAGGTGTGAACATTTACATAGGGATCAACTCCTCTTCCACCTTTCTCTCGACTCTTCTATCTTCCCACTTAAAACCCACAGTTTCTTTCCCTGCAAATCTCTTTGGTTTCATATCTGGAGAGTTTTCCCTCCCAGCTTTGTGTTGGGTTTTGCTTATTCCTTGCTTTTGTAAGGTTTTTGTTTCTTCCTCAGTTTTTTTGGGGATGTATACCAAACGTTTTGGTTGGGTTTGTGTTGATCTTTATAGATCTACTTCCTATGTCCCTTATTGATGTAGAACAGATGGCAGATTTTATCGCGGTTGAGCAAGAAAAAGGACGCAGCGGGAATTTGCAGATTTGTCTTCCGAGCTCCGATTAGGGCGCAAAATAGCATTTCGGAAAGGGAACGACGCCACGAGTCAAACTCACAGTTTTGCTGTGATGTATGATGGATTTTGGCATTCTGAGGTCGTTTGGCCTTCCAAAACTGCATTCAAAGTTTCGTAGTTAATTTTCGGAATAAATTCTGTTTTTCAGTTTCGTAGTTAATTTTCGGAATAAATTCTATTTTTCAGTTTCAATGTAATAATTACCCTAGCAGCTCAAGGGTTGAGAGATGTGTATTTAGACAGCTTTGGTGAAAGTTTTTCATTAGCTCAGATTTTAATAAAATTTTCCTAAGAGAATCTCTCTTAATTTCTGGTGGAATCCAGGTTCCTTGTTACTCAAGGTTTTCGTTTGAAACCTTTGTTGCTTGTGCTGCATCACTTACTGTGGTTGATTTTGCTGTTTTGGAGTTTAGGTGGTTGCTCTACTTTAGATATGTTTTTAGAGGAGGTGGAGTTTGCTAGATTTGGGAGGATTTTCTATTTATTGGTGCTTGAAGATCATGAGGGTGTTGGAAACTAGCAGTGACATTCTTTGGAATGTTTTGGTGGAAGTTGAGCGGTAATGCCCTCCATTTGATGCTGTGTTCTCCCCCAAAGTGTTGCAGAATTTTATCTAGCATGGTCTTCTTGTGGCCCTGGAAGTTCTGGATATTTGTCCTCTTCATCTTCAACTCCAAATGAGCTATGTTATCTAGGTTGTGTATTTTCTAGTGCTTGTTGGAGAACAATCAAAATATAACCAAATAACAGAATAAAAACAAGCTTTAATTATTGTTTTATTCCCTGAAACGGGCGTTCGGTCTCATTTTACCCATAAAACTGAAATTTTCTCATGTAAATCCTAAACTCTCTAAAAATTGATAAAATTTTCTCACTTTATTACTTCAATTAATTTCCATCTACCAAACCGTTAAATAAGTTGATGTGGCATGTGCATTTTAGCTATTGAAAAACTTTAAAATCCATATTAAAATTTTTAAATTTTTTTAAGGTTAACAAACCCCTTCTTTCCTTTCTCCCATTCCAGTCAACTCACCAGCCCCCTCTACCTTTTACGGTGCCCTATCCCCAAAGCACCCAATATCCCCCTCCCCCCTCGAAATTTCTGGCTCCTCTCTTTCTCTATCTCTCCCCAATTCACCAATCTTCCCTCTCTTCGAATTGCCAATCTCCCTTCGATAGATGATAGAATCTTGTAGAGTTGCAGTGTCCTTTAGACAGTATTTCTCCTCTACTTTTGTGCCCAAACTAAAATGAGACCTAACTTTGCCTCTACTCTATTTAGTATTTTTAAAGTGTTGATACTTATAAACCATGAAAGGAAACAACTTTCTTCCAATGTGGGACTACGTAAAACAGAGTTTCTTGTATTTTTCCCATTTGTTAATGAAACTGTTGTCTGCTCAAAAAATATTTGCAGCACTTTTCTGTAAATTTGTAGGCATATTTTGAGTTCGAGTGAGCAAAGCTCCATGTATCGAGGCAAGTACCCCCATACAAGCAAGGCTCTGCAATATGCCTGTGAATGTGTGTTGCTCAAACCACAAACTAAAAGGCTTGGTTTGATTGCTAGTTTTATTTCTGCATCACATTCACACTTAGGCAAAGACAGCCCAACCCAAAAATTGGTTGCGATCCAATCCCTTATTACCCAATTTAGCATCTAGATGAGCCCATTATCCATGTGCAAATATATGCTTAATGAACCTTCACCTGTCCATTCTGTCCAAAAAAAAAAAAAAAAAAAAACCTTCACATGTCCGCAGAGGTCCATGGAGTAGAGAGGAGAGCATACTTGAGTTAGGCCAATTAGTCAAAATATTTATAATTAAAAAAATCAATTTATGTGGAAAAAATAAAAAAAATAAAAAATAAATGTAAGTTATTAATTTGTGAAAAATCCTTGAGAGTTTCATCTATTATTATTGATTTTGAAAAAATTTAAAACTTGTAAGTTTGTAACATCAAACAAAAGACAGTTTGTGTAAACTTCTTTCTTCGACATGAAAGTTTGTATGGAGCTTGCGTGAATACATTGATAAAAATAGAGATGTCCTCTTGGCTCTTGTTAGACTTATTCCTCCGGGGTTTTCCACACAATTCTTAATATTTGTATTTCTCTTTTGTTAATGTGGCATTTGAGGTCCACTTGGATAGAGTGATTTCAAATCCAGAAATTTAGATGACATTATAAGATTAAACTGTTTGTTTAGACGACTACAATTCATGCATACCGAAATTTGAATTAAAAAAAAAGGAAGAAAAAAACGAATGAATTTCACACCATCATTTCAAATATATCATATTTAGTTATTCCAAATAAAATCTAATATTTTTAGGTTTTTTTATTATAAAATAATCAAATTTAACTCATTCAAACATTTATTTGGAATACCTCCATTCAAACTGTCAGAAAAAAAATGCAAGAACACAAAAACTTGGTGTGTAAAGTGTGTATTGGGTTCTCTGCGTCTCAGGCAATTGTAATCGTTGCATGTGGCTAGCCGTAGCGTCTCAACTATTTCTTCATGTGAAGATTGCCACTTGCCAACCAACTACAATATCTTTGTCATTGTTATTTCAAAAAAAATTCATTTTTATTAATTTCTTTTCTTTTGTTGATTAGACCATTTTCACCCCATTTATCATGGCAAAAGACAAAGGGAGGCAAGGGCTGTATTACTATTTAAGTGAATAGTATGCCCTAGCAATTTTGTTGTTGCTTTTCCACCTATTGCCATGACAAATGGCAATTACTATTCACAACAAATGAATTATTATTTTTTTTTAAAATACTTATAAGATTAATTTTGATAAGATTTTCGGTTGCCACGTGTCTATATTGGAGAAGAATTTGTATGAAGATTTGGTGTGAAAAGTGAATAATACTGATAGGTATTTATAGCAAAAAAAAAAAAAAAAAAGAAGACTTTTTTGGTTTTTTTTTTCTCCTATTGTTTTTCAATTTTTATTACATAAAATTTGGCAACCGTTGGATGGCAGCGGAAAAATTGACCAGACACCCCAAGTTGCGCAATGTGGCTTGTAGTTGTTGGAAGAAAGCAAACGCCGACGCCAGCCTGGATTTAGGTTGCTGGGATGGAAATGCTCTTAAAGTTGAAAATCTAAAATCATATTTATCATGGAAGAATTCTATAGTGAGGACCTTATCTAAGGCTCTTAGATGAGACCTCTTAATTATTGAATCAAATTGATTAACCATTGAATCAAATTAGTCATCTAAGAGCATTCATATCATAAAAGGCAGCTCCAATCCAATGGGTTAAAAGCCAGATTTAAGATTTTTAGCCAGAAACTTATCTCCAACCCATGTATTCCATGGGACTAAAAAATTGCCCGAGCAATATGTGAGCCCATGTGCGCCGCAAGTCACCTGGTGGTGAAGTAGCTGATTTCGTTTTTTTTTTCCTTACTAGCCCTGATGTTGTGTTTTGTTTTCAAACGTGGCAGATGAATCATCAGTGAACATAACATTGCTGATCTTTTTTTTTCTTTAAAACGTTGTTCACGTTTGCATTTGCAAAGTTTTTTTTAAAACTGAGTACAAAAATAATGTAAACAAGTCATAAATAAACAAAAAAAAATCATGCAAACAAGTCATAAATAAAATTATATTTAAAGGTTAAATTGTTTAAAAAAATAATTTTAAATATGAAAATAAAACAAATTCAAGAAAAATTAATCACAATAAAAAAAAATCTCAAACAATTTAATAATGTTACGGACTCAAATTTTAAGTTAGTCATTTAATGGTTGGAGATAGCCTAACAAGAGTCAAATCACATTCATGAAGCCAATCCAAAGTCCAGCACAAAATTTGTAGACATTACAGTGTAAGCATTACCCTCTTAATATTGTGTTATAAATATTGTGATCAATATTTGGCTATTAGTTAATTTCTTTATTTTTGCTTTTAAATGACTCTCAAGAACGACCCATTTTGAGGAACTCAATCTGTTGCCCACAAGCCAACTTAGTTGCTTGCCCTTGTATACCTACCTACCTCAGCCCCTTATGTGAGGTATTTTATCAAACAAGTTGACCCCACACTCAAACAAATCAACATAAATTACAAGGTAAGTTCATGGTGGAGAAAAGGCAGTGAGGGCAATGGATTTCACTGGCCCCTTGCTAGATCCGCCAGTGTTAAGGCATGTAAATTTTAGAGATATTTAGTCATATATCCATTCTTAGCACTAATGATATAGATAAACTCTACACCATTTAATTTCTATAAATAAAAAAAATCCAAAAAATGACAACTGGCCCTATTGAATTGAATTTTGATTATTAAATTACTTTGATGCCCTATTGAGTGTTTTGAGTTTTTTTTATGAGGTTTTGGGATTGGACTTGTTTTTAGAAATTGATGGTAGTTTTGTAATTTATAAGAAGTTAAAAACCTATTGTTATGTTGTAAATGAGCTTTGTGTGTGTTTTTAAAGTCTATTTCATATATGTTTTTATTTATTTATAATTTGGGCCCCTATAGTCGGTATAATAGTGAATCTCCCTAAATTTTATCTATCTTCCACGAGATAAAAGAAGAACAATACAAAGGGAACACCAAAGACTCAAATAAACATATAAAAAGATAAAAGTCCCAGTTTTTTTAATGGTACCTTCTCATTAAAAGAAGAAGATGGCAATGTTATAAGAAAACTACAAGAAAAAAATATAAGAAAAGTAGAGAAGAAGAAGATGGCAATGTTAGCAAACACAGATTTAGAGAGGATAAATGCAAAGGGTCATGGAGATGAAGAAGGAGCAAACAAACCAAGGTGGTGGATGAAAGTGTTGGATGTGGAGGAGGCCAAGAAACAGGTCTTGTTTTCATTGCCAACGATTTTTACCAATCTTTTCTACTATTTGATCACATTGGTGTCAGTCATGTTTGCTGGCCATCTTGGGAAGCTTGAGCTTGCTGGTGCAACCCTTGCCAATTCATGGGCCATTGTTACTGGCTTTGCTTTCATGGTAACTCTCTCTCTCTCTCTCTCTCTCTGTACCCTCTGACCCTTATATATTCAGTATGATTGCAGACCTTTGCGTTTAATTCTTTTCTTGTCTGTTCTTGTTTTAGGTTGGGTTAAGTGGAGCTCTTGAGACGCTTTGTGGACAAGGATTTGGTGCAAAGTTGTATAAAATGTTGGGGATCTATCTACAAGCCTCTTGCATCATATCTTTCCTATTATGTTTCATCATATCTATAATCTAGTTCTACACAGAACCTATACTTATTTTACTCCATCAAGATCCTCAAATTTCCAAGTCTGCTGCTGTTTTTATGAAATTTCTGATTCCGGGGTTATTTGCATATGGATTCCTGCAAAACATCTTGAGATTTCTTCAGGCACAATTTGTTGTCCTGCCATTGGTCTTCTCATTCATCCCCCTTGTTATTCATTTCGGCATTGCTTATGGTTTGGTGCATTGGACAGCTCTTGGTTACAAGGGAGCTCCACTTGCGGCTTCAATTTCGTTATGGTTATCTGCCCTTTTGTTGGCCATGTATGTCATCTGCTCAAAGAAGTTTGAGCATACATGGGAAGGCTTTTCATTAGAATCGTTCCATTATGTCCTTACTAATTTGAAACTTGCCCTCCCCTCAGCACTAATGGTATGGTAAGTGTCAATGCTTTCATTACTTTTATAAAGTTCACAATGCTTAATTAAGCTTGGTGGAAAACCTTTTCAGCATCAGGTTAAAAACCTAACTTAGTAAGATATCGTACTTACAGTGAAAGGACATTTAAACCCAATTATTATCCAAATCAGCACTCTGACCTGATTGAATTCAAGGGCTGGACTGTGGACTTATAACATCAATTGAGGGTTTGAACTCTTGAAGTATTAAGTCAGATGCTAGCATGCTGCCCTACAACTATAGCATATCAGCATTATTATCTATAGGAGTATGAGATAGAACTTGCATGATTAAACTTCACAAACTTTTTTAACCTTTCTAGTTTGGAGGAATGGGCTTTTGAGATTCTGGTGTTGATGGGAGGATTGATGCCAAACTCGGAAGAAACAACTTCACTAATGGCGATGTGGTAAGCTTCAATATACTTTTTTTTTCTCTCTCCTTTTCTATAGCTGTTATAATATTGCAGGCTGACTCAAATTAGTCTTTCTTTGAATATTATCTCGTCAGTGTGAATACAGAAGCACTTGCATACATGATTATATACGGCCTCAGTGCTGCTGCAGTGTTGGTGGTAGAACAACAATCCAGCTTTTTATATTGTTCCATGTTTTTCGATATCTAGATTCTGTTTCGCACATTGAAACAAAAGTTACTTGTTGTGGTGTAGCACAAGGGTGTCAAATGAATTGGGAGCTAGCAATCCTGACAAAGCTAAGAAGGCAATGGCTGTGACTCTTAAGCTCTCTATGCTTCTGGCTTTAGTTCTTGTTCTCACTCTAGCGGTCGGTCACAATATCTGGGCCGGCTTCTTCAGTGACAGCCACATAATAGCAGAGCAATTTGCTTCCATGGTGCCTTTGCTTGTAATTTCAATAATTGTAGATTCTGTGCAAGGTGTTTTATCAGGTCAAGATCATCTACTTTTCTAGTAGGGGTAGTAGTTCAACTTTGCTTTCCCAATTCGAACTTTGTTATCTTTTCCTAACTTCTCCATGAAAGTGATTGCTTGTCTTTCAGGTGTGGCCAGAGGATGTGGATGGCAACACTTGACTGTGTATGTAAACATTGTCACATTCTATTTGATTGGCATGACAATTTCCAGTCTTCTTGGGTTTAAGTTCAAACTACATGCCAAGGTAAGACAACACCAGTAAGTTGATTTGGTGTGTTTGTTTTGTTGTTTTTTTCTTTTGTCCTTTTCAATTCACATTTGGTACATTTTTGGTGCTTGATTTTGTTACAGGGCTTGTGGATTGGTTTAACCTGTGGTCTCTCCTGTCAAGCTGCCATAGTTTTGTATATTACACAGAGCACAAAATGGACTGTGTTGGATTTATCTGATATTGCAGAGAGAGAAAAGCCAGTGTTGGTGTAAACAAGTAATACCACTTGGGCCAACTGTGAGATTAGTTTGTGTAAACAAGCCAGTGTTGAAGTAAAGTCGAAAGCATGTACTTTGTTAACAAATTTTTATGCCCTTAAATTTGACTTTGCTTTGAAAGCACAAATGCCCTTAAATGAAAGAACCTCTGATGCATGATTAGTTATTTTTACTACTTGAGTTACATGGTTCTTGTCACAAATCACACATCTTAACATAGAAAATCACGATACTTCTTAATGGGCAGATTCTACTTGACCACACTAAATTGTTATTAAGTGAATTAAAGGGTGAAGAGCCATTTTCTTGGCTGAAGATAATAAAAGGACAAATTTCTGTTCAAAGTGACTTGAGACATTACAATGAGGATGAAATAATCTCTTCGAGTCACTCATTTAAATAATCTTCCTCCCTTCAACCATTCTCAATACAAATCTTCAATTATATCCAAGAACTATAGAAGTTATCTTATGCATCTCCAGTATAGTTGCTATACTCTGATCCTTACCTATTTTGGAGAGAATGAGCGCAAAATGTAGTTCCAATAGACTTGGTATCTAACTCTCCATTTTGGAGAACTCCCTTTTTTTTAAATTTTTTTTTGTCCAAGGAAAAATCTTCATTACTTTCAATAACAGTCAATATTTATGGCATGTTTACGAATCTGTAATTGAATTAGGAGGAATTGAATTGAGGAGGAGTTGGATTAAGGAGAATTAAATTCCAGATTTCTATTGAAGTTGTTTACTAAACCATATGGACTGAGTAGAGTTAGATTCCAGATTCCTATTGAAGATGTTTATTAAACCATATGGAATTCGGGTAGGAGTGATACTAATTACTAAAATGTCCTCGTTGTTGGGTAAAAGTAGATGATAAATTTGGAATTTTTAAAATTATGTAATGGGTAAAAAAGATGAATTCCTAATAGGTTAGTTCTCCATAAATTAGAATACCACCTCTCACCCAATAATTGAATTCCTCCAAAATTAGGAATTGAAATTCCTAATTTTGTGTGGCCTCACTTACTTTTTAATTCCTTGATGTGAAATAAATGTATGAATCCTCCATAGGTGGAATTCAATTCCTGATGAGAATTCCAATTCCTAATTAGTAAACACACCATTAGAGAGGAGGAGAGAGAAATTGATGGTTCTCCATTCCTTCTTCTTCTCTCTCACTAGGCCCACAACCATCTCTCACCTCTTATTTTTTGATATTTTAATGAATTTTTAATTTTAGTTACTCAAATATTTAAACTTTAGGAAATAATAAAATATTATAGATTAGCCAAAATAGAGAACATTGCTGTAGGAAATAATTTTAATAATTTGCTATAATAGCTGTTGAGCTATTTTAGCTAAAATTTAGAGACTCTCTTGGAGATGGTCATATCTTAATCCTTAAAAAAAATGGAACACTCAAGAAACCTGGATGATTGCTTACACAAGGTTAAGCCTTTAAATTGTTATGTTTATAGTAAGTTATACTACGAGTTGGAACCAAAGACACTCATCTACAAGTCAATGTCTTTTTCTACTGGGGTAGACCACATTGATTGAAAAATTTCTCTTAGAGCCATAAGGAAAGACATTATAATAAATATAAAAAACCCAACACTTCTCTTTTAGGGAGATTTACTATTATACCTAATATAGGAGCCCAAATTATTAAATATATATATATATATATATGAAATGGACTTTAGAAACACACATAAAGTCCATTTACAACATAACAAATAGGCTTTTAACTTCTTATAAATTACAAAATTGCTATCAATTTCTTAAAACAAGCCCAATCTCAAAACCTCATAAATAAAAAAAACCCAAAAGACTCAATAGGGCATCAAAGTAATTTAGTAATCAAAATTAAATTCAATATGGTCAGCTCTCGTTTTTTCGATTTGTTTATATAAATTAAATAGTGTAAGATTTATTTATATCATTAGTGCTAAGAGTGGATATATTACTAAATATCTCTTTTTTTTAACGCAACCCAAGACATATATATAAGTGCATGTTACGCACATGCGGCCAGACACTAGTAAAAAAAACGCCTTGCGCGACCAAATTTTGCGCGACGAAAAACTATTCGTCGCGCAAAGTTACTATCCGCGACAAAACTAAGAACATCGTCGCTCAAAATCTTGCGCGACCAAATTTTGCGCGATGAAATGTTTTTTGTCGCGCAAAGTAGCTTTGCGTGACGAAATTTTGCGCGACGACAACACATCGTCGCTCAAAGTGACTTTGCGCGACGAAGTTTCTTGTTCGTTGCGTAAAGTCCTTATAAAAATAAATAAAATTAAAAAATTATTATTTTTAAAAAAAATTTGTAAGACTTTGCGCGACCAAACATAAAAATTCGTCGTGCAAAGTCTTTATAAAAATAAAAAAATTTAAAATTTTTAAAAAAAAAATTTAAGACTTTGCTCGACCAATATGTTTTCGTCGCGCAAAGTGACTTCGCGCGACCAAAAAAAAATTCGTCGCGCAAAGTCCTTACAAAAATAAAAAAAATATTTTAAAAAAAAAATTTTTTTTTTTAAGACTTTGCGCGACCAATATGGTTTCGTCCCGCAAAGTGACTTTGCGCGACCAAACTAAGATCTTCGTCGCGCAAAGTCCTTATAAAAATAAATAAAATAAAAAAAATATTATTTTTAAATTTTTTTTAGACTTTGCGCGACCAATATATTTTTTGTCGCGCGAAAATTTGAAAATTTGGGCGGGTACCAAAAATGGGACGCAGGATTTTTTTATTTTTTTGGACTTTGCGCGACCAACAATATTGTTCGTCGCGCAAAGTGATACCGTTTATAAAATGAAAATAACTCCTCCACCATTTTCTCAATGTCATTCTCTACTCATACCTCTCCTCTCTCTTTCCCTCTCCCCAAATCCCACCGTTTCTCTCACACTCACTGTTTGCCCCGTTTTGTGTTTACTCCTGTGATGGAAGGGCAAAGTTCCCCACTGCCTTGAAAACCATTGACTGGTCAACAAGTCAGCTTTCTTTGGTGTGCTAGCGTGCCACTGCTAGCAATGAAAATTCTAGCAGACTTAGTTTTAAAAAAAAGGATAACTTGCGCCCCAAGTTACTTGATTTTCTAAACAAACGATTGTGCATTTGGGTGAGGAATATCTCCCAAGTAAGTTCTTTTCTATGCCTCAGACTGGTGAGGACTTTCACAATTTATCTCAGTATAAAACAGCTGTTCTGGCCAGAATGATCAATAGAAATTGAAATATTTTTAGGCAGAACTGCCCTTTACATAACCAGAAACGAAGAAATAGATGCTGAAAAGGGAAAAAGACAGCTGGAACTTCATTTCTGTCTGGGTGGAATAGTCTGATCCGGGCTGGACTGGGAATATTTGGACTGGACTGAACTGTCAACTGCTTCAACTGCTAAGCTTCAGCTTCAAATCGATACCAAAGTTCGAGTTTGGCAGAGCTTTAATCTACTTCAGGCCCTGGAGGGTCTTTTGTGGGGGCAGAACTGAAATTTCTTCAGTCTGGAATAGGCAGAAGTGGCTGATTCTGAGGTTTACTCAGCTGGAACCGCACTGTGGTACCTGTTCTGCTTGATCAGGGCTCTTCCTGAATTTGTTGAGGTTTTCATATCTATGGATACTCAAACTCTACTTGTTTTGTCTTTTGCTGAACCAAATTTGTAACGAGAGAGAGCTCTCTTTTTGAATGACTTATTCTCTAAGTCTGAACTTTGGTATTTTTGATCTGTAGCTGGTATTCTTGTGGCTTGAGTGAACTGCTAGTTACTCCAGTTTGGAGATTCTCAGTGATCAAGTGATCATGATTGAGTTTTTGCCCTTGGCTGTTTCGATTGATATTTTTGTTTGATTGGTTGATTGTCCTTGAATCTGTTCACCCTCTCTTATATTTATAAGAGATGCTTTTCTGGAGTAGAGTGATTTCCTTTTAATAATGGGCGGCAAGAAACCCCTTTGATAAGATCTTTTGTTTTCAAATGCAAAGAAAAGGGTTTCGTGGATTTCTGGCAGGTAAGTTTCAGTTGCCAGCTCCTATGATCACTCCTCTGTTTTTCTTTGGAAGAGAGCTCAATCCCTTTCTTCATTTCCAACCGTCCCTTTGTAAGAAAAAATTGTCAGCCTGATCTTTAGTTTCGACACAACTTCCTGCTTTCCAGCTTTAATTCCCTCTGAATTTTTGAGAACTGTTTATTCTTTTTGGGAGAAACAATTCTCTCTCTGATTGGAAAATATCTCTGAATATTCTCATAGAACAGATTTTTCAGAGTTTTTGTTGTTTCCAATTTTGTCAGCCACCGCCCTCTTCTTAATCAACTCTGAGGTAGTTGATTTTGTTGACTTTTTCTCCTAAGCCTGAAGAATTTTCACGTGGGTTGCATGTCAGATTTGATGCTGGGCTTATTCTTTTTTTGAAGTTAAAAACTGATTTTTATCAGGGCCTGATTTTTGTCTTCCTGATTTTGATCGGCTTCGGGCTGGGCTTTTCTGTTCTTTGGGTTTCTCTTTTGTTGGGCTGGGTGTGTCAATTTTAGGCCCAAACACTCACTCCTCTCACTTAATCTCTCATCATCTCTCTCTTCATTATCTCTCACTCTCACTCACTCTCTCATCTCTCTTTCACTATCTCTCACTCTCACTCACTCTCATCTCTCTATCACTATCTTCTCTAATTCTCTCACACTCACTTCTCTCTCTCATTCTCACTTACTCTCAATCTTGCCAAAAAGTAGATTCTCTCCAAATTTTAATTTTTTTTCATTAATATGTGTTTTTGGAGTTAGTTTTGAGTTTGTGTGGGGTTTGGGGTTGAGTAAAGGGGAGGGATTGGAGTTTGGGTTGGATTTGTGGTATAACAATTAAAGGGGAGGGATTAAAGTTTGGGTTGTAATTTGTTAATTTATGTGTACATTTTGAATATTATATATATATTTATTGGATAATTTGATCACTATTTTTCATATGTAATTTTATTTTGAATATGTCAATTTAAATTAAAGTAATTAAAAAATATCATACAATTAAATTAAATTAAAAAAGTAAAAATTTGAAAAAAATTAATATAATTAAATTAATATCAATTTAAATTAAAGTAACAAAAAAAAATCATACAATTAAATTAAATTTAAAAATTAAAAATTTGAAATAATTAATATAATTAAATTAATATTAAAGAAACAATAAAACAAAAAATTAAAAACCAAAATATTTCGTCGCGCAAATATTTGCGCGACATTAGTATTCGTCGCACAAAACTCTAAAAATTTGGGCTGGTACCAAAAATGGGGCGCGGGAAATTTTTTTTTAAAATTTTTTCGTCGCGCAAAACTTTGCGCTACCAATATTTTTCGTCGCGCAAAGTGCCTTTGTGCGACCAATATTTTTCGTTGCGCAAAGTCACTTGCGACAATGAAATTCGTCGCGCTTTACCAATGAAACTTCGTCGCGCAAAGTTTTCTTCACAATCTTTGCGCGACGGCGACCAATGAAATTCGTCGCGCAAAGTTTGTGCGACAAATATGTATTTTGCGCGACGAATTTCTCTTCGTCGCGCAAAGTATAAAATGTAGTAGTGAGAAGGAACATGAAAATACCAAATTAAAAACTAGAGAAGCAAAGTACACAAAGCAGCCACTCATAAAAAGCTTTGGAGGATCTGATTCTGAAGCAACAGCCTCCAAAAATAAAGATCAAAGATTCAGAAAAGTTGTTTGCTTTTTTCAAGGGTTGGAATGGCAAGGAAACTAGTTAAGCCTTCACTAAATAAGCAATCTTTCTTCAAGATCCTACTTGGTGACTTCTCACAGCGTCTGGTAACATCCTGACTTTTACTTTAAGTTCAAGATCAATTACAAATTGCTCTCTGTTTCTTTTGGTATGGTTCGTTTTTCAAGATTAATCTTCAGCATGTGTTCAAGTTTAGTCAATTTGATAGATTCTGAATGATGCCCGTGATTTTTATTTGAAGGTTGATACCCTGTTCATGGTTCATGTTTGAGCACACTTTTTTAGCCCACACTAAACACAATGGGGGAATTTTCACTTCATAGAAATTGATCACTTTCTCACACCTATTCATGCATATTGTATGGTATGTTCATGATAGTGAGACAATAACTGAACAGGGTTAGGTCGGTTCGCCAGGGAAGTGTCCTTTTCATCCAAGTTTGAGTCCCCTTCGTATAAATTTGATTTATTTAGAGTAATTTAGACTAAAGAAAAAAAAAACTGATCATGTGTGATTGTTTGAATTTTAAAAAAGCTATTAAATTTTGTAGCGTATACCACCTAAGTTTGTCAAGAACTTCAATGTACGGCCACTTCACAAATGTGCTCTTAGTGGCCCTAGTGGAATTCGGTGGACTGTGGAATTGGAAGAAAGAGAGAATGGCTTGTTCTTCCAAGATGGTTGGCAAGGGTTTGTGAAGGATCATCATTTAGAAAATGGAGATTTTTTGGTTTTCAAATATGATGGTGAATCAAAGTTTAAAGTCACAATCTATGATAGAACTGCTTGTGAGAAGAATGTAAAGTTAGCTGAGAGGAGTGGCTGTCCTGTTTCCTTGGCTAACAAAAGGAAAGCTCAAGTTAAAGAAGAAATTGTTGACTGTGAAACTAGAAACTACAACAAAAACTGTCAAAACAAAGCAATTGTTTCTGGCAGAAGAAGTGGTAAGTTATACTCTATTTTACTTCTCTACATCTAGGGAAGATTTGTTTGTGCTATTTTCTCTAGCAGCTTATTTACTTTTTTCTTCTTAAATTGTGTCTCATATTGATACTGTATAGGCAATTATGTTATACCTGGGAGGAGACCTGCAAATGATCATGTAGTAGGAGCAACATCAACTGAAACTGTCTTGTTTAAACCGAAGTATTCATGTTTCATAATAACATTCACGAGGAAACTTCGATGTGGCGTTGTGAGTACTTTATTACCCAATTCTTAACCCAATTTTGTTTTTAAAACTTCCCTCGTTGTGTTTGCAAATAGTAGATCTTTAAAATACCTTTTTAAGATTATGCGACTCAATGAAGATGAAATGTAATAGAGTTGCAGTATGGAAGTTATGGAAAAACATTTTCAAGAAGTCGTTCTTGAAAGTTCTACCATTTATTAGGGGTGCACTAACTTCTAAGTATTAGGCTTGAGTACAAAATTTATGAACCATTCAAGTGAAAATGCTTCTAGCATGAAAGTGTTATAATTTTTTTCTCCTTGATATCGATGATGTTCCAAATTGCAGTCAATTCCCAAGGAAGTAGCTGTAACTGAAGGTCTTCTTAGCAAGAAGAGTATGATGATTCAGGATCCAACTGGGAGATCATGGCCTGTTAAACTTAGAGTCCGGGGCAAATTATCTTCTTGTCGTGTGGACGTGTCTACAGGTTTGTTAGACTGTCGTAACGCGAACCAGATTATACCCGGGGACACCACCATTTTTGAATTTGTCAAGCCAAGTCTGGCACAAATTCATATTTTCAGAGTGGGTGGCAATTCTGTGGTACTAGCTGCACCTGATGTAAAAGACTAAAGCTAGCCGACTCCAAGCCTCAACTTGTAATACTTTCTGGAAATGTTTTGACTGCAATATCCACATATCTATTTTAGTGCGTGTGAAATATTTTCTGATTGTTGTGCTTTAGATTTCTCTCTTGTAAATGTGATGCAGATGCACTTGGATTGAGACAGTTGGGTTTATATAACTCGGTGGTTGTGTACATGTAAAGTATAGTATTTTGTCTTTCGGTAACCATGTTCCATGTCCTCGTTCAGAGTTTTCTTCTTCTTCTTTAGTTAGATTGGTAACCATGTTTCATAATCCAAAAATGGAAAAATCAAAACCATCCTTATGTCGTTTGGTTCTAAACAGAGCCCATATCATGTCACTCCATCCATCCAGAACCTGCTAATTTACCACCATTGGCTCATCTTTGTTTGTCTCATTTAACACATACACTAAAAATTAAGGTTTTATTTAAAGGGTTTTGAAATACAATAAAGTAACAGTTTGACCTATATGGCAATTCTCATAGGGACCACCCTTCCTATGTAGTGCAAAGGGTAAAAGTTTGGGAGGGAAAGTGATCTGGAGGGTCCATTTCCTTCTGGTGAAAAGTGAGTAAAGGCATTTATTTATGTTTCCCAAATTTACTAAGAAAATTTACGTTTCCAACTACCTTGGTTATACGTTATAAGTCCATTCGACACACATGGCAGAAGCAAGGAAACAGGTAAAAGTCAGAACTGCAAAACAAGACCAAAGTCTTAAGTATCTCAACTTATGGCAGCAGAACAGTGAAAATAAGGTAAATAGCAGCCGGTATGTTGTCTCTTCACTTAAATAAATAACCAGTAAAAATTGTTCTGATGAACTCTTTGACAGACCTGCTTGGTACTCCTGACAAAGATTCAAATGGCTAGGCCTAGGAAGCGTTCACCAAAGAAACCATCATTTTTCAAGATCCTAATTGGTGACTTCTCTCAGCGTCTGGTAACATCCATCGATCCTCCCTTCATTTTCACTTTTCAACAGTCATGATTGAATGCATGATTGCCTTTTGTGTATTTTTTTTTTCTCTCCTTTTTGCAAGATCTTGATTTTCTTTTCGGGGGAAAGTTAGAACAAATAGACATTTGCTACATGACAGTGGTTTAATTTGTGTTTTGATAACATTCTGTTGATGAATGACTTTATTTTTTTTTGTTTTAGTTTACTTCCTTGTTTTTGTGCTCTACTGTCTACCCATAAATTTGTAAACAAGAAAAAGGAAATGTTAATCTGAAGGTTTACAATGATTTGTTCCCAAGTTATACAATTTGAATTTTGTTTACCATAAATTTTTGACCTCTCATACATAGCCTAACTATGACATTACTTGCTTGGTTTTTAACCTGAAGCTTTAAGTATATAGGTCTTCTAAGAAGCTGTTAAATTTTGTAGCGTATACCACCTAAGTTTATTGAGAACTTCAATGGGCAATCACTTCGCAAATGTGCTCTTAGAGGCCCTAGTAGACAATGGTGGGATGTGAAATTGGAAGAGAGAGAGAATAGCTTGTTCTTCCGTGATGGTTGGCAGGGTTTTGTGAAAGATCATGTTTTAGAATTTGGGGATCTTTTGGTTTTTAGTTACAATGGAAAATCAAAGTTTAAGGTCAAAATCTATGATAGAAGTGCATGCGAGAAGAATGTAGAAGTAGCCGAGAGAAGAAGTGGTAGTCCAGTTCCCTTGGTGAACAAAGGAAATCAAGCTCAAGTGAAGGATGAAATTATTGAGCTTGACACTGAAGACTGTGAAAACAAAACCATCGATTCCGACAGAAGAAGTTGTAAGTTACTTTTCTGCATCTAAGATCTAGGGAAGATTTGTATATGCTCATTACTGTAACGTTTTGTTTACTCCTTTACTTTTTAAATTGTTTCTCATTTTTGCATTGTATAGGCAAATATCCCATTTCTGAAAAAAGGCCTGTAAGTTTTTGTGTACAAGAAACATCAACTGGATCCATCTTGTTCAAATCAGAGAATCCATGTTTCCTAGTTTGTTCGAGGAAGCGGCATTTACTATATCGTGTGGTGAGTTCTTTGTCACCCTATTTCCTACGTCAATTGTGCTTGTGAAAAACTTTTCCTATTGGGATCAGAAAACAGTCAAATAGATCTTTAGAAACACCTTTTCATAACACTTAAAATTATGAGTTTTAGGCTTGAATACGAACACTATGAATCGTTTTACGTGTAAGTGCTTCTAGCATGAACATGTTTTGTATTTAAATTTCTTGGTCAAGTTTCAAGCAAACTTGTCTCATTTAGTACCAATCAGCTCTATGAACTTTTCCTTAACCCTCCTTGATATCCATGATGTTCTAAATGGCAGACGATTCCGAATAAACTAGCCGTAGCTGAAGGCCTTAGGAGGAGAGATGCTGTCATGCTTCAAGATCCAACTGGGAGATCATGGCTTGTTGAACTTAGAGTGGAATCCGGTAATCGTTTGGACATGGCAATAGGTTGGACAGAATGTCGTAAAGCGAACCAAATTTCACCTGGGGACTCCATCATTTTTGAGCTTGTCAAGCAAGGTGTAATGCAATTTCATATTTTCAGAGGAGCAGTGGGAGGCAATAGGTTATCTGTGATAACTGCTGCCCCTAATGTTAAAAATTAAAGCATGTTGATGCTTTTTTCAAATGTTGAGACTGCAGAATTTGGGTAAAGGATGATCTTATTTGATTCCCCAACCACTCTTCTATTACTTTCTTCGGGTAGGTCTTTTTTTAATTATGCTGAGTTAGATGCACTAGAATTGTGATAGTTGGGTTCATTCTTTGACACCCTGTGCCACCACAAGAAGTAATCCTTGTTAATGTGCAAAATAGAACTAGACTTTGAAAGAATTGCAGCAGCACCAAAACACAGTTTGAGATCCAATGCTTGGATCAAATCCACTGATGGTCTATGACTCATCACTGAAATTAGATTTGAATGAAATCTAATTTCAGTGCATGTATTTAAGTTCAAGGTCAAAGTTTTGGGAAGGAAACTGATCTGGAGGATCCATCTCTTTCTGGGAAAAGTGAGGACAACATTGGAAGAAGATAAAATGTTTTCCAAACTGACCAAAATAATTAATGTTTCTCCAAACTAGCTTGGTTTTATGTCTTATAACCTATAAGTGCATGCCATACACATGGCAGAAGCAGAACAAGCAGCAAACAAAGGACAGAAGAAAAGCAAAACATGAGCTACACAGAGCAGCCACTCCTGAAAAGCGTGTCTGAATTTAGGTTCTCAAAACAACAGCTCACTATTTTTAAGTGCATGTTATACACATGGAAGCAGAAGGTGTTGTATGACTGAAGACCAGCATTTAAGAGGCTAAATAGCTGCAGGATTGTCTCATCACTTAAATTAAGAACCATATTTTTTTTTTCTTTTTTTAGTTAAAATTTTAAAATTTTCAATAAAGCTCATTGCCACAGAGAACCATCTGTCCCAGTTTGGATACTCTTGGTCTTGGTAGAGGCTCAAATGGCTAGGAAGCTAAGTAAGCCTTCACTAAAGAAACAATCATTTTTCAAGGTCCTGCTTGGCGACTTCTATCAGAATCTGGTAACATGCATCCTATCTTCTTTTCCACTTTTTCAAGATCAGTTCTTACATTCATGATCAATGCATGATTGCCCTTTTTTCTTTTTTGGTTCATTTGAATAAGATCTTAACTTTCAGTATGTGTTCAAGTTTAATCAGTATATTACATTCAGAGTGATGCACACAAATTTCAGCTGAAAGGTTAACTACCCTGTTCATGGTTTAAGTCCACTCCTTTTCAGTTACCAAATACTTAGCATATGCAACTTGAGTTATGTGAGATTTTCTTGGTTTTAAGAAGCATATGTTCTATGATTTACAAGAAGCTGTTAAATTTTGTAGCGTTTACCACCTGTGTTTATCGAGAAGTTAGATGGGCAATCACTTCCCAAATGTGCTCTTAGAGGCCCTAATGGGAAACTGTGGACTGTGGAATTGGAAGAGAGGGAGAATGGCTTTTTCTTCCATGATGGTTGGCAGGGTTTTGCGAGGGATCATTGTTTAGAAATCGGAAATTTTTTGGTTTTCGACTATGATGGTGACTCAAAGTTTGATGTCACAATTTATGAACCAACTGGCTGTGAAAAGGATGTAGAAGCAGCCAAGAGGAGAAATGGTAATCCTGTTTCCTCTGTAAAAGATGAAATTGTTGACATTGAGACTGAAAACTACAACAAAGAAAGTAAAAGCAAAACCATCAATGCTGAAAGAACAAGTCGTAAGTTCTACTCCATCTTAAATCTACTTTTGAACAGCTATAGGGAAGTTTTGTATGTGCTGTTTAGTATTTACTCTAATGGCTAGTTTACGTGTTTTTTCTTCTTAAATCGTGTCTCAATTTGGCATGTGTAGGCAAGTATGTCATGTCTGGAAAGAGACCTGCAAATGACTGTGTAGAAGAAACATCAACTGGATCCATCTTGTTCAAATCGGAGAATTCATGTTTTATAAAAATTCTGACGAAAATACTATATCCAGTGGTGAGTACTTTGTCATCCAATACTTAATCATGTTTTCGAAAGCCTTTCAATGTGGTGGTTGGTAAATGGTAAAAGAGAACACAACCTTGAGTCAAAATTATGTGATTTAAGATGAAATGTATGCAATAGAGTGTGCGGTAGGTAAGTTGTTGAAAAACTATCATAAAGACATCATTCTTGACAGTTCCACCATTTGTTAGGGGTATACAAAATTATATTTAGCATAGAGTACAAAGTTTATGAATAAGTTTTTACTTTGATGTTCCAATTGCAGACAATTCCAAAGGAACTAGCCATAGCTGAAGGTCTTGTGAGGAAGAAGACTGTAAAGCTTCAAGATCCAGCTGGGAGATCATGGATTGTTAAACTTAGAGTCCACAGGTCACCGTATCAGCGTTTCGACATGACGAAAGGTTGGGCAAAATGTTGTAGAGCAAACCAGATTTCACAAGGGGACACCATCGTTTTTGAGTTTGTGAAACCAAGTGTAATGCGAATTCATATCTACCGAGGAAGAGTGGGAGGCAGTGGGTGTTCTGTTGTACTCGTTAACCCCGGCCTGAAAACCTAGGCTATTTTTACTCTAGAGTTTCGCATTGCAATACTTTTAAAAAATGTTTGACTGCAATCCATTTTGGCTAAGTGATGATCTTCTTGTATTTTATTAGGTTAGTTTTCATTTGCCAGTCATTCTTCTACTACTCTTTAGTGCCTGTGAAATATTTAATGATTGTTTTACTTGATTGAATTGGGACAGTTTTTTTATTTTGGGGTAGGGGGTAGGAGGAAATCAAACACCGGAACTTGGGTGCGACGAATGTTGCCAATTCCGGGGAAAGTTTTTCGCTTAGATTTTAGGTTTTAGCTTCCAATTTTAGTGCTCAAAACTTGAGAGTTAAACTCTGCTTGGAATGAGATTAGAAAATCGGTTAAAGAAACTTACAAATATAGGTGGTTTGAAACACCTTGCTCCTAGGAGTCTAAAATAAGGGAAACACTTGTCTTCCTACTTCTTGCCAATCACATTTTGATAAAAAATAAAAATAAAAATAAAATTCTTTATTTGTCACCAATGTAACATTTTGATAAAAATTCGTTATTAGTCACCAATGTAACAATGTAATTCTAAATCTATACTTGTCTTCCTACTTCCTGCTAATCACACTTGTTTTCCTAGTTCTGGCTAACAAAAATTCTAAATCTAAACATATACCAATGTAATTCTCAAAATCACTTCAATCAATCTAATTAACTCCTAAATACACTTAAAAATAATTTTTTTGGGAAACCTCAATTCAACGAGGAAAAGTAATAATAAACAAGTACAAATACAAATACGCTAAAACTAAAGATAAAAAATTGTGAGTGATATTTCCAAAAAAAGAAAAAAAAAAGAGACTATCATGATTGAAGGCATTTATTATGCATATATATGGAATCAAGGGAATTTATGTTTTTGAAACCTACCTAAACACGAAAAAAGTTATATTACCCTTTTTCAGAATACCTTGGGTTATAAGTTTATATGACATGGCTGAACAAGGATGAGAAAAACAGAGAGGCCCTAGCAAGCAAGCATCGCCTGTTCTGCTTTTCCCTTGCCGATAAAATTTACCCACAAAAGCTATCTGCACAGAAAACCCACTCCTAAAAAGCTTTGATCTTTGAAGAGGTTTCATTGAAGACTGAAGACTTGGTTAAAATGGCAAGGAAACTTATGAAGCGTTCAGTAAAGAAAGAATCGTTTTTCAAGATCCTGCTTGGTGACTTCTCTAAGCATCTGGTAACATCTTTGCCTTCTTTTTTCACTTTTCAAGATCAATTTTTTTACAGTCTTGAACGGATGCACGTTAGATGTTTTCTTTCTGTGTTTTTTTGGGTTCATACTTCAAGATTGATTGAAAATTTGAGTGAATGGTGAATAGTTAATACCCTGTTCATGGATCATATTTGGGTCGACTTTTTTTTTAATTATATTGGTCAATCCTGATTAAAATCACAATTACATATGTTTGATTGATTGCCAAGAAAGTGAGAGAAGTCGGAGAGAAAATTTATGGCAGCTATACTAGCATACAACTCACTAAGTTGACTTATTTGACTAAAGCATTGACCTTGAGATAACTGAGTTGCTTTTCTGTGGATTGTTTGACAAATTGTGGGTGAGATGTAATGGGAAATTACAACAAAGAAATGCTTAAATGATTTGAAAGGTTTTCAAAGAATTGCTTGAATGATTTCCAAGTGTTTGATTATTTTCCTGTATTAGTATTGCGATGCTATTAAGTTTGGATTATGTTTATTAAATGATTCTTGCTTTGTTTTAAGCACATGTACTGTGGTTTTTCAAAAGGCTATTGAATTTTGCAGCGTATACCACCTGCGTTTATCAAGAACTTCAACGGAGGATCACTTCGCAAATGTTCTCTTAGGGGCCCAAGTGGGAAAGGGAAGGCTGTGGAATTGGAAGAGAGAGAGAATGGCTTGTTCTTCTCTAAGGGTTGGCAGGGTTTTGTGAAGGATCATCATTTAGAAGTTGGGAATTTCCTGGTTTTCCGTTATGATGGTGAATCAAAGTTCAAAGTCACAATCTATGATAGAAGTGCCTGTGAGAAGGATGTAGAGGTAGCCGAGAGGGGGATTGGCAGTTCAGATTCCATCGAAAGTAAAGGAAATCAAGTTAGAGTAAAAGAGGAAATTATAGACCTTGAAACTGAAAACTACAACGAAGACTATGAAAACAAAACAAGTATTGCTAACAGAAGAAATTGTAAGTTATACTCTATTTTACTTCCCTACATCTGGGGAAGATTTGTATGTGTATTTTCTGTACTGTTAATTATGTTTCAATTTGGTGATGAATAGGCAATGCCATGTCTGGAAAGAAACCTACAACTGAATATGTAGAGGAAGCATCAAGTGAATGCATCTCATTCAAATCGGATCATCGATGTTTTATGGAAACTATGAAGAGGCATTACCGATATTGCTTGGTGAGTACTTTGTCACCAATTCTTGAGCCATTGTGTTTTTTGAGAACCTTTCCATATTTGGTTGGATTAGAGTAAAAGATATATATATATATTTTTTTGGAGAAAACATAGTAAAAGAGTTGCAGTACGGAAGTTAATGGAAAAACATCTTCAATAAATTTTTCTTAAAGTTCTACCCCTTGTTAGGCTCTTGATTGTTTTCCCAGCTAATTTATCTTCGTAGGCTTGAACTTTTTTTGTCCTGAGATATCAATTATGTTCCAAATTGCAGATGATTCCGAAGAAACTAGCCATAGCTGAAGGTCTTACGAGTGCAAGGAATGTAACGCTTCAAGATCCAAATGGGAGATTATGGCTTGTTAAACTTGTAATCCGTCCCAAGACATCTTGCAAACGTGTGGAATTCACGACAGGTTGGGGAGAATGCTGTCAAGCGAACCAGATTTCAGTTGGGGACACTATGGTTTTTGAGTTTGTCAAGCAAAGTGCAATTCAACTTCATATTTTCGGAGCAGTGAATGGCAAGAGGTGTCCTGTGGTACTTGATGCCCCCACTGGTGAAAATTAAAGCTAGCTGACTCTCGAGTTTCACATTGCAATGTTTTGCTTTGACTGCAACATTTACTTTAGCATTTTGAGTAAACGATGGTTTTCTTGCATTGTATTATACGTTACGTTTCATTCCTCAGCCACTATTCGATTTCTCTGAATTTCCTGTCTAGTTGAATTTGTACAACGGGGAAAGCTATCAAGGGCGTATCTCATTTATTTTTCTCCAATCGCATGGTCATTTTTTGGCCTGGCCCATCTTTCCAGTTTTCCAGCCCAACCCAGCTCATTATTAAAATTTGGGCGCTTGTTGTAGCTCACCTAGAGGTATCAAAACACAATTATGAGAGGTTGCATATATCACGTGTAAACTGGACAAAATTAAACAACGTGTCGTCATCACAAGTGAACTGTTCACACTCTCCTTAATTCTCAGCTCCCTTATTTCCCCAAACTAAATTCAGCCAATCTTCTCTCTCTCTCTCTCTCTCTCTCTCTCATACTAGAAGGAAGCCTTTTCCGGTCAAATGGCGAGGAAGCCAACTAAGCCTTCACCGAAACTACCATCATTTTTCAAGGTCCTACTGGGTGATGACTTCCCTCGGCAGCTGGTAACATCCTATATATGCTACTATGCTAGCCCTCTCTTTGACTTTAATTTTTTTTTCTTTCTTTCATGTATTAGTATTTAGTACTTTGACGTCATACAATTTGCACTTTGTGTATTGAAAATATATGGTCAATAAAGAAGCTTGTGAACTTTGCAGTGTCTACCACCCGCCTTTATGGTGCATTACAATAGACCATCTCACTGCAAATGTGCCCTTAGAGGCCCTACTGGAAAATGGTGGACAGTGGGTTTGGAAGAGAGGGAGGATGGGTTTTACTTCCATGAGGGTTGGCGGCGTTTCTTGACAGATCATTCCTTAAAAGTTGGATACTTCTTGGTGTTTGGTCATCAAGGCGGCTCAAACTTTGATGTTACAATCTATCATCCAATGGCCTGTGACATGAGGAGAAGTATAGGCAACTCTGTTAGGCCTGGAAAGAGACCCGCAACTGCTGCTGCTGTGGAAGAAACATCAACTGGATCCATCGTGTTCAGATCAGAGCATCCATGCTTCATAGGAATTCTAGGCAAGAACCAGTACCGCATGGTGAGTAGTACTTCTGTCAGCCGAATTTCTATGCCAATTATGTTTTATCAACGTTATCCCTATTTGTGATTGGAAGTTAGTAAAAGAGATCTTTGAAGGGTTCAATCGAATGAGCATTTTCTTTCCCTCTAATGATGTTCCATACTGCAGAACATCCCAAAGGAGCTAGCTGTAGCTGAAGGCCTCATTGGAAAGGAGAGGGTGATGCTTAAAGATCCAAATGGGAGATCATGGAACGTTAAGCTTAGGCTTGACGCAAAGGAGCATCATGGTGGTCGTTTGCTCATGACACAAGGGTTGGTAGCATGTTGGCAAGCGAACAACATTTCGCTCGGGGATACAATCGTTTTCGAGCTTGTCAAGAGGAGTGAAATGGAGGTTCATATTTTCAGAACTGGAGCAGGAGGAAATTTGCGTTCTGTTGTGCTTGATGCCTCCAGTAGTGTCAAACATTAAACCTATAGTTTACTTCATTGTCTAATGTTCTGTTGTGCTGGATAGCATGTATTTGGCTCCCATGATTAAAGTTGTATGCGCCTTTGTTTGGTTATGAACAGGAAAGTCTATCAAAATTAGAATTGATTGAAAGGTTAAGATGGACACCAATCTCAGATAAATCAGCTTTCAAAGTTGAATATCAATCCCACGGACTAATATGGTTCAAACTCAACTTGATCTCTCTATCTTGTTTGTATCATTGCTAATTTTTCATACTGGTTTTCACATTTGTTTTGGGTCTGAAAAGCTTCATTCATGAAAAGCAAGAGAGGGCTGACACAGGAAAAATTAAAACAGAAGGAAAAAGAGATTAAAGCAAAGCAAGAGAGAGGCCTAATGTAACCAGTGCACAAGATTTGCTGAGGCAAACTGCCCAAAAGACGTCCAAATTATATAAAACAAAGAAGTCCCAAGAGTCAGTGTCTCAGAAGAATTTAGTGAGAGAGAGAGAGAGAGAGAGAGAGAGAGAGAGAGAGAGAGAGAGGCAGCTATGTATTTTAAAATTTCTTTCTCCAAAAGTTAGACCATAGATGAGATAATTTAACATGATTAAATCATTCATCAGGTGATGAGTAGTAAAAGAATCCCATGCTGGTTGTGGTTGATGTTGATCTCAATTTCCTTCTCCATTTTTGGGCAAATCACTTTTACCAAGCAATGTCCGAAAAGAGAAAACGAAACTTGGCTGACACCAACACACAGCTAGCAAGCTGGCCTTCTCAATTAGTTGGTTTCCATCAAATATACATTTAAGGCAAGAATATGGGGAAGCTTCATTGAATTTGGATATGTGAACCCTATATTGAGTATATGATGTGTTTTCATTCAAAGAGTGCACATGCAAGTCAATTTAGAATCTCTGATTTCAAATGTATGGATTTGGAAGAAAGTGAAAAGTTATGAAAGGATATTGAAATTATTTGTTGGTACCAAATATATTCAATTCACCTAAATTCATAGGTGAAGTCAATAAATTGGATCGATTAAGAGGTCTCTCTAGTTGCTGAATTTCATTATGATTCAAATATGAGTTGATAAGTGTTGAGGCCCAAAAAAGTCACGAGAAATCCAAAGATATTTAAAGTCCAATATAACATATAATATTGGTCATGCGTTAATCCAAACTGTATTTTGAGAATTAATTCATTAAATAAATATAGAAATAGTGTGCATGTCATGCCAAACCAATAATACATTTTTCATATGTCAATCACCTACCAAACTCACATGAATCCAAGTCACGTGGTTTATGGGGCTTGCACGAGGGATTGTGGTGTGGAAGGTTACGGAGGTTCACAAGGCCCACGGAAGCTTTTGGATAATGGAGACTTTGGGCTAGCTACTTGAGAGCACCAAAGTCCAAGCCCATTACTTGGAGTTCTCCCAAGCACTTCCTTTTACATATAGGAAATAGTCATTTTCTAAATACCTAGCTTTACCCGTTGGAAACAAGCATTTTCCAGCACTCCTTATTACCCGCTGGAAACAAGCCGTTTCTAGGAAATAATCAGTTTATGGTACCTAACTTCACCTATTGGAAAATAGCATGCCCCAGTGCTCCCTTTTAACCATTGGAAATAAGCTGGTTCCAGCACTTCCCTTTACCTATTGGAAATAAAGGAAAACCCTCACCCTCTATAAATTGGCATTCATGGCTCAGGCAAATGATACCAATTTTTCTTCAGCCATCAAGCCCCATCATTCGGCTGCTGCAAGCAACACAGCAGCCATCAACCCCCTTCTTCAGCTATCAGGCCCTTCCTTTAGCTGCTGGAGCAGCACAACAACTTTTTGCTTTGGCTGCTGCAAGCATCCCAGCAGCCATCAACCCCCTTCTTCAATCATTACACCTCTTTCCTAGCTGTTGCAAGCACCACAGTCATAACCTCCTCTCCTTGAAATCCATCATCTTCTCTATAAAGCCTCATCAAGCATAACTCCAAGCTTTTCCTTCCTTCCAAGCTATAAACACCATAGCCTTCAAACCTTAGGCTTTTCCTCCCATCCTCATTCTCTTGAAACTCTTAAATCCCCATAGTCATAGCCACAAACAATAAATTCTCAACACCCAAACTCAAGCATATCAAACACCAAGCCAAGCACAAGCATTCTCATTTGCTAAACTTGTGGGTCTTTAGCTCTCACACTCCAAGCTCTCATGCTAAGCTCATATAATCTCATATCAACATCAACAAGTCATACTCATCTAGAGCAAGCAACATCCTTACTCATTACTAGAAGCTTCAATTTCAAGCTGTGTTCGTCCATCTTCTTCCTCTCTTTCCCATAAACACATCCAGTGAGAGCAAGCATCACCTCTCACCTCTAGAATCTTCCATTTCTTCCCCTTTTTCTCTTCTGGCAAGCCACCTAAGACTAAAGCCACCTATCCTTTATCTATCTATCTATCTATCTATCTATCTATCTATCTATCTCTCTCTCTCTCTCTCTCTCTCTCTCTCTCTCTCTCTCTCTCTCTCCTCTCTCTCTCTCTCCTCAAAAAGCTCCATCCCAAGTCTGAAACACCCATCCTCTCAAGCTAAGTTGAAACCATAGTCATTACCTTTTTGGTAAGAAAATGCAGACATCGCAAGCTCTTCGTCTAGCTGCTAAAAACACCCAAAATCTCAAGCCTTAATCCTTTCTTAATGCTCATTTTCTCTTAGCTCCTAAGCCACAAGCCTTTCATGTCAAGCCTAATATTATCTTGATTTACCAAAGCAAACTCTCGTACCAAGCCTGTGCAACATTGATGCACCATCTCCAATTCTTCGTCTAGCTGCCAGAAATATCAGTACAAAATACGCAGCCGCTGGAAGAAGAACAGAGTACTCCCTTAGGACTTACTTCTCCCTCAGGATGCTTTGGGTCTAGTTCTCGCTAACTCAGAAAAAAGGACAACGAAGGCTTGATTTACCACTCTATGGGGGTACAAGAATCAAAAAGCCCGGACGAGCCTTTCGACGGAAAAAGACCCCAACAATAAGAAACTAAAAAAGGTAAACAAACAACTATAGTTAGTAGATTCGCGTATCATATTGTATGTGCAGCGTACTTATATATTTTCAAAAATATTATTTTTTTGGCATATGCTTAAATATACAGTAAAATACAAGTTCTTTATAATTATTATATATGTACTTATGTATTATTTCTTCATGTTTTCTTTACAAAAAGTTAAATAATACAAGTAAAATTCATGTATTTTTCACATGTTAGTGAATGCAAATACTATACATTAAAAACCTTTATTCGTATACAGTATCCTACTTTAACCATGAACACCGGAAATTATTTGCTCTTTTTTGTTTCTTTTTCTTTTTCTAGGTCTGAAGTTCACTTACCCATGCATGTGCCCAATGAACGTACTTTCCAAATCCAGCCGGAAATAAACAAATGAATTAAAGACAAAGAAAAAGTCCAAACAGAGCTTACGTGGGCAAAATCTACTATAGAATAGTATGTTGAAAAGATGAGTGATAAATTGCTATAAAATAAATAAATAATTACTGCAAACAAAATAGATTTTTACAGAAGGAGAATGGAATTAGAAGAGCCTTAATTGAGTCGAGGCAAGTGTTGGACACTCTGACCTTAAGACGAATTACGCCCCACATTGGTACTTATGGTTCATTAGCGTTCGCCTCCCAGGATACAACGACTCCCTTCATTATGAAAGAAGAACTGCAATTCATAAGGAACTTTGAACCAAAATTATGCAGGAACCTCTCTTTATGAAAACTCTAATGCTCTCTATATATGGAAGTATGTATGTAGAGAACTAACTGAATGAATAAAACTGCAGGAGGATTGCTCTATTTATAGATGATGAAATACCCTTTTCAAGAAGGTATCCCAATATGACAAGGTAAACAATACATCCCTTAATCTGAAGGGTTGTCACCCCCCAATTGAAGATGTCTTTAACTCAAGGATCATGTCTTTAACCCGATGAATTTTATTAATTTCCTTCAAATAGAAAATAATATTAAATTTCTGACACATTAGACCCTCTTCTCCTTAAAATCTCCCAAACCAAAGAGCTGTAGTCACCGCATTTGAAGAATCAGAAAAAGCTGTTCCTGAGAGCTCCCTCAGTTGGAACCTGAAACTGAAACTAATCTTCATCTTCATCTTCGTAAAATTCCAGCTGATCATCCAGATGGGTAGAAATGCAAGTTCTAAGCCTTCACCAAAGATACCATCATTTTTCAAGGTTCTGGTTGGCGACTTCTCTCACTGTTTGGTAACATCTTTGTTCCTGATGATGAGATATATCAAGTAGATTTTTATGAAAATTATGTTGATCATCAGTCCAGTTTCTCTGTGTTTTTGTTGGTTTGCCAAAAAGAGTTTTGTTCTGTAAAAACAGAGTTTTCTCGGGATTTAGAGATGAAACCCGCTGGTTAAATGAAAGTAACTGACTAATTCAACTGAAAGTTACTCATCTTTTAGGTTCATAACAGGATTTGTGTGTGTGTGTGTGTGTGTGTGTGTGTGTGTGTTTTTTTAATTTCTTTCTTTCATTTCTGTTTTTCTCTCCCTGTTCTTTTTGGTTTTTAAATGGACTGCTATATCATCATGGCTTGCCTTTTTTTTTTTTTCGCTTTCTTCCATTTCTGTTTCTTTTGTCTCTGTTCTTTTTGCTTTTTGAAAGACTGCAATATCACGGCTTGCCTTAATTTTTTCTTTCTTTCTTCCATATCTGTTTCTTTTTTCTCTCATCTTTTTGGTTTCTTAAAACGACTGAAATATCATGGATTGGCTTTTTTGTTTCTTTGTTTCTTACATTTCCTGTTTCTTTTATCTCTGTTCCTTTTGCTTTAAAATGACTACAATATTATGGATTGTTTAACTGATTGTGGTATGGGTGAGCTATTAGAAAGTTAGAACACAAAGAAACATTTGCTACTTCACCTTACCTCTGTGGCTCAATGACCAGTAGCACAATTTACTGACTCGTCAAACTCACACATTTTATGGCTTCTGTTTTACATACAATAGGCATCAATTTCCTACCTATCTCAATTGTGTATATCTTGTGAATGTTATGTTATTGAATTTTGTAGAGTATACCACCTGAATTTATGAACTATGTCAATGGACGATTGCCTCCAACATGTACTCTTAGAGGTCCTAGTGGAGAATGTTGGACAGTGGGTTTGGAACTGAGAGGGGATCGATTTGTCTTCCGTAAGGGTTGGCAGGGTTTTGTGAAGGACCATTCTTTGGAAATTGCAAATTTTTTGGTTTTTGATTATGATGGCAAGTCCAAGTTTGATGTCACAATGTATGATCCAATTGGCACTGAGAAGGAGTTAGAACCAGCTGAGAAGAGAAGGGGAAATCGAGCTCGAGTAGAGGAGGAGATCATTGAGCTTGAAACTGAAGAACCCGACGAAGAGAGTGAAGAAGATGCTCGTATATCGAACATAAGGAAGTGTAAGTTGTATGCTATTTTACTTCTTTAAAGTTTGGGGAGTTTTGTATGACCTATATAGGTTCTTTTTTATATCATGTCTTTGGAATTGTATAGGCAAGTCTGGAAAGAGGATTGCAACTGATGGTGGGAAAGAAAAATCAAATGCACATGTTGTGTTCAGATCGAAGCATCCATGCTTCATTTGAGCTATGACGAAGAACCACTATCGCCTAGTGAGTACTTTCTTCACCCAAATTTATAATCCAATTCGGTTATTGATTGGAAAAATAGTAAAATAAATATTAGAAAACCTTTTCATGGACTAAAAAAATGTCTAATTCAAGTATCTGAGCATTTTCTTTCTTTTTCATATTTTCAGAATATCCCAAAGACGCTGGCTGTAGCTAAAGGTCTCATTAAGAAGAGTGTAAAGGTTGAAGATCCAAATGGGATATCATGGGATGTTAAACTAAGGCTCGATGGAAAGGAACATCGCCGTGATCGTTTGTTCATGACAAAAGGGTTGTCAAAATGTTTTCATGCAAACAACATTTCACTTGGGGACACACTGGTTTTTGAGCTTTTCAACGCGAAGAGGGGTGGAATGAATATATATATTTTCAAAGGAAACAGTAATGTTTTACTGGATGCCTCCATTGTCGAATATTAAGGCCGTAGTTGACGTTAGAGCCTAATTGCAATGATCAGTAAATTTCAGGACTTATTGTGGGAAGCCACTTAGGAATTGTTCAGATTTATGTATGGTAGTTGTTGGAGAGAAACAATATCTGACTGATATGGGTGGTTTTAGATGTAAGATTTAGATGTGTGAAATGTGGTTGATTAGCAGATTTCAATCGTTGCATTCCTTCCTTTGGGAAGATTAATACTAATCCATGTTTTATTATAAAATTACCTGGATATAAATGCATAAACTAAGTTTTCCCAAATGGTCTATGTTGTACAGTTTAACAATTACTTTTGCTTAACGTTTATCTAGACCAAAACTGGGTTTTCCTCTAGATTTTTAGATAAATCTGATTGAGTCCATTTCTTGAGCAGTGTAATCAACAAAAATGTGCTTGCTTGACAGGAAAGACCACAGATATACCAATCCACAAGCCCTGGACCAAAACAAATCAAATGAAGTTACTAGCCTGCTGCTTTTTATGTAAATCAGGAACAAGGAGGGTTGCCTTGCCTTAGCATAAAGTTTCAACTTAAATCCAAGAAGACCAGAAATTGTCATACCAATCAAATAACAAGTTGCCAAGTTTACCTACGCAGCCAAGTGTTGCCACCCACATCCTCTAGCCACACCTGAAAAAACCCATAATCAAATTATTGTGCACCAAGAAAAAACAGAAGAAAAAAAAAGAACGAAGTTGATGAAATGTGAGTGATCTCAACCTGAAAAGACACCTCGAACAGAATCAACAATTATAGAAATTGCAAGCAATGGTGTCATTGAAGCAAAGTCCTCTCTCAATACTGCATAACTTGCATTGCTGTCAGTGAAGAAGGCAGCCTAAATATTGTAACCAAACACAAGAGCCAGAATAATTGTGAAAGAAAGAAACACGGAGAGCTTAAGAGTCACAACCATTGAATTCTTAGCTCTATCTGGATTGCCTGCTCCCAATTCATTTGACACCCTTGTGCGGCCACAATAAGTATAATTGATTTCAATGTATGAAATTAATAGAAAACTTGGAGTAGAAGAAACAGCTAGGAGCTTTTAGTCTACTAACCTGGCAGCAGCAATGAGGCCATATGTAATTTTGTAACCAATTTCTTGTGTATTTACACTGCGGATATAATTGAGCAAAAGCTGTTTTTAGTAACCAGAAAAACTAAGGAGAAATATATTAAAGCAGCTTACCACATTGCAAGTAGTGAACTTGTTTTTGCAGAGTTTGGCATCAATCCACCTAAGAGCACTAGAATCTCAAAACCCCATTCCTCCAAACTAGAAAGCCAAAATTGCTGGACTTAGACATTGACAATAAAGATCTATAAAAGATAAAATGTTCTTGAGTCACAGAGTCTGGCTGTTATGCTGTCAGACTATTCATCTGAAGTATGTATGACAAGAGATCATTATTCGGGATAAAAGTAATAAAAGTTTGAATTGAAGGATGTCCACTTACCATTCCATTGTTGCAGAGGGGAGGGCCAATTTTAAGCCAGTGAGGATATAATCGAAAGATTCGAATGAAAATCCTTCCCACGTACGCTCAAAACTATTTGTACAACTGACACTGCAGGCCAACATAAGAACAGTTAAACATGGAGAAATTGAGGCTGCAAGTGGAGCTCCCAAGAAACCAAGAGCTCTCCAATGTACCAAACCATACGTGATGCCAATATGAAAAACAATGGCAATCATTGAGAAGACCATTGGCATGATATGTACAGATTGTGTCTGAAGAAATCTCAAGATGTTTTGCAGGAATCATTTGACAATGGCAATCATTGAGAAGACCATTGGCATGATATGTACAGATTGTGTCTGAAGAAATCTCAAGATGTTTTGCAGGAATCCATATGCAAATGATCCAGGGATCCGAAATTTCAATAAATAGTATAGCCGCGCGGCTATACTCCTTTTAAATATAATATGCTTAAATACTATAGCCACACAGCTATTTTATTCTTAAAAAATAGTATAGCCGGACGGCTATACCGTTTTTCACACGTGTGTGCTGAATTACTAATTGGGGGTTGGGCGCTAGGCGCTAGAAGAGTCCCCCTTTATATATATATATATATAGTATAGCTGAGCGACCATACTAAGGATTTTCTTTTATAAAAAAAAGTGTACAGACGTGCGGCTTTATTGGGGTCATTTTTCAAATTTTTTTTTTACATAGATATTGAGATTTAAAATTTATTTTTCCCCGATTTTTGTTATTGATAGTTTAGAGCATTATTCATTATTATTAGGCCATTACCAAAGTCTCTATTGTACCCTTTTGAGTTTTTGCTTTCCCAGAGTTATTACCCATATAAATAATTTAACATTTTCATATTTAATACTCATATTATACATATACGTATGTATTTTTCACGTTTAATACACTTGGTTATTTACAAAATTCACGTATTATACACATAATTTTTGCATATTATTGAATAAAAATAATATATCTTAAAAAATTTAAATCTATAAAGTATATATATCGAAACTAGCAAATTAATATCCATAAAGTATAAACTAATGCAACTAGAAGGGTCCTTTTTATAATTTTTTTTTAATAAATAGTACGCCGTGCGGCTATACTACAGTTTTTGTATTATAAAAAATAGTATAGCCAAGCGGCTATACTGTTTTTGACATATAGGCGCTGAATCGCTAGTTGGGTGATAACGCCAGGCGGATCCCCTTTTTCTTTTTCTTTTTTAGCTTAATATCACAAAACGACCTTAAGGTTTTCAAAACTATCAGATTGCGTCCTTTTTTTGTTTTTTTGGTCATTTGTGGTCCTCAAAGTTAGTATGTGTGCTCACAAATAGTCTATATCATCAGGTTCCGTAAATAACTCCGTTAGTTTGCTATGTATATATTTTTAAAATTCATAAAATACTATATCATAGAACATCCCTGAGGTTCATGAAATTATTATATTGAGTCCTTTTTTTTTTCTTTTTTTTTGGTCATTTATGGTCCTCGAGGTTAATATGTGTGCTCGCAAATGAACCCTGCTAAAATTTTGTTTTTTTTTCAGTTAAATTCATAAAATTTAAAAATAAAAAAGTAATAGAAACCTAAATTGTATGCATTTTACATGAAAAAGCTAGGGTTTAGGGTCTAGTGATATAAAGCCTTCATAAAATTTAAAAATGAAAAAACGTTAGTGCATAAAGTTTTGGGTTTTTCATTTCTAAATTTAAAAAACTCCATAGTTTGCTCACGTGGCATATATGTAGAGCCCACATCTCTAATAATATAGTGCCACGTATATTTAAAATTCATAAAATGTTGGTTTAAAAAAAAATAAAAACCAAAATTTTAAATCAAAAAATCAAAAACATTTGTAGGGACCATTTGTGATATATGTATATACAGTCCTGATCTCTTGGACTACAAGGGTCCAAGAGATTTGTGGTCACTCACCGTTGGATGTAAATTCAATGGTTCACTCACTTTTGCACTCCTTTTAAGAAACTTTTTTTGAACTATTGGATTAATATCCAACGGTGGGTGACCATAAATGACTTTTTGATGGACCCTGACGACAAGGACCATTTGTCAACACATATACTAACCTTAAGGACGTTTTGTGATATTAAGCCTTTTATTTATTTATTTATATAAATAGTATAGCAGCGTAGCTATACTCTTTCCTTTTATTTAAAAAAAAAAAGAGTATAGCCCTGTGGCTTTATTGGGGTCTTTTAAATTTTATTTTATTTTATAAATAGTATAGTCGTGCGGCTATACTCTTGACATAGATATTGTGTTTTTTTTTATTTATAAATTATTTTTCTCCTATTTTTGTTTATCGATAGTTTATAGCATTATCCATGACTATTAGTAGGTAATGGATGTTGAAAAAAAAAATACTTATTTTTGTTTGATGTCTTAATTAAATTTCTCCAGAGTCATTACCCATATAAAGATTTTAGAACTTTCCCGTTTAATAATGTATTATACACGTATGTACATATTTTTCAATAATACATCCGTGTTCTGCAAATGTTTTAAAGACTCAATAAAGTTCACATTTTTTTTAAAAAATCAAACGTACAATACTCATATTATACAGGCACGTACATATTTTTCATGTTTAATACACGTATTTTTTACAAAAATTTCAATAAGACACACAAAATTCATATATTATACACATAATTCTCACATATTATTGAATAAAAATAATATATATTAAAAAAATTAATAATTTCTATTAAAATATAATGTAGTATAGCCGTGCGGCTATACTCGGAA
Source organism: Prunus salicina (assembly GCA_020226455.1). Taxonomy (NCBI): domain Eukaryota; kingdom Viridiplantae; phylum Streptophyta; class Magnoliopsida; order Rosales; family Rosaceae; genus Prunus; species Prunus salicina. The sequence goes on along the minus strand of CM035345.1, from coordinate 17,547,703 downwards.
TTGTAAATTTTAATAAAAAAATAGTATAGTCGTTGGGCTATACACGGTTTTTTCGTAATTTTCCATTTTTAAAAAGACAGTATAGCCGCCTAGCCTTACATTTTTTCACACGTGGCGCCTAGAGCTGGCCGGGTCCCCTATATATAGTATAGCCGCCCAGCTATACCCCATTTTTTAAAATTTATTCTTTAAAAATAGTATAGCCGCCCGGCTATACTTATTCTGACACGTGGCGCCTAATCGCTACGCGGGTCCTTTTAAAAATAATAATAATAATAATATAGCCGGCCGGCTATACTCGTTGTCCCCAAGTGTTTTTAAAAATAGTATAGCCGCCCGGCTATACTCTGTGAAGCGTTCAAATTTCGCCAGCACTTTCGTCGGCAAAGGTTTTTTAGTTTTGTTTTAATTTGATAATATAAAATTAGTTTCTTTATTTTTGTTTTTTTGCCAACTTCTTTAATTTAATTTATGTAATTAAGTAATATCTAGTCTTTTTGAATTACTTTAAGGGTGATTTTATTGGCACCCCATTATTTGCTCTTTACACCCCATACTAATTTTAAATATGAATAACCTATTTTACCCTTGCCGTTAAGGACAAAAAAATTTAAAATTAAAATTAAAATTGCTCACTACACCCCACATATGTTCCTGCAACCCTAGTTTGACTTTTTTCTCAAACTATCATGTTCGTAAACCCTAAACCCTAGATTTATACATTTATACTGGTGAAAAAATATCTTGTATTTATTAATGAAGGGTGAGATTGAAGTTAGAGAGGCTTCGAATGAGGTACGAGTTTATTTTTGGCAAAACGATACCTGTAGTCCCTGTGGTTTCCAACTTTTACCACTAAGGTCCCTGTGGTTTTAATTTCGTCAATTTTACCCCTGTGGTTTCAATTTAAAGCAATTCAAGGACAGTACTCAATTTCTGTCAAATTTTCTTAACTTCTGATACTTGTGGAGGGGCAATTCAGTCCATAAATTAAAAAAAAAATTTCATTCCTTTTAAAATTAAACAATACAAATATAAATTTATATAAAATAATTTTAAAATAAAAATAAAACCTCTTCATCCCTACCTTTCTCCTCTCAACCGCCTACCAACAGTCACCACCCAATCTGAGCCAGCCACCACCTTCTTGTAACCCAACCACCATCCGAGCCACCCAAGCCCGCCCCATCCCCAAACAACCAAATCGCTTAAGAACCAAACCATACTCAACAACTTGACTTCACACCATACCATTGCTATCAGCGAACAAAACGAAGAGAAACAAACCCAGACTTCACAGCAAACCAGATTAACCCCTCCCCATAATGAAACCACTTGACCTGTAACCCAATTTCCAAAGATCTGGTTTTTTTATTTTTTATTTTGTTTGTAAGCTACTCAAACACCAAGCAAGATCTCACCCCAGCCTATGATATTGATGAAACGGATATCATAGACCCAAGGACCTTTGGCTCTTCCAACTCCAACAGCCTGTGCTTTTGGTTAGAGAAATATGACTGGGCCCAAATATTCATTAAACTTTGTTTGAGTTTGACGAATTAGAGAAGAGGGGAGAGAGAGAAGAATGATTGACAAAAAATTTGGTTGTTCAGGGCGATTTGGTTTGTTGGGGATGGGGCGGGCTTGGGTAGCTGGGGTGGTGGTTGGGTTACATGGAGGCGGTGGCTGGCTGGGGTTGGGTGGGGACTGTTGGTTTGAGAGGAGAAGGGAACTGAATAAGACATTGTAATTCTATGTATCTGGAAACTCGTTTAACATCTCAAATAAATAATTTTGAATCTCATAAATTTCGGGCTGGTGCAATTTGGGGTGTGTTCCGCTCCCCACGAGGCTTGTAAACAAGGTAAAGTTCAAAACTTTCCTTCATTTTCATCAAAAATTTGTAGAATTGATTTTGATTTTGTAAGTTTGTGTTTCTTTGCCGGTCAATCAAAAAAGCTTGCTTGCAAATTCTTCTAGCCTGTTTAAGTCTTGATGACAAAGATGAAGAACTTGCAAGGTCTCTGAGTTCTGCAAGGTCGAAAACTATTTTTATATAAATTTATATTTGTAATGTTTAATTTTAAAAGTAATGAAATTTGTAAAAATTTGTGGACTGAATTGCCCCTCCACAAGTAACAGAGGTTAAGAAAATTTGACAGAAATTGAGTATTGTCCTTAAATTGTTTCAAATTGAAACCACAGTGGCAAAAGTGACGAAATTGAAACCACAGGGACCTTAGTGGTAAAAGTTGGAAACCACAGGGACTACAGGTATCGTTTTGCCTTTATTTTTTGGCGTTTTGCAAGTTTAGTATTTCATATTGGTCGCTGGTTGCGTTCAACATATTAGTACCGAATGCGATAGGTAAATTCGGTGGGATGCCACCGAAACATTGCACCGTTTTCGGTTGGGTTTGACCGGTCAAAAACTTAATATTCTGTGGAGATCCACCGTAAGATGGAACGTAGTTCAGTGGTTTACTACCGAACTTTTCCTGCGTTTCAGTGGCATCCAACCAAAATTTATTTATTTTTTCAGTAACTTATTGCTGACCACAAATTTAATCCAAGCTATTTTGATCTTACTTCCATTGAAGGAACAAAAACAAGGTGACGCCCTTACTAAAGGAAACAATGTGTGAACAAAATGTGTAATGGACTATAGTGATCAATTCACAACTTATTCAGTAATTATTTGTCTGAACTCCTTTTTAGTATCATTAATGTTTCAAATTTTATATTTAAATAATATGAGTTTTATGTGTAGATATTTAATGGTAGAGATGCATTACTTAGATGGGCTCGTGAACAAGGAAAAATGAATAATATTGTCATTGTAATTAAAAGGTCTGATTATGGAGGTGAGGCCAAGAGAAGACCTCATGTAATACTTGCTTGTGAGAGGAACGGTAACTATAAGTCTTGCAAGTCTAGTGAGACAACTGATATAAGGTCGGATGTAAATAGTGATATGAAAAAATGTGCTAGGGACGCTGGTACCAAGAAATGTGGATGCCCATTCTTGTTAAAATGTGTCAATATTGGTGATGGGGATGATTGGAAGTTGGAGGTGGTTTGTGGAGTACACAACCATCCTATTTCAGAATATCTTCAAGGTCATTCATTTGCAGCTGCTATGTGAGTTTTAAAACTTGTAAGTAAAGATGGATCAATGGGACCTACTCGAGATGGCTGAGTAGGCTCGGCATGTACCTCAACATTACTATCCTAAGCAGTAGCTACATCTTCAACCTCTGCGTCAACATTACTATCATGAGTAGGAACTATATCTTCAACCTTTGTAGTATCCTCAAAGTGATCTTGGGGAGCCGCTCTCTGTCTCCTCGTTGAGGCTGTAGGATGCTGTCTATTAGGTCGGGATGATGAAGCCTCAGTAGTACCTTTACGAGTCCTCTTCATATCTAAAAACAAAGTACACACTCAGTAACGTATTCAGTAGATGATCACTAAAAAATGGAAATAAATTCGGTGGACTATCACCGAAAAAAGAACACATATTCGGTGAAGTACCATTGAAAAACCAACATAAATTCGATGGGAGTCTCCTGAAAAATAGAAACATATTCGGTAGACTACCACCGAAACAAGGTAACAATTTCAGTGGAAACCCACCGAAAGTAAAATAAATTTTTGTACAACTCAGGTTCAAATTCGGTGGACTACCACTAAAGCAATGTAACCATTTCAGTGGTAATCCACCAAAACTAGAATCCGGTTTCGTAAAACCAGGTTCGAACCATACACCCACAACGTTGAAATCAAAATCAAAATCAAAATCAGACTTTGGCTTTTCAAAAGTGAAATCAAACGTAGGCTTAATCAACACTTAGAAACGTAAATATAGAAATCAAATTTGAAATCAAACCTTGGGCTATTCGAAGGATTTGTGAAAACTTGACAAAGATGAGTTTGGGTTGCAGAGATGGAGATGGGTTGTGCGATGGGGTTCGGTGGTTTACAGAGATGGGTTCGGTGGTGAGCAGAGATGGGTTCGGGTTTGCTAGGTTGTGCGATGGGGTTCGGTGGTTTGCAGAGATGGGGGTTCAGTGGTGAGCAGAGGGTTATGCGATGGCAAAGGGATGAGGTGTGCGATGGAGGTTGTTGTAAATCTGATTGGTGCGCGATGGGGTGTGTCTGCAAGAGGAGGGAATTTTCGATGGGGTGGGGCTTAATATCAGATGGGATGGGGTTTGATTTCAAATGGGGTGCGTCTGAAAGGGAAGGGGGTTTTCAGTGGGTGCTGTATGATATGGGGTTCATGAGGGCAATTTAGGAAAAAAAAAAATGGGGTATAATGAGTAATTTGAAATTTTATTAAAATTTAGTGGGTGTAAAAAATTATGGGGTGTAAAGAGCAATTAATGGGGTTCATATAGAATTTCCTTTACTTTAACTAGTAATTTTGTTTTAATTATTATTTCTTTAGTTAATATTTAAATATGTTATTGATTTCACAAATGACTTAATAAATAGTAAGTACTTGAAGTTCAATGGATGTCAAAAAAATAAATTACTTATTTTCGTTTTGTTGTCTTAATTAAATTTCTCTAGAATCCAAGAGCCCCGAGGCACAAGCCCCAAGTCTTTGATTAATATAATTATTATCCATGAAAGCCAAATCCAAAGCTGAGCCTATAGCCAAGCCCATTAGTCCAACTCTCTACTGTTAACCACACTTACCAAACCATCATAGTGTCTTGTTTATAAACACTTTTATATAGGAGTGTGAATTTTCGATGTGAGATTTTCTTACCCTAATCAGTACCTGATAGCTTTGAATTTTTATGGCTGTTTCAATTTTTTCCCTTTGATGAGAGAGCAAGAAAATATACCGGAGCAGAAGAATTTCAACTTGAAGAACTTTTTATTAAATAATCAAAAGTCTGTCACCAATAGTTTACATATCAGTGATGATAATATATAAATGGTCACTAATACGTTTAAATAATTCTAAGATAATTAGGTTCAAAATGCTGCACTGCATATAAACTTTTTGCGGGTGGTATAACATGGCAATCCATGTCATTTACCACATCATCTATTTAATTACCTAAGGGTTAAGTTCTTAACTTTTAAAAAATAAAATAAAAAATAAATGTTTCAACTTTGGGACCATTGTTGTCCTTGTTGCAGTCACCCAACCCACCGCCAGTACCAAGCGGGCATATATTGTGGATTTAGAAACGAGGAAGATGTGTGTGTTGGGTCCAAAGCCCTCTATCTTTCTTGTTCGAGTTTTCATAAGTTGATGAGACTCAGATCTGCGTTTTCGTACTAGTTTCATTATGTCTTCATTATGAAGCTTATTTTGGGTTGGTGTTTTCGTACTAGTTTCATTATGTCTTCATTATGAAGCTTATTTTGGGTTGGTGAATCTGTATTATTGCTCTTTCTTCTTACACTCCAAAAGATACAGAGAAGATATGTCATGGCTCGAGACATTCGTGAAAAAAAAAATTAAGGAAAAAAACTAATGTTATGGATTACATAGATGAGTATATCCATTGCATCGGATCTTCTTCTCTTTTTTTTTCATTTTTTTTTCATGTAAGGTTAAATCTAATGGTGTTCAAAAAACTGGAGTTTGTTTTTCCTAAATTTTTCTGCAAAAGTTGTGCGATGACGGTGACAGTACTACAAAGGAGGTTATGGAGGAGCTGTAGAGGGACAATTGAGGGTGTTCTTAGGTCATGGCTACATTCAATGGATGATATATAAACATACAAAAGTTATATAAATTAATTCAAATTAACCAAATAATATGAAGGATGTGGCACATGACTTGGATTGCCATGTCATAGGCCAAGTCAATTGGTAACAAAAAGTTGATATAAGAGTTGGTTCCTTAGTATTTACCGAAACTTTTTGTTTCAAGCAAAACGGGAAAATTTTCAAACGTTGACCATACCTTATTTAATGGATGGCTTAGGATAGAATTTACTGAATTTTTGTAATTTGTTCAAGAATATTGGTTATTCTCTGCTTATCGATCAATATTATTGGCTAATTAGCGAAGATATAAATGGTTGGGCAGATGTGGATTTCATGTTTGGAGCCCAGGGGCTCTTGCATACTTGTGCACTTCGCTAACTGGAGTGAATGTTTGGAAGTAATGTATGACAGAACGCCACACATCTCCGAAGAGGTTTTTATCACAAAACCTATCCTAGGTATCTGCCGTTGGGTTCCATCAAAAAATCTATTAGCTTGTCGAAATTTGTTATCAAATTGATCTCGTCAGTGAGCTGATGGATACATAGACCTTTCGACTTATATATCAAATAGGTTTTGTCCTTCTCGAAAATTTACACATACAATAGAACATCAATTGGTTGGAGCATTGGAGAATGAAGTCTAGGGTTTATTAGTGAAATCCTCTTAATCTAATCTTATATGATCCGAGGGTGCACCACAGAAACCGAGAGAGAGAGAGAGAGAGAGAGAGAGAGAGAGTTAGGTGTGGATTATCTTGGTGATTTGTAGGTTGTAACGTGTGGCCTCCATTCTTGTACTTTCTTGTATATATATACATCAAGTCTTGGTAAGATGGTCCTCTTGTTGGTTGTCAGTCCCGTTCTCCTTTCTTCTGGACCCCTATGGTCCACTGAGTTCGTGGTTACCCACCTTCGGATCTAATCTAAGGGTGAAGAAAAGACTGATTTTAAATCCATATAAGGTTATTTCATTCAATTTTTATGACTTGTTGTTCTTCTTTACCACCTTTGATTCAATTTTTATGATTAGAAATCCTAGATTTGAATGATGGAGGAACCGAGATTTGAAATGAAGGTGGGTGTGGGTGACCAAACTCCTTGGACCACAGGGGTCCAGGAGAACGAGACTGCTTTTCTTGTACCCGTTGCTTGCAATATCGTCGAAGAATTTAATACTGCTATCTCATAACGTAGACATATCGCCAAACCATGTTACTTCATGGATTCTCTTATTTTGTTTTATTTCTCGATAAATGCATGAACTAAGTTTTCCCCAAATGGTAATTTGTTGTTTAACAATTACTTTTGCCTAACATTTATCTAGACTACCAAAACTGGGCTTCCTTCCTCTGGATTTTTAGATAAATCTGATCGAGGCCATTCCTTGAGCAGTGTAATCAGCAAGAGTGTGCTTGCTTGAAAGGAGAGACCGCAGGTTATACCAATCCACAAGCCCTGTACCAAAATAAAGCACAACAAAAATCTGAATTCAGTGAACTATTTAAGAAAACAAATCAAATGAAGTTAGTAGCTGCTTGGTATGTGGTAACAACCAGGTTGCCTCACCTTGGCATATAGTTTGAACTTGAATCCAAGAAGACCAGCAATTGTCATACCAATCAAATAGAATGTTGCCAAATTTACATACACAGCCAAGTGTTGCCACCCACATCCTCTAGCCACACCTGAAAAAACCCATAATCAAATTAATTTACACCAATTTATTTATATATAAAAAAAAAGAGAGAGAACAAAGTTGAAATGTGAGTGATCTCTACCTGAAAAGACACCTTGAACAGAATCAACAATTATTGAGATTGCAAGCAATGGTGTCATGGAAGCAAACTCCTCTCTCAATACTGCATAACTTGCATTGTTGTCAATGAAGAAGGCAACCCAAATATTGTGACCAAACACAAGAGCCAGAATAATCGGGAAAGAAAGAAGCACGGAGAGCTTAAGAGTCGCAACCATTGCATTCTTAGCCTTATCTGGATTGCCTGCTCCCAATTCATTTGACACCCTTGTGCTGCCACAATAAGTATAATTTATTTTCAATGTATGAAATTAATAGAAAACTTGGAGTAGAAGAAACAGCTAGGAGCTTTTAGTCTACTAACCTGGCAGCAGCAACGAGGCCATATGTAATTTTGTAACCAATTTCTTGTGTATTTACACTGCAGATATATAATTGAGCAAAAGCTGTTTTCAGTAACCAGAAATAACATGTTACAGCAGAAAAACTAAGGAGAAATATATTAAAGCAGTTTACCACATTGCAAGTAGTGAACTTGTTTTTGCAGAGTTTGGCATCAATCCACCTAAGAGCACTAGAATCTCAAAACCCCATTCCTCCAAACTAGAAAGCCAAAAAATAGAGAAAATAATTGCTGGAGTTAAACATTGACAATAAAGATCTATAAAAGACGAAGTGTTCTTGTGTCATAGAGTCTGGCTGCTATGCTGTCAGACTATTCATCTCATGTATGTATGACAAAAGAACATTATTCAGGATATAAGTAATAAGAGCTTGAAGGATGTCCACTTACCATTCCATTGTTGCAGAAGGGAGGGCCAGTTTTAAGCCAGTGAGGATATAATCAAAACATTCAAATGAAAATCCTTCCCACGTACGCTCAAAAGTCTTTGTACAACTGACATTGAAGGCCAACATAAGAACAGATAACCATAGAGAAATTGAGGCCGCAAGTGGAGCTCCCAAGAACCCAAGAGCTGTCCAATGTACCAAACCATATGTGATGCCAATATGAAAAATAATGGCAATCACTGAGAAGACCATTGGCATGACATATACAGATTGTGTCTGAAGAAATCTCAAGATGTTTTGCAGGAATCCATATGCAAATAATCCAGGGATCAGATGTTTCAAAAAGAGAGCTGCAGTTTTTGAAATTTGAGGATCTTGATGGAGTAAAATCAGTAAGGGCTCTGTATATAACCAGATTATGGATATGATGGAACATAACAGGAAGGATATGATGCAAGAGGCTTGTAGATAAATCCCCAACATTCTGTACGACTTTGCACCAAAGCCTTGTCCACAAAGTGTCTCAAGAGCTCCACTCAAGCCAACCTAAACCAAAAAATAACAGACAAACAATTAAAAGAAAAGGCCATCAATGATCTTATTAGATTTTATTTCACTTTGTTAAAGATATCATGTTACAAACTGTCTGACAACCGAACATTTTCTTATGTGACTGGGAAATTACCACAAGCGCGAAACCAGTAACATTGGCCCATGAATTGGCCAGGGTTGCACCAGCCAACTGAAGCTCACCAAGGTGGCCAGCAAACATGACTGAGACCAATGGGATCAAGGAAAAGAACACATTGGTGGGAATTATTGGCAATGAAAATAAGACCTGTTTTTTGGCCTCCTCAATGTCTAACAGGTTGTTCCACCACCTTCTTTCGGATCCTTCTTCTCCATGCCCACCTGCCTAGCTAATGACTTAAAATTGGAATATTCGTGCAATTTTTGGATATCAAATTTCCAGAATTAAAAAGAAGAAAAAAGCAAATAGTACATCTGATCAGAAAACTTATGTTACTAAATAGAGAAGCTCAATAGGTAATCTGGTTATAGGGAAATGCATGCATCAAAGAAATTGATCAGCACACGCTGCACTCAAACCATTTTCCAAAATATTTCAGTTTTTCCCCTCTGAGTGTATTCATGAAAATAAAAACAAAAACAGCTGATGAACAGTTTTTTACAGTATCTATACCAGAAAGAGTTATAACTGGAATTTTCGGAACTTAATTTTTAGCTAGATGTACTTAACTAGTGCCAAGTGAATTGAGTTTTGAGAAAATGCTAGCTAGAAAAGTAATACAAAAGAAAGGTTGAATTTCCCACCTTCAGCAATCATCTTCTCCGCAACCTAGAATAGATTATATAAATTGAACTTGTAAATTAAGCAGCTGGATTGTGAGAAAAAAAAAAAATCAACAATGAAGAAGGTAAAAACTAAAATAGCCACAAGCTGGGAAGGAGGGGTCAATGGTGGTCAATGAATCAATGACAAAGATTTCGGAGAAATTATTATGTCACATATATAGTCATGAACCACTGTATAAGTAGAGTACAACAATAAGACTTTCGTTTTCTGATCTTCAAGACTCCAATCATAGACATTTTTATGGTATATTTGTTCCTTTCTTGGTCAAATTGTTTGGTACATACTTCAATCATACGTTATATATATTTGTAATTTTATGCACTGCCTTATTCGATCCATGTGACTGTGTGTACACCAATATTCTGCTAAATTAGAATCTGGACTTTCCAGTTTCATCAACCAAAGAAAAAATAAATTGATAGATATAACATGAGAAAAGTTATCGAATGTGATAGGAACCAGAACATTAATGTAAACGAAAACAATATACCTGTTTTTCGGCCTCCACCAGGTCCAAGTGCACTTTCTTCCATGACCACCTCTTTCTTTTTGTTCCTTCTTCTCCATGACTCCCTGCCTCCAATAAGGGTGTAGTAATATTTCTATCTGAGTGACCTGTGTTTGCTAACATCTCCATCTCCTTTTTTTGTTTTTTGTTTTTTGTTTTTTTTTTGTGTGGAATGCAATCCCTCACCTTCTTTTTCTATGGGATGCGATGTTTTTGAGCTTTGTTTTTCCTCCTCCTATACCTCCTGCTTCACACACTATGCATATATATACAAGTTCATATCATCTCCTGATTTCTTTTTGGTGTTGATAGTTTGTTTATGTAAAAAACTACGTGGTTTTAGATTTTGCTAAGACCGAAACAAAGTCCTTTTCATGGCTGATAAGGTACAAAATCCCAAACCTAAAGAGCAACTCTTGTCGACAATAGTATTTATTTATGTGTGAACATTTGTTAGTTGTTGTCTTAAATGAGACCTACCGTGAGACTCATATCAATTACCGATTATCTATTGCCTTAAATAAAATTGATCGTGAGACTCATATCAATCACCGATTAAAAACTATCCACACGTACAATGATCATCATGTGATTCACAATTATCTATCATGGTTCTAGCATTTTTCGTGTTTTAGATGACTACCACAACAATGTTAGATGTACTTTGCTGCATAGGCGTATGCTTTTTCTCTTTCTCATACAAAATCATATGAGGCTCAGTACCACTATGGGGGGGACCTCACATAATTGCATGAGCCAACAAATGCACACCTCATATAACTTATCTCCGAACTCTAACAAGTGACTAGTTTTGAGTTTTTCTCTCTAAATAAGCTCTACATGGGTTTTTGTATAATATGTCATGCTAAAATGGGATTATTTGTAAAAACCTATATATATATATATATTTTTAAAGTACAAGTGATTGGGAGAGGGAGGTTTACACAAATATTCATTAGGTGTTTGAGAATTTTAAACCTCTGCCCACGTAGATGGAGGTGGCTTACTAGTAATGCATTGATGATAATATATGTTCAATAATACGTTTCAAGATGATTTCATAATTAGGTTTAAAAGCTCCATTAACTTTTTGTTTTAAGAAAAAGTGGGGAACATTTGAAACCTTGACAATACCTTATTCAGATATGGATGCCCTAGCATTTATTGAATTTTTGTAATTTGTTCAAGAATTTGGTTATTCTCTGCTTCGATCGATATTATTGGCTTAGCCAAAACAAAAACAAAAATTTGAGAAACGTGAGATTTTTGACTTGCAATAGCATTTGTGAGTATGGTCGGGCTGAGGTTAAGGGCTGTCATGGCCGATTCGTACTTCATGTTTGGATCCCAACGGTTCTTTGCATACTTCTCGACTTCCTACCAATTGTGAAGTCAATTCCAACAATTAAGTTTTTGGTAAGATTTGTTGAACACATTTAATATGCAGGCTCGTGTTTTAGCTGCTAACTGGAATGAATGAATGTGTTTGGAAGTAAGTATGAGAGAATGAATCAAATGATTCATGTATGTAGGAGCTCTGCGTAGCCCCACAGATCTCCGAAGTTACTTTATTTTTTTTAGAGGTTTTTATCACAAAACATCCTAACGTTCATGAAACTACTAGTAATAATTCCTCATCTTTCTTTTTTGTTATTGTCTGGAATCATCCTTCATGTTAACCCCACACATTATTTGTGTACTTACTGCTAGATTCTGTCAAAAAAATATGTTCGTTTGCTTATGAAGCTCTCCGGTGAGCGGATTGACCCAAAAAAAGACATACACACAACACAACCATGCTGAAATTTATTCACAAGGTCATCTACTCATTTTAGTTCAGGGTGCACTAGATTGGTAAAGCTTGAGCTTTGTGGATGTGAAGGAAGCTTTGACGAAATTAAGGCATTGCGCAGTGTTGGCAAATGTTAGAGGAATTGACTATCTCTTAAAGAATAAAATTGATAAAATTAAAACTAGCCACGAAAAGACTGAAATTGAAATTTTTTGGCCTTTTTCTCCGTTGGAACAATTGCGGGCCAGAGGCCCAAAGAAAAGATTGTAAAAAAGGCACACCAAGACTTGGAGGCAGGTTCAGGCGGTATCGGATCGAGGAGCCCAATTCTTGAGCAGTACAGTGACCAAAATTATGCTCGTTTGACAAGAAATGCCAAACATTAGTCCAATCCACAAGCCCTGAAAATTCATAAGATATTGAATTAAGCACAAACTTCAATATTGAATTAAGCATATAAACAACACAAATGTCTCTCTCTCACCCTGGCATGTAACTCGGTCGTGAGCCCAAGAAGGCCCGAAATAGCCATGCCAACCAAATATGTGGCCAGATTAACATAGCAGACCAACTTTTGCCACCCGCATCCTGTGGCCACACCTGAGAGAAAAAACCCCAACCCCAAATCATTTCTCATGCAACTTGCAAGCACCCCATGAGAAAGAGAACAGGAAAAATGGAACCAAAGTTTTTTTTATACCTAAAACAACACCTTGTAAAGGTTCAAGGATCACAGAGACCGCAACCAAAGGTGTCATGGATGCAAAGGCTTTTACTATTTCCGGTGTGCCGCCGAATAAGCCAGCCCAGAAGTTGTGGCCAATTGCTAGTGCTAGACCAAGAAGGAAAGCAAGAAAGCCAGACAACTTAAGAGCCACAGTCATGGCACTCTTAGCTTTCTCTGGATTGCCTGCTCCCAGTTCGTTTGAAACTCTCGTGCTGCCACAATATTATTATTTTATGTAAACAATTAATCAAAATTATATAAAAGCACTTGATCAATTGACAAAATTACTTGAAAAATAAATAGTGTTACTATTATTTCACCAACCTGACAGCAGCACTGAGGCCGTATGACACCATATAACCAATTAACTCCACATTGACACTATGATTAATATACATCAAAATAAATAAATAAATAAATAAAACAAAGATTGTCCAAACGGGAAATAATAATTTAATTATTTGTATATATAAATAAATAAAACTTACCATATCCCAAGTAGGGACGCGCTCTGTGTTGGATGTGGAAATGCTCCTGCCATGAAGACTAAAACCTCGAAGGTCCAGTCTTCCAAGCTGGATTGATTTATATAAATAACAAAAGATTACCAAAAGCAACCTACTTTAAATAATGAACATTTTGGAGGACACTTACCATTCCACTGCGGCACCAGGGAGGCCAAGCCTCAAAACCGTAGGGACGTGACTGAATGATGCCAGGGAGAAACCTTCCCATGTAGACTCAAATTTCTTCGAACGAAGAATGTAGACGGCGAACATAAGAAGAGATAAGTAGAGGGAAATGGAAGCTGCAAGCGGAACACCTCTGAAGCCCAGAGGAGTGAAGTGGACAAGATAATAGGTGAGGCCTATGTGGAGGCCGAGGCTGATGAAGGAGAATATAAAAGGGACAACAACAGCAGACTGGGTTTGAAGAAATCTCAAAACGTTCTGGAGGATGCCAAATGCAACCAATCCAGGAATGAACAGCTTCATAAAGACCGCAGAGAGTTTTGAGGCCTCTGCGTCTTGGTGTAACAACGAAATCAAAACTGGCTCCGAAAAGAACCAAAGTAGGGAAATAAGCAAGGAAGCTAGCAAGGATATCAGGCATGAGGCTTGCAGGTACTTCCCTAACATGCCATACTCCCTGGCACCAAAGGCTTGCCCACAAAGGGTCTCAAGCGCTCCACTTAAGCCAATCTAAACCAAAAAAAAAAAAGGAGAGAGAGAGAGAGAGAGAGAGAGAGAGAGAGAGAGTCAATTAATTCTTCAATACATAATCCAAGAAATTAAATTATGGTCAAATGTAAAATTACCCTTAACTAATTGGCAATGGAAAATTGCTAATATATTTATCTGGAGAAATTAACGAGTAATACTATTACCACAACAGCAAGGCCGGTGGCACTAGCCCATGACATGGCTAGGTTTGCAGCAGCTAGTTGAAGCTGACCAAGGTGGCCAGCAAACATCACAGACACCGAAGTGATGAAGTAAAACATCACATTAGTGAGAGTTGTTGGCAGTGAAAACAAGACCTGCTTCTTGGCCTCCTCCACATCCAACAACTTCATTTTCACCAGAGTAAAATAAGTTCTTTAGGAGAGAAGAAATTTTGTAAAGAAGATTACAGGGAAGAAGAAGAAGAAGTCTTACCCTCCAGTTGTGGCATGCATAGGAAACTTAATTACCTTAAACATATATGGGAAGTTGGGACCATTTTTTTCCCAATTTGATTTTGAAGTGCACCTTAACCAAACCTTCTATCTCCAAATACATATAAGTCTTTACCTCACTGGTGTGGTATTTGGATTCTTAGAAAAAGACAAATATAGATGTTACAAGTATGTCTCAGCCATCAATACAAGTTCATACTAACTCTGAACCTGCACACAGAAAATCACATGTAGATCAAGAAGGCTCAGATGATGACACATGTCGTGTTTAGCTTAACTCTGTTGTTAGATGTTAGTTACAGGTTATTATTCATAGCTGGGTTTCTATCTTGTATAAAAGAAAACTACTGCAATTATTATTATTAAAGTGAATGAAATCAGAGGAAAATTCCAGATTTACTTTTCTTTCTAATTTTCTGAGCTAACTTTATCTCAGCATCCAAACACACAATTACAGATTTCTCATCAATAGAGACTAATATATCATGTGTTAATTTAGTAGCCATTATATTAGAAGACGGAAGTGGCATCAATACATAATGTTCAATCCAAAGAACTCTCTCAAACACGTGGAGAAATAAATTCTGAAACCCCTACATTGTAATTCATAGAGGGACGAATGAAATGTTAGAACATAAGAGGAAAATCATTTTCTGATATGTGATTCTTCTCCTTCTTGGAGGAATTTAAGCAAGATTGAATGTGTAAAACTTGGAAATAAACTCAAATGATAGCCTAGTTATTACGAGCAATTAGCCTAATCAACCGATCAGCTAAATTGCAGGTGAGTAGAATCGATATTGATCACTTTGAGGGGTTAGCCCACAGTGACTTGGATTGCTATATGGAAGTAGTCCTTTCGCAAACGTCTGTCTCTGTTGCAAGCAGAGCAGTCCTAGATTTGGCTTACTTTTTTAGGACACTTCCATTTTCCAGTGATCTCCATCACAGGAGAATGATGGAAGTTTGTTGCATCTGGGCTTTCTTTTCACCACTGCATCCCTTCCACCTGCTAATGTGGCTGTTGCTTTACTAATCTCTTGTGGTCCTTCCACAATATTTTCATAACTTTTTCTTGGAAGTTTGTGTTTCCTTGTTCTAATAAAACCATCTTCTGATATTTCTTTTCCGTCATCTTTTCTGTCTTTGCTTCCATGAGTTGGTTTCCTTTCTACGCTCCTTTAACTGGAATTAACTCTGCATCACCTTGAATTAATAAACAATCAACTTCTGCATGGAATTTTGCTTCTGAATTCTCCTGTAAGTGAAATCCTTGCTATGAATCATGTATTTTGGAGACTTCTCATCATTCAAACATGAACTTCTTTCGATGTTAGACATCTTGTGCTGTCTGTTTGACACCTCTAGACTCTAGTAGCTTGTAACGTGTGTCTACGTTCTTGTTATATTTTGTATACATCAAGTTTTCGGAATTGGTTTGGTAACATTGTTCTCTTCTTGTAATTAGCCTTGCACATGATTCGGTGTATTTGGGTTCTGTGAAAAATCTTTTAGTTTGTTGACATAGTATGAGTGTGAGGCCCACAAGTACAATGATATAGTACCACATAGATTAAACAAAATATACCTTTCTTTCAAATGACATAACAAGTTACCGAACTAATAGAGGTAGAGTCCACCAATACAATGAGACCCACCTCTATTAGAGAAGTGGTACACAACATGGTATATAAATGTGGTAAACCTAACATTTTTCTTTCTTTTATTTCTTGCTTATATTGGTTGAGTTCGTAATTTCATATTCTATTATTAATCTATCTTAACAATTTCATCCACTGCAACCCCACCCCCTCACACCATCCCATTTCAGGTTTGACATGGGATGGGAGAAGTTCCAGAACTGCAACTCAACATGGGTATTCAACTATGTCAACTGTACTAATCCATATTTTATTATGAAATTAACTGAATAAATGCATAAACTAAGTTTTCCCGAATGGTCTATGTTGCTACAGTTTAACAATTACATTTATCTAGACCAAAACTGGGCTTCCTTCCTCTGGACGTTCAGATGAATCTGATTGAGTCCATTTCTTGAGCAGTGTAATCAGCAAGAGTGTGCTTGCTTGAAAGGAGAGACCGCAGATTATACCAATCCACAAGCCCTGTACCAAAATAAAGCACAACAAAAATCTGAATTCATTGAACTATTTAACAAAACAAATCAAATGAAGTTATAAGGCTGCCTCACCTTGGCATATAGTTTGAACTTAAATCCAAGAAGACCAGCAATTGTCATACCAATCAAATAAAAAGTTGCCAAATTTACATACACAGCCAAGTGTTGCCACCCACATCCTCTAGCCACACCTGAAAAAACCCATAATCAAATTATTCTGCACCAAGAAAAAAAAAAAAAAAAAAAAGGTTGATGAAATGTGAGTGATCTCAACCTGCAAAGACTCCTTGGACAGAATCAACAATTATAGAAATTGCAAGCAATGGTGTCATTGAAGCAAAGTCCTCTCTCAATACTGCATAACTTGCATTGCTGTCAATGAAGAAGCCAGCCCAAACATTGTGACCAAACGCAAGAGCCAGTATAATCGCGAAAGAAAGAAGCACAGAGAGCTTAAGAGTCACAACCATTGCATTCTTAGCTCTGCCTGGATTGCCTGCTCCTAATTCATTTGACACTCTTGTGCTGCCACAATATATGCATGTTTTGTTTCAATGTATGAAACTAATATAGAAAGCATATAATGAAGAACTTGAAGGAATTCAAACTTGCTGGGAGTTTTCGATCTACTAACCTGGCTGCAGCACTAAGGCCATATGTAACCATGTAACCAATTTCTTGTGTATTCACACTGCAGATATAGTTGAACAAATGTTGCTTGAGTAAGGCAGAATGAACATGTTTTAGAAGATGACTAATTCTAAGGAGAAATATATCGAAGCTTACCAGATTGCAAGTAGTGAAGTGGTTTTTGCTGAGTTTGGCATCAGTCCTCCCATGAACACAAGAATCTCAAAAGCCCATTCCTCCAAACTAGAAACACAAATAAATAACTAAAATGATGGCTTCATGAACATTAAATATAAAGATAGAGGATAAATGTTCAGATGTCACAAAGTGTGCTTTATGTTGTCATACTATTAATCCGATATATATCGATCATGTAGAAGTTTGTCTCAATGTACATGTGTATTTAGCTATATATAACATGTTAGATATTTGGCAAGAGAACATTACTTGATATGAAAATAAATTTATTTTAAGGATTGCACGCTTACCATTCCATTGTTGCAGAAGGGAGGGCAAGTTTTAAGCCAGTGAGGATATGATTGAACGATTCTATCGAAAATCCTTCCCATGTACGCTCAAAACTCTTTGTATAATTAACATTGAAGGCCATCATAAGAACAGATATCCATAGAGAAATTGAGGCTGCAAGTGGAGCTCCCTTGAAACCAAGAGCCGTCCAATGTACCAAAACATAAGTAATGCCAATATGAATAACAAAGGCAATCCCTGAGAAGACCATTGGCATGACATATACAGATTGTGTCTGATGAAATCTCAAGATGTTTTGGAGGAATCCATATGCAAATAGTCCGGGGAACAGAAATTTCAAAAAAATGGCAGCATATTTTGAAATTTGAGGATCTTGATGGAGTAAAATTAGTATGGGCTCTGTATAGAACCAGATTATAGATATGATGAAACAGAAGAGGAAAGATACGATGCAAGAAGCTTGTAGATAAATCCCCAACATTCTGTACGACTTTGCACCAAAGCCTTGCCCACAAAGTGTCTCAAGAGCTCCACTTAACCCAACCTAAACAGATAAAAGATAGACAAGAGATACAATAGTGTTATTTGACTTTATGTTACGTCATCAAAAGATACAATATTACAAACTGTCTGACAAGAACATTTTCCAATGTGACTGAGAAATTACCACGAACGCAAAACCGGTAACATTGGCCCATGAATTGGCCAGAGTTGCACCAGCCAACTGAAGCTCACCAAGGTGGCCAGCAAACATGACTGAGACCAATGGGATCAAGGAGAAGAACACATTGGTGAGAATTGTTGGCAGTGAAAAGTAGACCTGTACTTTGGCCTCCTCAACATCTAACAGTTTGTTCCACCACCTTCTTTTTGATCCTTCTTCTCCAAGCCCATCTGCCTAGCTACAATATGGGTACATTAGTAATGTCTTAAAAATTCATTTTTTGTGCAAATTTTGTTCTTAATATCCAATCAAAAAGATAGGCCTAATAGAATTGATTTGCAAGAAAATGGTAGAAAAGAAAAATTAACAATAAACAAAGTAACACCAAAGAAAGGTCGAATCTCTCACCTTCAGCGATCATTTTCTCCGCAACCTAGAAGACGAATAATAGAGATTGTAAAAAATGAACTTATAAATAAAGATAAATCAACAATAAACTAAGAAGATAAAAATAGTACCAATTTGTTTTTAAATAAAAACTCAATGACAAAGAGGTCTTAATTAGGAATTCATATGGCGGATGATAAACATATATAGTGTGAGCCATTGCACTATCATAATTAAATTAAGTAGAGTACAACGAACAAGAAGAGACTTGTTTTCTGATCAAGAATTCAATCATGGATACTTTTTGGGTATGTATTTCTTCTATTGGTGAAATATTTAGGTATGTACTTCAATCATAAACTTTCAAGTTTGAATCCCATCTCTACATATGAATTTAGTCCACTACTTTATCCATACTGTTTGGTAAAGTTCCTAACTCAAAAATAAAATAAAAATACATGAAATGTTTTTAGGATTATGAATAGATTAGATCCTACCCTAATTTACCCAAAAGAAAAAAAAAAACAACTCAAAACCATACATGATATGTTTGTGCAATTTATGCACTGCATTATTCCATGCATGTGATTGTGTGTGCGCACAACCAGAAAAAGAAAAAGAAAAAATTACTGGGAAACGATCGAAAATATACAATACCTGTTTTTTTGCCTCGTCCACGTCCAAGTACGCTTTCTTCCATGACCGCCTGTTTCTTTGTGTTCCTTCTTCTCCATGACTATCTGCCTCTAATAAGGCCGTAGTAATATATCTATCTGAACTTTCGGAATCTGCTAACATCTCCATCTTCCTTCTCTTCTTTCTTTTCGGGTTTTTAGAGCGGAATCTTGAATAATACTAATGAAAAGTTAAAATAATGTCGTGTACATAGACACAATATCAACACTAAGATCAGCAAGATCCTTGTTGGAAATAGAAGATCAGCAAGATCCTGCTTCTATATAAAAACACAAATGTTTTCTATACATTTTATTTTAGAAAAATTAGGTATTTGACATAATTATCCTTACTAATTAGTATTTGAGACAAACAGTATTTCTGTTTTGGTTTTAATACCTAGAAATTGAATTTTGTTTTGGATTTAGCTAGAGGAGGCCCAGATTCATTGGCCCACCTTACATTAATCACTAAAAAGACAATTATACCTTTTTTTGTTTAAAAGCCTGACCCAAATTCGTTGGTTTCCCTTTTTGTTGATCAGTCCCGATCTCTTGGACCACAAGAGTTCAAGAGATCGTGGTCACCCACTGTTGGATATTAATTCAATGGTTTTAAAAACTTTCTTAAAATGAGTGCAAGAATGAGTGAACCGTTGGATGTGACTACAAATCTCATGGACTCATATAGTCCAAGAGATCGTCAATCCAAGATCAAGAGACCGATCTGCGATGGAATTCTAAAGCTGCTTGACTCGTGGCTCATCCCTTCGGCCTTCACCGGCCGAAGTCAACCAACCTAGTTTGCAATTTCTCAGTTTGACTGAGTTTACTAATCAATTGACTTGTGAATTAATGGGTTTTGCGGATTCTGAGGATGATCAGTCGTCTTTGTGATTGATATGGATCCTTAAAACGTTTCATTGGCATTAATTGTTTGAATTGGATCTGTTGGCAGACGCAGGATTTACAGGAAACACAGAAACGATTTTGGTTTTCGTAATTGTTATACTTTCTAGAAAGAAGAGATGCATATTTTATTTGCAAAAATGGTTTTTGTGATATGAGCTAAGTTGACGTTTAGTCCTAATTTCCTTGGCGGTCTAACTATGAAGTGGTGATACGAGTTAATTTGTCTGTAGATTTGCCAGTTTAATCTTCTTCTGGAAACAGCTTATGTTCTAGTCAGATTGCTGCATCCTGTCTCATTTTATTGTTTTGACAGTTGGCTTATTCTAGTACCTTTCTGTGCTTTTGAAGATCATGATAATGTCTACATGGTAATGGAGTAAGTCCTGATCACTGCATTTTTTTTTTGGACTCATGTGATTGTGCAAACTTGTCTTGACCTTCTTTCTTATGGATTTCTTAACTTCACCTGTTGTACTTTTTAGATTATGTGAAGGAGGGGAGCTCTTAGATAGGATACTTGCAATGTATTTCTTCTGGTGCCTATTTGATTTGAATGCACGTGTCTGGAACTTGATACGTTTTGGTTGTTCTTGATGGACAGGGAAATAGGAAAGTCATGGAAAAATGGTTGGTAATCCAACAGCAACTGGTGCCCTATCATATTAAGGATATTCTAATTCCTTTCTTCAGGGGTGGGAAATACACGGAGGATGATGCAAGGACCGTCATGATACATATATTAAATGTTGTTGCGTTTTGCCACCTTCAAGGCGTGATGCATCGGGATCTTAAACCTGAGGTAGGATATATGTCCTCTGGAGTTGTAACTTGCATTCATTTCATAACTGCATTTTTTCTTCAAGCATTCAGTTGTTGTTTGTAACTTGCTTTCATTTCACATTCATGTATACTAATCTAAGTGTATCTTGTTCATAATTTCTGTTTTCGTCAAAGGATGAGGATTCGCAGTTGAAGGCTATAGACTTTGGCTTGTCAGATTTTGTCGAACCAGGTTGGTCGTCAAAGGTATGTTGTCATTCATCACTTCACACTTTTGATCCATATAATTTGCATGCATTTGATGTCTACTTGATTTTTTGTCCGTAATTTTACCAAAAATTTCATTTGAATTTTGTTTATTTTGTAAATACGAGTCTTTGAATATTAGGATTTAGATCAATTTGCCCTAGGCGAGTACTTGGAAATTGAATGTCAAATTGTGTTTTTTGTTCAATTTTATGAACGAATCCAAAATATGGAGCTGGCACACACAATATGTTTCAAAGGGTCCCTAATATTGAAATTCTTATCAAGTTTTGGTTTAGCTTTTTGGTGCATGGGTTTGAACTTTTTGATTTGGAAATGGTATTGCAAAACTACATTGTATAGGTTCTGCATTGTAGTTTTGCACAAACTACATTGTAGTTTTCATTTAATTACAATTGGATTTTGTTATTTCATTGGCCTTCAACCTCACCAATTTGAAGAGTAGAGGCTACCCAGATGAGGAATTTGGTGGGCAAGAGAAGAATAGAACTACCCAAGACCAAGGGAACTCAAAATTGGACTTTTGGAAATTGCAATGCAGTTCCAGAAACAAAGTATTTTACCAACATATCTTGAATATAAAAAAAATGATGTTTTGTTTTGTTTAACTCTAGAGCTGAGCATTTTTGCCCAAACTCAGAATTGCAGTTTCCATTTTTGTATTCCAGTTTCCATTTATGCATTGCAGTTTCCATTTTTGTATTGTAGTTTCCGTTTATGCATTACAATTTCCACTTCTACATTGCAGTTTCCGTTTCTGCATCGTAGTTTCCATTTTAGTACTTTCATCTTGGTTCCTCCATTTTGTTTCAATAAAATTTATTTTTGTTTTTGTAGCTATTTTCGTTTTATGTTTTTGACGTTAGATGACTCCTACTTGTGGTCGAGCGAGTACAACTACTTGTTAGTCCGACGTCCGAGCCCATTAGAGTAGAGACACTCGCCTAATCCCTGACGACTTAGCCCGGTTTTTGTACTTGTTACGTTCCATAATCAATAAATACTACCGCCTTTAATAAATAAATAAAAACATAATTGATATCTTGTATTTTTGTTGCAGTTTCTGTTTTTATTTGCAGTTTTTGTGTGAATAAGTGGTGAAATGATTTTTTCATTTATTTAAAAAAACCGTTGATTGTTTATATAAATATTGTATAATTGAATAAATATTACAAAATCAAGTTTGGTGTAGTGGTTTGTGAGCGAGCCTTTCTCCTTTGAGGGTGAAGGTTCAAGTCCCTTAAATAAATGACACAAAATCTTTTTCTTTTTTTTAAGGTTCGAGTCCCTTATGCTAATTAGATGAAATTGTATTCCTATCTTCCAAATTAGTAAACTATATTGTGGTTTAAAACTAAAGCTCCCTTTTATTTTTCTGTAAGGTTTTCTATACGAATTCCTTTCTATACATACCGCTTTTACTCAATAAGATACTCTAGCCTACAGTTATTTATTTATTGTGACACTAATATCATCAATCAAGGATAATTAGCCACACGTATATACTGTCATCATAAATTAATAACAAATTTACATCTTTATATGGGACTCGTTTCAAAGGGCTGGTTGCTGAAACTCCAAGAGTGCAACCAGAAGCTGCGCCTTCTGCACCCCATCACCAACCGCCAATTGAGAGAGAGAGAGAGAGAGAGAGAGAGAGAGAGAGAGAGAGAGAGAGAGAGATTCTTACTATCTTGAAATTTTGAGAGAAATTCTTGTTTGATAGTATCTTAGATTGAGAAATATTATAAGTGTTGAAATGATTTTTTTTTAACCGTTGATTGTTTATATAAATATTGTATAACTGAATAAATATTACAAAATGAAGTTTGGTGTAGTGGTTTGTGAGTGAGCCTTCCTCCTTTGAGGGTGAAGGCTCGAGTCCCTTGCTGGAACTCCAAGAGTGCAACCAGAAGCTGCGCCTTCTGCACCCGATCACCAACCGCCAATTGAGGTGTGGAGAGAGAGAGAGAGAGAGAGAGAGAGAGAGAGAGAGAAATTCTGACTATCTTGAAATTTTAGGGAAATTCTTGTTTGATAGTATCTTAGATTGAGAAATAAATGGAGAAATTGGAGGAATCTTTTCCATTGACAAGGAGGGTCTTATTAAAGCAAGAATATATATTTTCCAATTTTCAGTATCAGTAAAGTTTGCATGCTTGTAGTAAAAGTTATTCTGCTTATGAATGGTGGACGTCGTTATTGTTTGACTGGAAAGTCAATAGGCAAGCAAGTCAGATAATAAATAAGGTAATGAGTTGCAAGGAGTATTATGACCATATCAATATCTCAAACTCCATATCTACACCAATATATTCCTAGTATCTGTGCACCTTTTCTTTTCTTTTTTTCCTGTCTGACAAAGTTCAAACATACGCCTTGGTAATCGACTAACCTTTGGTTTAACGATAGTAGTCTCTCTCTCTCAACAAAAAAAAAATTGGTACGTAGTAGTCTCATTCACATGGTTTGAGGAGATGAGTTCTATTCACGTGGATACAATGACAATGTATTTGTGATTAGTTTTATACCTAATTTGGTTCGCCCCGTTTTGTACACCATTATAACAAACTGGCTCAGCTCCATTAATGGACCATGCTAATTTTCCTGAGATCCCGCCTTAAAGGCTAGTTAATTTCTTTATTGCCTATAATTGCAATTGGCAGTTTTTCCTTTGCGATTTCATCTTTATTGCCAACATATAGAGATCTGTCCTTGAGAAATTACTCATTTTGATATTTGATGAATGATGACTAAAAAGTGGAGTATATACATAGTATTCTAATATTCTATGTATTATTCATGGCACTTTTTAGCCATCATTTATTTATCAAATATTCACTCCAACCAATAGGGGGAAAAGTTCTTCCTCGGCTTCAGACTTCCATAGCTTTCAGAAAAGCTTTCACAACCTGCGCATCATAGTGTGATGATAGAGTTGCTTTCTTCATAAAGCTTCCATAGCTTTAAGTTCGGGAACATCCCATTTCAGGTTTGCATCTTCCTACAAAATAAAGTTGCTTTCTTCTTTCTTTTCCTTATCTTCTGCATCCCGCTGGTGGCTTGGGGGTGTTTGTTTGTTTTCTTTTTGCACAATTTTGAAATGTTTTCTTCATGGAGATGAAAACATAAGTTGTCTCTTCCTTCTGTGCTAGCTAGACGACACCATAGTGCATATGTAGATGCCAAAATTTCATGTGAATTGAAAAAAGCCTCTCTCTCTCTCTGGTTTCTCTCCCCCCTACATCATTTGAGAGACGTTCTTTACCTTTCACAATATGGGAGAAGCTCACCAGCTGCAACTCAGCATCATGGGTACGTATGCCACTTATTCATTTACTTACTGGCTTTTATTTTACTTTCTTATTTAGATAATTGAAGTAGAGGTCTATTCTGTGCATGCTTTGATATGAAATCAGCTGTGAAAGCAAGGCTATAGCACGAGTAAATCATTGACTATAAAATCTGGTTATAGAAAAAGGCTCCATTTGGATTAAGGGATTCCAAATTCATGAATTTAGGAAATATTATAAGGTAAAATTGTTTGTTAAGACTATTACAATTCAAATATGCAAAGATTTTAGATGTGAAAGGAAGGAAGAAAACAGATGAATTTCAAATAATTCATTGCATAAAGTTTCATATGTACTACATCTAGTTATTGCAAATTCATTCAATCTAATTTGGTTCTATTTTCATAGCACATTTAGCCTTATTCTCAAATCCAAATCATTTTTTTCCAAATCCCTCCATCCAAATAAAGCCTTAAAGAATATGTGGTTGCTTGCTTGCTTGGCTTCTGATCATCTTCTGTGTCACCGAACTTATCAATGGATGGTAAGCCCAAGGGAAAATTCCCATGACAGAATTATATGGGATAGAGCTGGTAAACCTTTTCTTGATAAATATAAGAAATAATCATTTGGATTTATTCAATATGTATACATGATCAATCTCATGAGTTACAACAAACAGTACTGATCCTTGCATTTCTGTTCTTATCAGTTCATCATCAGGATGCAAATGGAGCAAACTCCAGAAGCATTCGCAACACATCTGTGCTTCCTCGGGGCAAAAGTTTCAACTGGTGGCTTAGAATGACCCTTTATACATGCCTAGTGCTCTCTGGCCAGTCAGTTGCAACACTCTTGGGAAGATTGTACTTCGACAAAGGCGGCCATAGCAATTGGCTGCAAGCCCTTATGAACCTTGCTGGCTTCCCCATCCTGCTTCCCTACTATTGCATCCCAGCACTTAGCAAAAGAAATAATCCAACCACAAACAGTGTTCAATCGGAACCGCCGCCGTCTACCTTAACCCTTGCATCAGTCTATGTCTCTCTTGGCCTCCTAGTAGCGTTTGGTTGCTTCTTGTATTCTGTAGGGCTATCATACCTTCCTGTGTCCACATATTCCCTCATCTGCGCATCCCAGTTGGCCTTCAATGCACTTTTCTCCTTCTTCCTCAACTCACAGAAGTTCACTCCTTACATTTTCAACGCTCTCTTCCTGCTCACTATCTCCTCCGTCCTCCTAGTGTTTCAAGGCGACTCTGACTCAGGCGCAGACGGAGTAACCTCCAAAGGAAAGTATGTAATTGGTTTCCTATGCACCGTTGCAGCATCAGCCTCGTATGGATTGACGCTTTCCCTAACACAGCTTGCATTCAGGAAGGTTATAAGAAAGGAAACATTTACAGCGGTCATGGACATGATAGTCTATCAGTCACTGATTGCAAGCTGCGCCATCTTCATAGGGCTTTTCGCTAGCGGAGAGTGGAAGGGTTTGAAGAAAGAGATGGGGGAGTATAAATCCGGGAAGGTATCTTATATCATGAACCTAACATGGTCAGCTATAGTATGGCAGCTGTTTGCTATTGGCGGAGTAGGGTTAATTTTTGAGGCATCTTCCCTCTTCTCCAATGTCGTCAGTGCTTTAGGTTTGCCTGTGGTTCCGGTTCTAGCTGTTATCTTCTTCCATGACAAAATGGACCGAATTAAGATAGTGGCCATGGTTTTGGCCATTTGGGGCTTTGTTTCATATCTTTATCAGCACTACCTCGACGATCGAAAGGCCAAGACTGCTGAGAATGAAAATGCCAATGGTGAGGTTTCTACAATTCTCCCACCTTGAAACAAGCTTCTTTCCAGGGCTCAAGCACTAACCGGTTACCGATTATATATACATTTTTCTTTCTAAGTGCCTGAAACATGTTTAGAATTTTAAGGCTCACATCATAGGTAAGTCAGATTTCTACACCTGCGTAACAGGTTTTCTGGTTTTTTTCTTTCTCAATTTTTGTTTTATGTTCTGGTTAAAAGAGCAAAAGCATTTCATTGGAATTTCTACAAGTAGTAGAGTTGTAGAAAGTTTTGTACAATGGAGGAGCGTGAACGGCTATATAATAAGTAACTCCAGTGAAAGATCCTTTTTATTGACCAACTAACTCATACATTAATTGGTAGCTGTGTAAGCTTAAATTTTGAGACGGTGATTCTAAATTTCTAAACTCACAAATAAGTACTGGCCGATTCCCCCAAATGTTTGACGAAATGCTTCAATGTAGCATAGACACAACAATATTTTTGAATTCTACCCCTTAATCCCTCATCACTAGAACAACAAAAGTTTGGAGGCGGTAGATCTTATAAATAATTTCATTTTGGGAGGCAAAAATGGCTCCTAACCCCTAAACCCCTTCAGCCACCACTAGGGATGGCAACACGTCGATTCGGGGCCAAGTATAGCAATACCATACGCGTCTTCACTCCACCCCCAAAAATAATTATCAGGGAATCTCCGTCCCCATCTCTATTGTGGGCTACATTAAACATTAATTTCATTTTAATATATCATTCAACTCAATTACATTTAATTAAGGTCAAAAGTCACTTTTGGTCCCTGTAGTTTGGCACTTCAACCACTTTTCACCCTGTAGTTTCAATTTCGTCACTTTTAACCCTGTAGTTTCATATTTGAAGCAATTCAAGGATATGTTAAAATTTCTGTTAATTTCTTTAACGAAGTAAACATGTGCCCCTCACGTGGAGGGGCAATTTTGTCAATCCAAAGCAGCTTGTCTCTTACTCTTCCCTAGGGCGCGCAAAATTGGCCATTTTGAAGCAGAGTAGGATTAGGGCTCTTAAAAATTTAGTGGAATTCATCTGGGCTTTCGATTAAGTGCAACGAGAGGGTGCGAAAAAACTACCAAAACTTCAATAGGGTTTAGGGAGGTGAAGTCGATGGAGGTGAAGAAGAGAATCAAGTTGGCAATTTGAAGAGGCAATAGGGGCACAGGTGACTTCTTTTCAGCCATTCAACAATGCAATCTTTATGGTAAAGATGAGAGCAGGGCATGAGCACAACCTCCAACCCTGCAGAGAACTCTTCCAAACAGATGCTACATTCCTTTGTCACGCTCAAATTGTCAATCTTGACCTTCTTGAGCCCCGCAATGGAGGATTTAGCAGTCGGGACTGGATTAAATACTTGCCCAGATTCCATTATAGGCTATAGCCCTCTCAATTTGGTTACGGTCATCAAAAGGTGTCACAACAAGAACAGCCAAAACCAATGGGACTATTATGGGTCCAGCATTTACAGGCTCCTGGGTGACGTCCATAGCAAAAGAATGAACTTCAAGCAGCAGGACATGAACAAAGAAGGATTCTTGAATTGAGTTCAAGGGTATGTTCAAATCCTGAGGGATGCACAATTTGAGTTGATGGGTGAAGTCTAAGTGGAAGATGAAACAGTCGCAAGCGAGGAGATGGGTTGTGGGCAAAACTTGGTTTTGTCGTTCAACTTGAGAGATTGAGTATTGGTAGATGGTCTCCATGTTCAGCAGCACAGAGAGCTCAAAAACTGTGAAGAAAAGTGAAAGGGGTCTTTCTAAAAAGTTTTGGGAAATTTTTTTCTGTTTTTTTATCGAGGTTGTGAAACGAATGAGCGAAGCGAATCAACAAGCTTTTACATGAGGCTTTGGAGTGACAAAATTGCCCCTCCACCTGAGAGGCACATGCTTACTCCGTTAAAGAAATTAACAGAAATTTTAATATGTCCTTAAATTGCTTCAAATATGAAACTACAGGGTTAAAAGTGACGAAATTGAAACTACAAGGTCAAAAGTGGTTGAAGTGTCAAACTACAGGGACCAAAAGTAACTTTTGGCCTTTAATTAATTCAACTCAACTACTCACAATCATCTTAATATTATACTGTCCCAGCCTAGGAATATTTAAAATTCAAAGATACATGCCCTCGATTTTCCCTTGTTAGAGCTGGGGACCTGACGTGACTTGAAGGGGAATTTTGTCATCCCTAACTTTACTCTTATAATAATGCATAATAATACAATAATGCATAATAAGTCTGGCCTAAATTAAAACTACTATGTTAATTTAATAATAATTCAAAAAAAAATTAATAAAATATATTATTTTAATCGCTGTATTCTTGCCATACTCATATATTAGTATTTAGAATTTAATGTATCGTTGTATCACATCGTATCGGCGTATCTATATACCAGTACCAGTGCAAAGTTGAAATCATTCATCCCAAATTCCTAAAGATATTTGATTTTCATGGTATAGTTTTTTTTTGGTCAAGGGATTCATGGTATAGTTAGGGAAAGAAGAAAAGAAAAAAACTCTTTCCCCTCTCCCTGTTTTTCTTATCATCTCCCCAGTTAAAGATAGGGCAAAGGAAAGAAGAAAGAAAAACAAAGACGCTTTCCTTGTCCTACCCTCTCTCTCTCTATCCTTGTTTGCTCCCTTTCTCTCTGTATGTTTTGTGTTTTTCAAGATTTCATCTATTTTAACCACCACCATTTCTATCGATTGTTTTGTTGGGTTTCATCTTTTTTGGTGACTCCAGCCGGGGAACTACAAGAAGTGGTGTGGTTCTTGCACAAAAGTATAATTGATAAGAGCAGTAATTGTCAGTTTTATTGTGCAAGGATATACAATTCGTTGGGTGGCAATTGATTTAGTCAAGAAGTGAAAAATATTTTTGAATGAACTTCCGATTGTTGTTTCTAAAGACTGCCCTTAATGGGTTTCTTATCACCACTGTTTGGGTTCATTTTGTTGGCATAGACAATTGTTCCATCTCGTTGTGTTGTTGCGCAGTTTTTGGTCTGTCACATTTTTACTATCAATTGGTTTTGTTGTGTTCTTTTTTTGGTGGCATTTATGCAGGAAGTGGTGTGGCTGTTGTATAGAAGTATGATCGGTCTTAGAGCAGTTATTGATGGTTTATTTGTGGAGAGATACAATCGTTGGTTTACATATATATATAGACGACAGCGGAATCAAGATCGAAGAAGAAGAAGCGTTAGCCTTGTGGCTCTTGATACCGTGAAAACATTAAAGAGAATGAGAACCTGAGAGAATTGAAGAATAAAATTTTGTTTTCTATTTCTGTTTCTTGCTAAAGTAATCAATTACCAGCTTACACGATTCTTATGTATTGTTACATTGTAATCTTCTCGACTAAGCAATCTAACTAACTCAACAAATCACGACATGACACTTGTCATCTTATAATAGGTACAAGTGCCTTTATATCATATCAAGAGAATGGTGAAACATTCAAAATACCAAAAAATGCCCTTTGTTAATTCAAACATTAAGAATTGAAATTATTAATTAAATGAAGATAATATGGTAAATTCATATTTTATATATTAAAAAAATTAAAATTAAAAACAAAATCAGATAATATGTCATACTTTTATGGAACATAACTACCCATGTTATCTTTTCTTAATTCTAAAAAAAAAAATTAAAAAAAAAAAAACCAATTGGCACATGCATGTTTTATAACACCGATCTTTCCTCTTCTTTTTCCTTTTTCTCTTTTCTCTTCTCTCCTTCTTCCTTCTCCTCCTTTTCTCTTCTTTTCTTCTTCCTATTTCTCCTGTCCCTTTTCTCTCTTTCTTTCTCTTTTTTCTTTTTCCTTTCTCTTTTTTCTTTTTCTTTTTTCTTTTTCCTTTCTCTTTTTTCTTTTTCCTTCTCTTTTGTTTATCTCCTCTCCTTTTCATTTTTCTTTGTTTCTCTCCTTTTTAATTTTTCTCTTTGTTTTGTTTTTCCTCTTATTTTGTTTTTCCTCCTTGTTTGCAAGGGCAAAATCATGAATTTTTCAACGAGTGGGTTAGCTACATTTATTAGCTAAAAATATAATGATCATTGTTTTTGTACTTACAATTTCTATATTTTTTGTAGAATTAAAAGTATACATTAAATCATGTAAACCACGTTAGTTCATAGTTCAATTGACTAATTTTCAATATTTAAAAAAATTATTTGGATACAAGTGATATTGAGGGAGGGAAAATCGGACCTTAGACAATGGTAAATAGTCTTAATTATTTGAGCTACAAACCCCTTACAATTTTGAATTAGCTTTAACTTCAAACAAATACATATTAATTTGCAACCAAAATTATCAAAATGGAAATATGTTCAACAACAAAATTGAAAGTGTACATATTTTAATATGTATTTTTATTGTTGCCATGCAACTAAATTCATACATAATTAGATTTTTTTTTTTTTTTTTACTTTAATAGGTTAATAGATATTGTGCTATATTTGAAATAAGGCAAATATATAGGTTTAATATCTTTTTTACCCAAAGACCTCACTGGGCTACATCCCACTATAGCCGTTGTGGTTGTTCCGCCCATGCTTGTTTGTTTCTCTCTACTTCTCTTTTTTCTCTCTTTCCTCCGGTGGCTGTCGTAGATCATGGATTTCGTTGCTGAACATTGCAATTGTGTTCGAGTTGTTGGCCTTCACGGCCACATCATTTTTAGATGCATGTTGACGTTGGCAATGCTTTGTTAGTTGCAAGTTTCTAGTGTTGCCAACGTTTTGTTGATGTGTAGATTGAAGGGATGTACAGGCTTTCTATTCTTTCTTCTTTTTTCTTATTGTTTCTCTTTGAGTTGTTCAGGCACGAGTCTTATATTTAAAGATCACGCATTTGTCAAGTCTCTCATGCTAGGTTTTGGATAAGTGTTATATTTATACACTTTTATGGTGCTTATTATTTTTTAATAAAGCATCTATTCCAGGAAAAAAAAAAAAAAAAAAGGCGCTTCTGAGGTGAAATTTTAGAGAAATGATAAAATGATATTGAAGTATGGCCATTTGATATAACTAGGGATGACAATAATACCCGTCGGGTCGGGTCCCCGTCGGGTCCCCGACCCTAACGGGGGGAGTTTTCGGGGGGAAATCGGGGACGGGTACGGGGATCCCCGAATTTGCAAAATCCCCGACCGGGGATGGGCCGGGGATGGTATTGTCATCCCCATCCCCGAACCCGGCCCGATAAGTAATATATTTATTTATAATTAATATATATATTAATATAATATAATAAACAAATTTAAAGTTACCCTTGAAAAGCAATATTTTTTTATTTTTAGCCATTGGTGAGCTTAGCCATTGATAACATTTTGAGAACATGAGTTATTTATTTTGTGATGTATTAATTATTATGTATAGATGATGAACATGAGTTATTTATTTTGTGATGTATTAATTATTATGTATGGATGATGAAGAACATGAGTTATTTATTTTATTTTATGGAATTATGTGATATTTTTAATATTGAAAATTAATTATTATTTTAATCGCCGTGTCCGTGTCCTAATTTTTTGAAAGATTTGGATTGAGAAATTATTTCAAGTTTTGTGTCCTTTGCTTTGTTGATTAATTATTTTAACAAGAAATATCTTGTGGTGGTTGCTTTTAAAATTTCACAATGATGTGACT
This sequence comes from Prunus salicina, assembly GCA_020226455.1. Taxonomy (NCBI): domain Eukaryota; kingdom Viridiplantae; phylum Streptophyta; class Magnoliopsida; order Rosales; family Rosaceae; genus Prunus; species Prunus salicina. Next base: position 17,515,602 of record CM035345.1, on the reverse strand, counting down.
ATGCTTTAGAAAATTATTTTAACAAGAAATATCTTATTAAAAATCGGGGATTGGGGCGGGTATGGAAGGCACTTCCCCGACGGGGACGGGGACGGGGATTCCCCGAAAAGCCTAAACCGGAGATTGGGGCGGGGACGGGGACGGGGATGGAGAGCGGGGACGGGGATGGTATTGCCATACCCGGCCCCTAACCGGCCCGTTGCCATCCCTAGATATAACTTGTGCGGGTGTTATAATGTGAGTGAACAACATAATTAATATTTTTTATTTAAAAAATAATATCAATAGATATCTAATTATATTATAACACGTGGTAGTACTAGAGTATAATTACTCGAAATTTTATCCCAAAACCCCACATTTACCCTCTCTTTTTTTCTTTTTTTTTGGGACAGACATTTACCGCTGTTGATGTGCAAATTCAAGGGATGTATAGGCTTCTTATTCTTTCTTCTTTTTTCTTATTGTTTCCCTTTGAGTTGTTCAGGCATTTGTCTTTTATTTAAAGATCACGCATTTGTTCATGTCTCACATGCTAGGTTTTGGATAGTATTGTTGTTTAAGTGTTATATTTATACACTTTTATGGTGCTTATTATTTTTTAATAAATCATCTATTCCAAAAAGGAAAAAAAGAAAAAAGAAAGGCGCTTCTAAGGTGAAATTTTAGAGAACTGATAAAATGGTATTGAAGTACGGCCATTTGATATAACTTGTGTAGGTGTTATAATGTGAGTGAACAACATAATTAATATTTTTTATTTAAAAAAATAATATTAATAGATATCTATTTATATTATAGTACGTGGTAGTACTAGAGTATAATTACTCGAAATTTTATCCCAAAACCCCACATTTACCCTCTTTTTTTTTTGGAGTTTCACTAAAACACCCAAAATGGGTATTGAAATTATAAAAAAAAACCCGAGCACTATTTAAACATATAAACACACCCAAAACCCATCATTACACACACTCAAAACCCATTTATAAACACACCCAAAAAGTTGACTTTGGAGTTAATTTTGGGTGTGTTTCTATGTTTAAATAGTGCTTGAGTTTTTTTATAAATACATGTCTAGGATTGGGTTTATTTATAAATTTGTATTTTTTTCTTTTTTTTTTGGGACAGACATTTAGGCCCCGTTTGGTTCATGGGAAAGGAGACTTGGGAATGAGAATTTAATTGCTTTCCCATGTTTGGTAAGTCCAGGCATGGGAAATGGTTTCCTGGTATATGGGAAAGTAGGGGGGAAAGTGAAACCCTCCTCTTAACTTGGGTTTTGTTTTCCCTCTTCATGGGAAAGTTTGGGAAAATGAGCTAACATTCAATGCACAATTTTCATGACTATTTTGTCCCTATGAACAATTTATAATTACAACGTATCATTAAATGCATTCTTTTTTTATTTGATTTAATATGGGTATAATTGGAAAATTATACAAACTTTGTTTTCTATTCCTACTCAAAACAAACATGGGAAAGGAAACAAAAATGAAACAAAGTGAAATCTCCCGGTTACTTTCCCGACATTACCAAACATGGGAAAGGAATCTTTCATTCCCATTCCTTGGAAAATGACATAGGAAATGTTTTCCCCTCAAATCCATTCCGTGAACCAAACGGGGCCTTACCGCTGTTGTTCCTCTTTGATCGGCACACCTTTTGCGCCTTTACAAGTTTCCCCAAATCATCAAACTTCCCCGAGTCAACAACCGTCAAAATCTTTCACTCGTCTTCTTCGCAAAGCACAAGCACAGCCCTAGCCCTAGCCATGGCTATCAGCATCACAGACTACGAATTCAATTGCAACACCCACGACCTCTACAGAGTAGATTTCTTCGATGACAATATCGAAACCCTAGTCACGCACACTCCGGCCAAGGTGAGGTCTTGGATCCAGAAAATCAAATACATACACCGTTTCCGGCTCCACGAACTCATCGTCGGCCTCGACGTTGAGTGGCGCCCATCCTTCACCCAAGGCGTCACCAACCCTGTAGCAACCCTGCAACTATGCGTCGGCCACAATTGCCTCATTTTTCAGCTCTGCTACTGCGATCGGATCCCCAAGTGCCTTTTCGACTTTCTTGCGAATCCGAGCTTTACCTTTGTGGGCGTCGGGGTAGGGCAAGATGTTCGAAAGCTGGCGGATGATTATGGCCTGGAGGTAGCGAATTCTGTGGATCTTAGGGTTTTGGAGGCGAGGCGCTACGGGTTGGACCCGCCCCGGAGCGTGAGCCTGAAGGACATGGCATCGGAGGTTCTAGGACAGGAGTTTCAGAAGCCGAAGAGTATTACTATGAGTCACTGGGACAAGCCATACCTCTCCCCTGCGCAAGTCAAGTATGCTTGTGTTGATGCCTTTGTTTCTTTCGAAATTGGCAGGGTCTTGATGGCAGCAGAGGACTAAATAAAACATGTGGGCTGCACAGTTTCTTATTTTCTTTGTCTTTCCCTTTTGGGTAAGGATGATGAACAATTGATAAATAATTTAGGTTTGCTTACTTAATGCATATGTGTGTGTCGTGCTAACTTCCTATATAAGTATGTAAATGTTCTTTTTAATTTTTAATTTTTCTTTGATGTCAAAATCTTAGACCTCTGTTCTTATATGGTTGGTTCCCAAGTTTGGGAATTTTTGAGTGGTACATGTGTAGCTTTTGAGTCAATGCCGTATTCTAGTTAGTTTTTTGATATTTTCCGTATCCCCTTGTCCCCGTGTCCGTGCAACATAGGCTACGTGTCCGTGCAACATAGGCTTTGACAGTATGGTTTTTGTGTGTTCTTTTGAAATATTTTCATGTGAAACTCTTAGGTCTCTCTTATGTTTCTGAAATTTGGGCAGCCTTTCAATTTTAAGGAAATTTGTATTAGCAAGGTTTTAATCCAGGTTTAAAAGGTTAGACCATTATTTGGCTCGTTTTGCCAAACAATGGCTGTTCCCAGTGGAGAGTGGAAGGGTTTAGAGAAAGAGATAATTGAACAGAAAGAGATAATTGAACCATAGGTCTTTTCTGTGCATGCTTGGACATGAAATTACTTGGTTTCTTATCATCTTAGCCTAAGGGTAAAATCCCATGGCAGAGTTTTTTGTGCAAATATTTTTGTATCTGGGATAGAGCTGGTAAACATTTTCTTGATAAACATAAGCAATAGAAGCATTCATTTGTTCAATATGTAGAGATGATCAATCTCATATAAGTTGCAGTTAACAGAACTGATCCTTGCATTATTGCCATTCTCATCAGTTCATATCAGGAAGCAAATGGAGCAAACTCCCAAGGCCTTCCCAGTCTCTGTCTCTCTTGCCCTCCTAGTAGCATTTGGTTGCTTCCTGTATTCTCTCTCTAGGACTATCTTACCTTCATGTGTCCACATGTTCCCTCACCTGCACATTCCAGTTGGCCTTCAATGCGCTTTTCTCCCTTCTTCCTCAACTCACAGAAGTTCACTCCTTACATTTTCAACGCTCTCGTCCTGCTCACCATCTCCTCTGTCCTCCTTGTGTTTCAAGGCGACTCCGACTCTGCAGACGCAGCTGGAGTAGCCTTCAACTAGTTTTGAATGCACCGTTGCGGCCTCAGCGTAGTATAGATTGACTCTTTCCCTAACATAGCTTGCATTCAGAAAGGTTATAAGAAAGGAAACGTTTACAGCAGTCATGGACGTGATAGTCTGTCAGTCATTGGTTGCAAGCTTTGCTATCTTGGTAGGACTTTTGGTCAGTGGAGAGTGGAAGGGTTTAAAGAAATAGATGGGGGAGTAGCCCTGGGCACGGTTCGGGTCGGGTCCAATTTTGGGCGACCCGAGAGCCTGAACCGAAGGAGAGGTCGGGTCGCGGTTCGGATCGGGTCCAAGAAGAAACCCGAAAATGGGTCGGGTCTCGGTTCTTAGTCGGGTCTCGGGTCGGTTCAGGTTTTTTTCGGTTTGGGCCTGAGCCCATTTTTACATTTTAAAAAGCCCAAATAGTATTTTTTTTCCAGCAAAAAAAAAAGGCAAAATCAAATTTTTTTAGCAAAATAAAGCCCAAATCAGATTCATTTTCAACCCCAAAACCCTTTTTTTGTTGTCAAATTGGCAAAACCTATTCAATTCTTATGAATAAGCCCAAAACACTTTTTACTTAACTTTCAAAACTTGAAATTATGTAAATTCAACCTATAAAAATTCATCATTCCAATCTAAGTTTCTAAACTAAATAAATCTCACATACACACATTCAACCAAGTAACCAAGGAAAAGAAATAAAATATAATCTCTTACAAACCATTACAAAAAATAATACACAAACCAAATTAAACTTATGAAATTAAATATTACAACCCATCACAAAAATACAAATGAAGATAACATCCTTGCCAAAAACCTTCTACATCCATTCTTCCCAAAGCCTTAACAAAGTAACCTACACAACACTTAAAAGAATTAACACAAAGTCTCACCATCAACAAATCATAATTAACATAAGATGCAAGAAAAATACCTTCCAACATATCTTAATCGCACTAAGAAGGGAGAGTCTTATTCAAATTTGTCGTGGATGTTTTACTCCCCATTTCTACAAAATATAATAAAATAAATCAAACCAATTTGAGTTAGAACACATAAAAATAAGAAAATAATTGGATTCAACCGAGAAGGTGAGGACCTCACAAACTTGACCGCATTACGGATTGCCACAATTGAGCTTTCTAATCTCTTCAAACCCTCCTTAACTATCAAGTTGATTATATGAGCACTACACCTCATATGCATGTGAACTCCTCCTAACACACTATTCGAATCTTTCCACCCATTTATTTTCTTCCTCACATATTCAATTGCCTTAGTATTGGCAGCTGCATTATCTGCAGTAATTGTGAGTATCTTCTCATGTCCCCAATCAATCAAGCAATTTTCAAGCAATTTCCCAATGCTCTCCCACTTATGACTATCAATTACACAAAAATTTAGGATCCTTTTGTGCATTTTATAGTCGGAATCCACAAAGTGGGCAGTCAACACCATGTAATTCACATTTTGAACCGATGTCCAAGTATCGGTTGTAAGACATATTCTATGTGAACGAATGTCAACTTTCAACTTCTCCTTCATTTTTGTGTACATCTCTAGAAATCTTCTTCCAAGAGTTCTACGAGAGGGTGGATTAAATTGTGGGCATGCAACACTACAAAATTCCCTAAACCCTTCACTCTCAACAAAGCTAAAAGATAACTCATCTCGAACCACCATCCTAATACAAGCATCCAAACAATCCCCTTTGTTAAACTTCCTAGAAACAAGAGCATTACCCTTGGATGCATCAAATGCGAGCGTCCGTGTGCTATTATCCTTGTGCCTATAAGGATAGTGCAAGCATTGTTTGTTTAGATGCTTCCACATATTGCTAGTCCCATTTTTCTTCGTATCACTAGCATAAGTAGCACCACAATACTTGCACTTAGCCCTTTTTTCAATTTCTTTTCTTTTAGTCCCATCTACCCCTTTCAAATCCAATACCAAATCATACTTTTCAAAGTGTTCCCACACATCACTATCCTTCTTACAACGTTTCCTTTTCTCGGTACTAGGTTCTAATGGTGTTGGATTTTGTGATGCTGTTGTACCTCCAGGAGGTACAACAGCATCACTACAAGGTAGAGAATCATCATTCCCATGCATTTGAGCCTCATTAGAAACAGGTTCCTATTCATAAACAAAGTAAAACCATATTTAAACACAGCCAAACAAAGTTTAACTACCCATAAAACATTTAAACTGTCAAAACATATATCCTATCCAACAATCAGACTACAAAAACAGCTTACAAATTACATAATACAAAAACAGACTACAAAAAAGGACTACAAAAACAGATTATAAAAACAGATTATAAAAACAGCTTACAAAAACAGCTTACAAAAACAGGTTACAAAAACAGAAACAAAATTAAACAGATTAGAAAAACAGATTTAAACAGATTAGGAAAACAGATTTCAACATATTATATCCTATCCAACAATCAGACTACAAAAACAGATTTAAACAAATCACAAAAACAGATTAAAACAGAGTACCAAAACAGATTTGAACAGAGTACAAAAACAGGTTAAAACAGAGTAGCAGCAGCAGTGAATATTTACCTCCATTTAAGCAAAATTTTCCAAAATTCCAAAGCTCAGCAACAGCAGCAAGCAACGCTAAACAACTGTGAATGAAATAAAATAAAAAAGGAGAAAAACAAATAAAAGAATTAATGCATTTAATCAATAAGCAGATTCATGCAAAAAAAACATGTTCCTATGCCAAAATTACAGATTCAAGACAACTCAAAGTAAAGTATAACCTTACTGTTCGTGAGCCAACTTTACCGGTAGCACTAGCAACAAATGCTTTAATACGATATCATATCATATTTTAGTGCAAACAGATCATAACTATTAGTACCTGTATGCACCCTCAAGATTTTTGTGTCTCACACGTCCAATTGCTTCCACCTCCACCTTAAACTCCTTCTCAGCTTGACCCCTGATAAGCAAATGCATTACTCACGCGTATAAAAGATAATGAGATACCCAAAATCCAAGGCAGAAAGTACCATCCGTCAATCGGTGTCTGATGCCTACTACATCATGAATTCAAGCTTGACTACAAGCACAAGGAACTTGAAAAAAAGATGGGTTCCTCTTTTTAGTTTTGAGCTTTCCTATTTTAGTAAGGTTCTGCAATTTGAACACCCAAAAATGAAAAGGCCAAAAACTCTCAAATTTTTCATTTTTGCTTATTCATCAACCGAAACAGAGATTTACAAACTAGGAATTCCAATCCATGGCCAATTAAAAAACTAAAATCGAAATGAAACTGAAGAGAGAAGTCTGAGAGAGCGAAAGACAATAGGAGAGAAGCTGACCATCTTCTGTGGAGGGATGGAGGCGGCACGGTGGCTGATCGACTGAGAGTGAGAGGATCCAAGTCCAACTAGAGGCGGCCGAGAGAGAGAGAGGCAAGCAAGTCGTTAGGTCAAAATCGACATGAAGAGGGAAGTATGAGAGAGCGAAAGAGAAGAGGAGAGAAGCTGACCTGCGTGGAGGGATGGAGGCGGCACGGTGGCTGATCGACTGAGAGTGAGAGGATCCACGTCCAACTAGAGGCGGCCGGGAGAGAGAGGAGGCAAGCAAGTCGTTCGTTAGGTCAAAATCGACATGAGGGAAGTATGAGAGAGCGAAAGGAAAGACAAGAGGGAGAGAGTCACGTGTGTGACTCACACGGGAAAAACAAAAAAACCGTGAGGGATCTGCTGCAAGCAGTCTCACGGTAGTCTTTCTCTTGGCCTATCATACGACGCCATGTGTAATTATTATATATATTTAAATAGCTCGGTTCGGTTCAGGTTTTTCGGTTCTAAAAAAATTAGACCCGAAGGCCGAACCGTTGGATTCGGTTCGGTTCGGTTCTGGCGTTGACTTTTTCGGTTCAGTCAAAAAACACCCGTTTTCGGTTCGGTTCGGTTCGGGTTAGTCGGTTTGATCGGTTTATCGGTTTTTATGCCCACCCCTATGGGGGAGTTTTAATCAAGGTTTCTTACGTCATGAACCTCACATAGTCAGCTATATAGCGTGGCAGTTGCTATTTGCGAAGTAGGGTTGATTTTTGAGGCATCTTCCCTCTTCTCCAATGTCGTAGGTACTTTATGTTTGCCTGTGGTTCCAGTTCTACCTGTGATCTTCTTCCATAACAAAATGGACCGAATTAAGGTAGTGGCCATGGTTCTGGCCATTTGGGGCTTTGTTTCAGATCTTTATCAGCACTACCTGGACGATCATATGTCCAAGACTGCTGAGAATGAGAATGCCATATGCGAACGCTGAAGCAGTAACCAGTTAGCGATTTTATACTCTCTGGTTTTCTGGTTTTCATTTTTTGTTTCTGTGTTTTTTCTGGTTAATAGAGGAAAGCCATTTCGTTGGAAATGACATGGGAAATGATTTTCCCTCAAATTCGTTCCGTGAACCAAATGGTGTCTTAATTTCTACAAGTAGAGTTGTAGACCTGGACGGCTATAGAATAAGTAACTCGAGTGAAAGACCCTTCCTCTCTTTTAGAATGAGTTGCTACGACAACATGTTAAAAGGGAATAAAAAAAGAATGGTAGATTAAAAACAATCGTGCTATATATTAAAGGAAATTGTGTTTTTATTGACCAATTAACTCATAAATTAATTTGGTACCCGTATAAGTCATCTTTGAGATGGTTATTCTAAATTTCTAAATTAACAAGTATCAATTTTAACGTATTTTTTGAATACAATTATCTAAACTACAAAGTGGAAGGGGTTCTATTGGTTTGCAAGTCACTCCTTTACACTGAACTAGACCTCTTTGAACTTATTGTTTCTGTCACAATAGTTCAAATCCTCAAGCCAAAAAAAAAAAAAACAAAATCTTCACTAGTAATCAGTTTTACGTCAAAATGCTCAATGCACCTTCTTTTCCTGGATAGTGTGAAACAATAAATTTTTGGGGGGCAGCTATACTTGGTTTCTGAATTTTTTTATATTGAAAAAATAGTACAGCCGCACGGCTATACTATGGTTTTTTTTAAAGGGTTTAGCCGCACGGCTATACTTCTTTCAACACGTGGCGCACTAGGCGGATCCCTTTTTCTATTTGAAATCGTATAGCCGCACGGCTATACCCGGTTTTTGTGTTTTCCGTAAAAAATAGTATCGCCGAACGGCTATACCCGGTTTTCTTTTTTGTCAAAAAATAGTATAGCCGGCCGGCTATACTCGGTTCTTATGTTTTCCAAAAAATAGTATAGCCGCGCGGCTATACCCGGGGTTTCTTTTTTCGTCAAAAAATAGTATAGCCGGGCGGCTATACTGTTAAAACATTCTATTTAAAGAGTATAAAAACATTCTAAAAAATGAGATACCTCCACATTTAAAATTTGTTGCAATTTGGTTCTATTATTAGAAGAAGATCCATTAAGTGATGACGTGTAATTTATGGGGTCCACATTTTTGCTTATGTGTAATAAAATATTAATTAAAATGTTGAAAAATTAAACATAATCTCTCTCTCTCTCTCTCTCTCTCTCTCTCTCAAGCAGCCCAGATTCAGCCCAAATTGAAAAAATAATGAAATATATATGTATAATAGTCAAAAGATGGTCCTTGGGCCTTGGGCTCTTTGGCTCTGTTGATTTAATTAATATTTCTTTTTAGTAACTGTTGGATGAAGAGGTATCAGACCTCTATGTATTGACAATTCGTCTGAACCAAAAAATATACCATTTGGAATAGCATTGTCATCTATCCAAGTCAGTATTCTATAATTTTAAAAATAAAAAAAATGTTAGAGCGATTTTTCTATTCTTAAAAAAAATAGTGCAGCCGGAGGCAGCTATACTTGGTTTTTGAATTTTTTTTATATTAAAAAAATAGTACAGCCGCACGGCTATACTATGGTTTTTTGAAAAAAAGGGTATAGCTGCACGGCCATACTCCTTTCAACACGTGGCGCACAAGGCGGATCCCTTTTTCTGTTTGAAATAGTATAGCCGCACGGCTATACTCGGTTTTTATGTTTTTAGTAAAAAATAGCATCACTGCCAGGCTATACTCGGGTTTCTTGTTTTTTGTAAAAAATAGTATAGCCGGGCGGCTATACTGTTAAAACATTCTATTTAAAGAGTATAAAAACTTTCTAAAAAATGAGATACCTCCACATTTAAAATTTGTTGCAATGTGGTTCTATTATTAGAAGATCTATTAAGTGATGACGTGTAATTTATGGGGTCCACATTTTTGCTTACGTGTAATCAAATATTAATTAAAATTTTGAAAAATTAAACATAGTCTCTCTCTCTCTCTCTCTCTCTCTCTCTCAAGCAGCCCAAATTCAACCCAAATTGAAAAAATAATGAATTATATATGTATAATTGTCAAAAGATGGTCCTTGGGCTTTGGGCTCTTGGGCTCTGTTGATTTAATTAATATTTCCTTTTAGTAACTGTTGGATGAAGAGGTATCAGACCTCTATATATTGACAATTCGTCTGAACCAAAAAATATACAATTTGGAATAGCATTGTCATCTATCCAAGTCAGTATTCTGTAATTTTAAAAATTAAAAAAATGTTAGAGTAGTTTTTCTATTCTTAAAAAAAAATAGTACAGCCGGAGGCAGCTATACTTGGTTTTTGAATTTTTTTTATATTAAAAAAATTGTACAGCCTCACGGTTATACTATGGTTTTTTGAAACGCGGCCATACTAATTTTGTTTCTAATTTTTTTATAAGATTTATAAGTTATAAGAATTTTAATTAACATCATAATAGTAAAATAATATAAATTTATATTTATATAAAATAATAAATAATTAGTTTCATAATGTTTTAATTTAGAAGGCGTCTTTTTTCTTTCATTTCTGATATAGATAAGAATTCTGTTGTCTACTTAATTCGAAAAATTAATGGTACTTTTTTGTTTGGCGACTCATAGGTAGTGGCTTGGTTAAGGGAACCCACCAAAGCCATAGCGAAAGCGAGTCTTCATAGGGCAATTGTCACTGCTTATGGACCCAAACCTAGGTGATCTATCCATGACCAGGATGAAGCTTGGGTGAAACTAAGTGGAGGTCCGAACCGACTGATGTTGAAGAATCAGTGAATGAGTTGTGGTCACCTTTCGTTTTAGTATATTTTATAATTTTCAGGATGGGGATTCTCACTTTCCCCATCGACTTGACTCAATAATAAAAATAAATTTATTTTTTATTATATATTAAAAGAAGGGTTCGTTGAAACTAATTGATTTAGTTCCATAAACATGAAAAGAAAAAAATGATATAAAAATAATAATAGGCTAAGCGTAAATCGATATGCTGATATCGTAAATAAGGACCAATGAGATAGAAAAAAGAAATCGTAAATAGGGTTCAAATTCCATAGATAATATGGAAGGTATTGTCTATAATGATAGGCAAATAAAAGACTTAAATCTTTATTTTGAGCCATACAGTGTTGATTGAATATATTTCGCCATTTTTGTGGTACTAATCTAGACCATTTAATATGAGATACATCACATTGATACTGACTCCTTAACCAATTTGTCCCTTGATTCATTCCATAATTGCGAAGATTCTTATGTCTTAATTCGGAATGAAATAGTTCTTGTGTTACAACAAAAAAATCCTTTATTTCATTCTTAAGAAAAAGAGACATTCCGTTATATTGAAATACATTGGTATAAGCATCAGTATTCTGGTGGTTATCAGTAAAAATTACTACGCGTTTGGCTTTTCTTGAACGAATCTCATGATCCTCTACTACACTTTCCTCGGTTTCTCCCTCTTGTTGTTCTAAATCGTTGATTAATTTGTATGACCACCGAGGAACTTTTTTATTAATTTCTTTTATTTCAATAGATTTTTTTTTTATTGTTTTATCATTCGGAACAGTTCTAACTACAGCGGATCCCTTTTTCTGTTTGAAATAGTATAGGCTAGATTATGAATAAGAGCACTTTCACACATGGTGCCATGACAAAGGGCAAGTAAGGCAGACACTATTTATGTGAATAGTGACTACCCTACCTTTTTTACTTTGCTTTTCCACCCATTAACATAGCAAGTAAAGACAAACATTATTCACATGAGACATAAGGAGAGAAATTTGTATGGAATTTTGGTGTGGGAAGTAAAGAACATGACTAGGTATTTATAATAAAAAAAATTCTGAATTCTTCAGTCTTTTTTTAAACTTTTTTGGGAATTTAAATTAGTTGCTGATGTCATGTTGACATCAACAAACCCAGGTAGCAGCTCAGGCAAATCTTGCCTTTGGGCTTGCCTAGGCTGATAGAGCCCACACCTTGCCCAAGCTGGCCTTCACCGCTGGAGTTGGGTTTGGGAACTGAGGGGCCTTCTGCCCGGTACTGGCCTGCACGGGTGGTCGTGGTCTAATAGTATCACTTTGGGGATGGCATAGCCCATTGTCCCTTGCTCCACAACTAGACATGCCAGCATGATAGCTAATAAATGGCGGGAGATTTAAATGAAAATAAAACGCGGGACAAACTTGTGCGCCATCGCCAGAACACAAGTACCAACACAAAAGCAACATAATTTCAACAAACTTTGTTTCCTAAATTTTTTGTTTCTTTCTGGGTTCGCAGATTAAGGCCTCTTCCCGCTTGTTCCATCGTTTCTGGTTTGTATTGATCTTTCTCAAGTGTCTGAAAGATATTAAATTTTTATCCTCTTTCATTTTTTATTTAGCCATGGGAGGGCCTCCAGATCTGAAAAATTGGCTCCCAAGATACCAGTATGAATCACCTGCACTGAATTCCGAGTCGTTGCTAGATGATTTCGGCATCGATGAAATCGAAAGAGAAGAAAAAGAAGAAAATTCAGTTGGGTTCAGTGGAAATGGATATAAAGATGGAGCTTTTGTCCATGAGAAGCAAATCTCAAATGGGGTTGTGGAATCTGGCAGCTCTTCTGGAAATGAGCATGAAAACCAATGTTTAAGTAAGGTAGCCTTGCTTCTTGTCCTTTTTTCTTTCATGGGTTCTATTTCATATGGAACACAATCAAAAGATTTCATAGTTTCTAGATATAATTTATGGTTCTGAATTGGATTTTAAGATTGTAAATTAAAAGTAGCAATAAAGAAATATAGTACTAAGGGATAAACCAATGTCCCACATTTAAGCATTTAACACAATTTTCTTGCTGCAGATTCCAGGTTCTTCGGAATCAACTTCGTTCACTTCAGGTTTGTATCCCTCATATCCGTAGTTTTTTTCCCGCCCAATTTATGAATTGTTTGGCTACTGAGAAAATGGATAATATAAGCAATGCAGTCTTTGAATAATGTTCCATTTTTTTATTGGCAATCAAACAGCAGATATGGCATTTAATGTTAACAATTAAAAAAAATACAAAGGAATTGATCTGTTTGTATTTCCTCATCTGTTAGAGCCCACTGACATCAGAAACTGGTTCTCAAGCTATGTGTATGAATCTCCTTCATTGGATACAACTGATGATTTTGGAGATTCTGTTGGAAAAGAAAGTAAACATGAGAAGGATGGCTTTTTGGTTGGAAACAGAAACAGGGAAAAAGAGAAGGTATTAGGGGATTTTAGTATAAACAGAAGTGATAGCGAGGAGGTTGTTGGTGAAACGGTACAGTCAGATGGGCTTGCAAATTGCAACATCTCTTTGAGAGATAACGAGCAAGAAAGGCAGACTTTAAGTGAGGTACTATTTCTGTATCTCTCCTTTTCCCTATAGAGATTTCAACAACCTAGTCAGTAAATCCTCATTCTCAAGATCTAGAAGTGATTGCAGGATATAACTAATGAGAAGGAAAACATAAAGATCAATCACCAATTATAGAAAACAAGGATTTACACTCCGTTAACAACCTGAATCTACTAAAACAAAGAACTAGAAGTGCATTACAACGAAAAGCGAATAGTTTTCCTCACACTCACAAATAATCTGTCTCTCCCCTTGCTCTCTAACAAGAACCCAAATATACACAATTGTCTCACACAATTTTCGTCTTGTAGACTCCGGGTCCTTTGGAGTCACCTTCGCTCCTTTCAGGTTTGTCTCACTTATTTCTTAAGTTATTGTTTTTTTCCGTTTGTTGAATTGTTGGGCTACTGAGAAAATGTATGTAAGCATTGAATCTTTGAACTGTATTCTCTGCTTCCATTTGTTTTCTTGGCAATAAAATGTAAGACGGTTTTTATGTGAAGAACATAATAAAATGAAGTTATTGATCTGTTTGTGCTTCCTAATCTGTTAGAGCCTATTGACATCAGAAACTGGTTCTCAAGCTATGTGTACGAATCTCCTTTGTTTGAGACAAATGATGGTTTTGGAGATTTTGTTTGCAAAGAAAATAGAAGTGGGAAGGATCGGTTTCTGGTTGAAAACAGAAACAGAGGAAAAGAAGAGGTTTTGGAGGATTTCAGTAAAAACAGAACTCATGGTGAAGAGGTTGTTGAGTTGCAGTCTGAAGGGCTTGCAAAATGTGTCAGCCCTGGGAGATATAATAAGCAGGAAACAAAACCTGTAAGTGAGGTACTCTTTCTATATCTCCCCTTTTCCCTATAATTTCCCACTTTTCTTTGTTAAACCTTTCTTTCTTCTGTTTTGTTTTCTTTGGTTATGATAGTTGTGTATTTCCACATTATTGATATTGATGAATCAATAACTGACATAATAATTCTTGCTCAAGTCATCATTACCCTAATAATGTCTGTAAATTACAGGGTCACCCTCACCCCAGTCGAGTAGATGAAAACCTACCTAGTCAGAATGATTTGTATCTCAACCATATGCCTAAATCATTGGAAAACTATCTTATGGGTTCAGCACAAGATGTCGAAATAGGTTCTCAATCCAAGCTAGAGCATAAAGGAACCAAAATAAAGCCATCGAACATCGAAAGAAGTTCATGCTGCAATAATGAGAAGTCTCCACAATACATGACTCATAACAAGGATTTCACTTTACAGGACAATTCAGAAGCAAAATCCCATGCAGAAGTTGATTGTTTATTAATTCAAGGTGATGCAGATTTAATTCCAGTTAATGGAGCGTCAAAAAGAAAACCAACTCATGGAAGCGAAGACAGAAACGATAATGGAAAAGAAATATCAGAAGATGGTTTTATTAGAACAAGGAAAGACAAACTTCCAAGAAAAAGTTATGAAAATATTATGGAAGGACGACAAGAGATCAGTAAAGTGACAGCTCCATTAGCAGGTGGAAGGGATGCAGTAGTGAAAAGAAAGCCCTTAGCAGATGCAACAAATTTTCATCATTCTCCTGCAATGGAGATCACTGGAAAATGGAAGTGTCCTCAGAAAAGTAAGCCAAATCTAGGACCCTCTTTGAAGCAGCTTCGACTAGAAAAATGGGTTCGTAAGTTGTGAAAGCTTAAAATTAGAGTATCTTGGATGTTTAGAGTCCAGTAGAAAGTAAAATGGGGTCCTAACTGAGACAGGCAGTTGTGAAACGACTATTCTTGTGGCACAAGCTTTGAAATTTGGAAAATCTTCGATGTTAAAGAGAGAACAGCCAAAGCAAACCTTAAGTTTACTGCTTGCTCTTGCAACCGAGATAGACAATTGCTAAAAGACTACTAACAAATAGCTATTTAAGTCACTGTGGGCTAACCCTTCAAATTAAGCATAAGCAGATACTTTCTGGGGTGGCAAGGTTTCTCAAAGTGATATTGCTCATAATAACTAGGCTATCATTTGAGTTTATTTCCAAGCTTTGCACATTTTGCCTTGTGTAAATTCCTCCAAGAAGGAGAAGAATAACAAATCAGATAATGATTTTCCTCTCATGTTCTTGATTCTTCCCTATACTAATTAGAATTTTAAATCCGGGGTTTCAGAATTTATTCATGTGTTTGAGAGTTATTTTTTCTTGAACATTATGTATCGGATGCGGATCCTCTGGTTGTGTATTGTATGTTTGGATCTGATTAGGTTTTAATTGTAGCTTGCCACTTCACTCTTCTACTGACATTATGGCTACTAAATTGACACGTCCTATATTAGTCATTTTTCTTAAGAAACCAAATGCCATTCTGCTATTCAGGTTACTAAATCAAACTGGGAAAAAACCGGTCCCAACTTCGGAACTTCCTATATATGCATAAGGCAATTAAGTTGCCTATGTATGCCACAACTGCTGCTTCTTTTTCTTCTTCTTCTTCTTCTTCTGCCTCTCTGTAATCTTCTTAACCAAAGTCTAAGAACCATGAAATTTTTGGACATGGGCGAGGCTAAGAAGCAGGTCTTGTTTTCACTACCAACAACTCTTACCAATGTGATGTTTAACTTCATCATTTTGGTGTCTGTGATGTTTGCTGGCCACCTTGGTCAGCTTCAACTAGCTGCTGCAATCCTAGCCATTTCATGGGCTAATGCCACCGGCCTTGCTGTTGTGGTAATAATATTACTACTCATAATTAATTTCTCCGGTTAAATATATGTGTGTGTGTGTGTGTGTGTGTGTGTGTGTTTCAATAACAGTGATAATATAATTTGTGTTTATGTTTATGTTATAATGTGCTCACTCACTCATTTTTGCATTTTCGTTTGCATTGCGAATTAGTTTAATGGTAATTTTACACTTGACCATAATTTAATTTCTTGGATTATGTATTGAAGAATTGATAATACAATATGACACAATTGCTAGTTACTTATTTTATTTTAACTTATTTGTTCTTTCGTTTTTGGTTTAGAGTGGCTTAAGTGGAGCTCTTGAGACCCTTTGTGGGCAAGCCTTTGGTGCAGAGCAGTATGGCATGTTAGGCCAGTACCTGCAAGCCTCATGCCTAATATCCTTGCTAGCTTCCTTGCTTATTTCCGCACTTTGGTTATTTTCGGAGCCAGTTTTGGTTTCGTTGCTACACCAAGACCCAGAGGCCTCAAAACTCTTGGCGGTCTTTGTGAAGTTGTTCATTCCTGGGTTGGTTGCGATTGGAATCCTCCAAAACGTTCAGAGATTTCTTCAAACGCAGTCTGCTGTTGTCGTCCCTTTCATATTCTCCTTCATCAGCCTTGCCCTTTCACATAGGCCTCACCTATTCTCTTGTCCACTTCACTCCTCTGGGCTTCAGAGCTGTTCTACTTGCAGCATCCATCTCCCTCTGCTTCTCTCTTCTTATGTTTGCCGTCTACGTTCTTCGTTCAAAGAAATTTGAGTCTACATGGGAAGGTTTCTCCTTGGCATCACTCAGTCATGTCCCTACTGTTTTGAGGCTTGGCCTCCCTGGTGCAGCAGTGGAATGGTATAAGTTTTTCTTTTTTAATACTGTTGGAGTTTAGAGTGTATTGCTTTCATACTGTTGTTGGTTTGTGTGTGAAGGGGTTTAGGAAAAATAGTACATATATGAAATAAAGTGATTTTATTAGATAGGAGGAGAATAGTACATAATTTTGTGTAGCTAATTGGCCTCCTAGTGGTGTAGCTATTGACCGTGGTAGAACCAAGTTAAAGGCTAACCTGGTATGTAGCCCATGGATGCTTTTGGGTGGAAAAAAAAAAAATATATATATACCTATATTTGACTTGTTTTAAATATAGCTCAGTATTTATTAATCTATTAATGTTCAAAAAATACCAATTCTCTATGAATTTAGTTGCATGTAATTAAAATACATAGTGAAAAACTTTCAATTTCGTTGTTGGACACATTTTTATTTTGATAATATCAGTTTTCTTGTTGTATTTAATATGTATTTGTTTTATGTTAAAATTTATTGAAAATTATTTAGTGGAACTACGGATTAGTGTGGTTTATATGATTTAATATATACCTATTTCTAGAATGGCTATAAAAACTGTAAGTACCCCAAAAAAAAATAAAAAAAGTTCATTAGATTTTACCCTAAACATTTTAGCTAGCCCACGTGTTAAAAAATTCCTAGTTCCGCTTTTTGGCTACCTATCTTCTAAATTTATGACTCTGGGCTATTGGCCACGGTTGATGGGTTAGCTCTTGGCTCCCTTAGTAGCTTAGGTAGGGAGTTCTCTTGGCTAGACCACACCCCCTTAGTTTGGGAAGATCTTGCCGCCATTCACCAGCCACCGACTTGGGCTTGCAAAATTCATGTATGTGTTGCCGAGCATCTTCTTCCAAGTTAATAATCATGATTTTGTTTTCAACTACAAACTGACATTCCTCCATATCTAGAATTGTTTAGAAGATCCTTTCATCACAAATACAAAGAGGATCCTCTGTGGATCCCTAACTCAGCTATAGAGCCACAAAGGTTATGAAGTTGATTATCAAGATTAGCCAACTCATCTGCTACCATATTTGCTTCACGAAACACATGACTAATTTGAATTACTTGAAAATCTGCCAATAGCATATCGATAACAAGCGAAAACAAGCACGGAAGGGATGTTGATTACCCTCTAACAAATTGATTAAAATTTGAGAATCCCCTTCAACGCATAAGCAAGATCATCCTAGCCTTTTAGCCCAAATAAGTCCGTTCTTTAGGTTTTTTTCAGGTATGTCTTTAGAACTTGTTGCACTGATCAACTTTGTATCTTTTTGCTACATATAAATCTATCCAGCTTAGAAGAGTGGACCTTTGAGATTCTAGTGTTCATGGCAGGAGCATTTCCACATCCAACACAGAGCACATCCCTACTTGGGATATGGTAAGTTTTATAAATATTTTCTTCTGCTATAAAATATATATAATTAAATTGTTATATTTCCCGCTTGGAAACTCAAAAGTATTATTTGTTTTAATTATTTATTTGTTTATTTTGATGTAAATTATAGTGTCAATGTGGAGTTAATTGCTTATATGGTGTCATACGGCCTCAATGCTGCTGTCAGGTCTGTGAAATAACAACCCTCTATTTATCCTTCAAATTAATTGAATTTTTTCAATCAATTATATGTTAAAAATAATTACATTTGTTTACGTAAATATGACATTGTGGCAGCGCGAGAGCCAAGAGGGCCATGACTGTGGCTCTTAAGCTCTCTGGCTTTGTTGCTTTCGTTCTCGGTCTGGCACTGGCAATTGGCCACAATTTCTGGGCTGGCTTATTCAGTGGCAACCCAGAAATAGTAAAAGAATTTGCATCCATGACACCTTTCGTTGCGGTTTCGGTGATCGTTGAACCTCTACAAGGTGTTGTTCTAGGTAAAAAAGAACACAAATCGACACTTTCCATTAAACTCTGGTTACATTTTTCCTGTTTTCATTTTCTTGAGCATGCATGAGAAATGATTTTTGGGGTTGGGGGTTCTTCCTTTCAGGTGTGGTCACAGGATGCGGGTGGCAAAAGTTGGCCTGCGATGTTAATCTGGCCACATATCTGGTTGGCTTGGCTATTTCCGGCCTTCTTGGGTTCAAGACCAAGCTACATGCTAAAGTGAGACATTTGTTATCCATATACCAAGCTAGTTGATTTGTTCTGTTTTATTTAGTTGGTGTTTCATTATTTGAAGTTCGTTCTTAACTTAATTATATTATGGTTTCAGGGGTTCTGGATTGGACTAATTTGTGGCATCACTTGTCAAACCAGCATAATTTTGCTCAACGCATTGCTCAAGAATTGGGCCCTCGATCCGATACCCGATAGACAATCTTTTCTGTTCCAACAAATAAGAAAAACAGTATCTATCTTTGTTAAGGTTTTGCTTAGACTTAAGTCCATAAATCAGATCTCTGTTTCGGTACAACGAGAAGGAGCTCCATCGACGTGCTTCGCATGCATACATGGCGCGTGTGCACGTTTGAAGAGAGAGACAAAATAAAATGAGAACTGCTATACATTGTGGCTACTCAAAATCTACAGGGCAGTCCACACACAACATCAATCTCCAAAAGCCCCTAATTCAAACCGGCCCAACCCTCAGTACAACAAAGTGCACAAAACAAACAATGAAAAAACGGGTAACATAAATTCTAGCTCACCACCACGACAGCCTGCATCAAAACATTGCTTTACAATGTTAGACATTTCACCTAGGGTGGAAAAAGTACTAAAGAAAGGGCGAAAAAGAAATGTGAATTCCGGAACTGCTAATGCATTAGAAAAGAAAAGATTGTGAAGAAACAACGCAGGACTAATGCCAGCTTGAACAACAATTTTCTTGAAACTCAATGCTGTATTTTGTACATTAAATGAAAAATGATAAATCTGAATTCTAGTATGTCAAACAACTAGCACTGATTCCATTTTCACAAAAACAAAAGGCTTCTTCCAAAAATTGAATTGATTTTCCCTTGGTTTGGCTAACATTTATTCCTATGAAAGAACCCCGGATTTTGTAAATACCTCATTGCGTTAACTTCACAAAACAGGGCAGCTTTTGTTTTTTGTTTTTTTTTTTCCAATGTCATGACGTTTGCCATTTCGCTTTTTGACTTTGTTAAACACATTAAAATCAATGAAACAGAGAAAACTAACAAGAGACAGAAATTAGAGAATCTAGTGGTACACACCAAGATTTTTAAAAGTCTCCGCCGTTGGTAGTGCAGGCAATGACATCTCTGCAAAACAATAGTAGTAGCCATGAGGTCATGGACTTCACATAAAACGGCAAATATTCTATAAATATAATCTCAGTAGTATCTGTCATATAGTAGATATTATGAAGAAAAATGGCAACAACAGTTATGCTTTGACCAATCAGTTACCAGGCGCACAAAGGGACACCGATGAAATTGAGGAAGACGAAGGCCACGGTGCTGCAATGTTGTCGCTCAAATCACATATAAAGCTGATGCCTGTTACATTGTCAAAAATCACATCCGAAGGCAAGCTTTTAAGTAGACACCCTGCATTTGAGCAAAACCAAAGTTATCAATTTAATAAGAATAATGATTACCAACTTCGCATGCAAAGGAATTCCTTTCATTTCTGTCAAGTACATACAAGAGAACATGAAAACCAACCCCACACTCTAGAACACCTGGGATATGTACATTTAGGATGCAATACGTTAAACCACCGAGCTAATTGACGCCCATTTAAGTAAGTCACACTATTAGCATTGTAACCGACATTATTATAAAGCATCCACAACCCAGTCCAAAGAAAATTTCCCAGAATACATTTTCAGTCACACATGAAGCACACGATGCTTTTAAGCATCAGGTATTCTTATATTTCTTGGAAAATAACTACTGGAACGAATAAAGCTATACAGAATGCTACACAAGATTGGATATCAAATCATGGGAATGAATATAATGAATACATAAAGGAAACAGGAAAAAAAAATTGAACATATCCTACCTTGTTGACCATATGCTGCTTCAGTGCCCACAGGGATCCAGAAAAAAAGAAATAGATCAGATATAGTAAGGAAAAGAGGCAGAAAATTTGAATGACATAGCAGGATCAGTACCTTGTATGCTGAAGTCTTTCAAGTCAACATCACAAAGCTCATAAACATTTTCCATTACCCCGCCTTTCCTCAACATGGACCCAAACACTGTAGCACAGATTATAGCTTGTTTATTTGTAATCAACATTTGCTTTTGTATTCCGGAGATGTAAGTGTTTAATGAGCTACAGCAGGAAGGACTAGGGGCAGCAACATTGCGACATGCTTTAACTACTTCTGAAGGCTGCTTAAAATCCAAAGGACAAACTGCACAAGTGAGAATCATTTTCATGAGAAGAGATGTACACTACAAGACAAGTCCAAAAATACACCACTTAAAGATGTAATCATCAAGTTGTACAAACCAAATAAAATGTGAATAGTTCACGTACTAGTTAAGCAAGCCAAATCTCAAACTTAAAAACTCCAGAGCAAAAGTGGGTAAACAAACGGAAAGGTTTATTATTTTTCTGTTCACAAAGCCAGCGCATCTTAATTTCTTGTTGCTCAGGAATTGACGTGGATTTTTGTGTTCAACACTTTCCAGTTCCTGGGTTACAGTTAACAATTATAATACAAATGCTGGAATATTTACCAAAATTACAATACCGGAAAAAATATATATATTTGATGCCGCACTAACTCGTTAGAGCACATGATTTGGTAATTAGTGAATCAAGGTTGTGAAACTGTTGTTCAAAACACAACCAACTTCTAGAATTTTCATACAAGTATGGCATGATATTCAGCACATATATCTCTTGAGATATTTTCCATCACCGAACATTAATCACTGTAAAAGTATACATATAAATTAGGTTAAATAATTATTAGTGAAAAAGAACAAATGATTAAGTTACCCTATAAGATAGTTATGAAAATTAACATAACTCAAACACTTCGTACTATAAAGAACTAAACAACAATGGTAATACTAGAGATGGGAATCCTTCATGGCCCATGAAGGGTTAAACATGAAATTAATAGTATGGTTCATAAAAGAAAAGAAAGTACCAAGTACTGATTTTTTTAAGTTTCCTTTTTCTTCAACCATCGACTCAAACAAATTGTCTTTTCTTTTTCTTTCTTGGCTCTTAAAATTTCAGATTTCAATAAATGGAGGAACCTTCTTACTGCATGCGTTACTCTTTTGTATTCCTCATTTATTCAGTTCCCACCAATAGGCAAGACAAAAAACTTAACACGAAATTAGATGCTCAAACCGCAGTTCCTAAAGTCTAAAATAAATTGGTCTTGTACATAATTTAATAGTGTACCTTTGTTAACTTTGCAGGCAGATAATATTCGAAATGCAGTATTTGCAGCATCTGACGAGAGTTTCCTTGAAAGATATGTAAAAACCACTCCTTTACAATCGCTTAGAGTATCAGTGTAGTTAAGCCCACCCACTAAATTTTTGTTCTCATTCACCATCAATTGTTTTCCTGAGATTTGACGTGCAGCATCCATGATTGCAAGCTGGCAGATTGGTCTGCAGCACTCTTTAAGAGGATCAACAGTTGTGCAGGCCTCCAGTAATCCACTTGTATTTGCTGTTTTATCAAAGGCACTAATGTCCTTCACTGGACAGGACCCACCTGTAAGATTTGATGAATTTATGGAGCATAGTGTAGCTATTGTACTGTTTGCACCCCTGCTGGCTAAGATACTGATGATATCTGTAAAACAATCATTTGCGACTGAATTTTGCAAAACCAACTTATCAGGCTTGAAGCTATCGAGACCCCGGAAGATACGGATCAAACTACTAAACTGTGGGCAACATATTACATTTCCTACAAGTGCTGCTAGGGGTTGAGAACAATCAGATGCGGTTTTTTCCATTACACTTGATATAGTAGAGAAATTTACAGGACATTTCCCAGTTAAAACAGGCTCATATCTTGTCGGAAAAGTTGGGTACATTGGTGCCAAAGGTTCATCTGCAGGATTTGGGTAATGTGGAATAACAGCTGGTGATATTTCTATGGGATCAAAAAACCCAGTAGTAGGTGGATTAGCCAGGCCTAGCTCTGCCATTGAAGAAACATGACTTCGGTTAAATACTGTCTGCGCTGCCACGACATCTTGAAAACTGGATAACCAGATAAAGAATAACAACAACTGACAGCACAAATAACCTGCAGCCACATATAAGCCTGTCTTCAGAAGTTGTGGCAAGGAGTATAACTACAGAACCCATATATTGCAAGTTTAGATATGTTTAAAGAAAAAAGGTACCAAAAGAATCAACTTAAGGGATACCTAATTGATACCTATCCTGCAGTCATAACAGCACTACACTAGGGAACGGGACCTTACTGTATCACCACATATTAAGTACTATGAATTCACAATACCCATCTTTTTGCTTCTTCCTACTATAGAAACCCTATGCAAGCTAGCTACAATAAATACAAACTTACCCTTATGATGAATAACAGTCTGAAAACAGTCCATAACTCCCAAAGCCCTCAGGTACCATTGAGATTTACATAAGTAAATGGTACTTTAGTTGGTGATAGGCCCAAAAATTGCTCGCGCCAATGTAGCAATACCTATGAAACCATCAAGATCAGCAAATACACAAGGAAAAGTCATTAACTCATATCGAGTGCAGATGAAAAGACATAAATGTACTACCAATATAATTTTGTTTTTTTGGATGAAAAATTTTCTTAGAATATATATATATACATAATCCACCTGTTACAGAATTCATAATCACAAACCCAAATAGATACAAACTTGCACTCGCAAATAGGCCTAATACTGGTTGGTGTGTCTAGTAGTATGACCATGTTCTTCCATTCTTCAGAAACCAAAGAACTCAAGCATACCACCATACATTTTCATTTCTCTGACAAGAAGCCAATGATAAACCGCAAA
Source organism: Prunus salicina (assembly GCA_020226455.1). Classification (NCBI taxonomy): domain Eukaryota; kingdom Viridiplantae; phylum Streptophyta; class Magnoliopsida; order Rosales; family Rosaceae; genus Prunus; species Prunus salicina. Next base: position 17,491,814 of record CM035345.1, on the reverse strand, counting down.
AATCGAAATATATATATATATATATATATTATTTTATTTTTTTTATTTTTAAAGGAAGGTAGAAAACTGAAAATCCAGAGAGAACGGAAGCTAAAAGAACTCATGACAGCTCACAACACCTATTGAAAATTTAATCTTTTACTGTCCTTTTGGGAATCAAGAAAGGAAGGAAAAGCAAAGGAACCAAATCCATTAACAAATCTGAAATTTCACATTTGTTTTAATCTTAGAAAAATGAAAAGAAAAGGAAAACTTTAACTACAAAATAACAAGTTGCACCTTTTTACCTGTATTTTCCCACACTTTCTCAGCCACCAAACAGCAGATAATTACAGATATACAAGCAAATAACGGAAAAAAAAAATACCCAAAAGAAACAGAAAAGTACCTGAAGATGTTGACGCCATTGAACATAGTTTTCAGTAAGAAATTGAACGGTTTTCGAGGTTCGCGAACCTGAACCCGATCAAGCCCGCATGGTTTTCAGGTCGATGGAATCGGGTCAATTTGGATACCCGAAATCTGAGCTGAGCTGAAATGGTGAACTGATCACTCGGACTGTTTTCAGTAACTGCTTTTGAGGTTGGATGTAGTGGACGACAGCGGTCTCTACCTTTTGCCTTTTTTGACTTCTACGGTTCTACCCATTTGACCGGGGTCTCGGGTCTCCGGTCTCGGGTCTCGGGCCCATCAAGCTGCGCAGTTCAAGGCCCAGGACGTGGTTAAGGCCTATCCGGGTCGCCCGACAATCAAATCGGTGTATTTATGGACCAACCCATCCAAACGGTGCGTTTTGTGATGCATAGCCTGCGAGGGTTTGGGGGGTTTATATCTTTCTACAGCATCTGTCACTCTCTCTCTTCCTGTCTCAAATTATCAAAATTCCATTTCTTCACTGACAAATGCGTTGATTTCGATCAATGGATCATGAAGCGATTTAATTTTGATTTGGGTTTGGCTTCAATGAATTGATTCTTACAATTTCCAGCAACAGCTCTATTCATCTCTCTCTTCCAGGTTTTTTCTGTTTCTCTTCCGACATTTTCACTAATTTGTATGCATATTTCGTTATGTTATTGCGGTTTTCGTGTTTGGGTTTCTTAGAAAATGTTTGTTCTGTGTCGATAAACTGCAATTCAATTTTTTTGTGTGCTTTTGTTTGGTACTGGCAAAATGGAAAGACTCAAGTTAATTTCTTTACCCAAAGTTAGGAATTTGTTTCCAATCCATCAATTTATAAGAGCAGCTTCTGAGATGAGATTCAAAATTCTGTTATATTTTACCGCATCCAGATTTAGGGTTCTGAACTTAGATAGTCAAGTTCCCAAAGTTGATGTGTGTACTTGTGCTTCTCTATACAGATGCATATATCTTTTCTTTTTTATGTTATAATGCTTTGTTTGGTCTATGGGCAAATGGGTTTATTGGTTGTGAAGTGAGCAACTAATTACCCTCACTCAAATGAGGGGAATTCATTTGATGTTCTTTTAGCAGAATTGGGGACTAATTACCCTCACTCAAATGGGTTTATTTAGACGTTCTTCTCTTTCTTGCATCTCTTTTGCTATCAGATCAAGATTTGGGGTTTTGAATTAGTAAAGTTTCCAAATTTGGTGTGTGTGTGTGTGTGTATGTGTCACTGTGTATGTATATTGAGCTTAATTGAGTTGAGGAATTGCTTTAGGTCTATCATGGATGCTTAAGAGGTTTATTTATGATTTTAGGATATTCTGTACGGGTGGTGTGGCACAGTAGATTACTTCCTTGGCAAAAATACCGTGGTGGCTATGCAGAATCTTCACCGTGTTATATCCCGTCTTTCCTCAACTTCACTTGGCACAAGCACGAGCGCTGCAAAGTTTCTGAGAGAGAAAAGTAAACCCACTTTGGGAAACAATGACGTGCTTTCATTGAAGAATGGTATCGAAGCTTCTCAATTTATCACCTCCCGTTTTTTTTCTTTCAAATCTGGAGGTGATGGTGAAAATAATGGCAAAGATGAGTGGGACAAACCCCAGGGTGGAACATTTAGCAATAATGCATCCGATAATTTGGGTTGGGATTCTTTATCCGCATGGTCGACTGGATTGACCAAGGAGCATTTTGATGGAGAGGTGGTTGGCAGACAGAAAAGTGGAGACGACACATCTCAATCTTCAGTCATCTCTGGCCTGCAAGAGATTGAGGATAGAATAAAGGAACTGGAGGCAGAGAACCGGAAAAGTAAGCGGTTTGTGGATGGATGGGGAGAGAGATTAAAAGAGGTAAGTGCGCTTTTGAAGCAAGTGCGTGAGCCGGGTGCAAGGGGGTCTTATCTCAAGGACTCAGAGAAGGCCGAGATGTATCGGTTGCACAAGGAAAATCCTGAGGTTTACACTGTTGAGCGGCTGGCCAAGGATTATAGAATTATGAGGCAGAGAGTGCATGCCATTCTTTGGCTCAAGGAGCTGGAGGAAGAAGAGGAAAAAAAGCTTGGTCGTCCTTTAGATAATTCTGTTGAGCTCCTGCTTGACACCTGTCCTGAGTAAGATATCAATTTGGAAGCATTACTTCTTTGACAGTAAAGGTTTCTTGATGTGTTAATTGTAGTTGCAATTATCTTTATTAGTGATTTCACTTCTGCTTTATGCATTGGCTAGCGGTGCATAGCTGATTTATTAGCCCCCTTGTATTTCTCATAGTGCTCGAATATTTTCCTCTTTTCAGATTTTTCAATTCTCATGACCGTGAATTCCATGTCGCTTCCCTTCCTTACAAACCTGACTTCAAGGTTATGCCAGAGGGTTGGGATGGTACCACCAGAGATTTGGACGAAGTCCACTATGAGATCTCCATGAAAGAAGATGAAATGCTTTATCAAGAATTTGTCCAGAGGATGAACTTCAACAAAAAGAAAGTAAGTTCCACAAGCCTCACATTTCCATGAGAAAGAGAGAGAGTCCAACATTGGAAATAATAATAAAAAATTTAGCTAGTACTGTATTACAAAGTATTACTGCTATATTTGGCGAGTCTAAAGTGACAGATTAGGTGAGTCTTAACTGGTGATGTTGGTTGACAATTAGGTAACTGAAGTTAAGTGCCATGTCCAGTGGGGTGTTTACAGCTTTTGATTGTTTACCGTATGGGTTTGCCTGTGGTTCCACTTTCTGGTTATTGGAGTTGAATTTAGTGGGATATTGGTTGAGTATTAACTGGTGATGTGGGTTGACAGATAAGGTGATTGAAGTTTAAATGCCATGTGTGATTGGGTGTTTGCAGCTTTTGATTGTTTGTGCTGTGGATTTGTCTATGATTCCACTTTCTGGTTGTTAGGAGATGAATTTAGTGGGATATAGGTTATCAAGTGAGTATGGGGTGGTATTTTACCAAATAGAAAAGAATGGCCACTGGTAAGGTAAAGGAGCAGAGGAATTTTTGGACACTCAGGTTCTATTGACTCACCAAATGAAAGAGGCTTTGCTGCTTGTCTTTGCTCCACTTTCTTTGCGATTAAAGACTGGTGTTGATAACCAAGGTTTTGCATAGGGTGATTCGAGGCTTTTTTTTTTTTTCTGTCTACGTTCTGCCCACTGAGCTGCAGATCGACTCTGCAGTTTTGTAATGAATACCTCCATATTTTGTGTTCACGCTTTCTTTGGCCCTTTAACTGATGGTTTCACTTGTGTGTAGATGAAAGGGGAGGTTTTCTGCCACAAGCATAGTCGTCGTCGTACTTCGGATGGGTGGAATTTTACAGTGGAGAAACTGGGACCCAGAGGAAAGCGTGGAGGTGGTGGTGGCTGGAAGTTTGTAAGCCAGCCAGATGGTTCCAGCCGACCACTGAATGAAATGGAGAAAATGTACGTTAAGCGAGAAACACCCCGCCGCAGACGCAAGATCCTTCCCTGATGATGAAATCTTTTGTTATTGAGTTAGATGTTACTTACAAGAATACTTGTAGTAGTTGCAAATTTTGTGTGTTCTGCTCCATCTGCATTTCTACCATTGTTAATCATAGACCTTTTTCTCAGATTTTTGGCATTGTATCTTTTGCTTAGGTTTATGGTTCAGCAGCTGATGGCCTTCACCACCTCTTTCCTTCCCAATACAACTGATTCACTAATAATAATCACGGAACGATATCTTTAGATGGCTTCATATCTTCTGTTTTTTCTATTCTCTTTCAACAAGCGTATAAGAGTTTCTTCAACCGATATGTCAAATTGTCACATGGACATGAAATTGAAAAAATTGAAGGTTAAAGTTGCTCCAACTGGATAGTCAAATTCTATATAGATTTGAAGGCTGGAAGAGATACGTCAAAAGGGGAACACTAGAAACCTTCTCTCGAACCTTCTCCTTTGGACCTTCTTCCTTTTTCTCATGACATGTGTCATTCTCCTTACACTTAAAACAATGTTATTAATACATTATACAAACTAATTTTTGCTTTCCAAGTTTACCCTTATTAAATGCATTCAATTTATCCCAAAAAAAATTTACAACATTTTTACCATCTTATTACTTCTTTTTTTTTAAGCATCAGTTTTTTTTAAAAGAAAATGTCAACTTTTTCAAAAAAGGAAACGCCTATTTTTTTTTCTAACACAAAAGAAATGTCAATTTTCTATTTTATATAGGAAAAAAAAAGTCCTTCACATCCATAAGCACCCGAATGGTACAGAGTTTATAGACGAACTTTTTTTTTTTCAAAGGAAATTGCTTGATTGCATTTTGTATACTACTAAATAAAATAAAATATCCCCCAAACCTGAGTAGAAACAAAAGAACAAATTTTAATATTAGCAATGGTTACAAAACACCAAATCTTTATACAATATTATAGTTTGATGGGGAAAAAAATTTCTAGAGTCTAGTAGTATAAACAAAAGATGATTAATCTTCCCAAACTCTTCACTTCTTTTCAGCACAATAATACTTCAAAAATGAAAAAACCATACCTTTGGCCTTAGACTTGGAGTGAGAGAAGCTGAACAATACAATTGGCAAAGAACAAAGTTGGTTGAATTGAAATTTTATTAACACAGTCAAATTAGTTCATTGACAGAGAAGCAGAAAAGGAGTGCATTTTGTGGTTGAGAGTTGAAAAGTCATGGAGAATTCTTTTGAGCGATAAAGCAAGGAGAAGACGCTTTAGCTTCTACAAGGGCAAATATGAAAATATAATTATTGGTTTTTTTTTTTTTTTTTGTAATTAATGGCATTGTTTGAAGTGTAAGGAGAGTGACACATGCCATGAGAAAAAGAGAGAATGTCCAAAGGAGAAAGTTAGAGAGAAGATTTGACAAAAAAAAAAAAGTTAGAGAGAAGATTTGACCCAAAAAAAAAAAGTTTGAGAGAAGACTGCTAACATATCAAAAAGCTTAATGTCAAATATTATTTTAATATATTTTTGTTTAGTCATGAACACTACTATCATTTACTCTGTTTTAAAAATTTCTACATCCTATGGGCCTTATTTACTTTTTAAAATATAATAAAATAATATGATATTTGGAATTTCGGGAGGAGTTAAATTTTTTATAAAGTGTCAAATTGTCACATAAGTTATCAAATTCAAATTTAACATTTTCCATTCCACATCTCCCTTGGAGATACTCTAACTAATGACATTACTTTTAACTCTTATTGATAGCCAAGTTTACTGTGGTTGTGTTAACCTAGAACTAGAAGTAACTTGATTTTTCTAGACTCTCTCTCATCACCTCTCTTTCCTGTTTTTTTTTTTTTTTTTAAATCATGAGTCTGTCACATGTAAAACACTTTGTAGCTTAGTATCATGTTAGTAGCCGTTGGTTGATCTAAAATTCAAAAGTTATTCCTATATCCCAAATGTTAATTATTCGAATCATCATTCTCCAGTTTTTACAAAAGTAAATATTATTTTATGAAATAAAATTATTATTTTTTTCTGACCAACAATAGAATATATACAAGATACTTTTATTATGGGGCCAATACATCCACAACAAACTACACTCCACATGGAGTTAGTCACAATTAGGTATCGAACTTATCACAAATGTATATATCATCATTGTTATCCATGTAAGTCGAATTAAGACCTATTACAATCAAGTGAAAGAATACACCACTAGACCAAAAATTAGTTGGTTAAAAAAAAAAAACATTATTTGACTCGGATATCTTTTCTCATGCTTAATGAAATTCCAAATTTATTCTATATACAAATAAAAAAATATACAAGCAACTATAGTTTGCCGCGCTCAGCTTATTATATATCAATTTTTACAATTAATTATCAATTAAAGATTAGCATACACTATGATTCTTTAGTATTACCTTCGTTGAGTTTAACCTGCACAAATCACCCAATTAGTTACCACCATTCCCGCCATGAAAGTGATGACTATTGAAGGGGAAAAAAAAAGTGACAATGGGATAAATCAGATCAGAGAGCATGGATGATATATCTTTATGAGGAAAAAAAAAGTTGGACTTTTTCTTCTTTATTTATTTATTATTTTCCTACCTTTCTTCTGTACATGCGTATACTGTAGAGAGAGAGAAGCACCAACAGGCACCGAAAAAACAGAAAAAAGCAACATGGTCATTTTGTAGAGCAACCATGAACAACAAGAGCAATCAAAGCTCCGACAGAGAAGAAAATCACTCAAAGAAAGAGAATCCTATCTCAACCCTCGATTCAAGATTCAACCAAACTCTCAGAAATGTTCAAGGGTACCAATGCGTATATATGATTTTTGTTCATTTCTCATTTCTTATTGGATACTTGTGATTTTCCTCAGATTTGTAAACCCATTCAGGAAAAGTTTCTATCTTTCCAATCAACTATTAAACTGTCACTAATTAGAATGCCGTTTCTCACTCGTTAATGGCTTCAATTCATTGCATTGAGGATTTGACTTGCTCCTAAGACGTAAAGTATAGCTTTTGATTTTTCAAATTGTAAGAGTTGGTTGAAAAAAGGATTATGGGATTTTTTGGTTTCATTCTATTAGATCAGAATCAGTGAGAAAAGTAGTGTGATTTGGGAGATCTCTGTTCTTAAATTGGATAAATTCATTATGCTCTGTTCTTTTTGGTTGGTGGGAAAATGTGGCAACACAGAAGCAATCAGACCATTTTAATTTAGAGTGAATATGTGATTCATAGTTCTGATCTGTTGCTTCTGCTTAGTTTACTCGGCCACCCGATTTTGTAAGATTGACCTCAAATTGATGTCACATACCGGAAAATTGGTGGGGATTACATTCTGACTTTTACTGGATTTATTTTCTTCACCCAAGCATGTGCTAAGGTAAGGTGTCTTAGATTCCTAGTGTAAAATAGTTTGGTTCATTATATGTAATAATCATAAGTATGGTGAAAATTCTGGTATATTATTGCCATTAATATTATCCAAATCTGGCAAATTGTAGATGTAATTGCATTTGGTATTAAAATTCCCTTGTTGTGCTTATCAAATTGATAAGAACATTGCATTAGATTTCTAAGCCTTCTAAGTTCTAAAAACATGACTCCTTTCCATTGTTTCATTATATAATTTTCTATTTGATATCTCTAGTGTCTGGAATCCTAGCAGTTTGTGATGAAAGCTAAATGTTGTTCTAAACAAATCAAAGGTATTGTTTGTAATGTTAGTTCAATATCTTATTATTTATGTTTTGATTATTATTTTCTGATATCCAGGTTGCTCAAAGGTCGTAGTATGCCTGGTAAAGTATTACTAACCAGGAGATCAAACGTGCTAGATCATTCAAAATTACAAGAACCCTCTCCCAATTATGGAAGGAGCTTCTCATTCAATGATGCTGATACAAGTGATCACATAGCCAAGGCGTTAGAGGTTTATTTTGATATCCTTTTTATCTAATAAATTTGAAAAGAGCATACCATTTGCCATAGTTGATTGGCTGAAAATTCTACTGATACTTTTACTTCTAAAATAGGAAGAAGTTGAAAGCCTAAGCAATCCCAACAATAATGCAAATTCAAATAAGTTAAAATCATCAACTTCGAATGTTGAGAATCTTTCCAAAGGAGCTCAAAAATCCGTCATGGGAGCTAGAGCTACGGATTCTACAAGAGTTATGAAGTTCACAAAGGTCCTTTCAGGGACAACAGTCATATTAGGTATAAGGACTCTCTCTTTAAACTTACCCCTTTCCCCTGCTTTTCTTCTCTCCCACCACTCTATTCTTGAAGGTTATATAAAGGTAAAATGTTTTTTTTTTCTCAGTATGTTCTGATGGTGCTTGGATGATTTGTTAGAATCTGTTAATATCCTCTTATTTCATTCCGTCCATACAAACCCTATAGCCATACACTACAACTCCAAAAGGATAGTGCTTCTCAGAAACCATAAAAATGCATGGCCAAGCTTCCATGAACATTTTGTGCCAAAGCTTTAAAGAAGCAGAGCAATGGAGAAAAAAGGGTCAATATTTTCAGCCTCCCCTTTGCACATAATACACCCATGAGGAGATAGACTAACTTTAGGTCTCTTTTGAACCACAAGTATTTACTCTACCACGAGCAAATCTAAAGAATATTTTTACACAGTACTTTTGCCCCTCCAAATCATATGATAGGGGTTGAAAAGGGGGAGAGATGACTCATCAATCAACCTATGTAAAATAACACCTAAAATGCCCAAAGACTGAAGAGTCCAATTCTATCTGGTGTTAAAACTGCTAATGAAATCCAATGAAAAATTCTCAATCAAAGAGAGTCTTGAACGAAGCTGCAAATTTCTATAGAGATTGAAACTCCAGCTTTATGGAAAGAAGCAGACATAGGACTTATTGGCAATTGATACATTATGAGAGTTGGGTAGTCTATAAAGACACGGAAAATTTGCACACAGGAGACTCCCTGCTATGCACGGGACCTCCCAAAACCTAATTCGTCCCCAGTCCCCAATACTACACAGAGATAAGGAGAGAACGAAATGATACCCTGGCATATTGTTTGTTGCGTTTTAGCTTCACAATGTTGTACAGTCCTATCATCATGATTAGTGGGCATCCTTATGATGTTAAATCTAAATTTCACACTTGTTATTGTTACTGGTATGCAGAAGCATTTCATTCTGGCAGCTTAGGCCACTATTTTGATTAATTTGTTACCTCTACAAATTTCCTTTTAGCACTAATTGAGCTGTGGATATATATTTTTGTTTCTTTCTTTTTTGAATTTAGTCTTTAATTGTTTATGTAGAGAAGTTGCATGAGTTGGCTTGGAGTGGGGTACCACCATATATGCGGCCAGATGTATGGAGGCTTCTTTTGGTAAGCTCGCTGCTTCTATAATAATGACATAGAAGATGCAAGGTCCTCCTTGTGGCCCACTAACTTAATTTACCTTGTCTTTTCCTTTTGTATTCTATATTTCTTTTCATTGCAAGTTTAAAACATTTGATGCATGCAGTTGGGTTATAGGTTTCTAGTTCATTCAGTGGTGTCCAATGTTCAGCCCATGCTTTGAACTTGAAGTTTTCTGCATGTGTTACTTCGTTATATCACTTTTCGTTTTAACTTTTTTCTTTCTTGTGAATTTTTTTTTTTCTATAATTGGAGTGGAAGTTCTGAAAAGGGGTTCACTTTATTTGCCTTTTTGTTAACCTGGATTGCCTTTATATAGTAAACATTGTGGCTTTTTTGAATTTAAAATATGAACTGACAACAGGGATATGCACCATCTAATTCAGATAGAAGGGAGGGAGTACTAAGAAGGAAACGCCTTGAGTATCTTGACTGTGCTTCTCAGTACTATGACATTCCGGATACTGAGCGGTCAGAAGATGAGATAAATATGCTTCGCCAGGTGTTTTAAATGTTAAAAAAGCTCCCATCTTTCTTAGTTCTAATATGTGGCTCCTGGTTTTTACAATTACCTTTGTTGTCCTTGTTAGATTGCTGTTGATTGCCCAAGAACTGTGCCAGATGTATCTTTCTTTCAGCAAGAGCAAGTCCAAAAATCCTTGGAGCGCATCCTTTACACATGGTTAATACTACATTTGCCCATATATCCTTGGTCATTGCTGGATTTTTTGTAACATCGAATGTGTTCATACTAGGAAAAAAGAAATGATTGCATGAAGTGTTACTGATTGTGCTAAGTTGCATCCATTGGGTCTGCTGATTCCTAATAACAAAAGTGTAAAATCTGCAACTGATTTAAAGGTGTATGATTTATTAATCTAGGAATTCCAGTCCATACCTTTGTTATAGGGTTCATCTAAGGGGCTTTGGTTCATTACACATGTTGATTATCTTGAAATGATAGCATGGAACAGTGATACGATTATTTATTTTTTCTACATTTTGTCCTGTTTAGAGATTTAGAGGTTCGCTATTACTAATCAGACGTGAATGAGAATTTCTGTCTTTGCCCTATTGTTTTTCCCAAAGTAGGTCTAGCTCTGAACTGTCTGAGATAGTATGTCAAGTTGATAATGAGTTGTTTAAGTTAATAGGTACATGTTCTCTCTACACTATCTTTCGGTTGGTTTAATGTTCTTGACATTGTGCATTTAGAGGGCTAGCATGGGAGCATGATTCTCATTTTGTAATTGTCACTTAACTATACATGTTTGCTACATTTCCGCTGCTATTTAGTCATTTTAATCAGGATGTTTAAAGGGCCTAGGTTTATTTCATGGGGTTTTCATGGTAGGTCTCTATGTAGATGTGGACCAAGCAGGGGGAAATAGTGAGTAGTGACAAAAGCTCTTCTATACGCATAACTTGCCTCAGTTATGTGACGCTTCCTTTTTCTTCCCTCTCCTTCCTCTAATTGAGAAATTTAGCCTATCAGATGCAGATAACAATTCCTGGTACCTTGATAGCGTGAATTGTTTCTATTTTATTTTCTGAGCAGTTTTTGGAGTCCAACAGTTTAGCTTCAACAAAAACAAAAAACTGGTCTAGATGTGGAGTATGGTTTCAAGATGCCATCATTTTATTATTTTTTCTTTTTCTTTAATTATTTGATTTTTATGATTATTAGTTATGTCTTTTCAAGTTACTTCTCATGTATTTCAGGGCCATTCGACATCCTGCAAGTGGATATGTTCAGGGAATAAATGATCTTGTTACTCCCTTTCTAGTTGTTTTCTTGTCCGAATACTTAGATGGGAGTGTGGATAATTGGTCGATCTCCGATTTGTCTCCTGATAAAATATCTAATATAGAGGCTGATTGCTATTGGTGCCTATCAAATTTACTAGAAGGTATGCAAGACCATTACACTTTTGCTCAGCCGGGAATCCAGAGGCTTGTGTTTAAGCTAAAGGAAGTGGTCAGGCGGATTGATGGTAACTCCCAGTTTTTGCTTTTATTTTCTGCTTCTTGCACGCTTTTTGCTGGATCAAGTGAATCAACCGATGCTTCTACGCTTGTATATGTACTTACAAGATTCATTTTGGTTAATTTTGCTAGACCTATTTTGAATAGGGAAGTCTATTTTTGGCTGTCTCTTCTATTATGCGTGGGGGTGGCTGAGATGAGGGATAGAGTGAAGTTTTGGGTGGCGTTATGGGCTTCGGTTACTCCTGTTTTTAAGGATTTGCTGTCTCTTCTATTATGCGAGATTTGTTAGTGGTTGTGAAGTGATATATTGCTATTTTCTCTTTTCTTGGGTGGCCTCCTTGTTTGTTCTTGTCCTTCTTTCCTTTGTTTGTTTTGGTCTTGAGATTGCTGTTTTCTTTTGTTTTGCTCTTGTGGATTCCTTATCCACTTGCTTGTTTCTTTGTTTATCTCTTTTGAATTTATAAAGTTTCTTTTCAATAAATAACCAATAGGGAAGTCTATTTTTGCTCTGGCGTAATTTTCATTATGGAAATCTCTTTGCTTTTCCGTATGTATATTTGGACTCATACACAGCCACCAAGAGATACAAATGGCATGGCTTCACATATGGCTTTGGCCGGGCTAAAGAATGGAATGTTTTAAGCATGTAGAAACAGATCAAAGGAAGTTTATATTTGTAGTGTTAATTCAGAAACACTAATAAAAGAAAAGAAATACGCTTCATATATTTTCCCCAAAAAGAAAATGCTTCAAATATTATAATGAAAAATCAAATAGGTTGTTCGTTATATTAGGTGCACTGGGGCATTTTCAGTTTTTCTGAATCTCGTGATTCAATAAAATGTTGTTGCGCATCATATTATAGTGAGAGTTTGTTGTAAGTGAATTCTGGCGAGAGCAGTTTTTGGGGAGTTGGTTTTGTTGAAGGAAAGACCAACTTTTGCTCTTATACTCAGACTTCCATTTAATATCTTCAGACACTGGCAATACCTCATGCTCTAGGATGCATGAAACACGTCAAAGTTCTGCTATCATCTTTGATGTACGTACTCATTATTTTTTTCCTCTACTGCACTAGAACCTGTATCCAGACACGTGGAGGAGCAAGGGCTGGAATTTCTTCAATTTGCTTTCCGGTGGTTCAACTGTCTTTTAATACGCGAGGTTTGCTTCTACAGATCTCTTCTCTGTACTTGCTGTAGTTTCCTCTTTGTAAAATATATTTGTGCGCAGTGCATAAAGTTGACCAACTGTAATCTTGAGGTTTACTTGAATTGTGGTAGAATAATTCTAAACAGATTTGGCCTGGACCTGTGCTTTTATCATTTATTGCAAAGCTAATGGAAATTCTTTCTTTTTGCTGCTTAGATTCCTTTCCATCTCATTTCTCGTCTGTGGGATACCTATCTTGCCGAAGGAGATGCATTGCCAGATTTCCTTGTGTATATATTTGCCAGTTTTCTTTTAACGGTAAGATAGAAACTGTTACCACTGCAAACATATAGTTTCCTTGGTTTCGTTACATATTTGGATGCATTAGCTGTGAGCATGTGATAAGGAAGCATGTACTTTTATTTATTTGTCCATTAACAAGTTCGCTGTCCAATTGGTAAATGATGGGGGGGTCGACAGGCTATCCTTTTTGACTGCTTTGGTTATGGAAAAAAATCTCATCGTTTTATGATAATTTTTTACCCTTTATATAAGGTTTTAAAGACCTTTTGAATTGCATTCATGGCATGCAACACGTTCATCACTGAATGCACTGTAGATTACTTTCCATTTAACAGAAATGGTGGACATAAATGCATTCTTGCTCACCAATCAAGTATCACTATGCACAAGGTAGCCTTATATATATCAGTAGCTTTTTTGCTTTTCCTGGCCCATGTTTACCATTTCTCCAGGGTTTTTCTGTACTTGTATACCTTATGGGGTGGTAACTACTTTTGGGTGGTGGTTCTATTGAGACCCCTTTTTGGTCCACTAATTGTTTAACTTTGTTTTTATTCTCTCAACTCCAAATTTTACCCTTGAATAAAACTACAACACTTTTCCTTTTTGAATAAATTGTAGATTCATATAGAATGACTTTTGTTCCTTTGTTACTTTTCTTTTGCTGGAGTCAATTTGACAGCCAATAATCTGAAAGGCTATTTTCTGTGTTATTGGGCTATATATTCCTTTATGTTCTTGCTGTAAAGCCATGATCTGCTTAAACTGCTCTAGATTTTTCGTTCATAACAGAATGGATGCCAATAACTTGAAATCCACTATGATTCGATATGCAGTGGTCAGATGAGCTTCTGAAGCTTGATTTCCAAGAGTTGGTTATGTTTCTTCAACACCTTCCCACTAATAACTGGACTCACCAAGAGCTGGAGATGGTGCTTTCAAGGGCTTTCATGTGGCACAGTATGTTCAAAAGCTCTCCTAGACATTTGGCCAGCTAAAGAAGGAATTTGTAATATTCATTATCTACAGTCATCTCTGAATTTTGATTTTCTTTTGTCTATTTATAATTTTCCGTTTTGTTGTTCTTGATGTCGTTTACTACAATTTTTTTCTCATATGGTGGAGTCCCCTGGCACCTTGCCCATATTATATGTATCAAGTGTCTCTAATATTTGTATTTGCAAGCATTTCTTTGTAGATTTGCCTTTGAGCAATGGAGGAAAAGGAAAAACAGACTTTGTATTGATTTGTTCTTACTTCATTGAACAGAGCTAACGAACCCGTAATCGAAGACATTTCTCATAATTGTTATTAATGTTGACCACAAAGTCAGGGTACAATTTCTTTAGCCACCCATCTGAAGGTGCTGCCATGGAAGCTGATGGCTTAGCAAGTTTTTCTTTTTTGAAATATTAACATATAACTATAGGTAACTTTAGAGAGTAACAAAATTGTAAATAAAACAATTGAAAGGAACGTGGGTGGCATGAGTAGTTTATTGGGTGACAGTGCCGTTCTTCTTTCTTCAAATGAAAAGAAAATGTTGGCATAGAGGACCAATCGAACATAGAGTGCTCCGAGGCCCAGGTTTTAGTCGTTGAGCTGGAACAAACCAACCCTAACCACCTTTCTTCTTTCGGTCATTTGCTTTGTGTTGAACACCGACAAAACCATTGTTTAGTACAATACAACACACATTCATATATTGAAAAATATATATATTTTTCTTTACGGTGACAATCAAACTAATTTTTTACTTGATACAATATCCTTAATTTTAATTATATACTCCATCATTTTATATTTTATATTAACTATCTACTCATTATCGATCCTAGCAAAAAAATAAAACGAAATATACTTTATTAAAAATACTCATTAAGAAATTTTGAATGGTTCAAAAGCTAGAGTTGCAGTAGGACAATAAGAGATGTTAAAAGGGTAGCAATGATAGCGAGAAAGGGAAAGAAGAAAATTACAAAGAAAGAAAGGGGCGCTTTAAAATTTGGTTAAGAAAAGTATGATTGTATTAATAAGATAATAGCCTCAAAGAAGAGGTGGGGTCACACTTTGGAAAAGTCATCATTTACTCATTCCTTATATAAATATAAGATAGAAATTGCAAATGGAGTGAAAGATGTCTTTTTTAAAAGTGATAATAACAATTTCCAATTTACATTACAAGTAGACAACATAGAATTAGAATTACCAACAAAGGACCTAGCTTTAGAGCAATTGCTCCTTCCGAAAAAGGCCTTGAGTTCGAGTCCTACCATTCGTGTAGTGTATGTGAGTTTAGTATGCTATCACCCCTTTCAATAAGAAAGATCTTGAAAAAAAAAAAAAAAGGAGTATCATCCGCAATGCAAATTAAGGAAAGAATTGGCAAAATATATTGTTTCTATACATTAGTATTTGTATACACGTAACACATCCTTTATATAACAACTGACAAAATAATGGAGTTTTATTGCCTGCCAATCTTATCTATTGCGTTGTTAGATTTTCAATTTAGGACATTATTTAATTAAAAATTTACTTGTCAATCTTATCTTATTGCGTTGTTAGATTTTTAATTTAAGGAACTATTTAATTAAAAATTTACTTAATTGAGTCGCAACATAACATGTTAGATTTTTTTGTAAGTAAATATGTTTCTTTACAGTTCATAAAAAATGCAGAAAAAAAGTTTCTTTACAAAGTTATACAGGAAGTGTCAAAAAAGAAAAGGAGTCTTTTTGTGTTTTTTTGTTTTTTTTTTGTTATTCAAATAAAATATTTAATTTAGGAGTTGAGTTTATCCATGCCACCACCACAAGAATCATGACAAATAAGGAAATCAAAATTTCTAATCCACATCACCTTTGAACCTTGACAACCAACACCACACATGACACACCACAATAAATTCCCAATAAAACCGTTAGGTCGGTAGGATGACGCCACGTGTGAACCTTCAGTATGGCAGAAAATCAACGACAGCCAATACATGAAACGTACGTAGCTATATCATATTTGACACGCATAAAGGCTCCTGCAACGGTAAGAAAAACAAGGCTTTATGGGCAAGTCTTTATAACTCAGGCCCCTTACCAGCTTTTGCTTCCATCTGCTCTCTCTCCCTTCCCGACTTTCTTTCTCTGCGGAGATCTTCTTCTTTCTTTGGTGCTTGTGCATCTAAATCTCTATCCCTTTCACTTTCACTGCTTATATAGATATACATACATATATATAGGGCAACAGAAACAGTGAGGCTGATCATCTTGTTTTCTGATTTGTTTGTTTTCATTTTTCTCTCATGGAGTTTGGGAGATTTGCTTGGCTTGTGTTGCTGGTTTGCTTTGGCTTGTGTTTCTCTTCCACACAAGGATACAGATTCTATGTTGGTGGGAGAGATGGGTGGGTTTTGAACCCCTCTGATAACTACATCCACTGGTCTGGGAGGAACAGGTTCCAGGTCAATGACACTCTATGTAAGATGCTCAAATCTCTCTCTCTCTCTCTCTCTCTCTCTAATATTTTATAGGTTCTTTGTTTTCGATCATTTTCTGAGTCTGATCCTCTTTAGATGTCCTTTTTTTCGTATTGTGCTTAGTCTAAAATTACATTTGAACTCTCAAACTGAAAACAACATAAGCACTAAAATTACTTTAGATATCAGAACAGAAAATGACACTTTGTGTTAGATGCGCAAATCTCTCGCTTTTTCCTGATATCGAGCTTTTGTCTAAAACGAAGACATAGTAGGACAAAAAATTTAAAACATAAATTAGAGATCCTATATTTCTGCTTAATTTTTTGGACTAGTTTGCTAATTTCTTGGAAATATCTAATTGTTTGTTTGAATGCATGTGACACATACAGATTTCAAGTACAAGAAAGGAACAGACTCAGTGCTTGTGGTGAACAAGGATGACTACTTCAAGTGCAACACCAAGAACCCAATTCAGAAGCTAGATGGTGGTGACTCAGAGTTCACTTTTGATAGGTCTGGGCCATTCTACTTCATCAGTGGGCAAAATGGTAATTGTGACAAGGGCCAGAAACTGTTCGTAGTTGTCTTGGCTGTTAGGCATCACAACAAACCAAACCCTCCTACTGTTGCTCCCACAACTCCCCCTAGCACCAGCCCTACCTCCCCATCCCCCAAATCTCCATCTCCTCAGTACCCTCATCACCCTCCTGGGACCTCACCATCACCAGCACCAGTGGCCTACCCTCCTGCCACCTCCCCGTCACCAGTGGGCTATCCTCCTGCCACCTCCCCATCACCAGTGGGCTACCCTCCTGCCACCTCCCCTTCACCAGTGGGCTATCCTCCTGCCACCTCCCCTTCACCAGTGGGCTATCCTCCTGCCACCTCCCCTTCACCAGTTGGCTATCCTCCTGCCACCTCACCATCACCAGTGGGCTACCCTCCTGCCACCTCACCATCCCCATCAACATCATCTCCAGCGCTAGCGCCAGTTCCATCTTCATCCCCGACTCTTACTCCATCTCTTTCTCCGCCCTCACAGCCCCCCGAGGGGTCCACACCGGCCCCTTCCGCAGGGCCTGCGGGCCCCACACCGCCGGGAACCGTTGCTTCGCCGCCCCCCGGGACAGCAGACACGGCTCCGGGACCGGCGCGGAGTGGAGCGTCGCATAGTGTAACGGCTCCTTCGAGCGCGTTGGTGTCTTCCATTGTTTTTATCAGTGTGGCCCTGGTGAGCAGCTTTGTGCAGGGTGGTGCTGTTTGAAATAATAATGGAATAAATTGTGGGGTGTTTTTTTTGTTTTTTTATAATGATTTAATTAGGATTTCTTAGTTTTTTTATTATTATCTTATTTTAGATTTTATTACATACCTTAGAACTTGAGAGGAATTTGTGTCAGGTTTATTTTTATTTATTTATTCTAGTTCAATAAAATCGTAATAATAAATTGTTATCTGAGATATAATTTTGTTTTTATTTATTTATGAAATTTTGATCATTTCATTTTCCACATTATCTTTTAATATATTTCTATCAGTCACTCCTTGATTGATTTGCTTGGTTAACTTAAGTTTGAAAAGGACAGGAGGGGGATCGTGCGCCACATTATTAGTTAGAAGTGGAAAAAAGATCGTTTGGTATAAATTGTAGGGAAAAAATTACATTAAATTGTAGGAGAACAGGAATAAAAAATCGTATTCGGGTAATGCATGTGAGTTTAGTAAGTGTTTTGCGTTTGATGATTTTAAATTAGAGCAAATGGGTAGAATTATAACTGAAAAGTATTTTGCAGTTTAACTGTCTAAAAGTCATTCAAACTTTGGGTATATATAATCACAAATTTCCGCAAGCTTTGGGTCGTCGAGTAGTTCAATAGATTTTTCGCATCACATGCATAAATAGTGGTAAAGATTGAAGAATTACGTGATGGAAAATGGATCACATTTTTGCGTACCACATTGGCTGTTTTACGTAGCCATGTTATGATTTTGATCCTAAT
This sequence comes from Prunus salicina, assembly GCA_020226455.1. Classification (NCBI taxonomy): domain Eukaryota; kingdom Viridiplantae; phylum Streptophyta; class Magnoliopsida; order Rosales; family Rosaceae; genus Prunus; species Prunus salicina. The sequence goes on along the minus strand of CM035345.1, from coordinate 17,473,584 downwards.
AGTTTGGCGAAGTTTCACTTTGATTCTTATAATTTCAATTGTCACGATTCGAGGCTTTCAAGAAGTCCAATTTTACACATGAAAATTCATCCAAACAATAATGGGAGCAAAATTATAATTTGGCTTAAGTTTACTGCACTAATTTTCATAATCACGTATTACGTAAATTGTCACATCATGTGATTAATTAGTATGCGTAGAAAATGTAGATTGTAATGTGAACCCTTTTTGGGCCCTTGGCGTTTTTATGAATCTGACAGGCACTGCATGACTTGTCGCGTCTTCTTGACGTGTGCCTCTTCTATGCTTCAATGGCCACGGTAGAATTTACTTGACCAGTTAAAAATAGCTAGTTTTTATCTTTTTTCATAGGGTTGGGGTGAAAATTTTGGTGGGCAATGCTGTAGGCATGAGTTTCTGATCAGAAGGTTGAAATGCATGTGCACTAGTCTTCTCGCTATTGGGAAGGTTAAATTGCGTTTATATAAGCGATATTTTACTTTAATTTAATATAAATTATAATCAATGATCTCAAATTTGAGTATGTATGTGTGCGGAAAAACCCTCAACTCCCTTTCTAACTTTGGGTAATAAAAATAAAACAAATCTTTATATATTTGCATTTATGTGTTCAAGTTTGACTGAGGAGGCAGATGGAGAAAAAACTTCGGGGCACTGAATACAATTACACACATACCTTTCAATTCCAATCAGATGGGTGGGTTTAATTGCAAGACACCTCCTCAGACAAGCGAAATAGACCCAGGGACTTTTCTGTTCTCTTGACAGGGGGACTTTTCTTATTGGCCACGTGGCTGGCTGTGGATGTCTTGAGACTGCAGAAACTCAAACATTGACCGGAAGCTTCGCTCAGCTCTTCACTCAAAATTGACATGCCATATACTTTTCCTTCTCGTATTATCACTATCTTTTTTTAATTTGACACCCCTTCTTCCACGACAAGGCACTAGTGAACTGTTGCAAATTTATGTTATGATAATGTTATAAATTGGAGGGGGATTTAAACTCGGGTGCAGAGTGGAGAATATATTTACTCTAACTAACTTGATTAAACTTATATCTGCATCAAATAATGTCTTCTTTAAATATATAATATAGAAATATAAACATTCTAGATTATCTTTTTGCTATAAAAAAAACATGCATTATCCTAACTAGCAAGGCTTTCATTTTCATGGAAATAGTGATAAAATTTGTGATAGGGAGATCAAAGCGTGATTCATTTGCTTTTGCAATGTGTCGGCAAGAACTAAGAAGAGATGTGGTACGTGTTTTATTAAATGCTTTTTTACAAGAGATCAAAGAGGTGGGCAATATGTCCATAGTCTATATACAGAGGTGGCAACCAATGACATCTTTGTCAATGCACGACACCTGGGAGGCTCAGACAAAGTGATCAAATGAGTGATTGAAAACGCTGCACTTCAACAACATTAATTAAAGCTTCAAATAATTATATATAAGAAAATATGTATTTGATAGAGTTTAATTTGTCTCTTTGTTGAATGGTGCAACACGAGTTCTTAAGTTGTCAACTAATATATACGTCTAGTCAAAGAAAATAAGTTGTCATTAGACAAATATTAAGGGCAAGCAGCAATCATCTTTGTAACCACAAATTAACACTTTGAGTTAGATGATTTTACATTAACAATCAATTTGCAAAACCCCAGTTTGATATAGATTATTAGCGCATTCATAACAGCTTAAACTTGAAAGAGGTCTTGGGTTCGATCCACAAATCCCCACTTCTTTGTTGCGTGAGGTTCCATCTATATGTTTGTTTCGAGCGAGGTAACTCATTGCCAAATATAAACCTAAATCTTAAACACTTAATAACATAGCCAATTTGGTTTTCTTTCTTTTGTTACCTGCATGATCGACTGTATTGTCAAATCAAAGTTCGGCTCCAAGCAAGTCCAAGATCTTGTGGTCGACATATTATGAACACCTTGACCTAATGATGTTAGGACGAAACTTGATGTGTTTCATTAGCTTATACCTTAAGGCAACTCGGATTGAACACGGAAAATAATATCTATCAAGTTATGAGCTTTTAAGAGAAATTTGAAATGAAATCTTGGCCTAAAAGAAACTACGAAAAGTAAACAAGCCTAACACACACACACACACACACAGAGTACATGCGGACACACCGACTCTGATCTTGACCCTACCTTATCTTGCCCTGCCTACACGCTCTTGTCATTGGTCTTTTTAGGTTTTGTTTACATATGCGAAGCCTAGCTCATCCATGTAATACTGTTTTCTTTTTTCCTTTTCTTTTTATATGAAAATCCATCTAATTGCTAAGCCCTTCATGCTATTGCATATGAGCTTCCTTGGTCCCATATCTGATCCTTTCATTTTCTTTGTAGAGGAATCTTTTTTTAATGGTTGGAATTCTATTTGGATTTCGACTCTTTCTCCTCTATAAATTTCGGAATGCATTGTCAATTTGACATCAAAGGCTTGTCCTTTGCTCCTCATTTACATCACTATTGTCCCAAATAGCCTCAAAAATGGAAGAAGTTAAGCTGAGAGTTATAAGGGAAATTAATTACGAAAATAAGCAATACACACCGGATGGACAATGCAGTGTAGCCAAAAAATCATACATAATGGAAAGAGCTCGAGGCAGTCCACGGTGCTTTCTGGGTACAAAAATTGTTGAAACTATCATCAAAAGAACCACCATCTCCGTTGTCGGGTCTTCTGCAACAATTATAAGCGTCAAACACAAAAGAGTTACAGCATTATAAGGTGAAACCTCAATTGTTAAGAAACAAGATTTCACAGATAAGGGGCTAAAACAGCATGATAATTTTCACAACACCCACAATGTGTTGAAAGTGAAAAATGTAGTCCTAAGGTTCAGCACCTTGAACTAAGGTGTTTACAAAAGCTTTTTTTTTTTTTTTTCTAGAAAGCACTTTCTTGAATTTTTATAGAAACCAAAGTAGGGTTCAAACAATATCTTAGAACTTTCATTATACAGTACAATACAAATTGTAAAGCATACCACTAGAGTAATTAATCGGGGCAAAATAGCTGTTCACCAGTATTTAAACAGACTCTCAATTTGGAGCTCTCGACTGGACACTCAACCATAAAGAGAAGACTCAAGCTTTGGAATCCACTGAAACTGCTGTCCGAATAACACGAATATTGGACGTACAGGCCTTTCTAAAACGTAGTTTACAATTTCAATACTACATGTCTAGTCAAATGTAACCCTTTTATTAAAATTCAAAGTCCAAGTTGATGTTTATTTTCAGAGGCAGATTTTAGGGTATGTGGAGTGAGATGGGAAATTTAAGACACAAGTACAAGAGAAGGCAGCCTTATATACATAGACCAAATATCTTAAGAGTGATGAGCAAATACTGCAATAGCAAGAAGTTGAGCACTATGAGAAATGACAAATAGGAAAAACATAATTATTTTTTGAAAGGGTATAGGACTACGATTATTTTTCCTTTTTTGGTCAATAGGATTCATCAAATAACCATGATTAGAAAATTAGATTCGGGATAAATTAATGCTCAACAAGAATTAATAAAAAAAGTGAAAGGGGAAAAATGGTAAAACCTTCTGTTCTGATCTTGTGATGGTAATATAATAGGCTGAGAGAGGATCCCACTGTCAATGTTCTGCATGTATGGACGTACCTTCTCCTCCAACATCTCATTCAACTGAGCATCAAAATGGATAAATAATGTCATTGCACTTACAAATAAAAATATAAAAATATGTTCATAGCTAAAATAACTACAGTAGTAGATGGCAATCGTAATCTGAAAAGTCAATCTCCATGGAAATTACAGGCAGTATATGGGATGGCAAGTTCATTCTTTTGATGAGAAGGAGAGCAAGTTACACAACAGTTTTTGGGTTGATAGAAAACAAAATGGGAAGGAAGTAAGTTTCCAAATGTAAGAACGATATCTGCACGTCAGTTTTTGGGAACTACAAGCTGGAATAAGGAATAAGTTACTTGTATGACCAAAATATTGTTGTTGCATGCCTCATACAAAATTTTGGCCTTCTTATGGGGAACTCTGTCCAATTAACTCACCATCTTCATTGTGTCCAAATAGCATTAGTCTATCAGATTGCTATATTGATAAATTCTTTTTGCTTCATTTCCTATGGATTTCTTAAGTTCATTAAGGAAGAAAAAGGGGAAACAAGTTCATTTTCATAGCTACATAAACTTGTAAGTACTAACCCTTTGTTGGCGCCATCTATTCTCCCACTGTGAATCCAAAATTTTATCAGCAATTTCTCTTTGAGCATTTAGAAGAACAGTCATTTCATAGAACTTTTCAGGATTTTTGAGATCCTCCTTGCTCCAAGAAGATGCATTCAATGGAAGGTCCAGTTCCTGCCAATGCTCTACAGTGAGTTCGTAATTATCCAAAATAAGCATGAACATCTTCCTTATCTTTCTCTCTGATACATACAAAGAATAAAAACTAGTCTATTGATTGAAGATAGGTTACGTACACCCCAATTTTGTGGCCTTGGTGGAGGATCAAGTTTCATGACTTCTGCTTCAAGTGCTTTCTTGGCTTTATAGTAAGGGATATTTTTTACAATAACAGGATCTTCCCTGGCTCGAGCAGGATCTATGGAGATCAAGGCCTATCAATAATAAGCAAATTCATATTAAAGATCTTTCTCTAGAAACATATTACAGGAAATTGCAGAAACTATGAGCTCTTAATATGTATAAGAGCTTAATCATCAACATATGAATCCAGCTTTCGAACAATGGAAAAAGTATGAAGCAGATAGTGATGAGATATTGCCTTAGTAAGAAGATATTATACAAGAGACTAATCATTTTCATATGGAATTAAGAGCTGAAGCTTAAATTAAGAGAAAAAATCTTCTTAAGAAAAAAAAAAGAAAAGGAAAGAGGAGTTCATAAAAAGAGCCCAAAGGCCAATAGAAGAGACCGAAACTTGTTTTCTCATAAATCTTTAAGATATGAAGTTTTCTTTCCAACAAACTTTTCAATTGGACCATGATAACATTTTCAGCGCTTGAGCAGTGTCTTTGTTTCCAAACAATAAAGAATACAGAAAAACCAAGCTCGTTAACAGAATGTTTCATAATAACTGATTATTATGCGCAAATTTTCTTACTTCCTGCAAGTTCTCCCAACCAGGTTTCCGCTTGGCCACCACATCACGAAGTTGATCATACCGCATAGACTCCTAATCCAAGAAGAATCAAAAAACAAGGGAACAGATGAATAGATAACTAAAGTAAGGCACTAATGCAATCCTGCTTTAATGAACTATTGTAAAATATAATAAATGTCAATGTGAAATGGGATATTGAGATCAGGTAATAAGGATATGTAGGTTTTTTTTTAAGAAGAAAAAAAAAACATATTTTTCACCAAACCAAGGTAAAGCTCACATTTTTCTTATGTTGTTATAGTATCTTCAAATTATAGCATGGAAATATTGCCATCACAATATGATAACAACATAAAAATAAGGTGGTGTATACTATTTGAAATACAGTATTTATTTATTTTTAATAGAATTCTGTTTTGCATTTGAGAAGGTGTTCCGAATTGAAATACAGTATTTATGAATTGTCAACCTTGTATTGCCACCAAATTTTCTTCTTGACATCATCATCAAAGTCGAATCCACCCGCAACTTGAGGCAAGGTAAACAGCCAAAATGCAGCGATGCTGGGATCTTTCATGCTGTGAACTATATGCTGAACCAGTTAACAAGATTGTTAATAGGAAATCAGATAACAACAAGATATCAAAACTGATATCTAACATTAGTTCTATTCATTGTATATATATGCATAAAAAGGCAAATTAAGCTCCCAAGTTCGAATCCCCCCTTCCCGATTGATAAAAGAACACCAATTAAAATACATAAACATGTTCAAAACAAAATGCGTGGTCTAGAAAGAAAACAAACAATATTAACGGGAAGATTACAAACACATCTGTCTTTGATTAAAATCACTTCCCCAATTTGTGATGATATCTATTTTCTTAATATTTCTAAGAGTCTTTAGCAGCTATATTATCATGCTTGATGATATGGCTCTAAGTCCTTGATACTGCCTTGACTGGGACCATTATTCTTAACATAATTTTGCCCCTTCAAAGATCCAATACGAGATTGACTATCTTCATCCACAAAGAATCCTTTCTAGCAATGCTACCCTACAACAGTCACCAAATTTGACTCTTTTAACAGATTAAATCTTTAACCCAGTTACGCTGGTCAAAGCAATGTTTACCACTGCAGCCAGAGAGCCTATAGTTAAAAAAGGTTTCACTCTATTAACTGTAGTCAGAGTCATCAAGATAGAATTAAGGAAAATGAGGATAGAGAATTTCAATGCCGAGAATAGATAAATTCATATCGTGTTCATCATTGGACCCTTTGTTGGGTTGTGGTGGGTTGCAGAAGGGAAAAGGCCCAATTTCTTTTAAGAACATGAGGAAGAAGTCTTGGTCTTTCAGAGAGAGCTAGGGGAGTAATGGGGGCAAATTGCTTCATGGCATCCTAATTTTAGATAGGAGCTTGTTATAAAATACTCTCGCTAGTAATTATACTTATCAAAACAACAATATTCAGATGGCACAGGACAAGAATTGGTACTGGCCTCATAGGGGTAGTCCATCTTCCTCAAAACATTGTAGGCTTTCCACGGAGGCTCCATGATCTGCAAGGAAAAATAAAAAGACATGAGCTTATAAGGATGGAAGCATTATAAAGAATGAATTGATGAAATAAGAGAACATGATAATATAATACCACAAATACTTTCAACTCAACTGTAAAAATAAACAAGAATTTATACTCTGAAATACATATGAGGATGATATGTCCTTAAATTTAATGGAAAGAAAGCAAAGGAGTCAATCAACCTTCAACCAAACAGGATCATTATGGAAGACCCAAAAAAAGTGGAAACCGTTCAAACTCTTTAAAAATGGAAGCAGAGAACTAAAAAGGCAGTTTTATATCCAGCATTTCGCTCAAAAAATTTACATGATTCTAACTAATATCAATAATCATAAACTTTGAAGGCAGTCCAGTTTACAACTATACATGATCATGATCCCAACTTGGGAGAAATTTGTTCAACCAAGTCAGAATCAAACTCAATATATCGATAGAAGTTGTTTTCAACACATGGGTATTGTATGAGTAATATAAATGACAGATTAAAGGTGTGAAGGGCCGCCCTCCTGTTGATTACTCATCTTTGTTTACAAAAGTAACATAGCTAATAGCGTTTTGACATAATCAGCTGCCGAAAACAGTATATACATATTTCATAAATATAGCATGTTTTTCATCCATAACCAGTTAAATGGATATGGACTCAAGTATCAGCTGTCGTATAAAAATTCCTTCTGAATGTTTAACACTAGTTTGCTCGAAATAACACGCTTCCCTTATGTAACATATTAAATCGAACTCCAAATATTCTAACAGTAAATCATTTAATGTACAGAGAACTGTGAAAGTAATTGGAAACAATCAATAGCTGAGTTCTAGACTTAGGAAACAAGAAATGAATTCACATCCTATTGTTGAATCATGCATCTCACCAAAAGTGAAGATCAAGTTGGAGCATTCAGAATTTCAGATTAATGCAATATTAAAGCAACATAATTTTCAAGCACTAGAAAAATCCCAAAATGGCTCACATCATCTGCAGAGATTCTGACTTGTAATTTGTCCTTGCATTCATGACAGCCCATCACACCCTGCAATACAATAAACTATCATGTCAAGTATGATGCTGCAAAATGCAGAAAATGACTGGAGGGAAATAGGAAAATATGCAGAAATAAGCGTATACTACTGTCGCTTTTATTTTATTTTTTTAAAGACATCGGTAATTTTTAGGTTGGGTTCCCAACTTCTGAATCACATAAGAAGAGTTGCATGGTTAAGGGTGTTCCACAATTTCAACAGAAGAAGAGAGAAAAGTCTCGTAGTGGCTCTCTCTCTCTCTCCCCCTCTCATACCACTCTTAACATAGGAGGACGTTTATGAGTGCAGATCTTCAGTTTGTGAGATGGTAACCCTCATAGTTGGGATAAAATTACTGATTTTGAGTTTGAAATAGTAGGAAAACACATGTAACTAAGTCAACTGTACTTCGGACCAAAAGGTTTACCGTGCCATCACAGGTCCGGCAGTCTTTAGATGGTAATGGCGCATTAAGATTTATGGAGGATGGAAGGTGAACCAACTCAGCCCGATTATCAGCAATGGCATCTGCAATACATTCAGCTGTTGCCTTCTCTCCACTGATGAGGATTCATATGAAAAATAAACATGATAAAATATCATATTGGTATGGTTGGATAAAGGATTCATTGCATTGGTGAGGCTGATGATGATAATATTAATAGCCATAACATACCAAAACATACTGCACCATAAATGTCTGAAACTGTCGTAACAAGGAGAAACAGTGCAGAATAACTATATTTAGTTTCAGAAACCACATTGCAAAAAATTTCTTTCTAAAATGCTAGTAACCTCCACTTCTAGTCAAATAAAAGAGTCCTTTTCAATAAATTCTGGAAATCTAATAACTTCCAGCAATCAAATGAATTCCCATTTTTTAGAATGAAAGCCATAGTTTGGTTTGAAGGAATATACTATGAGGCCCATAAGAAGCTCTTGATGGTGGAGTCATACTTTCTTATCATAGTTCACAGTCTCAATGCAGATTTTGGCAGGAGACATTATTGCCCATTTGTGGGACTTGCTACACATGCTATTCAAACATTATACCAGAACTTAGAATTCTTTCAATCATATATTTGGGTAGTTAAGACTTCAATAAGTTCGTATAATACTAATAGAATTTGAATCATGTATCCTTAACTTCTTACATGAACAACTATCAGTTTTATCTTCACCTGTTGTTTTGGGTAAATTGATATATTATATTTTCATGTGCTCCCAACTAAAGCAAACACCACAGTATATTACAATACCCAATCAATCAAACCCCTACAGTGATAACAACACAGGATTGCATACACAGCTGAGAACTTAAAGATGCCAATTATGACAGTACATTACTAGAAGAATTCTCATATAGGCAGATTTTATTAGCCATCTGTCTACGCAAAAGTGAAAAATTCCAAGAAAAATAAGTGATAAACTGTTCAAGATACAGCAGATACTTAAAAATCAAAGCCCTACATACTTGGAAAATCTCCCTCCTTTTTTTCTTTAAAATCTTTTCACTTTGTAATAAATAAAAGCATCTTGTAGCTCATAGAGTTACCATGTTTTTCATATTTAGGAATTAAAATCTAGTTGGAGAGAAGTCTACCTTTTCAAGGTGTAATTTTTCACTTGGTAGTGCACCCTCCCTGATCCTCTACACATGGTACACCGCAACGCCTGCCAACCATTGCAGGTTCCACAGTTCCTGCACTTCAAGACTGCAATTAAGAAATCATCCAATTCGTATAAACTATGAACCTAGTAATATCATCAAGTTCACCATGGAAAACATTCACAACTAAGATTCTTTTAAACCTAATTTGGCAGCTTAGAGATCAACCAGGAATACTACCATGGTTTTGAAAAATTACACAAAATGCTATACATTTTTGCGTACAAATTACTTCTGAATGAATAGAATGGAAAGTACAACGTCATCTTTATACATTATGCAAATAATAATTTTCTTTTACTAGAGAGTTTAGCATGTTATTTTGTTAGATGATCAATCTACATACGCACATATATATATGCATATTTACAAGTATATACTGCAAAACCATAAACTATTACAGTGTTCGATGCTACAATATCAAACGGAGCATATGAACATCATGAAAGATAAGGACCGCATTGAAAATTGAAAGGATAATGAAAAATACCTCTGACATATCACCTTCTTTCCCAGCTCTAATGCTATGTCATAAGTCCCTAGGGTAGCAACTGCCTGAAATCAACCCATGAACAAAACCAAAAGAGAATAAAGCACTTAGAATATGCAAGTTCCCAAAAGTAGTAGCACCTCATAACCTACTTCACTGAACTACAAATATAATTCAGCAGGCCAATATAATTATATATTCACCAATTTATACTACATTCATTGCCACAAAAATCCACACAAACCCCAATAACCAATGAACAAAAACCATCGACCCGATTAACCAAATGACACAAACCACACAAAACTTCAGTTAACTTCTCAGAATTGCATACCAAAATCCATTCTTTAACCCAAAACTAAGAAAACACCACTAACCCATTTACAGAGACCTAGTAACACATGGCGCGGAATGAAAATTTCCAGTAATAAGTTAAAAGAGCAACTAAATTCTCAAACTTTGCGACAGACAGATAAATTCCCACATGATAAAAGTTCGTGTTTTACAAAAACTCACAAAGATTGACATGTAAGAGAGCTTGGAAACCAACTCGGGCACGCCAAACCCGCGTGGAGCAGAGCCAGCAATGTCAATGGCAAGAGTGAAAGGAGAGAGAACAAGCTTAACAGGGAACTCGAAAATGTCAATGAGCTGTTGTCCATATCGAGCTGTGAAGATCTTGTATTGAAAATCAGCAAATTTCTTCAGGTTCTTCAGTAGACGGTCCCTTCCTGTTGACATGGTGGGAAGAGCGAGAGACAGAAAGAGAGAGATATTGCTCTTGTAATTGCAGAGGTGGTTTTTTGGTTGGATAATGTAACTTAAAAAAGAGTGGGATGTTATCCTGGATATGTAAAATCAGATGCACAGCAATATTAGTCTCCATGACCAAACACTCCACTTTCATTTTTTTTTAATTTTTTCTGAATTTTTTCTTTTGGGGGTGGGATGTTTGAAAATATCACTTTATGATATGTAAATGTAACTTTTTAATAAATTTATAGGTTAGGAACCAAAATCTAAAAAGCCTTTTAATGTTAAGGAATAATAATCTTTACACATAGTCTCTCAGAAAAAAAATTATTTACATATATATGTTATATTTAGGCATATCTAAAAGGAGTGACAATTTTTGACATGAGAATAAAAACCCAATAAAAGATTAGTGCATTAGTATATTTTATTAACGTTACTATTTGAACCAAATATCTTTGAAATGATTCTATAACTAGCCTCTCTGCATGCGCTTCCGCGCCTGCAAGAGGCCTTTTTTAAAAGAATTTAATTTTTTTTTTAAGAATTAAAAAGATAATGGATAGTTGTGTTCCGTAAAAATAGGATCCATTATCCTTTTCTTTTAATTTTAATTTTTTTTAGAAGTGTGAATTTACCATATTATCCTCATTTAATTAATAATTTTAATTCTAATGTTTGAATTAACCAAGGGCATTTTTTGGTATTTTGAATGTTTCACCATTCTCTGCCTTTTGCTTTATATATATGATTCTATAATAATAATTTGTGTATCGAATCAATATACCTAATATATGGAATCGAGTCCAATTTTCTTGTTATTAAATCCCATGTGCCCCTGATTTTTCCATAGTTTTGTGACATGTGACACACAACTTAATAGGATTTTAACTCTATTAACTCTCTTTTAGCCCTTTTTTTAATTAAAAAAGTTAAAATATATTAGTACACAAGTTTGCACACCTTTTCATCTTTGGTCCTTACATCTTCAGCCCCTAAATCTACTCCATTGTGCAAAACTCAGCCCCTGCATCTTCTCCCCCTGTGCAAAACTCAATCCCTGCATCTATTTCACTTGTTGGCCCCTGGTTCGTCGGGTAAGCCATGCTCTGCTTCATAAATTTTTTTTCCCCTTTTTGGTTGTTGGTGTTGGAGCCATCGCACAAGAAGCTTTTAAACAATTAATTTGCAACAATCATAATTCATTTAGTTTCCATATTTTTTTTTCCAAAAAAAAAGAGATGGAAAAAGGTTGATTTGCTAGTTTAATTTTATGACAGAGATGACGATGATTTGTGTCCCATTGCTTGACATGTATTAAAACTGAGTATAGGCGTGCGGCTATACTATTTATAAATATTAATTTGCTAGTTTCAACATCCAAAGCTGATATCGAAGAGAGAAAAATTTCATAGTAAATCAATTAGAGAGTTCAACTTATTTATTTATTTTGTGTGGGAATGTTTGCCTTTGATTGATCTCGTTCTCTCAAGTAATACTAAATTCTGTTACTGCACATATTATTTGTCGTAGAGAATTGCATGCTGAGTTGGAGTGTTCTTGATAATTGCTTCACTTTTCAAACAACACTTTACATGAAGAATACTACCACATCTCTTCCTGCTATACCCATAAATCTTTGTTTGAAATTGTTGTTCTAGTTGGCAAAGAGATCACAAAATCACCATCCTTCATTTTTGTTACAATAAGTAAGAAATAATCTTTGCCTCTCACATTCATTCATAGTTAGCAAAATACGGAATGGGAAAAACTACGAATCAAATAAGTACCTGTTTTATTCGGCCAAATTTTGGCACATTACAACTTAAAAGTAAGTGTATTAAACATGAAAAATACGTACATGCCTGTATAATACGAGTATTGTATGTTTGTTTTTTTTGTTTTTTGTGTTAACATGAACTTTACTGAGTCTTTAAGACGTTCGCAGAACACGAATGTATTATTAAAAAATACATATGTACGTGTATAATACATTATTAAACTTGAAAGTAATAAAATCTTTATACGAGTAATAACTTTAGAAAATTAAAAAAATCAAAAGGGGACAATAGGGACTCGAGTAATGGCCTAATAGTAATGGATAATGCTTTAAACAACTCTTATCGATAAACGAAAATTGGGGAAAAAAGAGATCACGCTATATATATATTAATAGTATAGCAGCGCGATTATACTATTTCTTATAAAAAAAAAATAAATAGAGTATAGTCAAGCGGCTTTGGATTTGGCTTTCATTAATAATAATTATATTAATCAAAGATTTGGGCCTTATGGCTCTCGAACTCTGGAGAAATTTAATTAAGACAACCAAACAAAAATAAGTAATTTATTTTTTCGACGTCCATTGAATTTAAAGTACTTATTATTTATTTAGTCATTTGTGAAATTAGTAACATATTTAAATATTCACTAAAGAAATAATAGTTAAAACATAATAATTAATTAAAGTAATTCAAAAAGGGTAAGATATTACTTAATTACATATATTAAATTAAAGATGTTGGCAAAAAAAAAAAGAAAGGGAAGAAACTAATTTTATATTTTAAAAATTAGAATTAAAAAAAAACCTCTCCCGACGCAAGTTCGTCGACATAGGTCTATGCCGGCGGAATTTTCCAAATTAGCATAGTATTTTAAAAAAAATTAGGAAAACGTGTATAGCTGCCCGGCTATACTATTTCTAAAAATGCGCATGAACGTGTCAAAAATATGTATAGCCGCACGGCTATACTATTTTTTAAAAATAAATTTTAACAAACCGAGTATATCCGCGCGGCTATACTATATAACAGGCAGCGGTAGGGGCCACGTGTCAAAAAAAGGAAAGTCAACCGACCATACTATTTTTAAAAACCAGTGTAGCCGCACGGCTATACTATTTTGAAAAAAATTATAAAAACCGAGTATAGCCGCGCGGCTATATAATTTTAAAAAAAGGGAAAACCGAGTATAGCCGCTCGGCTATACTATTTTTTATTTTGTAGTAATTAGCTTTCTTGCCATTAAAGAGCGAATATATACTCCTGGTTTCGTCTGTATATATCTTGCTATAAAGCTTCCTTATATATAGTTGTTTCTCTTACCTTTTGTTAGTGAGAAAAGTATACATGGCTATAAAAACGCTATCTCTTCACCTCTTCGTTACTTTGGCGATGATGATCCTCCTTGCAAATATTAATTATGCAGGTGATTTGATTTTATCAATTTTTTTTAAAGAATAATCTACACACATATATAGCTACTAGCTAAGATATAATTCATTAAATTCTATATTATTTTGCAATAAAAATTACACTTAGTTTTTTTTAAAATACAATTGATAGTCTAAACTACAAAGAAGAGAGGGTTTTTTTTTTATTTTTTCACACACACTATCAAGATGTCTTGGAGGTTATACAAATCAAACATCTTTTCCACTTGGCTAGACTCCAATGGCAAAGTCTACAGTTTATATTGTATTCTTATGAGGTTATCTTTGTGGTATGGTAGAAGAAGTGGCGGAAGACCAGAAGCTAAGATGTGGGCACAGAAGTCGAACATGACGACGAGGACGAGGATTGATAAATGTCAATGAGAGCTGTACATTCCTAATTAGTCTAAGTCAACTATGTGATTCTGCAAGATTATAGAAACATTATTACTTTCCTAGAATAGTTTCCTAGTCTCTGTATATATAACCCTCCTATTGTTATATATCTATATATGAATAAAGTATTATTTTTGACCCAATCTGATATGGTATCAGAGCAGTCGATCTTGACTGTCTCTTGCCCTAACCCTAGCAATCGCTTCCGCAGCAACAACCGTCATACAAACCCAGCACCAACCCATATTCCATCTCAAATCACCGTTTTGCAATATTCCATCTAGATATGCAACACCAGCACCAAACCAGCACCAGCACCACCCATATTTCATCTCACAAATCCATTCAAACCTTACCTCTAGTCAAATCACGTTTTGCAATATTGCAAATCACTTTCCACTCACAGACCCATTCAAACCGTTCCCTTTGTCCTTTTCTCATTAGTTACCTAGAGTAACGTTTTCCCCAGACAGATTTCTTTTTGCCCTCTTTTTTTTCCTCACTGTTTGTCAGCCAATATCATGGCCAATGATGATGGGTCAGCAAACACCAATCAATCCTTGGTGTCGGGAGGCTCCAAAACTACCACACAAATTGTTACTTTGCAGAGTGACACCTCCAACTTCTCCGTAGGACTCAAACTAGATGAGAATAATTATTCTCTATGGCATCAAATCATAGAGATGAAGATAGCTGGGCGAGAAAAACATGGCCACTTGACCGGTGATATTGCCCAGCCTGCAGACACAGATCCCACATTTAATAAATGGCGTGCATCGGATTGCCAAGTCAAGAGTTGGTTGTTCGACGCCATGCAACCTAATCAGATTAAATGATTTATTCGTTATGACACAGCAAAGCAAGTCTGGGCTGCAATCAAGCAAACCTATTCAGATGGTGCTGATGAAGCCAAGATTTATGACCTTCACAGACGGTCATTCATAATGAAGCAAGTTGGTGCATCAGTTGCCAAATATTGCAGTGAGCTCACTGAGATTTTTCAGGAGCTTGATCAATTAAGTCCAAGCACCATGGAGCATCCGAAAGACATTGAGACTAGACGCAAAGAGGTCGATCGCCTCCGAGTTTATATATTTCTTGCAGGTTTGGACAATAATTTCGATCAAATCCGAGGAGAGATTTTGCGGATGGAGCCAAAGCCCGAACTTGAGGCAGCATATGCTCATATTAAAAGAGAGAGTAACCGATAGGGAACCATGTCTGAAGCTGGTGTAACCTCCGAAGCCACAGCCTTGGCTGCTGCGAGGTCCAAACAATCTCGGCTGAACAACTATAGTGTCGACCATACTCGTAACCGGCCTCCAATGAAGTGTACCAAATGTGGTTTAGATAACCACGCAATTAAGGGCTGTTATGAGATCATTGGTTATCCAGAAGGATGGGTCCACAAAGGGCGCAAAAAGGATTCGACCAGAGCCTCATTTGCATCTCAACCATCCGAGGAGACTGCATCAGAACCTCCATCAGGTACATCTGGCTCCAAGGTCTTGGCCACCTCAGGTACCTCTTGCACATCTTCACTTACTTGTAATAGATCATGGATTATTGACACTGGCGCTACTGATCACATGACATCTAGTTTTACTGGGTTGCACTCTACCAAACCATCAAGCCAAACACATATTACCAGTGCCAATGGAACCACCTCCCAAGTTATGGGAGAAGGGTCTTTATCTCTTACATCCTCATTAAGTCTTGATCATGTCTTAGTTGTCCCTTCACTCGACTATGACTTGTTATCTGTTCCTCAAATCATTGATTCCCTTAATTGTACCGTGTGTTTTTGGCCATTGTATTGTCTATTTCAGGATCTTCTCACCAGAGCCGTGATTGGATGTGGTACTAGAAGGGGAAAGTTGTATTATCTGGACTTGACAGAAGACAGCAGTACGAGATTGAGTCACGCACATCATGTGAGAGGAGATGAGTTTATTAAGATGAAGAAAATTTGGCTATGGCATAGACGATTAGGGCATGCTTCTTTTGGTTATCTGAAACTTTTATTTCCAGATTTGTTTTCCCAGTTTGCTGAATCAGACTTTCATTGTGAAACTTGCATTTTGGCGCAAAGCCATCGTATTTCTTACCCATTAAGATTGAATAAAAGTTCTCTACCTTTCATGATTGTCCATTCTGATGTTTGGGGACCATCACGAGTTCCCACTATTAGCGGTTTTAAGTGGTTTGTGACGTTTATTGATGATTGTACCCGGATGACCTGGGTTTTTCCCCTAAAGCAGAAAAGTGAAGTCACCGCCAAATTCAAGATATTTTATCAATATGTTGCTACTCAGTTTGACAAGAAAATCACTACACTTCGGTCTGACAATGGAGGAGAGTACATCAACCATGACCTACATAATTTTTTAAGTCAACATGGAATTGTTCATCAATCCACATGTGCCTATACACCACAACAGAATGGCGTCGCAGAGCGTAAGAATCGTCATCTCTTGGAGGTTGTCCGTGCTTCTTTATTTGAGGCCCGTATGCCTCATCATTTTTGGGGGGAAGCTCTTTGTTCTGCTGCTTACCTCATTAATAGAACACCATCTAGCACTCTTCAGTATCAAACTCCATTTCAGACGTTGACCACTCTCCTCACCATGCCATCCACATCAAATCTCGAACCACGTCTCTTTGGTTGTGTTGCTTATGTTCAGGTGTATCCACATCAGTGTGGCAAGCTTGATCCGTGTGCACTGCGTTGTGTCTTTGTGGGTTATGCTGACACTCAGAAGGGCTATAAGTGTTTCCATCCTCCTACTCAGACCATGCATGTTACCGCAGATGTGACTTTCCACGAGAGTGAGTTCTATTACTCAGGGGGAGTTTCTGAGCATCCTCTGCAGGGGGAGAGCTCTATCTTTGCAGAAGATACTCAGATCATCCAAATTCAACAAAATGTTTTAGAGCAGTCAGTGTCCAAGCAACCAGCTACAGTAGTGCAACAAGATCAAGAGTTACTGGAAACTCCAGATAATGGTTCAGATAATTTCCCTCCTACTACAGTACCATCACCAATCATCCAATCAGGTCCTGAAGATTCCCCGCAGGTAACTGAACATTTAAACTCCAACTTAAGCACTTTACCTGAGTCGAGTCATACAGGAAACACAGGTTATCAGTTACCTCTTCGTACCACTAGAGGGATTCCTAGACAACAGTATGACCCGGACCCAAAAACAAAAGTTAAATACCCTATTGCTAATCATGCGTCCTTACATAGGTTGTCTCCGTCATGTGCATCATTTGTATGTCAATTATCCACTGTATCTATTCCAAGTAATGTGCAGGAAGCTCTGAAAGATCCCAAGTGGACTCAAGCGATGAATGATGAAATGGAGGCCCTCCAGAAGAATTCCACTTAGGAGATGACTATCCTTCCTAAAGGGAAGAGAACAGTGGGTTGTAGATGGATATATATAGTAAAGTTCAAGGCAAATGACACCATTGAACGATACAAAGCAAGATTGGTGGCGAAAGGTTATACTCAGACTTATGGGATTGACTATGGAGAGACCTTTGCCCCTGTAGCCAAGATAAACATAATTTGGGTACTTCTTTCTCTGGCAGCAAACCTAAACTGGCCATTACACCAGTTTGATGTCAAAAATGTCTTCCTGCACGGCAACCTAGAAGAAGAAGTCTATATGGATTCCCCTCCAGGATGCAAGATGGGGCCCAATACTAGCAACATGGTGTGTAAACTAAGAAAGTCTCTTTATGGATTGAAGCAATCACCTAGAGCATGGTTTGGAAAGTTCAGCAAATCAATGAAGAATTTTGGATACAAGCAAAGTAACTCAGATCATACTCTTTTCTTGAAACATAGGAAAGGTAAAGTCACTGCCCTTATTGTATATGTTGATGACATGGTAGTTACCGGGAATGACCCAGTGGAAAAAGCAGCATTGCAGCACCACTTGGCAAGTGAGTTTGAAATGAAAGATCTTGGTGCTCTGAAGTATTTCCTAGGCATCGAAGTGGCTCGTTCAGAACAAGGAATATTTCTATCACAACGGAAATATATCCTTGACATTTTGACTGACACTGGAATGTTAGCCAGCAAACCAGCAGATACGCCAATGGAGTTGAATCATCAGCTTGGTGAATACCCTGATCAGGTACCCACCAACAAAGAAAGATATCAACGCCTTGTGGGTAAGTTAATCTATCTAGGACACACTAGACCTGATATAGCATATGCCATAAGTGTGGTGAGTCAGTTTATGCATGCACCAAGTGAAGGCCACATGGATGCGGTAAACCGAATTCTGAGATACTTGAAGTCATCTCCTGGAAAAGGATTGATGTTTGCACGACATGGTCACCTAGATGTTGAGGGTCACACTGATGCAGACTGGGCGGGCTCTGTTACTGACAGGCGATCTACATCTGGATACTTTACCTTTGTGGGAGGCAATCTAGTATCTTGGCGAAGTAAAAAACAGAAAGTAGTGTCAAGATCAAGTGCTGAAGCAGAATATCGAGGTATGGCACACGGAGTATGTGAGCTACTCTGGATAAGGAATTTGTTGGGGGAATTGGGGTTCAAACCCAAACATGCCATGCAACTGAATTGTGACAACAAAGCTGCAATAGACATTGCACATAATCCAGTGCAACATGATAGAACTAAGCATGTTGAAGTTGACAGACATTTCATCAAAGAGAAGCTCGAGGCGAAGATCATTAAGGTATCATTTGTTAAATCCGAAGATCAACTTGCAGATGTCCTCACCAAAGCAGTCACAGGTAGGGTATTTCATAGCTCACTTAGCAAGTTGGGCATTGACGACATATATGCTCCAACTTGAGGGGGAGTGTCAATGAGAGCTGTACATTCCTAATTAGTCTAAGTCAACTATGTGATTCTGCAAGATTATAGAAACATAATTACTTTCCTAGAATAGTTTCCTAGTCTCTGTATATATAACCCTCCTATTGTTATATATCTATATATGAATAAAGTATTATTTTTGACCCAATCTGATAATAAATTACTACTAAGGGGAGGCAAAAAATAAAGAATTACTATTAAAGTGAGGCAGAAATAAATAAATTTAGAGAAAGTAGATTTTTGAGGATTTATCCATAAAGGCCCAAAACCTTACAACGTCGTCTAAATATTTCGTTTGATAAACTTGGGGGCTACAGCCCAAAAAAAAAAAAAAAGTCTTAGCAGACGAGGCCTATTAAGCCCACAACCTCACTTACAGATTCTCATAAACAAATGTTTTTTTTTTTTTAAAACGGAACATCTCCCCACCTAAACTCTTACCCACATCCCACTCCCAATCGGGAGAAACACTTGTGTGAAATGGATATAGTAAAATATTTATATTTTTATGTGATAGTTTATGATTGGTTAAGAATAGCAACAAAACAGTGTTATTTCATACAAATTTTAATACCCAACTGGAAGTGCTTTGAGGTGCCTTGTATGCATAGATTAAAATACTTGGTGATATACCGATATATTTGTTGACGTATCTTTTTTTATTTAGGCATTGAAGTACTTTTAGATTCTTCATCCAAATGTACCATAATGTCCTTGATATATAGCCTCAACAAAATGAAAATGCTTAAATTACCCATCTATAACAATATCAAAATATAACGCATAAATCTGAATAAGGACATAGGCAACATAGGCAGGTGGTGATGCAGAGATGGCAGGAAGTCATGAGTCATGCCTTTTTTCTTTTTCTTTTTTGTGGTAAATATTACGAGATGTCCCCACATTCGAATGGTAGAATTAATTCCTGCTTAGAGTTCGGCTTGCTCGTGTCCTTCTAATTGGTTTCGAATCCCTGGCAGTTTGTCAAACGCACCACACTTTGTGGTTCATGCTTTTTATTTTTTTTGGATAGCTGGGTCTTGCCCATTTTAATTCCCTTTTTGTTTTTCCGTTTAGAAATCAAATAAAATATTTAAGGGTTTTGTGCTAAAATAGCATTTGTTCACAACTTTTATTCTACAATAGCTCCTCTCCCATACAGTGTCTCTTTGTTGTCCTTATAGTTCCCAATTTATGTCTCTATAGTGTCTCTTTTTTAGAATAAAATTTGTGAAAAAGGCTATTTTAGCCAATTTCACAATATTAATAAAGTAATTTCACATAAGAATTAGCTGACGAATGGAGCAAATTTTGGTCACACACCTACAAAACAAAGAAAAACAAAAGTAACAAAACAGACTTTGGCACACAGTTTGGTCTTTGCCCAATCAAATTCGGCATTTCACTCACCAGCTGGTAACACAATCATATATAAAGCTTTGAACTTTTTCATAAATTTTTTTTTTTTGTTCTTTTGTTAGTTTTTTTGATTCAGATACTTTGAAGGTAGCCTAGTATTGAAGCTCAATCACTCTCTCTCTCTCTCTAGACTCGCAATGGCGGCTGTGGCAGTGAACGGAGCGAAACTCGGTACGGCTTCGCAGGCTTACTTGGAAAGCAGAGCAGTGAGCGACACCAAGGTTCTGATATCAGACCTGTGCCGCCAGTTCTACAATCTTGGATGGGTCTCAGGGACTGGTGGTAGCATCACAATCAAAGTTCACGATGACTCTGTTCCTAAGCCCCAACAACTCGTAGTCATGTCTCCCTCTGGTATTTTTCACTCAATTTTCTACAGCTCCTTTTCTGGGTTTTCTGTTTTTGGTTTCTGGGTATTCGTTGTTTTTGCTCCGTTTGTTGTGTGTGTTGCTTGTTTGTGTTTTTGATTTCTGTATAGGTGTTATATTAGCTAAAGTTTGTGTTTTGGGTGTTCTACTTTCTGGGCATTTTTAATTTATGCTGAATGTTGAGTCTCTTCTGTGTTGTTTTGTCGTATAAGCTCAATATTGCATATGGTTTGGAATGTTATGTAGGCGTTCAAGCACAGGTGGGCTTTTTTATTAATGAAAATTCATTGTTAGCATACTTTGTTATGTGCTTGTTAATTATTTGTTTTCGGATATGCATCATTCAAGCTTAAAGGCGAATTTTTTTTGCCTTATGGCGTTTATTCCCTGCTAAAACAAGTGTAATAGCTCACTGTTGGTTTGGTTTTGTAGTCATTGAATGAGAAGTGAGTTTATCCATTCTTGTAGAATATGGTTGCACTGTAAGTACATTCTCGATATGTGTCCTTTTATGGGTTTTCTGGGCTTAATTTTTCATGTGTTTGTTATGTGGTAGGCGTTCAGAAGGAGAGAATGCTACCAGAGGACATGTATGTGTTATCTCCAAATGGGTCTTTCTTGTCTACTCCATCTCCGAAGCCGTACCCACACAAACCTCCTAAGTGTTCTGATTGTGGTCCACTTTTTATGAAGGTATCAGTTCTTTGTGCTTCTTATAAACATTATGCTTACATGGATGGTATAAAGTTAGCTATGACTGTTGTCTGATTTTGACAAATCAGTTATCAGTCAGAATATTAAAATTAAAAACTCTGAAATGGCTAATCTGCTCCATTCTGCAAATTTATTGTTTGGGCCCATATCTGATTATATGGTTAGGACAATAATAAAAGATTCTGAGATTCTTTCGAGTATATGTGCTGTAGTAAGTTGGGTATTGGGCAAACTCATAACTTTTTAGTGGCCATAGCATTTTATTCCCATATTCATTTGCCTTTTCTATAGTTGCTAAGCACAAGAAGATAATAGATTAAAATTTTAAACCTTAAATTTGTGGGAAGCTAAAGCTGCTAAACTAGGTGGAGGTTGTAGTTCCAAATATTGAACATAGTCAAGGAAATTCAATAATGAACCAAAAAAGAAAGAGCTTCTATACGTTATCTTTTCCTACATTCCATTAGCAACCAAAATAATCACTCATGAAGACTTTGATTGCTTATGACTATTGGATCCCTATCAGAATATAGCCAAGAGGCGATTGATTTTGCGGAGAAAAATGTCAAGGAATCTCAATTACAAGGTACAATGCAGAGTGATTTGGAACTTACATGATTTTGGATGTAAACGGTCATGAAGACTCATCTGGATCATGTGAATTGGGATAGCAGTCCCTTTGCCCACACTATTTATTTCACTATTACTACATATAAAACTGTGTTCATTGGGTTATCTTGGTTCCAGTGTTCCATGTTGGATGCTAGTGCTCTTTTTTCTAAGTAATAAGTTTTCTTTTCGTTTGTTAGTTTTGGAGACATGTTGAAACTAATGTTGAGGAACTACTATTTCCTATATCTTTCAGGCCATTTTGCTTCTTGAAGGCAATTCAACAGCTTCAAACATACAATTTTACTAAAACATTGTTTAACCTTGTAATGCTAGCCACTGATCCTGTGTCTCTGTGTTTTTTCATTCCATGTTATGACATATCCTATTTGTGGATGTTGGGGTTCATGAATACTCACCACTTGGTAAGGCTGACCTCTCTTTTGAGAAGTTATGGTTGACATATATTCCCTTGTTTTCCAGGCATATGAGATGCGTAATGCTGGGGCTGTTATTCATAGTCATGGGATAGAATCTTGTCTTGTAACAATGATCAATCCATTAGCAAAAGAATTCCGAGTAAGTTTTTATTCCTGGTATCCGTTAGTGAGGATATTAAGTGCTAATAAATACACACAAACACAGGGACCTCGTGTTTTTATTCATTGCTGTCTATATCTTTCTTTTCCTTTTTTTTATGTTCACCTCCCTTTGCGCGAAAAGTTGGATTTGTCTTCATTGTATTGACTCCCTCTTTCAAGATCTTTCGAAAATTAATGAACTTTCTAGCCTGTAATAGAGGTATGTAGAATGAAACTTTGTAGTAATACAATAGGAAATGCAGCCAACAGAAGATAGAAAGAAAATTGATATATTAGCTGTGAGCTAAGATTTGGCTGATGCAACTGTTTCTGCATCTGTTAGCGTAAGGTTTGCATGTGATCTTATTGCTTTCAAACAATTGAAGGAGTTTCTAGATGATGGAATTCTGCTTATTTCCCACAGATAAAAGTATAATAGACTTTCCCTTAGTAAATTACGTTAATAATATTATTTGGTTTCTTTCTTATCTCAGAAATGATCTATAAGATCAGAAGTCTTTGAAACAGTATGCTTTTCCTTGAGCAATACTTTGATATCTTTGTGTATAGAGTAGAATGAGGATTAAAGCAGAGTACGGGCTCCAGAAATTTGGGTAGTTCAAGCGTAATTCTAGCTTGAAAATGAAACCGGAGTCAATATGAGGAGTGGAAACTAGGAATGTCACATAAATTTCTAGTTATATTACAAAATAGAACATCAAGCAGGTGACAATACCAAATTACTAGTAAAATGTTGCATTCATGAATTGTAATATTAGTTTGAAACTTAGGAGAACATGTGCAGAATAATGGCAGTGAAAATCTAAAAGGTATCATGATTTTAGAGTGCCAAGTGATAACTCAGTTAATGTGTTGTGATGGACTGTTTACTTGCTCTCAAAAGCCAATACATATATATACTTTTTTTTTTCTTTCGTTGTGGTGAGTCTAGCTCTTCCTCTGTGTAATTATTCCTGCCTACTGTTACTGTTGTCTCTTCTAATAGTTTGCTTTCTTTTCTTGTGGTATACAAATGTGCAGATTACTCATATGGAGATGATCAAAGGAATCCAAGGGCATGGTTATTATGATGAACTTGTGGTCCCAATAATAGAGAACACTGCCTATGAATATGAGCTGACAGAGTCCCTTGCCAAAGCTGTATGTTCAAGTTTTAAACTTATTTTGGTGTAGTGATCCTATCAACTTTTGATGACATAAACTAATATTATGATGGACTTCATCCCAGTGACATATGGTTGCTTAAGTTCAGACATGGCACAATTATGTACTTAATCCCGTTGCACTTCATTTTATTAGTTTTGCTTCATTTTATTAGTTTTGATTGATATGTCAATATTAAACTTAGGATTTACTATGTGGGTGAGTATTTGCTTTCTTTCATGTTCTATAGATTGAAGCATACCCAAAAACAACAGCTGTGCTTGTTCGTAATCATGGCATCTACATATGGGGAGACTCATGGATCAGCGCTAAAACTCAGGTGCGTATCTTAGGGAATAATTGTTGATTTTGCAGTATGTGATGCCTACAACTGCTAGTTAGGCAACCAGTGTAAATATTAAAGGTAAAAGAATCACTTGTGCATAAGGGGTTGGGCATTTTGTGCTATATCATACTTGTGTGTGCATGCTGGTTACTGAAAGTTGCAAGTTTATGTTTCTGTTCATATGAATGGTGTTATAAAGTCGCAACAAGCAGCAATTTTATGAATCTCAATTGCATCTTAAGCTTGGTGATAAAACTAAAGCTACAACGGGCAGTGTCCTCTTCAAGCATGGATAGATTTTGCCAAAAGAACCAAAAAGGGAGAATGGGAAAAAAGAAAAGGAAAAATTGCAAATATGTAGTGTACTAAGCTTTCTAGTTTCTACCAATATATATTGATGTCTAAAGTATTGATCTAAAACTATGGAGCCTCTTATTCTCTTAGTGGCTTAAAGGTTCATTTTAATGCTTTCTACTCAATTCTGATATATATATTTCTTTGTTTCAGGCTGAATGTTATCACTATCTCTTTGATGCTGCTATCAAACTTAACCAGTTGGGTTTGGACCCGTCTACTCCAATCCATGGTCCTATACAAAATGTCAAAGGAGTTTTAGGAAGTGGTATTCACAGAAACATATCTGTGAATGCTGGGACTGCAGCTTCAGATAATAAATCTGACCCATCACAAGTGAGTTTAATTGTTTATTTCTCTGGGTTCTTGTCCAATTTCGTTATTTTAGTTTACTTAGAAACCTCACCTTTTCTGCTTCTTTATATATTTTTGTGTTTGAATGCAGATATTGCCTTTTGGTTGAGAATTTTGATAATTAGCATTTCACGATTTCTCATATAAAACTAATGTCTTTTTCCTGTTCTTTATGTATTTTGTGTTTTTCTGTAGCGTTGCATTGTTCTTGACATTGAGGGAACTACTACTCCCATATCATTTGTGACTGATGTTCTCTTTCCATACGCCCGCAATAATGTTGGGAGGCATTTGTCTGCAACATATGACACCGCAGAAACTCAAGATGACATAAAGTTGTTGCGCTCCCAGGTAAGATTTTTGTTCTGGAGTGCTGTTTTGTTGACTGTACACCTCTATATAACCACATTAGTTTGCAGCTGTTAATTCTGGGTCGGTAGTGCACCACATGGTGTGTGAATACACTAGGATGCTGCCACAGTAGGTCATTGAAAATTTCATGGTAATAGCATTGCTTTAGAATTAAAGTAGTCCCTTTGAGTTTGACTTGTGCTATGAATAATTACTTTTTTCTATAAGAATGCAAATATAATTAATTTTGA
The DNA here is from genome assembly GCA_020226455.1 of Prunus salicina. Classification (NCBI taxonomy): domain Eukaryota; kingdom Viridiplantae; phylum Streptophyta; class Magnoliopsida; order Rosales; family Rosaceae; genus Prunus; species Prunus salicina. The sequence goes on along the minus strand of CM035345.1, from coordinate 17,447,909 downwards.
AGGAGAAAACCAAAGTTTTATCTTTCAATCCCTGCTAGAAGTTAAAACTGGAAATCTTTGACTACTCTGGACTCAGGCTAGCAATTTAATGTTTTATTTAAAGAGTTAAATTTGTCATGCACATATCAAAGTCACAGAAGTAAGCTCAACACTTTGAACTGATAATTGAAAGTTTTACCTCTTTATTATAGGTTCAAGATGACCTGGAAAAAGGTGTTGTTGGTTCTGTTCCCATCCCCTTGGATGATGTAGGGAAAGAGGAGGTTATTGCAGCTTTGGTTGCTAATGTTGAATCGATGATAAAAGCTGATCGGAAGATCACTGCCTTGAAACAGTTGCAAGTAAGCAATTTTTTGTACTTATAAGGAATTTTCTTGCTATGTTGCGTATCATTTGGGATATAACTGACTTTCGGCTATGCAGGGACATATCTGGAGAACTGGATATGAAAAGAAAGAATTAGAGGGAGTAGTTTTTGAGGATGTACCAGAAGCTCTTAAGAAATGGCATGATTCTGGCATAAAGGTAATGATCCTATTTTCATTTTTCTTCACATATAAATTGCAATCTCTGAGGATGGTCAAGTTTTAGTTCATGGGCCGCGAATGTTTCCAGTTTCTTTGGTACATATGCTAACTAGACAAATTAGATTAGATTGAATTCTTTGATGAAGTTGATGTTTCATTTCTTGAAGACATACCTTAATTGTTGACATTTTGTGCGGCAGGTGTACATATACTCTAGTGGTAGCAGGTTGGCACAGAGACTTATATTTGGCAACTCAAACTATGGGGACCTAAGAGAATATTTGTCTGGATTTTTCGACACCACAGTGGGGTACATTTAAAACTCAGAACCTTTTTCTTCTTTTAAAAAATATTTTTACTTAACATGAATGTTAATCTACTTCCAGCTTCCTAATTCATTTCTCTCTCTCTCTCTCTCTCTCTCTCTCTCAGGAACAAAAGGGAAAGTAGCAGTTATGCTGAAATTGTACAATCAGTTGGAGTTGATAAGCCATCACAGGTTTTATTTGTGACAGATGTCTTTCAAGAAGCTGTAGCTGCAAAGGAAGCAGGTAATGAGTTGCCTGTTTTACCCCACCCCTCTATAGAAAATGTTAAATGTAATCAGGTGTATAAACCCTCCTATCAACAACCCCGTCATGTGGCTAGCATGTGACCACTAATTGTTAGACAATGGTGTATAAACCTGTAGGATTTTCTCCCTTTGTATATTGGCAATCCACACTAGGAACCTCTCCCCTACCACAGAGTGGGCTAGGACCTTCCCTACTACCAGTTTCTGTTATTATTAGTGTCTGGGAAATCGGTAGGTGCTCGCAAGAGTTCTGGATAGTGCCTATGCGGACCTTGTCATCCTTAGAATGGGGATATGAGTATGCTTGCAAAGGGCATGGCATCATACACTATCATGCTAAAAGGTCTAGCAATAGCACTGTTTCAACATTACAATCCTTATGTACTTTAGAAGGATAAATAAATAATTTATTGTTCTGAAGATATGAGAACCACCAGAAGATCAATATAATCGAAATATCTTAATGCCCTTTATTTTGTCATGGAGACCTTTGACAGAAGATTGATAACCATAGTAGCTACACAGTTTTCTATCCTTGCTAGTTCAATAATGCTCCAACATAACAAAAACTGAAAAATAGAAGGAAAGATGAACACTTGTTATTCAGTTTTTGTGTTGAGATTGATGCTAAGATACTTTTTTTGTGTTTCAGGATTGGAAGTTATTGTATCTATCCGACCAGGGAATGGACCTCTTCCAGAAAATCATGGGTTCAAGACAATCAATTCTTTCTCGGAAATCTGAATGTGTGCTTTGTAATTATATAACATGAAATATATATATATATATATATATATATATATATATATCCATGAATAAATACATGAATAAAATATATAACTTTTCCAGGTTGTCAAAAAATAGTCTTATATAGGGCCTTGACTTATAGACAAGAGGTCTCAAGTTCGAACCCCCCGACATCTAAGTTGTGTTTGTATGAGAAATTCCTCTCTCCATTAATTTAGGCTATCGCTTGACTATAAATAAAAAAAATATGCATCATCGTGTTTCTTGGATTTTTATTTTGTTTGTTTTCAGTTTAAATTGCTTGGTAAAAGACGCTACTTTTGTAGCTATGTAAGCAGTTATAGTCGTATCATATGTAGCTCTAGTTGGGAAAAGACTACTTCTGTGGGTGTCTAAGCAGTTGACCACTCTAATAAAAGCACATAAATCCTTAACTAGGTTTATAATCTGGCATGCACATTTACAGCTACCAACTAGTCCTATAATGAAAGAATTTTATTGAAGTTGCCCCCAACATGGTCCCAATAATTTAGGACAGAATCTCACTTTCATCAGTGTCATAGATTTGGTTTTTACTTTTTAAAAAATAATTTGATTTCCTCTTATTGACGCTTGTCATGTCTCCAAATTCCCATTACCCACCTAAGTTTTTTTAATTATAATATATATATATATATATATATATATTTATAAGTTTCCTTGATGAATATCAAGATTTCCAATTTGTAATAAAAATCCAAGACTGGTTGAACATCCCAATAAAAGCAACAAGCCTTGTCAAGCTAAAACTGGCACAAAAAAGACAATCTAGTTTGCATCAAACTGCAAAAAGATCTTGGCGGTTTTTCAGTTCAACGTACCCTATGTCCAGACCAGACCAGACCAGACCAGATACACACGCAATGACAGAATGAGTGTTCAAATAGGAAAAGAAAAAGTCTTCACATTTTCTCTGCAGCTTTGTAAATTCAGTTGTACTCTATTTTCCCCTTTCCTTCTCACTGTCATAACAAAAGCCCCACCTTTTGTTTCTTCTTTTTCTTTCTTGCGTCCACACATTGAGAAAGTTGTTGTTCTCCAAGTCAAAAGAGTCTACATCACAATAAAACTCAAATGAAGAAAAAAAGAGAAGGAATGTTTGGATGAGTTCCTTCTGGTCCGCAAGTCTTTATATCTCAGCACAAGGTAAGCTTGTACGTAAATGGAAAACCCTAACTATAAAAAAGTGCAAGACTTTTCTTTTCATGTAGATTGACACTTTGACATGAAAGTTGAGCTCTTCATATCTAAAATACTACCATGGAACCGTCACATTTTTAACAAGAAAAACCCCGCATTCTCATTCTCATATGATGTTTTGAGATAAATTCTGAATACGTGTAACAATTGTGGAATGTATTTTGTAGACTAAGTGTTGCCCATTATTCATTAGCATGATTGATTAGTGAAATGTGTAATTGATGGCTGCTATTTATTTTTTTTTACACAAAGGCAATAGCACTTCTATTAATGATGAGAGATGAAACAAGTGCAAAATCAGGCTGTATCCTAGAGGATTAGGCGAGTATCTTTACACTAAATGAGTGTTATTGGTCGTCAGCTAACTATGTAGCCTACTCGGGAGAAGGAACCTAGCCTCCGATAGAGCACCCCCGTCCCCCTAGGATCATACCCATAAAAATTCCCTATTACAATCCTGAAATAAAACATCTGAAATAAAATCAAAAGTCGGATATATTTGGCTTTTATTGTGTTGATCCATAAATGACATGATAAATCCGTATAAGTCGTGCAAGCAATAGCAAGTTTCTCTGGGGAAAAAAAAAAGGATTTCTCTTTCTTTTATCTTGGTCATTGAATACATCGACAGGTAGATATCATCCTATACCCCATAACCTAAGAATTCCCCCACTGAAATTCTGAAACTTTACACAGCTGGAACTGGGATAGGATTCTGAAAATCTTAGGTCGAAAAAGACTCATATTAAAAAGGCAGTGATCCAAAAAATAAAAATAAAAATAAAATTTACATCTGACAATTTTTGTACTTTTTCTGTCAACATAACCAATAATATAAGGGTTCATAAATCATGCTTCCCTCTCCCCAAAAATCTCTCCTGGTAAGGGGAAAAAAATCAATAATAAGACCAAAGTACCCATGGACCTTGGTCTACATAAGAAGAGAAAGTGACTTGTTGCCAATATTGCTATTTTATCAATAAAACAAAATAAAATGACATCATTTGAATATCAGATCAATGGCAATTCCACCGAACATCATATATACCGTACTACATTGCATTAGCTCAACAATTTGCAACAACAGCTGACAGAAGAAGACCATATGATATTATGAGTCGGTGGAAATTTCATATATGGCCTTGGTGAATGGGAAATGTGGTCCTCCCTCTCTCCCTCCTCAATGGGAAGAAACATTTACATGAAACGGGGATGCGGTGCCACGCGTGATAATTTTTTTGTGGTAGTCTGTGATTGGTCGGGATGACAAAACAGTGTTATTCTCGTTTCATGCAAGTTTTTCTGCTCAATGGGGGACCCTAAGTAAGAACCCTTCAACAAATTGAATCCCACTCTCAAATATACTCAAACTCAATTAAATTCTTAATCAATCTGGTAATTATCAGTAAACACTTCATAACACACCCTCATCTTTTGAAAAGTCCTCTCTCACCACACCCACACACACACACATTCATAACATTAAAACAAAAACTTAAAAAGAAAAAGAAAATGCATCTCTTGGAGGAAATGTCTGTGCAAGTTGGTAAAATAATAATCATATTCCCATTCATATGTGCACCCAGATTCCATGGAAAATTGATTTTCAAACTTCCATTGGTGCTATAGAAAATAACTAATAAAAAAAGAAAAGAAAAATAGCCATAAAAATGCAAAATAAAAAAGAATAAGGAGGAGGAGGTTAAACAAAGCTGCTGCCTTTTACCATTTTATGGAAGAGATATCAAATTGTACAATTCAAACAAAGATCTGTACCTGTCATTGAAAATCATCCAAAACCCATTAATCTTCTGATGATCCTTGTAATCAAAATCACTCACAGTAATAATACTACACATCTCTCTCTCTCTCTTCCTCATGATCAAGAAGAAGACCCAGAAACTCTAGGCGAAGTGACTGGAAACAAAGGCAAAAGCCTGGGCTCAGGGTCTCTGGGAGTTGTCGTCGTTCTCGGAGATGGGTGCAAGTAAAACCCCTTCTCTGCAATTGCTCTGTCTTCCTCCGATGAAGAATTCCCCAAAGAAGGCGACGAAGAGGACTTGTCAAACGGGTCGTCGTTTAACGGGGTCACTGGGCTGAGAGTGAGGGAAGGGAAGTCGAGCAAGCTCGGGGACAGGATCTCCTGATGACGTGGCGAGAACCCAGATGCTTGATGGGGAAAATTGGGCATCAAGGTGTTGATCATGAGGGTGTTTTTGAGATTGGTGCTCCTCCTCTCATAGAGCTTGAAGCCTTGCTTTTTGGGAGGGGCTGTTTTGATTGGTGGGATGTTGAAGCTTTTGTTGGAGGAGGGCAAAACGGTTGGATCTTGATGGCTGTGAGGATGATGGTGATGATGGGTTGTGGTTGGTTTGGGGGAAGATTGGTGGCTTACAGTTTCAGAGGAGCCTGTGAGCATTTGGACAACATGTTTGAAGTTTGTGGTGTCTGCTTGGACAAAGGTTGTTGGGTAGGGATTGGGGTCAGATCTGGGAGTTGTGAGCTTTGGGGTTGTGGGGATTTGAACCCCTGAGCTATTGTTGTTGTTGTTGTTGTGTTGTTGGTGTTGCTGCTGCAGACACTGTTGTTTGTGTTTGTCTTCGTGTTTGTGTTGGTGCCATTGCTTCTGGGGGAGTTTATGGGAGAATATGAATATGGTTGCTTCTCTCTGATTTCTTGAGGCCTTGAGGTGAATTCCATTGGTGGGTTTTTTGTCACCTCTCACCACCACCTCCACAACCACTCTGCCTCTGAAAGAAACAGAGAGAGAGAGAGAGAGAGCTTGCTTTATGATGGGTTTTTGCTTTGCAACTTGGAGAGTTGGAATTTGGATGGAAGAGTGAAAAACAAGGCTTTTGGTTTTGGCTTTGAAATGAGAAAAGAAAAGAAAAATAGGGTTGTTGCTTATTAGCAATGTTTTGTTATCTTGTGGTTGTGCCTCCTCTCTCTCTCTCTCTCTCTAGTTGGACTAAAGATGTTTTCCTCTCCCTGCAGTTTTGGGGGACTGACTGACTCTTGAGTTTTTATTTTTCCTCCAATCTAGCTAGTTGTAACTATATACCTTGGTCCCTCCAAGCTTTGTTGAAATTGTTTTCTTTGCTTTTTTCTTTTTCTTTTTCTTTTTTGTTTTTGTTTTTGTTGTGTTGGGGATAGTGGCGTTGGATTGGAATGGAGGGAGTTGATTGGGCAGAGAGAAAAATGGCCCAACTGTTTTTGGGATTTATAAAGGAGGTGGAAAAGGTGATTGGTTGAAATGGGAATTTGAGGGAGGGCATGAGCATGTGTGTGCCACCAATGGCAAAACCTTTATCATCAAAGACATCTATGTATGTCTCTGAATTTTGTGATGAGATTTTATTTTAATGAGAGAGAGAGAGAGAGAGGCATTGACTTCAGAGCCCTGCCCCGGCTGACTGCAGAGAGAGACTCTTGTGTTGTGTTTTGTGTCTTGTTGTGTGTGTGTGTGCTCAATGACAATGTGATGGGATAGGAGATGATAGAAACATTTTGATCTCACCCCTACATTTACATTACATTCATTGCTTCATCACGCTCCCATAAAACGTTTGTTTACACTCTCCTCCTACAATCAAACCCAAATTCCAGGATACCAAGAAAAAGTCTCATCATCAACTTCAAACTGTCTTTGGGATTGACAGCTTTTACATGTAAACCCAAACAAATAAACAAATACACTTTCGTTGTTATCGTTTATAATTTTTCCCTCTAAAACGTACATAAATTTGGAGATAAGTAAGAGTAAAATATTTTAAAGAGTTGGATTTAGGGAAATTAGGTCTTCAAATAATAAGGCATTTAACAAATAATTTTCTTATTTAATCATTTGTCATTACACATACGGAGATCAACGAGGAAGAAGAAATTCAAATTCGAGACATCTTCAATTTTAATAAAAGAAATATCATCGGGCTTGAAAAAATAAAACTAGGGTTCTTTTTCTTTCTTTCTTTATTTTTGTTTGTTTGTTTGGGTTTTCACTTCCGTGTAAAAGGCACACCTTTAAGACTACATGCTCGCAACATTTTTAATTACCTCAGCATCTCATTTGTGATGTTGAAAGTAAGATTCCAAGTTTCCAACATATAAAAATATCCATAGATTATCTAGTTAATTAATCTTGTAGTATGCCATTAACCCAAAGGTTATGAGTATTTTATGTAACTCTTGGTACATGAATCAGTTCGTTTCCACGATAAAGAGTAATGGTATTATTCTAATTTTCTTTATCCAATCCAATTACTAGTATGTTGTTCCCTACCCACATTAGCTTGTGGTTCTTATTTAGTTTTCAGTTAAAATATAGCCAAGTAATAAAAGGAAAAAGAATCAAATTCTTCTTACCGGGGTCGGGAGGGAAGAGCAACAAAAGTAGAGGGACCGAAAGTCCATTATATACAAATATTCAGCTTCCAAAAGAAAATAATAATAATATTCATAATTACAATCATTGTTGTTTTGTTTGGAATGTGGACTAGTGGTCTTTCCTTTTTGCCATTAATCTAACCGTTTAAACATTCAACTTATTAGCTTAACTTGTACGATTTTTTTTTCTTAAGTATATACTAATAAATAAATAATTCAAAGCGTAGGACATGGGAAGGTTCAAGGTTGTCCGTGTCCGAAATTAGATATTCTATAATAAGAGATAAATACATTGAATAGGTACCAACAAAAATTTAATTAGAATAAGTTAATTATGGGTTTTAGAATTTTTCCTTTTGTATTTTTTAAATGAAAAAGCCATAAAAAAATTTCTTTATTTTTCTTTTTTTGAGTACAGACGATAATATAAACTACAAGGGGGTTTGTCACACGACACTATAAGTCTATGACATTACGAGGGTTCAAACATGAGACTATTAGTTTCCAAGTCAACGCCTCTTTTACTGGGCTAGAAACTCAATTAACTTGAAAGTTTAGGCACAATTTTATTTATTTATTGATAAATAAAGAAAATTGAAAGGTTCTTAGTGGCAAAATGATGGAGTTAATTGTCAAGTAGGTCATGAAGGGATGGTTGCCAATGAGCAAATACCAGCGATGTGGATTGAGTGACCTTTCGCTGCATAACAGGCACTCAATTATTGCATGACCATGGTTTTCTTTTTCTTTTTCTTCTTCTTCTTCTTCCTTTTTTTTTTTTCAATGGCTTCATTTCATAGACTTTATACATCCCAATGTCAACAGGTCATCAATGCAAAAGGGAATCTAAGGAAGAAAAGACAAAATAAAGAAGTTCATGTTGAAAATAGAAGGGAGATGGACCCCCTCATTATATGGGAGGGAGGAAGGGTACATGAACCCTATTCATTGAGATGGGGAGAGGATTTATCCTAAATCAAGAGAAGGATTAGAAGAATACTGAATTCATTAAAGAAAGAAGACTTGAAGACTAGTAAGGATTTTTTTGTTTATTTTGCATCAAACAACGATATTCATTAAAAAATAATAATAATTCAACAATACATCAAAGACATGTACAAGACATGAATCTCAACACGACTGCAAAAGTTACAACCCGAAAAGAAAAAAACATAAAGACCACTAACGATTATCCTCTATAATTAGGTATACACATAAAAACTTTTTTTTTTTTTTTGCAAATACCTAATTTACTTTGGTATACAAGTTAACAGTAGTTGTGAGCTTGCATTTTATTATCTAAGTTTTGTATTTTTGTCAATTCTTCACAGACGTGCAAACGATTCTCAACCATTGATTAAGACGTGATAAGTCCACTGTTAAACTCACATTAATATTTTGATGACTAATAATCCTAACATTTGGTTTATTGTCTTGACCATACTTAACCTACTTATTCTAATTCACTATAAAAGTTCAACAAGTAGAGCTGTAAAGACTAAAGTAATGTGTTCAAGTGCTAATTAAGAAAGGAACACAAAAGATTAGTTTTCTAGTGGTCCTCCTCCCCACATTTTCACAGCAATAATTTTTCCATGATGTGGATTATGTGCTTAATTTACATTGGGGGAAACCCTAATATCACTATTCTAACTGCAAAGAATATAGGTTTAGGAAAACTTTACACAATAATTAATTCTTAATACATGCTTAGGTCGGCCGGCTTGACCAAGTGCATAAACTATGTGAATATTAGGTGGCATTTTTTGGTACTTCTTATGCTGTGAAAGGTGACAATTATTTATTTATTTATTTATTTTGTTGAGGAATCATATAAGCTTGATTTTGCTGACTTTGTAGGGTCCGCCAACCCAATCTTGGCACTCTTGTTACCTCTCACCGTCACAGCCGGTCTATATTAATGTTAGGCACATGTTTTTATTATTATTTACAAACCGGCCACTATTTTAATCCCAAATTTATTTTTTTAAACCCTGAAAAACAATTTCAACTTTGCATGAGAGATGAGCCTGTGGGGATCTTGTGAGATGAGAGTGGATGAGACTGAGAATTTGTCGACATTGGATTGGTTTGAATTGGAGACGGTCAAAGGGATATTGGGTTGTTCTTGTACCATGCTTGATATTTATTTAAGCTTTTTTGTTTTATTTTTTCCCCCCAAAATTTTGACCTTAGCCTGTTGTTTTGCGGAAAATCTTGTTTTTCTTCACTTTAATATGAAAATGATGCTTAAGAAATTATTTATCAACCCATCTACCCAGCAATCATCAAACTTTCTGAGAAAACGTAGTTTATTGGATGTTCATTTATACAATATATGACAATTGTATTTGATTACTTCTTTAAAAATAAGCCAAAATTACATAACAAACTTTCTCGTATTTTAACTTTTAAAAAAAAAAAATTTAATTTCAGGGTCCTTAAAATATAAATTAATCTAGAATATTAACCATAGATTATTAAGTGCTTGTTTGACATTACTTATTTGGGGTGATAAGTGATTTTAAAAAAAATTCGGGAAGCCTAGTTTGTTTGGTAAACTATGAGAAAATCACTTATTGTTAAAAATTGTTGTGAGAGAAAGCTAGAAGGGAAAGTAGCTAATGATGTGCTTTCATTTTCTGTTGATGCTGGAATCAGTTTCGAAGAGGGGCTAGGTTTAATGATTATGCGGGAATCATTTTTTGATTATGCGGGAATTAGTACCAATAACATTTTTAACACAAGTTTACCAAGCGTCAAACTGTTTTCTCTCACAGCTGATTACTTTCACGGCAAATTTGATAGTGATTATTTTCACAGCACAACAATGTCAAATTGGTCCTAAATAATCCATATCTAACTAGTTTCAAGAAACAACCAAAGTATCATATTCTTTTTTATATAAAAAAAACATTTTATTAATATTTCCCACTGTAATTAGCCATTACAACCAAGTGGTACATCTTTTTTTCTTTTTTTTTTTCTTTTCTCCAATAACATGGATAAAAGGATTTAAGGTAGGATTTGCCAAAAGGGTTTTGTGATAAGGCAAAGCCACCTCCTATTATAGTCTAATAATTGCTTGGAAAAAAGAGAGTAAATAAATAAAATGAAATTTTAATTTCTGATGTTAATTTTTTTTTTTTGAAGCACCAATATTAATATTATTATGAATATTAAACTTGTCATTCCTTTTCATAGAATCAAGCGCAAAAGTTCCTTTGATATGTCGCAAAGATAGGTGAGGCAAGTCAACATGTCGACTATAATAGAGATTATAGTAGTACAAATTAAGCAAGACCCAAACAAACCTCTTTCGGCTGGTTGCCTACTTGTTTGAAGTAATTACCAACATGACTAGTAAAAAGTAACTTTTATTCATATATATATAGCTATATGAAGTGGACCTCCTTTGGATGCTAAATATAAGTAATTATATTACAATTAATGGATTAATGTCGCTTGTTAGGGCATTTGGTTCGATACATTCAAGTAAAGTTTAACGCGTTCAATTATTTTAATTATAATTTAACAACATATCATAACAGATAATGCGATAAGAGAATATTATTACTGTGTTCTTTTTGACGTACGTAAAAGGACCAAAGATCTGAGAGTAGGAGTTTGAAAAAGAAAGCCGTAGCTTAATCAATTTGGTTGATTATAAAGGTTGGATGGATACAAACAAGTTAGGCCGCAATGTAGAAACTAGAGAGGAGAATGAAGGGGATAGAAATGTGTTGAAGAAAGCACGTAGAAAGTGTCTTGGTGGGTGAGTGTTTTGGTTGGACTTGGAACATTTTTTCGTTGTTTAAGAAATGAGTGAGGGAAGGAAGACCTTGACTTGGGAATCTTTTATTCTTTAATTAACTCGAGGGAAAGAGAGAGATATGTCGATATGCAAAGCATTGTTTTCTGAGTCAAAATTGCATGACCCACATCTGCTTCCTCAAGTTGGTATTTTATTTGCTGTCTTTTAAGCAAGTATACAAAATACTTTTATTTCAGGAAAAATTAAATTTTTGGGCTTTCTAGTAAAAAAAATGTATTTTTGAATGCTATTAACATCACGTGATATTATTAATTCACATGTAATATTATCAGCGGAGAAAAAATTATTCGTGTTTCGGCATATGTTTCATGACCTCAAAATATTTTTTTGAACACCACTTAGAAGAGCCATAATTTACCATAAAAAAAAAAAAGTTGAAGTCCCCATGTTTATTACGTTTTGGGAATGGGCAAAACTTTAGGCCCTTCAGTCCATATCTAGTGGTGGGACTAAAACTTGTACATAGATTAATTTAACTGAAACTAAATTCTTTAATACCATGCAAGTGTAATTTGATCAACCTATTTCGTAAGAGAGATGAATTATTCAAGAAAATACAACTAGTCCTAGTTGGAAAGTAAGTAGGAATGGAAGAAGAGTCACTCTCATATGAACCAACTCAAAATTATAAGCAAAATGCTTTCAGATAACGTATTGATATTTTGCTGACCACAGCTAGTTGTATTTGTCTTGTATGTCTGCTAATCAGAATTTCAATCTGTCAAAAAAAGCTGCCCAATCAAACCCTATTATTTATCCCTTTTATATAAAATATGATTAATTTTTTTCTTGTCGTACAATTTGAACAGATAAAATCTTATTTAATTGCGAATCTTAATATACAATATTTAACATAATATATCAGATCATCTGACGAGAGATCGAATGAAAGGAACAAATACTTTAATTTACTTTAACCATTCAATTTTTTATAATATGCAACATAACACATGAGACTGAATGAGTAATTTTTTCTTGTCACACAGTTTGAGTAGATAAATCTTAGTTTATAATACGTGAGATCATTTGACGGGACATCGAATGAAAGGAACAAGAACTTCCATTTACTTTAACCATTCAATAAAACACCGCAAAAGTGGGGTAAAAATTTAATGGGACAAATTTTCACCTCAATAATGTTGGGATGTTGAGCAGCAATTACAACCTGCAATGAAGGTTGAGTGAGGAGGGGATGGTGAGCAAGTAATTACAAGCTGCAATAATGTCGTTATAGTAAATTTAAAGTGAGAAGCAAATTTATCTTGTCGGATTAGGTCCCTGGAATTAGGGGCATTTGGGGATGGAACATGGAAAGGTTGGGCTGTGGGGACCACTCACATATCTTCATCCTGTGTCACTTCACTGCTTCATAAAGAAAAGCTCCATTGAGTGCACATAGATTATTATTGCTGCTGCTGTCTACCCTTTACTTTTTAATGCTTTCTTCTATTTTCTCTTATAAAAGGTCAAATTGTATAATAATTATGCCTAGTTTTTATTTATTTATATATATATATATATATAGGAAGAAAAACCCAACCTCTGCTCCATAGACTCATTTTTTAAAACAAAATTCAAACCACCAAATACCAGTTTATGAATGATTGGGGGAGAAGAAAATGACTCTGCATGCGCCACAACAATTGTAAAATTATCATTACTACTTTGAAAGAGATTGATTTTTTTTTTCTTCTTCCCACATAATTCATATGGGATATAAGAAATCTATTATTCAAATGAGGATTGCATGCACCATAACAATTCAGCTCACAGAAATTAAAAACAAAAATTATTATTAGGATTGAGAGTGTATTTCAAAAATCATGAGATGAGAACCACAATTTTAGGTTTTGTAACTTTTGTAAAGATACTGCGTGATCAGAACTACCTAGTGGACTACACTGGGCTGTACCCAGGTAGCTTTTTGGAAAAGAAAATATTAAACCTCTATAGTCCATCATTGGCTGAGGCTATTATCTTGTGGCTTCTTAATAGTTACTTACGTAAAAAAGTATGCAAGTTTGAAGTCCCATATAAAGAAATAAATATCCTAATTGGTCCCATATAATGAAGCATCCTCGATTATAAAAAATAAAAAACTGTCAAAATAAAAAGTATATATGTGAAACTTAGCCCTAGCAGCGGTTTCAAAAAAATACATAATGCTTTTTGTATTCTTTGTCTTAATTTTGATATTAGATCGCTCTGTTAGTGTAATGGCTTGTGACCAATTTGTATTAGCACTGATTAGTGACTTTTTTGGTTAAATTATGAATGCAATCCTAGAATTCTAACAATAAATAAGTATATATATATATATATATATATAAACTTTTGTTCTGGTTTGTTTTCTTAATTTATGCTCTGAAGACACTGAATAACATGTTACTTTACACTTAGCCGAACACATTAATGGGGATGCAGAAAGAACTTCATCAATGAAAATTTAATAATAATGAAAAAATAAAAAAAAGCGTAGTCTATATACACAAAATTAAAGTGTTACCATCTTACAGCTACAGCCAAATGAAAAACATGGCCTTACATTTACACCATCAAAGTGCGCGGGCAACACTTCTAAACTCATTCAAACAAGTTTGGAGTATCTTTTGACGCTTTTGAAGCGATTGCCGCTCATTCTGCAGTACATCGATGGCACCGGGAACGATGAACATGTCCATGAATCTCTCGTCATTCACGGCAAACAAATCCAAACCAATTGCCAGAACAAGCTGATCCCGACTGCATGAGCCAGAAAAAAAATAAAAATAAAAAATCACAATTATGGTTGTTATGGAGCCTAGGAGACACTATGATTTGATATCTAGCCAAAATGCATGTGGAATTAATTAAAAGAAAAATGACTCAGTAGTGTTTGGAGTAGGGTTCTGAAGCATTTAAGTATTCGAATTCGAAGGCATTTTGAAGATTCTGTGTGAGAAAAAAGCCAAGTATGAACGACAGAAAGGAGACTAACTAAATGAAACAGGGAGCCAAGGACTTTGGTGAGATCAGAAAGTATAATTCAGACCTGTACGTGCAATTTTAAGAAAGTGTTCTTAAACTAGTATCACATCCATCAAACTTTAAGGCTCCCAGTAAGACAACAAAAGTGAAACTAACAATTGACTGTAAGAAAAGTTGCAATAATTATTCTAAACTGTCTCATCACACCACAATATGGTCCTTATCATGGCACAGGGGTGACACAGACAGAGTGTTTCTGAGCTTGTGAAGGTGTAAGTTAAGCTTAAAATCAGAACAAGATAAGGAAACTCACCAAGGGGTTAGGAATCCAGAATTCAAAGCCGATGCCACATTTCTCTCAACAAGAACTTCACGTATCCGTGCAAAATGCTGTGCAGCTGATGAACATATTTCTGTATAAGCCGAGCCTGATCTTAAAAGGCCATCAGCATTTCCAAAAAACAAGGAACCACCATTTTGTGCACTTGTATTGTCAGGATTTCTGCTATTGCCTGTAATTCTTGACGACAGGCGCTTTCTTCCTCCCATGTCAATGCCATTTCCAAGATCCTTCTTTGCACCACCAGCACATGGCTGATCAGGGGATGGAGTCTCAGGCACAGTAATTTGGCTTTCTCGAAGAGCATCTCTAGCCTCTGCAGCTTTTCCTGGAGTTGTTTGCTGTGCATTCTTTTCTGGAGGTATATTCTCTTGATCTTTCATCGTGGCATCGGATAACTCAAGTAAAAATGAATTGACAGAAGACTGGTTGAATTTGAAAGAAGAGGATGCACTGGAGCCGAAACCTCCTTGACAGTCATTCTCGTAGCAAACCAATGAGTACGGACTTGTAACTGAATCAAGATGGTGCCTAACAAGTTGCTTGCACTGTTTACCAAGATCCTTTATAAAGCGAGTGTACGCCTGCCTAAGAGCAGCATGAAAACCAATATATCCATCCATATTTCCTGATTTCCTCCCACCTATACAGTGAACAAGCACCGTAAAGGTTTTATTATCAGAATTGAATACTACCAGCCCCATAAAAAATATAGATGTACATCGTTTTTATCATAAGTTGGAGATTACATAAAAAAGAAATCAGGGGGAAAAAGAAGCATGACGATTAAATTGTGTTAATGCAGGAAGCCTAAAATACAGTGAACATTTAAGTCCAAAAAAGATGAATTTCTTAAATAGTTCTACAGTGGTATCATTCTCCCACCTGCTGATGCACATTTCAGTTTCTGAAGGTAAAACATTTGAACTTACTAAAGTACCGTAAGCTAAAAGGGAAAGAGTAACCGTTTAAAAACACACTCTAACAAAGGACAAGAAATTCAACTCAACCGATGCTGGCTCACAGCTCTTTGGGGTCAATATTAAATGGAAGAAAACTAACACCTAAAATGGGAAGAAAAAAAATGCGTGAATAGGATAGATAGCTTCTTACATTCTAACTCACGGTTGCGAGTTCGTTCTAGAGCAAGATCAAAGAGATTTCCCAAAACAAAAGCAAGCCGATCACAAGCAGTGTCAAGAAGAGGAGCAAGCCATGATCGGGCAGCAGCACGTGCAATCTCTGCAGCTGCCTCTGTTACGCCTCTACCCCCACCTCGGCTAGCATGGGCAAGTAGTATATTTGCCACCTGTCAGAAGGAAGATGTAAGAACTTGCCTCTCTACAAATCATAAAAATCAGAATTTACTGGCTCAATTGCTCTAGCAGTACATATATACCTTCTCCCTGGACACTGGAGGGCATTGAATTGAATATGCAGCACAGTGAAATTCGTGCATCACCCTTTCAAATGCAGCTCCTCCATAAAGTCGAAGAGTAGCATTGGGAGGCATTATATCTGCTGTGACGCCAGGCCATCCCCCAATACCACTTTCTGACTGCTCCTCAAAAGTTGTTTTCCCCCATTGCTCAGGGGCAGGGTCTGCTGCTCCATCAATCAAAGTTGCCTTCGACATTTAAAAATACGAGGGAATTCAATCAAATTATACTTCTAAAGCTCCAAATATTTCAGAAGCTTAGAATGAAATAATATTATGGTAGAAAATGAATAAAAGTTGATGACATTTGTGAATAGAATGGGAGTACACAATTTATTATATTTCTGTCAGTTTTTTTGGTATGTAAATTATTTTTTTACCTGAAGACTTGTGGCATTCACACTAAAGAAGTAGCGTGCATTAGTGAATAGTTGGAAAAATGGTAAGAACTTGCATAAAATAAGCATTTCCACAAATATTATAGAAATAAAAACACAATTAAAAAATTTACGTAACAAGGGAAAACACGTTAACCAAACTTAAATTCAAGTAAAGATTATGCCTGTATTATAACTTGAAAAACATTTCATAGAGATTGCTCACCACATGATTGCTTATAGAAGCTGCGTACAACATTGCAGATCTCCTAAGCTGAGAAACATCAGAGGTGGCCTGTATTTTTGAGTCCATCTTGTCTAGTTCAGAGGTGACATCACTGCATCGCTGCTCAAGCAAAGCAAGAGTTGCTGGTGCGGCTTCTTTATACCTTTTCTGAAGTTCAGATTCTAAATATTCTCTCAAACAGCTAAATCCAATATACGGTCTGAACTTTTCTTCATCAAAGCCTCCCTTAACACCCTCACGCAGATGACGGAGAACTTCAGAGTCTACTTGAGATATCTGTCTGCGGAATTCGTCATTTGAAATTGTATTCCTATCCTTTGGCAGTGCAACAAAGAATGGGTGAGTGTTATCACCAAGATAACCACTTGCACTCAAATACCGGTCCACTTCCCACCGGTCACTAAACTCCTGCATATATTGAATTCTTATAATCAAAATGAATATTCAAACAACATAGAATCTACTTCAACAGAGCCAATTAACATTGCAACATGAAAAAAAGGCTTTTCACTCACATATTCCAATTTTCAGTAACATTATTAACCATAACATAAATGTGCTTATTAAAGATTCTAAACAACTATCATACCTTTAAACGATTATCAAACTTGGAGACCACGATAATTGTCCGTCTAAAAGTTGGATCAATATCCCGAATAGCGTCCAACCACAAAGATGAACACCACTCCACACTACTCTGTTGAAGAAACAGGAGGATACGATGTGGAGGACTAGCCAGTGATTTCACCATAGAAAGAATTTCTTCAGGTGTTCTCTCAGGCTCTCCTTTCTTCGCCTGTGAACAATATTCAAATCCTTAACACAAACCAAAATAGACGCACATAAGTTGCAGTATTTGAAGCCTAAAACCCACCTTAAGAACAAAGCCTGGAGTATCTATAATGGTGAGGTTTGGGCAGTGTGCATATTCTGCTCTCATAACAATAGGCTTTGAAGAAACTGCACTTTTAGTTTTCTTCAAAAGTGTCTCAGTTCGGGACTTAATAATATCTGCAATGGCAGATGGCAAAACAACTGGACTTCCATATTCTTCAGAATCCTCCTCCTGTTTCAAATACTCTTTAAGATCAATGTGTTGTGTAATTAAACCATTTAGCACATGAAAAATCTAATTAAAGTAAGACCAAGGGCACTACAAAAAATTTTAAACATCACTAGAATAACCAGACTTCAAGGTTTTAGTTGCAATAGTAAGAAACTCGTAATATGTCAAGTGTTCCTTAGAAAAACACCGAGTTGAGTTTCCATTTTCCTTTGAAACCAACACAACAGATAATTCAAGACGCTTCTTTTTCCATTTTCCATTTCTCTCTGTTATTTGCTAGCTTTACAACCGAAAAGAATAAAAAAGAACAAAACAAATTCATTCAGAAACCATCCTCCCCAGTGTTGGTGTTGATCAGTTTATTATCAGAGAAAATTAACACCCTAAAACTCAATCCCTAGACCATGTTGAACACTTTTTTTATGTTTTGAAGTAATTGGTTTAGTATTCCATGTTCCTAATATCACAAGGACCATAAGAAAAATCAAATCTTCAACATAATTCATTTCCCCAATTTTCAGAAACAAAACAAAGTTCATTACACACACGCACACAATTCCACATGTACCCTTTTTTTGTTGCTATATACTTCCAAATGTTCAAAACCTTATAAGTACACTTAAAACTCAAAGTATCATCATCATCACCATCAACATTCCTCAGCAACCAAACAGAACCACTAAAAAACACTAAACGAATGATGAACACCAAAAACAACAAAATGTAGAGCAATGAAAAAACCAAGAATGGGTTAGAAAAGAACGAAGACCTGGAATCGGCAGCGTGGCTCGAGAGCGGTGGCGTCGTGGACCATTTGGAGAATGAGAGGTCTGCGAGTGCCCATCTCGACTTCGCGGACATTGAAGCGAAAGCCGAGGAGTGCTTCCAGGAGCGAGCTCTTTCCGTCCGATTGTCCTCCGAGGGCGACGATCTCCGGGATCGGGAGCTTCTCTCCGAAGGCCACCGTGGCCGCTTGGAGGCGATTGTAGGCCTCGAACCGGGACTTGGAGTTGGAGAGGGAGACCAACGAAGACGACGACATGTCGTTTTCGGCTGTGGAACTTGGGTGGGGGTGCTTCCGAGAATGAGATTTTCCCGATGGGGTTTTGGTCGGTGTGGTGAAGAAGGCGTTTGGGGTGGTGGCGTTGGTGGACATTGCTGCACTGTGAAAAAGAGAGAGAGAGAGAGAGCGAGGGAAAAGTGGGGGTTAAGGATTTTGAATTTGAATTTTGAGAAATGAAGCCGACGGTCGTTTATCAAGGCGCGGTGCGAGGACTCCAACGGCATGTCGTTGTTTGGTGGCTTGGGTTGGCTTCCGGGTCAAGAGATGGGCTGGATTTGGGCTTATATCTCTTGCTGGCCCAGTTAATCCTTCTTCTTTGTTTCTCTTTATTTGCCGAAGTTAGGAGAGGATGAGGTATTTTCACACGCACTATCAAGGTACTATGAGAACTCGAACTTGAGACCACTTATTTATAAGTGAAGGCTCTTTTCCACT
Organism: Prunus salicina; assembly: GCA_020226455.1. Classification (NCBI taxonomy): domain Eukaryota; kingdom Viridiplantae; phylum Streptophyta; class Magnoliopsida; order Rosales; family Rosaceae; genus Prunus; species Prunus salicina. Next base: position 17,428,671 of record CM035345.1, on the reverse strand, counting down.
ATGTGAGACCTCGTTGGCTTCTTTTTTTAAATACAAAATATAAGAAGAACAAAAACTCAACAACATCAACAGACTTTAAGTAAAGCATTAAATCCACGATTAGAAGAACACAAGGAAAAGCTTCCCGGGTAAGAGGAATGTTGTAATGTTACTTCCAACACTATGATCCATGACACATGCATGACTAGTATTTTCTGGGGGGAAGAAAAAAAAAAGGAGACATGAGTGCTGGTAAAGTCACCTTAAAAAACTTGTACCAAGAATGTCACCCATCTCATATGTGATCGAGCTAGAGGATGGTGACTATAGGAAATGCACCCATTCTTGGGCTTGCACACAACTACACCTGCTCTTGTTTCGTATGACTTTTGGGCTAGTTAATATTCTCTTCCTACGTAATGTGATGATATGCTACTTAATTGACCTCATCACGTATCAAATCATTCGAAATATACAAAGTTCCGAAATTTGTATTAGTGTAAAAAACAAGGGTTTGAATTATTTTCTTTCTTTATACGTACATACTAACAAAATGTTCTTTTATTTTCTCAAATGCAGACGTCTGGATGTTATTATCGTGTGGATACTATATATTTTCTATTACCCTTCCATGCGTTTCTCTGTGTTTACAATAGCGTTCTCACAATAATAACGTAAGTAAGAAAAGAACTATTGTACATATCTAAACACTAACCAATTAATAAATTAATATAATCCTAGCCGCTCATTTGAGTCCACTGCACAATATATCTCATGATCCGTTTAATTTTTTAAGTCGTCATAGAAAGATTATCCCTACAAAGTTGCAATAAAATCAAAATGCATCTAGTTATTTAATTGTGGCAATATAAATAGACAAACACAATATTTTTTTTTTTATAAACAACGAAATACGAACTTACAATTTGAGCGTAATTTTGCAAGAATGATCCTTGAATGGGAACCTACATATGAACTGTTTGAATAATCAAATTATCGTGTGGAATAGAACAAAATAATTGACTAATTAACTAATTAGCAACTCATCCATACTCTATATTGCGTATAATCTATATACAATGTACATGTATATTTTATAAGGAAATGCATGATAAATGAGTGCCGGTATCATCACATGCAAGTAACCCAAAATAAAAAGAAGTAATTGAGTCAATACGCCTGATCTCGGTTTGATTTGGTCAGAAAATCGGAGGGCAAGAGTGCACGAGACTGGTCAACCTTTTTGATTTTCGGCGGTCGTGATTTGTTTAATAATGTTGACAAAACACTGGAATGACCAACCAGAAGTGGACACTTCAACAACATTCTCTGTACCCCACCGAGATGAAATTAGTGGGTAACGTGGCCTACTTGTGACTTGAACGGACTTTCTGCCGAAATACAAGATCCCCTACATGTGTGTCTACTGTGCACTCTCCCTGCGTCTCTATTAGCAAGGCAAAAAATTAGGAATGTTTAATTATTTTATAGTTAACTAAATTTTGTTTATTTTCTTAAATTGTATGGTGTTTTATTTTATTTTATTTTTTATGCAAAGATTTATTTGTTGGTTAAGTGATGTTTTTATTTTATTTTTTATGTAAATATTTATGGGGTGTGGCACCACAGTGAAAAAGTGGGCAAAATTCTCCCTTCCCCTCAAGTGCACCTGGGTTCGATTTACGTAAGAGACAATCTTAAGACAACCCAATACATTACTCCCTGCTCTCCCTTCCTAGCGAGTGACAAGAAAAAAAGAAGAAAAAGAGCTCCAGAGAATACCAATGGCACAACATATATATCTTTACAATTGCTTTAAATTTAATTTTTATTTGTTTTTGCTCTCTTGCAAGTGTTTCTCTAATCATTAAACAACATAAAATTCTTTTAATATTTTAAAGATAATATAAATCCTTAGTTGACAATCTAATACATGGCACGGTCACACATATGTTTTTATAATAGTAGATTATATATATATCTAACATATTTAATTAAAGCAATAAATCCCAATGTGGGGGGTGTCAATGAATATGAGACAGCGAATGGCGGGGAATTAGGAAATCGATCTCTTTGGTTAGGTACAATCTCATGTGCTTTAACCGAATCTAATGCACTAATCATTCAATTATGCGTGTAACACATTTACTCATCAAAGTATAAATACATATATTTTAAGACAAAACTTGTAGCATAAAACACCCACCTCTTCCCTTTTCAAACTCATTGTGGCCAATAGTAACCCATTTTTGAGAGAATGGCCAACTTCCTCAAGCTCACCGCCATTCTCTCCCTCATGATACCTTCACTAGTCCTAGCTCTGCATTCTCAAATGGCCTTCTCATCATCCACGCTAGAAGACGACGAAGAGTATGTGCTTGACTCTCCAAACCCTAGTTTCAGATCCAGAAGCAGGTTCTTGGCCAGCATCATAAAAAAAGGTGCACATTGTGATCCCATCAAGCACAACATTTGCAATGGGATTTCAGCAAACAAAGGGACCAGCATTCTCCATTGCTGCAAGACACATTGCAGAAATGTTCTTGGCGATAAGAATAATTGTGGGAAATGTGGGAACAAATGCAAGCTTGGCATGCATTGTTGCAATGGGACTTGCATCAATACTACTTTCAATGCCAACAATTGTGGCAAGTGTGGTAAAAAGTGCAAGTCTGGTGTTAAATGCGAGTATGGATATTGTGGGTATGCTTAGATTGATTCATTGTTAACAAATATGATGTATTGTTCGACTATCCTTTTCAGTTGAGAATTTAAATCGAACTCTTGTCATGAATATATAGAAATAAGTGTTCTATATTGGAACTAGAAACCTTCGATTTTGTATTATTGCTTTATAGCATGCATGTATACACGTAAGTTTATGTCACGCTAAATTTATAAAAATTAATTTGCAAAGTGTGATTTTGAGTGTTAATCTCATTTTGATCATGTTCTTTATGATTGGTTCTTGGTTTTTGTATATTTTACAACTTCAAGAAGCCTTGTATTTTCTTAAACAGCAGTCAATGATTTGGGCGTTCTTTTTCATTTTTTTTTCTCTTAAATTTGTTTGGAAGATATTAAACAGTACGTGAGGCCTCCTCATATTCAAGTCCCTAGCTTCTTGACATATATGCTGTGAGTTGGGCGAGGCCTCTGAAGTTTGATTGGAGGAGAGAACAACACTATTTCGAGTCACAAATTTTTGTTTTTGGTTTTTGTAGCTAGTCACGCAAACTTTATCACTCTATTTCGAGTGTGAATCTGTCACACAAACTTTACCTATCATATGCTATAATCAATTTACCCACCATTCACAACTTGTTTTACAGCTCATTGGTCTGTGAGAAAATTCCTTCAGCATTCACAAATTCACAATGCAGAATTTGTCAATGTGTTGCCTCCGTGAAATTCAAGCATGAGTAAAATTTAAGGATATGAAATGTTATAAACAATCCGAGATGTTGGAGAAAATCAAAATAAGGAAGTTTTCCAATTTTTTATTTCAAAAGATCAAGCCAGTAAGCTCATCCAGAAATACAGAAATACAGCAACAAAGTTGATAATAGCAGCAGCTCAAATTCCTAACACATAAGCAACTCAAATACCTAGAGCACATCTCATTAAGCCTCAGTCCAACCAGCGTAGAAGATCACCCCAGCCAACCTTTTTTTCTTATTCAACTGTCACATATGCCTTCTATAGTGTGGATATTCTAATTTCATGTTGTTGCGTGTATTGGATAAAGCAATGTTTAAGTCATTGCTTATCAATTTGACAATATCCTTTCTCTTTCGCAATGAAGTTTCAATGGTGTTCTCAACAACATATTTTTTTCTCTTTCGTGATTGAGGGGATGAATACAAATCCATACCTAAAAGAAAGTTGAGAAAATATTAAATATGTATATGCCCTCCTGCGACGTATTAAAATGAAATTTATCAAGATGAACACGGCTTCAATCCTCCAATAAAATGTAGCAATTTCAATTTATTCAAACACCCGAAATCAAGCTTTGTATAACTGAAATGGTTAAAGAGCATTAGGTGCTATCAATTATAAAATTATCCCCCTCTACTTTTGGCATAACTCAAATCTGTACGACTTGTCCTTGTTCTTTCAAAAAAAAATATTCCAAATATTCCTAACTAAAAAAGACAAAAAGTAGTCAGGTGAATTGACTTGAAAAAAATATGAACAGCATTCGTGGTTGCATATAACCAAAACTCATTGACAATCTTATTTATTTGTCACTAACTCATTGACAAGTTCACATGTCAATAGAATTTCAACTTCCCCAACGTGGAATATTTATCTGCAACTTGCAGCTTATATTAGCCCTCATCTTCCGTACCTTCCATAAATTTGTCAAAAAATGGAGCTTACCACCATTCTCTCCCTCATCATACCTTTGCTCATAACATTGCAGGTCCAAATGGCCTTCTCATCTGAGATCGAAGACTACGAAGAATACGTGCTCGACTCTCCATTGCTGAACTTCAGATCAAGAAGCAGATTCTTGGGCAGTGTAATCAAGCAAGGTGCTAAGCGCAATCCCATTAAGAAGAACATCTGTAATGGGATTTTGGCGAACAAAGGAACAAGCCTTTTGTTTTGCTGCAAGATAAAGTGTGTCAATGTTCTTGGAGATAGGAACCACTGTGGGCAATGTGGTCGTAAGTGCAAGCTTGGAGAGCTTTGCTGCCATGGAACTTGTACCAACATTTTAAACAATGTAAACAATTGTGGCAAGTGCGATAAGAAATGCTTGCATGGAGTTAAATGTCAGCATGCAACTTGTGGGTATGCTTGAATTCAGGGCCGGTCCTGAGATTTTGAGGGCCATGTGCGAAACTTAAACGGGTGCCCTCAATCTAATATGAAAATATTTATTAAAAAAATTTGCCATGACTTAACACCATAAAACATTTTTTTTAATAACTAAAATTCATCATCTATTAGCATGCAATAGCAATCATAAATAACATTCATAGAAGTTTTAATGTTTGAATTTGAGAAAATGGAAGAGGAAGAAGACATGAATTTTTTTGGTTTTGTTTTGAGTGAGTGAAAACATACACTCCAAATTGTTTTGTTTGATTGGAGAAAGCTTGTATATATTGCTTTCCTCTTCTTTGATGTATTTCCTTTTTCTTAAATGTAAAAATACAACTACTAAATGCCACAATATGGACTTGAATCCAACTTACCTACTAAAATCAAGGGGATGAATTCCAATTCAACCAAATACACACTTGTGTTATGTTCCTGCACGCTCATGTATATATATAATACCTATAATATTAATATACATCTAAAAAAAATTTGGGGCCCTGTGCAGTGGCATCACTTGCACACCCTCAGGGCCGCCATGCTTGAATTTGTCCAAAGTTTCATGCTAAGGAGATTGAAGGTAATTGAATGAAGAAAAGATAGATAGCTTCTTTTGTTTTGTGTTTTTTCCTTTGTAATTAGTTGATATAGTTTTGTGCTGCATTCTTATGGAGATTGGAAAGTCGGTTTAGATTCAGGTTTTGCATTTCTCCTTTTCATGGCAGTCTTTGATGTAATCTTCTCAGCATAAATTAACAAATAGATTTTTTGTTTTGTTTTTGAGGGATACAAACAAATAGATACTGTGTATTCCATTAAAGAACGTTTTCATGTAGGGCTCTTTCTCATTACCGAGCTCCAATTTCCATAAAAGAATTTTTCCTTGGAAATTTTTTTTTTTCAAAATGACTTTTCTGACCAGACGGATTTTTATTTTCTTGCTAGGCTATTACATTTCTTTCCCAAACACCAAACACTAAATACTCGGGGATGCCTTGTTGCATCTTTTTCTTTTTATAAAAATAAATTTTAAATTAAATAATAAAAAAAAAACAAAAAAAAACTAGTCTCTCAGCACTCGCTTCCGAGCCTGTGAGGCTGCGGGAGGCTTTTTTTTATTTAAAAAAATTTAAATTTATTTTAGAATTAAAAAAGATGCTGGGTAGTTGTTCCATAAAAATAAGATTCATTATCTGATTTTTTTTTATTTTAATTTTTTTAATATGAAAAAGTGTGAATTTACCATATTATCCTCATTTAATTAATATTTTTACTTTTTAATGTTTAGATTAACCAAGGGCATTTTATGATATTTTGAATGTTTCACCATCCTCTCCCTTTTGCTTTATATATAGAAGATAGAAGAAGAGGAAAATATCTAGTAATAAACTATGCAAGTCAAATTAAATAAACAAAATCATAAGGATATCATGTTACAAGCACAATTTCTAAAGCTTGGATAGTATTAAAAGTGTTAATTATACGTAGTACAACAAAGTACAAAATTAATTCAATGTATGGGAGGAAAATATAAATATGTACAACTAACTTGCAAAATAGTGCTAAACTTTGATGCAATGGAACATATGCTTGATCTTTAGAAAGAGAACCTGTCTGGCTTTAAGTTACAAAATGGCTCATCGGAGAACTTCTTTGGGTCCATGCATACTAATGAGGCATTGGTACCCGTTTCAAAACTTACAGATAACGAATGAGCTCAACTGCAAACTTCCCCTTCTTCGTAGAGTTAATTTCTCCAATCTGAAACGACGTACATTAAAGCATCAGAAATGCCAGGCTAAAGAACAATCCAACAAGTATACATATCCAATTTTGGCATCAATATGGCTGACAAGTCATTTGATCAAACAGTGATTTTCTTGAATATGACAACTCACCTTCAGTCTTCCTTTACCTCTAACCGATACTATATCACCAGTCCTGAGTGTAGCTCCATTTTTGGTAACAGGGGTCCAGTTGAGGCGCACATCCCCGTCACTGCACAGAGAAGAAAAAACTTTAATATCATGTTTTTCACCTTTCAACACTTTAGGCCATGTGTTTGAATCATATAAATGCGTTGATGCACATCAAATGTGATTATATTTGGAGTACGGTTCTAGTAAGTAACTAATGTAAATAAAAAACCTTGATCTTTTAGGTCTTTTACTGAAATATAAAGGTTAAAACCCTTTTAAAAGTGTGTTTAATCTTGATGGATGGAGTGCTTCAATTCTGGATTTAATATTCCGACGTTGGCTACTTATTTTATAGTTACTTAAAGAGTCTTACTCTGCGTGTATATATTATATGTATTATAGTATGGTTCTCCTGCACAACAATAATGCACGATGTCCCTCAAAACTCATCAATCGTGTTGACTTCATTGCTTACTGAGCCAGTTGGAGGATGTGCAGCGTCTCACAATTGAAAATTGGCATATATTTCAAATTGAAGTGGAGAATGCTACAAGAATATAACAACAGAATTCCAGAAGATATGGTAGATGCAGATGAAGAACGGCCAAAAAAAGTGCCAGCCAAGGGTATGCAATTACATAGACTTACAAAAGATATGGCATAATGCAGATGAAGTGTGGGGAAAGAAATAAAAAGGATATAAAGGAGCAGCCAAGTCTATGCAAAAACATAAGGCTTTTTGAGTAACAGATTATGAATATTTTATAAAAGAAATATCACCATCAAACTATGCAGTAAACCAACGCATAGGATTAACTAACTCAATAAAGCTTAATGAAATCAAAGATACTACCAATAATTGAAGGGAGAGTTCAGTATAAGTGTAGGCCATACCGGATCAGATCAACTAGTTTTGACCGTGAAATCTTAAATCCTGCACTAGCTATAGCATCAATCCTCAGTGATAATTCTATGGCTTTAAATGACTTAGTTCTGCAAAGAGTACGTAGTGAGTTACTAACTGATGCTAGATAAAAAGCATTACACATAATGAAAAAAGGATAACATAAATATGATAATTTGTGCAACCTTGGTTGTTCGTAATCAAGAGCAATCAGTGGTATCTTAGTAAGAGATACAGGAACGTTGCCAACCTGCAATAGAAAAATACCTTACAATCATGAAATGCAAGCAATTAAATTGTGTGATACGTGGCTACATTGACCTTCGTACTATTCTTTTTCTACTATCCATTGTTTTGCACTGTTTTATCTCCCAAATGTACATTTGCAATGATCACCAAAGAATAATAACAAATAACACAATACTTATTTCCAATGTTTTTGGAGAAAGTGAATGAGATGTAACTCATTCAACTATACTAGTTTGCATAACAGATTATTTTAATCTTACCATAGCTAATAAAGAACCAAAAGGGAAAATAAATACATCTTTTTTCCATTGATATTAATTTGGAAGATAAGAGTATCAGGAGAAACATACTCAGAAGTTAAACAACCTTGTCGAGTGATGATATAAGATAGTCAGCAAGGTCTGGAACAACAATAACTTGAGCCCCCTTCTCCCCCTGGCAGCATTACAAAAGAAATTAAAAGAAATAAAATTTAAAAAAAAAAAAACTATAAACACTGATTTCAACCAGGCCATACAAGGGTATAAGTTGGAATCAGAGAATATGAATGCAATACAGACAAGGGTATCCTAACTGACAGCTTTAAAAGAATATTGCACTTAAAGGGGATGATATTTCAGATAAGTAGAGACATGGCCCTGCTATGGCAGGACCACTGGTAAAGTGAGGCCAAGATGACATCTGTTGATTTATATTGGCTAGTTTGGATAAAGTTTATTGTAGCTGTTTTTTTTTTTCAAGAAGTTTATCATAGTTTACATATAAAAACATAATAATCTCTCTCATTGGAAACATTGACTAAGTGCTAAGTGTTTGAGACAGAATAGCAAAGTTTATTCTTAAATAATAGAAGTGTTGCAAACACATTTTTAAGGTTTATCAGTTCTCAACAAGCATGGGGCATGGACAAGACTCCTCTGAATCTGTCCATACTAATTGGGTACTCACAAACAGAAAGTGGATGTGGTCAGAACAGTTACATAAATTATAACTTCTAGAAGATAAAAGAAAAGAAAAAGCTTTAAAACTAGCCTTCTTCATATTAAATGTGAATATTGACACTTGCAGTCTCTGTTTAGAAACCTCCCAGAAAAATTTAATAACATAGCAGCAACTAAAACAAGAATATAAATCGTACCTGAAAAATAACATCTCCAAACTTCTCCCTAGCAATCCCTGTACCAAGAATTGCGCCTAGGAAGTCACCATGAGAACAAGGTTGAAATCCAAAGTTTCCCGTGATACTAGAAGTAACCATCAAAGAAAAAAATATAAAAAAAAGGCTTCACATTGATTAAAAGATGGATGATTCTAAGCATAAAAATTGTAGAGATATAACATTGCTTACCTCAATGCAACAATAATATCAGGATCACTTGTCAAAAGTTCTGGATGTCCAACTGAGATTCGGCACCGCTCAGCCTAGACAATTTGAAGAAGCGAAAACATATGTTAATTAATACACAAACACTCTGATATGCATCAGCATCAAATAGAGCTGGAACTATTTAGTTCAACCTGTGGGTATCCACCCTGAGCAACTGCTTTCAAATCAGCTAGCTTTTCCAATGCTAGCATCGACTCCTTCAACACTGGAGGGGTGAGAAAATTTGTATGGAGAACTTCTCTTCTTAATGATGCACGTCTAGCCTGCAATAAATGGAAAACAAAGATTTTAAAAAAAAAAACCTTAGAAACATATCTACATTTTCTAGTAACAAGTAAAGCAAGACCTATGGTGAGCTTACATCCATCTGTCAATTTCCAGTGATAAATAGGCTATACTCTTATTTCAAAAGGTCCAAAAATCTGAACTTTGTAGTTCTCTCTAAAGGGGGTAAACTAAGAAATAAATTTCATCTTGATAAGGTACAGCCAGCTGCTACATTTACAGAATGGTAATACAAGTTTTCAAGTACCATCTCAAGAACGTGCTTTACTTCTTCAATAACAGTTTTGTCCACCACCCCTTTAAGTAAATCATCATCATCCCTCTTTACAGCTTGAGCTAAATGGCATATTCCTGAAGCTGCATTAAGAAGAGCAATAACATATTACATACCAAATAACCGATGGTCATGCAGCCAAGTCTAGTTTAATATGTGTGAGGAAAAATCATTGACCAATCACACATTCAACTTATCCAACTTGTTTTTACCCCCAAAGAAAAAAAAAAAAAAACTTATCCAACTTGAATATGCCTGATTTGGGACAAATTTTTTGCAATGCCTTTTCAGCATTTAAGCTCAAATGTCTCTCTCTTTGTTTTTCTTTTCAATCTTTGACAACCAAATCATGCACTAGTTGGATTCGAAGTTGTTCCTTCTCATATACCCACAAATCATCCAAAAGGGTAGCCAAAATTACAAGAAATTAGCACAAATACAATGGAGAGGGAAAGCAACATCATTTATGCTTTAATAATCTCAAGTACCAAAAACGCACATTCGCACCTGAAGAACTCAAGCGAGGACTGAGAGGAAAGGTCACAAGGGTCCTGTGGTAAGAGACCTTGTTGTTTATGAGAGAATGGGACAGAGCAAAAGCCACAGCTGCTCTTCTTACAAGTGACGCTGCTACGAAACTGGTGGCAGCCATGGCCCTATGCACAATGCGCAGGCCAAGTGGGTTGAGAGGAGAAGTATATGCTTCTGCCTTGTAGTGGGCTTGGGGTTTCACAAATTTTAGCCCAAACATTTTAGGACGTTTTTAAGGGAAATTCAATTGGGACTCAAAGAAACTCCCATCATTTTAATTCATATTTCTTTTCTAGACGTAAACGTAGGGGCATGGGTTGGGTCTTTAGTCCCAACAGATAATTTAAAATTCATAGGGGCATGGGTTGGGTCTTTAGTCCCAACAGATAATTTAAAATTCACTTATTATTAGGCCAACTCAAATTTTTGTGATCGAATTGAGCGGTTCGGTCGAGTTAACTCAAAATGAAATTTACTTTTAAGTTTTGATTCCAATTCGTAATTCAACTTGTACATAGCAATTTATGATTTTTTAAACTCAATACTCATTCATTTTTAGACCAACTCAACCTAATCGGTTATGATCAAATTAGGCGGTTCAATCGAGTTGACCGAAATTGTCCTCACCCCTACCTGAAAGCATAACTTTTTTGTGGGCTTTTCTCACATCCTTGCTTTCTTCATATCATATTGATTGCATTTTTGTAGCATTTCCCATTGTTCTTGCATGACTTTACCCTAGTAATTTGAAAGATATCTCACAAGAGTTTCTTTGGTGTTGTTGAATAAACAAGTACAATCATATAGAGAGGGAGAGAATAATTTATATATTAACATGAACATATATTTGCTAATAATCTGCGATAGTGGAGGAAACTAAAATTTTAATATTGATGAGCCTATCCTTTTCATTATCATATCCCACTTAGTACCAAACATCAAATTTAAATTTGATGGCTGATGTGGTAATTTGACATCTTGCATAGTTTTACACCACACCCGATATGTCAAATTAAAATATTATTTTATTACATTAGTGTTGATTTATTTATTACTTTCTTAAATGAATGTATTTCTATATTTTAGTATTAAGAGTAGTTCATTAATCAAGTTAAAATACTTATAAATTAATTATAAAATGTAACATAAATACAATTAAACAAAAAAAAAATCATCCATCTTTGCTCGTCAGGTTTTGCTCCAGCAAGACGGGGACGACACCAACACGAATGGAGGACCCATTGTAGCTTTTGAACATGTCTGGAAGAAGATTTGGAAAACCCGAGTGCCACCAAAGGTCCGATATTCATCTGGCGCGCTCTCTTGAATATTTTACCCACCAAGGATAATTTGAATCACCCCGGCATCTCTGAATTGGGAGGCTGCATTTTTTGTGGGGCTGATGAAACTGTGGCCCATGTGCTTCTCCAATGCCCCATGGCTATTGCTTCCTGGTCTTTGTTTCCGGCATGGGCACACTTTAATACGGACTCCACAGAGGAGTTCAAGATGTGGTTCAAAGGAATTGCTGCGGACCACCCACCTCATGAGCTAGAGAATGTCATGGTGTGCTTGTGGATGTTGTGGTATGAACAGAATCAAATGACCTGGACAAGACATCATCAGAGTTCAGCAGAAATTGTTAGTGGAGCAATGCACTATCTGCAGGAGTTTCAGGAATTACACCCCCTCCCTGATAACAGAAAGAAAAGAGAAGGAGAATTTCATAGATAACAGAGAAAGAGAAATGGAGAAGACTTGAGAATTTCTGTCTTTTTTATTTCAATCTCATCGTTCTTACAAAGCATAGCCCACTCTTATGTAAACCAGAGGGGCATAACCAACTAACCACACAGCTTAGCTGTCTAACTAATACACATGCTAAGTACCAGACTTGTAACAAACTTACTGACTTGCTAATCATAGTTAACATATTAACCATAGTTAACATTTTCCCTACTTAGGTAACTCTCTTAACCTAAGATGAGCACAATGCTGTGAGAAGATAGGACCACGTAGACCCTTTGTAAACACATCAGCGAGTTGTTCATTTGTTGAAACATACTGAACCAGCAAATCAAGTGTTTAATTCTGGAATGATAAACTGGATTTGAGCTAAGGCCATCTCCAGCCATGGGCTATATCCCAAATATAGCCTTAAATTAATGCAAAACTCATCTCCAGCCATGAATTTTGACCAAATTTGGAAGGTCACATTTGGCCCTTTAGCCTTCCAACCGGGCCAAATGTAGCCAAGCTTTGGCCTAGGCCAAATTCATAGTGGACCCCACCATGTGCTTTTCAATCATCAAATATTAAAGCACTCCCCCACTTGCCTTATTTAAAGCATTCTCAAAATAATAAAATATGAAGGATCCTAAAATATAGTCCTGCATGGCTGGAGATGGAAAACTTTAGCCCTGCACTATTCTTTAAAAAATTAATATTTTGGGGGGCTAAATTTTTAACCATGGACTACATTTAGCCCTATGACTGAAGATGGCCTAAGAGCCAAAGCTGACAGATTATCACAATATGCAACTGGAGGATCTGGCAGATACAACTTCAAATCTTTTAAAACCTGTCGAATCCAAGCCAAATCAGCAGTAGTATTGGCTAGAGCCCTGTACTCTGCCTCTGTAGAACTTCTTGAAACAGAGCCTTGTTTCTTCGACTGCCATGATATAGGATTGCAGCCCAAAAATATCACAAAACCTGTTGTAGACTTGTGAGTGTTGATGTTTCCTGCCCAGTCAGCATCACTATATGCAGAGAGATGCATATCACCAGCTATAAAACTCAAGCCATATTCTAAAGTACCTAGAACATATCTGAGAATACTTTTCACCAAATGCCAATGAAGATCAGTAGGTTTATTCATGTATTGACGCATAGAGTTGACAGAGTAAGCAAGGTCTGGTCTTGTAAAAGTCAAATATTGAAGAGCCCCTACAATGCTCCTAAACAATGTTGGATCAGTTAACACTTCACCAGAATTTTTTAACACCTGTGTATGTGGTTTACATGGAGTTGAACAGGATCGACAAGATTGCATCCCAGCTTTGTGGAGCAACTCTTTAGCATATTTGGACTGATTAACAAAAATATCACCATTGGAGGCATAGGACACTTGCAAGCCGAGAGAAAGAATTTAAGCTTACCCAAGTCCTTCATTTCAAATACAGAACTTAACTCATCAATCACAAGCTGAACCATCTTCTCATTAGAACCTGTGAGAATAATATCATCAACGTAGAGTAAGAGAATCACAACCTTTGAGTCTGAATATCTGACAAAAAGATTAGGATCAGATTGTGAAGCTTGAAAACCTATAGCTGGTAAGTATCCGGTGAATTTGGCATTCCAAGCCCTTGGAGCTTGCTTCAAACCATACAATGATTTCTTAAGCTTACATACAAAATCAAGATAATGTGGATCTGCAAACCCTTGTGGCTATTTCATAAACACTTCTTCTTCCAATTCGCCATGTAAAAAGGCGTTCTTAACATCAAGTTGTCTTAACTGCCATTTATTCATTGCAGCTAAACTCAGTATTAACCTGACAGTGGTGTGACGCACTACAGGACTAAAAGTTTCACTAAATTCCAAGCCTTGCTCTTGACTGAATCCTTGAGCTACCAACCGAGCTTTATGCCTAGCTATAGAACCATTAGAATTCCTCTTTATCTTGTAAATCCACTTACAATAACAATGTTTTTATTTCTAGGATTAGGAACCAAAGTCCAAGTACCTTGCATATGCAAGGCATCAATCTCTTCTTGCATGACCTGTTTCCATTGTGGAGAAAACGAGGCTACCTTATAGCTTGCAGGTTCATCTAATTTAATATGAGCATTCAAACATGTATAATACCCCACATAGTCAGGAAACTGTTTCTTTTGTACTATGCCATCTCGAAGTCTAGTATGCATGGGATGAGTATTAATAGGACTAATAGGTAAAGAAGCAGATGAGGAAGTACCCGAAGATGAATGCTCAAGAGGAGGTAATGGAACCATAACCTGGCTCTGATACCATGATAACAGAAAGAAAAGAGAAGGAGAATTTCAGAGATAACAGAGAAAGAGAAACGGAGAAGACTTGAGAATTTTTGTGTTTTTGATTTCAATCTCATCGTTCTTACAAAGCATAGCCCACTCTTATGTAAACCAGAGGGGCATAACCAACTAACCACATAGCTTAGCTGTCTAACTAATACACGTGCTAAGTACCAAACTTGTAACAAACTTACTGACTTGCTAATCATAGTTAACATACTAACCATAATTAACACTCCCAAGACCCATACTTCACGTGCCAAAGCCAAATGGCTACGGCCACCACCTGGAGCTATTAAAATAAATGTGAGTGGAATGTTTCATGTTGAATCCAGCTTTGGTGGGGTTGGTTTGATGGTTCGAAATTAGACAGGTGCTTTTCTTGCATGCAAGTTGGTTGTGGTAAATGGAGTTTCAAATCCCATGCATGCCAAGCTAGTTGCATTAAGAGAGGGATTAACCTATGCTGCCAAGTGGTCCAATCTGGAGTGTCATATAGAAGGGGATTCTCAAGGCGCTTTACACTCAGTACAACAGGGCCAAGCTGATCTGTCCCACCTTGGTTGCCTAATTGAGGATTGTAAAACACTTTTGGCCAACCAAGAGCGCATCTATTTGAGGTTTACAGAGAGGAATGCTAATGGGGTTGCAACTCACTTGGCACGCTATGCTCTACACTTCCAGAGAGTGGCAGAATGGGTTACTGATCCCTCAGATTTCCTACAGGATGTTTTGTTCATTGATGCTATGTAATTTTCCTTGCTGTGTATGTTATTGGCATATGTGGTACTCTTTCTTATCCCGAGGTTTTTCCCTTGTGGTTTTCTCCGGGAAGGTTTTAACGAGGCCACGCATTACATGCCTATCATTCCCCTCTTCTAATAGAATGAAATCAACCTTTTCACCCAAAAAAAAAAAAAAAAAATCATCCATCTCCACATTTGTTGATGAAAAAAACATAAAAAAGATCAATATAAATTTTCAACGGTAAAAATTTCAATAATATAGTAGTGTCAAGTGACGGTAACAAAGGAAAAGAATTAAAAAGAAAAATAATAATGAAAGCAATATAATGACAGCAGATACATGAAATAATAACAAGAAGAAAAAAAAATATAGATAAGTATTAAATGAAATGATAAAGCCACAACTAGATGGGCAAAGAAATAATAAATTAATCAAAAGATGTTTCTAGCACTTAACGGCAATTTTGACAGCAGAGGCTTCATACACCATTCCACATAGACTATAGCTGTTCGGTTAAAGTAAATTTCAGCTGCTATTTTTATCCGTTAAAAGCGCCACATAGGATTTAAGGAGATGCTCTTACAATTTAAATAACTGGTAAGAACTTTCCTTCTTTTCCGTGCAACAAGAAGAGTGCTCTTTCCAAGAGGAGTGGGCACGACACATGGCGCGCATGTTGCTTTTCAGCGGCCTTATCACTTCTAGTGGTGCTTGAGGTTGGAAAGTATTGCGGTTTTACTACCTCTACAACGAGGAATATGTCACGGCCAGCTGAACAAGTCTATGCCTTAGTTCATGTTCTTCTGGAGGCATCGATTTTAGTGGTGAATTCAAGATGGGATCCGGTAGTGGTGGTATTAGTTTTCAAATAGGATCTAGGAGTAGAAACTTCACATTCCTTGTAAACCCCAAGTCTAATAACATGGAAGTGGCGATCACTTTTTTTTATGTGCAGCAATTTCAACTTCCAGCGATTATTTCTTCTTTTTTTTTCTCTTTGCAGGCTGGTCTGTCTTAGAGTACACCCAATGCTCACCCTCTTGCACCCAACAGAATCATATGTCTCATTTACAGCCAAAATTTCTTTTTTTTTTTAAAAGGCTGAATGGCGTCAGCTTTGATACTCAACTCAAACTATATTGAGTTAAACGATCACTTTTCTGTGATGTAGATAGAGAAATTCAGAGACATGCTTTCATTGAGTGCCAATCCAATTTAAGGATGGACACTAGGTTACCCTAAAAATCAATCAATGTATTCGGGTAATTAAATTAAATATATAAAAAATTTAATTCGATGACAAGACTGAACCTTAAGCAAATTATAACTTATTATTACTAAAAAAAAATACTTGTAATATACATTCCAAAATTAATGGACACTTAAAATTTTTTTCTTTCAATCTCCCTACCCAAGCAACCAAACAGCTAATGGGGAATGATCTTTCCTCGTCTTCTCACTAATTTCATTCACAAACATCCCCTTCTCCCCAACTCCTCCGTTAAATCATCACCTTTCGCTTCATTCTACCCTATCATGGCAAAAAAAACTTTCTTGCATCAAGGATGGTACTGTTTTGGTGTATGTGTGTGTAAGAAATTCATCCTCCCCTGTAATTTAGATAATTGTTTGTACTCAAAACACTTTATATGTTCTTAATTATATAGAATGGATGTTACCCAACACAGCCTAGACAACGGATTTCGGTTAACTCGTAAGGCAAATAAGCTGGTACGAATGCAAAAAGAATTAGACATTAGGGGTGACTATTCCATAGATGACAAGCCATCCAATACAAATAGGCAAATGTCGGTTAGGGCAGTTGGCCAAAACAGTGTACCGTCTCCTTGCATCCGAGTTCGATCCTTTTCCCGTACATTAGAATAGTTTGAACTCATAAATAATAAGAGCCAAAAAGCGGAGTGAAGCACACCGGACTGACCAAGTCGGGTAATGCAAGTTGATCAGGGGGCGTTTGGTATCCTATTCAAATAGGGAACTCAAAAACTTTGATTTTTCTTCAAAAACTTGTTTGGTATACAACTTGAAAACTGTTTTCAAATCTTAAAATTTTGAGAACTTGTGGATTGTTAGAAAAAAATTAAAAAAAAAAATATTTTTTGTTTTTAATAATTGGGGTGTTTTTCAGTTGTTCTTGAGTTTGAGTTATTAAAAATAGGGTTACCATACATGTTTTATTTGTTTTGGACTCAAATTCTATTTTTGAGTTTAAAAAGTTGGATTCAAATTGAATACCAAACAGGCTATCACCAATTATGCGTCCACCCTTCATGTTACTAATTAATGGAATGTTTAATATTTAATATTTAAACATGTCAAAGCAAATATGTCCTGAACATATGACATAAAAAAAGAAAAAAAAAACTGTCCTAAACATATGATTTTCCCTTATTCATGCAAGTTGGAGAAAAAACATTGAGCTTTACTGATGCACTACACCTAAATTTTCAACAACATTGCAGATGCAACTAATAAGCAGAATGCGCGTGGGGAAGCTAGTTTTGGAGTGCATTTACCATCCCCATATTTATATTGATCTGGCTAACCCAAAAGTAAAAATAAAATGGCAAAACCATTCGAGCTTCTATAAAGATAACATCCATGAAAAGGGGAGAGTCAAAATTTGAAATTACATTAACAAAACCAAATGTATGCTTTCTTCTCCATTGAAAGATAGTTTCGACTGAGCTACCACCAACATTATGAGTTTTATCCTGAGCCTGACACAGGATGTAAAGAACAGGAACAACTTACTTTAACTAATAGAAAGACCTAGTCATTTGCGCGCTTCTCAAGCAGAAAACTTTTAGATCTCGACTCTTCTCTACCTCTGTTTCAGTTTACTCAAAGAAGATAATGGTAACCGAGTGCTAGAAACAACACAACTAACAAAGCAGCAGGAGCAGCCCATAACCAATAGTTAGTACTTGACTTCTTCCGCTTCAGGATGGCCTTCGGAAGTGACTCTGTACCTCTTGGTCGACCTCTATTCCTCAGATTGCTATCCTTTTGCACCTTAGCCTTTGTAAGGACAGGAGCTTCAACATTTTCAGTTACCTTTTCTGGTTCTGCAGCCTCAGCAACTGCTTCTGTCGGCTCCTCAGGTTGGGTCTCAGGTGCAGATGAACCCTTCTTCTTTGCCTTCTTTTCACGCTCCTGAGTGAAGTTGAATTGGTAACTAGTGTCAGTTTCTAACTTCAAGCAGATTAACAAAGAGCAAGTAACAAGAATAAACAAATAAATAAATAATTTCCTTAAGCTTCTTTTCAGCCTTTTCAGCTTCCTTTTGAGCTCTAATAGCTGCTTTAGCTGCATCTTTCTCTGCTTTCTTCTTCTTCCTTTCCAAGGCCTGCTTATTTTTTTCAATTTCCTCTTGTCTTTTGAACTCCTTCAACTTTTCTGCATCAACTTTATTGTCTTTTGGGGTACTCTCCTTTGTCTGCTTTTCAAGCCCAGATATATCCTCGTCTGCTACGTCAATATGCTCTTCAACAGATTTTGGACCCGTTGCTTTATTTTTGGCATCTTTCTGAGCCTTCTGCACGGGCAAAATATCCGGTGGAGCAGATCTGGTATCTTCCCTAACTTGTTTTGAATTAGCTTTTGATGCTGTCTCTACTACAGGGGCTCCAGATGCTTCCACAGCTACCAATGGCTTCTCATCTGGGTTTCTTATACGCCCATCCCTACTCATTTGCCGCCTATCCAGAGTTGGCAAAATTCTTTTCTCATAATCATCTCTAAAATCCTTGTTACTGTTCCAGAGGTTCATAAATTTCTCAACCTAACAAAAAAAAATTTTAAATTTAGAATGCAGTTGCTACATTGATAATGGTGGAGTTAACTTATTATAAACAATGAAAATATTCATTTTGCAAATGGCAAACCTCTGCATGAGAAAGTTCTTCAAGTGCTTTAATATCTTTTGTAACAGCAAGATTTCTCGCTTTGGTCAAAAGCATACGGCTTTGGTAAAAGCAGGCATTCTGAAAATCAGTGCAAATTAATTAAAGGGTGACTATCACATACATAGATAAAATACAACCATTCATGTCAGAAGGGTAACTTAATGATGTGGGCATTAAGAAAATACTAATTTGGCATGCCTACAAATACTATATACTATATTAAGAAAAAAGTAAATCAGACACAAAGGTAAGCACAAGTGAGAGATCCGAAACAAATAAAATGGTTTACCAATTTGCACATTTACAATTTTAAAATTTCATATAGCAAAATAGTTAATGAGTGGTTATCTACCAAAAGAAGAAACTCTTTTAAACCGAAAACAGAATTAAACTCAAACTAGATTTCATACAAAATTTCCAAATTCCAATATGATTCTTCAAACACGGATTCAGCAGTTTTCACCTATTATAAGTAAACTCCACAAGGCACTAAATTTTTAAGAAGAAAAAAGGACTGATGTAAAGTGTTGCCAACAAGAAACGAAAACAACACGAGTTATAAGCAACCAGTAAACAAGGTACAAATGAGAAGCAATAAATAGAAAGCATACGTAACCCTAATTACCAGCAACTTTTGACTGTTTGAATCCTCTTCTGAACATATAAAGCAATCTAGATATTTGCAATTGAATTAAAAAGTGAATGCAACCAGTGAGTTGAGCATGTTTTCAGATTCAGCACTACCCTCCCTACAGTAAATGACAATTTACAACCCATGTATAAAATTTCAGAGAGAGAGAGAGAGAGAGAGTCGAGCAATGAGCAAAATCAAAATGTATCTTTACACAAAAGAACAGAAATGTTGAACTGAGATGACTATTCCAATATACACTTAGCATATTAACCTAGTGTGAATCCAAAACCCTTCAAAGATCCCAAAAGGAAATGTGACAACCTTAGTTGAAAAGATTCAATTAAAGCTTCATAAAACCCCTCTCAACAATAAACATATTGGATTTTAAAGTAAAAGCCAAAAGAGGAAACAAAAGAAAACTATTCACTTGCTAATCCTTATCCAGTACATTTCGATCACTAAAACTTCATCTATGTGCATAAATACCCAACCCTTCCTTGAACCTTTCCGCACCCAAAAAAAATGCTTCTTTCAGCATAACAGGCTGTTCTGAAAATAATTGTTTGCAGTGGGATAAGATCAGAATATCCCAATATTAGAGACTTACAGTGGACCCAATCATTCATCTAGCACCACTTTGGCCACATAGTTACAACAAAAGCACAAGGAACCTGGCTTGCAATATTGATGAAATAACAAACAATACTTCGAGATTTTGACTACCCAGAATAAAGTGAATTTAACTCGTACACAACTGGGAAAATCC
Organism: Prunus salicina; assembly: GCA_020226455.1. NCBI lineage: Eukaryota > Viridiplantae > Streptophyta > Magnoliopsida > Rosales > Rosaceae > Prunus > Prunus salicina. Next base: position 17,408,176 of record CM035345.1, on the reverse strand, counting down.
ACAGCTTTTGATAATCGGCACATGAGCAAAGAGAGAGGGAAGGGGACACAAGAGAGAGAGAGAGAGGGGGAGGAACTAAAAATGAAGTAAAACTTACATCCTCATCACGCTGTTTCCGAAGTTGAAAAATGCTATCGCGTGCTTTGTCCCTCTTCTCAGTCACAATACTCAGCTCGTCCTGTAATGATGCAATTTCCTTGTCTATGGCCTTCACTGCATCATCGAGTTGCTTAATTTTGGACCTAACTGCTTGTTGCTCCTTTTTCACTCCATCCAAATCACCACCCATAAGCTACAAACACACGATTTTGCAAATGATTAGTATACCTTACATAATTATGAGATTCTGCACAATTCAGGAATGGATTGAAACATAAAAAGCTCAAAAAGATACAAGTCAAATCAAAATCCCCTTACTTTAACTTGGTCTTGAAGGGCCTCTTTGGGAGCCACTTTCTCAATCTTTGCTATCATGGCAGCATTAGCAATAACTTGTGCCCTTGTGCTCTCAAGAGTTCTGATCTCTTTAAGTATTTTCTTTTCCTCCTTCAATTCAATGCTCTCATGTTGTATGATATACTGCAACCCCTGGATCTGTTTCCAACAGTATTTAAAGAGTGAAAAAGGCAAGAAGTCAAAAGAGCAAACTGATGGATTCAGAGCTGTAAAAAGCTTAAAAAAGAAAGCATACACGACTGTTGAGCTCTTCCTCAGATGAACACAAACCACCATTACGACTAGCATGGTCTGCGCTGCGCAGCTGTCCGAGAGCCTGCTGCAGAGGCTGTAAATCCTTAAACTTCTCATCCACAATTGATCTAATCTGCCTGTTGTCATCTCTCAGAGCCTTAATCTGCTCAACCAACTCTCCTCTATCGGTCTGTAGAAAAAAGAGGAGGGGGACAATACAGTGAATTCAGAGGTTCATTCTTCTAAAATTTAAATAAATAAATCCATTCAATCAACTTATTTCCATATTTTTCATTTTGATACTGCATAATAATTTAGATCAGCTTGAGCAAACAGGCACCCCAACATTATTATAGAACAGAACAAAACACAATATTGAACAAGTACGACACCGAATTGAATCTATAAGATATTTCCATAAAAGATCGAACAAGTCCAAAAACTTCTTTAAAAGTCAACATATGTGTGTTCACACAAACTAGGGTAGTAGTTTAGGTAGGATAAAGGATGGTTTTTTTTTTTTTCAAAAAACAAAATTGTCGTTATTTAGTTAGTAATGTATAAGAGGGACACTTCAGAAAAACAGAGAAGTATGAAAACCCGAGGAATCTGCTCATCATAATAGCAGTGATATTATATATACACATATAATGTATGCGCACACACGTGCAGTATACATTCATTTTTCACATCAACTTTATGATCAATTTCCTATTTTTCGCATTGGTAGAAAGCTAGTTCAAAAATCTAATTACCTGCCAACCCATTTGCCAATTGTACAAAAGAAAGCCAACTTACAACTAGTGTCAATAGCTTACTACGAAAGCTATGAGGACCACTTGTGAAAAAGCATAAAGGCTCACCTCTATATGTTTCTATGCTGTTCTTATATAGTACCAATACCTGATTAGCTTCTACTACTTCTGACAATTTATTCATTACTACAAGTTTTAAACATCTCTTTTCTTCTCCATTGAATCTCTCAATTGGTCTTCCACTTAAAAACTGGTAACTTTGGCGTGATTATACACGCAACCATAGTGTCCCCTCTGCCATTTGTCTCTAAATTTTTGCAGATGAAATGAAAGATTTGATTAAAGAAGAGTTGCAGATGTTCTCTAGTGTTTTCCAAATGAAAATTTATGCATTCATGGGTGTCTTTGAGCATAAATTTTATAGTTCTACGATCGTATATCATCCGCATTTAATACTATAAGGAATAAAAATCTCAAAAGAACAAATGAGATTCACGAATAAGGTCATAAGCTTCAACTCACCCTTTTTGCTCTTAATGCGTCAATGATCTGAGATCGGGCATTATTCCTAGTCTCCACCTCTCTAGAAACCTGGTCAACTTTGGCTTTTATTTTTGGATCATCATACGTCTGGTACCTGACAAAATAAAAAGAATGAGTCTGCTTTGGGGCAGGCCACTCATCAACTGCATCCTTCGGGAAGTTTGCAACTGAAACCTCGTTCACTTCCTTTTTAACCGATTCATCACCATGTGATCCAAATTTTATGGGCTCATTTCCTTGATCCAATGTCCCATTTTCGTTGGCAGAATGCCCTCCTTCAGTCATAGCCCCCACTGGTCCTTGGACCGCCTCAAATCCCACAACTTCAACACCCATGCCTTCCGTCAAAGAACAGCCTTAGAAACCGAAAGTCCTGATGTAAAAGGCAATATCATGTTATATAAAGAAAAATAACGAAAACCCAGTCCAATTCTAGATTTGATTTAGCAGGCTTCTAGTTGAATAGATCACAGGGTTAACTGGCATATGCTTCAAGATATCACATTTTAATCGATCATATGAATACCTAACTAATCTGAAAATTACCGACTTCAATTCAGATCATCAAAACAAACAAATCAAAAAATTTGAATAAAAATCCAGCATTATGTGGAGTGCATGAGCAACTAAAAGCTTCATAGATCATAAAAACTAAACAAATACAAAATTATCCAACACTCAAAAGATGTAAGTGCAGCCTCTAGATGCATTCAATCTATTGATTTTTCATTCACGAAAAAAAATATTATGATTTTTCAAGGAAAGAACAAACAAATCTGAACAGTTAGGCCCGTATCGCAATCAAGAAGCAAAACGATAGCAAAGAAATACGCATCAAATGACAGATTCAATACATTCAAAAAGATCGGGACTTACATCAAACAAGCCACAAATCCAAAAAAATTAACCCAACATATCTGATCTAAACACAATTCTTTTACCAAGAACAACTGAGAGCAATCGGATCAACCCATTAACCAAAATTTTTATATAAAAAAATGAAGAAAACAAAATTGAAGCCAGAGGGAGATAGAGAGGTTGAGAAAATAGGGGATTCTTACCAGAAACAGAAACAGACGGAAGCAGTAAAAGAGAAAGCGAGAGGGAGACAAAGAATATCCTTTTGTAAAGAAAAGGGCCCCCAAAACCGAGTTTAGGAAAAACCCAGAAATGAAAAGAAAAAAAAAATTATGGTCGAGATCTCCTTTCCTTTTATTATTTCCCCTTCTCTTCTTCAGACCCACCCTTTTTCCTTCCCTTCAAAGTCTCTCTTTCTTGTTCCTATTTCCGAGAGAGAGAGAGAGAGAAGTGAGTGACTATATTTACTTTGTATTTATTTAGGGAGAGACATTTCCGGTGAGGCAGATGATTTTGGCTTTGTTTTACCTTATACAATCAGTAATTATGCTTGGACTAAATGGAGGACGGTTTCCTGTCCTCCAGTTACAAAACAATAAAAAGTGGCAAAGTAACTATTAATATAGTGATTTAGAGTAAATAATCCTTCAAGAAAGATCCTGAGTTCGAATTTTATATTCGTATAGTATGTGCTTAATATACTATCGCTCGTTTTAATAGGAAATGTTCTAAAAATAATAATGAGCCATTTTTAGTCAAGAGATACTTCCTAAATTGTAATGAAGAGTTTTTTATTATTATTGAAATACCAAAAGAAAAATAGTACAACGATTCATATATTTTAAAAGTTTGTAGTGCCTATATTTAATATATAAATATTCAATTTTGATTTTAGAAATCACAAGAAAAATAGTACAACAATTCATATATTATTTCTCTTGTTTTTCTAAAATTATTTTTTTTTAAAAAGAGAAAATGTACCAGAAATGAATTAAACATTTCGGGGAGTACCAAACATGGCCCTAGATTTACCGGCGCTGTAAAAGATAAAACGGCTCTGACAACGTGATAAATTTCGATACGTACAAGGAAACTTCGGTTACTCGAAACAAAACGACGTAGTATTGAGGGCCTTGACGTCAGCGACAAGTACTGTGTAGAGGCAGCTGCCGTTTTTGGCTTTGCGTTTGGCAAAGTCTTCTCTCTCTCGTGGCGAAGATTATAAACACGTGTACTTCATACGCGCTGAGTTACGCCACGTTTCGTTAACGATCAGATCAGATGAGCTACCTAGATCTGTAGATGTGGATTTACAAGACGTGTGAAAGTACGAAACTGCCCATCTTGAATGGTTGCCAAAAGAATCTTGTACGCGTGGAGTGTAAAGTCTTACCAAATCCGGTGAGTTTATGCTGTGAGTAACTAAATATTAATGGGATTTGCTGTCATTTTACCATTTTGGACAATAAATATCTAGTGATAGAAATTCTCTATAGAGTGAGAATTAGTAGTTTTTTTGGAATAAAATAGCGATACTATTTTATTGATAATATAAACAAAAACACATACAAAATAACTAAGGTGCCTAATATGGATTCAACTTCTCCAGTGACCAAATGCAATAATAAGTTGAATTAATATGAAAAGAATATGCACAAACCAAAAACTAATTGAAATTCCCGAACAAACAATCAAAAGCACATGTACTCAAACATACAATAAAGATTTATCATGCCAAGGTAGAAACAGAGGCACCCAAACCTGCAAGTCTGGTGTGGTTGTTTTTAACTTGTTAGCTATTGATGCAAACAATACTTTTCGTATTTGAATAAAATCTTCAAACTTTGACAAAAAAAAAAAAAGCATTTCTCATGCGAGGAAATTTGAGAAATTATTGTTGTACGTTTAACAGCATATGGCATATACTATCAAAATCAGTTTTAGTAATCAAATTGATTCTCATTCTAATTAGCAAACATCTCGTTTTAGGAAACCCAATTATGATTCTTTCTTATTCTGATTTTTTTTTTTCCCATTTTGGTTCTATCTTATTTCGATTTTGGATAAACAAAACATGCCATCAAACTCTGCAAAAAAATTTGAAAAGTTATTTTAATTGATCTTTTATTTGCAGAGATCATATGGGTACAACCCAACTTGCAATTGGGCCTGACTCTCACCTAAATGTAGTTGTTGCCAAAGGCTACACCTAGAAACTGGCCATCCTTTCCATGCTATTTCATTGTGCTCAAGTGGGCCCACATGAACCAAATTCAAATGATAGCCCCAATAGTAGGAGTGGGGCTACTGATAAACAAGGATTCAAGGTGAAGATCTAAGGAGGAAACACATGGATGATTTAGTTTTAACTCATCACTTACTCATTTCACCCACCCTATACTTCAAAAATAGGGTTACCCCAAGTTTTGAAGGAAGATGGGTAATGAGTTAGGTTTTTAGGATAGTTCAGGCTTTCGATCTTTTTTAAGTAATTTATATATATATTTTTAATACAAGTGATAATCTAAATTACGAGAAAGAGGGGAGTTTCTTACACACACATTACCAAGATGTTATGTGATTCGAATTTGAGATCAGATATCTGCAAGTTAAGTCAATTTTTTCGTCCACTAGACCCGTTGACTTCCATACCACCTTTGATCCCCCCCACACTAATAAGTGGAAGAGATCATTTGTACAAGATCTTATCATATATATTAGTTTTCAACGTGAGGCCCATTTCAATTTTTGGACCAACAAACACTCATTCTCTTGCTTATCTTTCTTCTTCCAGAAGAACAAGGAAAAGTATGTAATTGATAATTGTTTTGTTTTCACATTTGGCGCCGCGTAATGATTTGATAAGTGGAGCCAATGGAATCTTTTGGCCTGCGCGCGCGCGCGCACCATGCAATGCAGGAATGTTCCTTGTTTGCTTCAAACGTGGAGGGCGTTTACTCCATCATCTTTATTTATTTATTTTATTATATTTGGTCGGCTTTCTGGTCGACTTTTATTTTAATTATATTAAGTGATTGGGTGCCGTCCGTTATAAAAGTTTGATTCTTGCTCTCATCCAGCTTCAACCAAACCAAAGTGAAAGAAATAATATCCTAAACATACATTATACTTGTGTTGAAAACCAAAGTTAAATGCATAATCAAAGAGAATAATTTCGGTGCACCGAGGAGGATGTCGTTGTGATAGTATTTTAAGCTAATTATGTAGTGTTACATGAAAATAAAAAACTTCATGAAAATGTGTGATTGACTAGATTACTTGGCATCCGTAAGTAAAGTAAGTTATGAGGCCAATGCTTTGTATTGTCTAATAATTTGAAGAGGATTTTGATTAATCATGCACTAATTAATTTAAAATTTAAATATATCACTATACGGACATTTATCCTATCTAAATACGAAATTAGAATTTATATGGATTCAACTTGAATAATATGTACATGACCGCCTCCATCTATGGACTCTGCCGTGTGGTGCAAGTGTGCCAATGAGGACGTCAGGCCCCTAAGGGGGGTGGATTGTAACATCCCACATCGACCAATGGAGAGGGGGTGATGTGCCTTATATGTACATGCCCGCCTCCATTTAGCACGAGACCTTTTGGGAGCTCATTGGCTTCGGAGTCATGAGAACTCCGAAGTTAAGCAAATTTGGGCTAGAGCAATCTCAGGATTGGTAACCCAATCTCGGGATATGACACCCATACACACTCTCGATTTTTCCCCAAAATCTCCCCTTGTTTGCCATCCTTGGGTTGACCCAAGTCCCCCACCCACTCTAGTGGCAGAGCCATTTCCATCCCCATCCCACCCCACCCAACCTCATTTCAAAATCTGGTGATGGGTTAAGGTTCTGCAACCAATTAAAATCAACCCTACATCAACAATGAAAATTAACCACCCGTCACCAAAACCACCGTTTTCATTGAAATCACACCCAAAAACAACAAACGTAAAACCCAAAAGTTAAAAAAGCTTCACTGATTGGAGTGGGTCGCTTGCTTTCCAAAACTAAGGGGTGTTTCTTCACTTCTGGGAGACTTGCTTGTGAAATAAAGTACAGATAATAAATCTAGAAATAAAAGGAAAGTCATAAATTATGCCGTAACTTTTGCCGTGAACTGCAAAACGTTACGATCTTGAAATTAATTGCAAATGATCAGTGACATTGAATCTAAGCGGTTCTAGATCATCCTGAGATGTAAACGCAATCATTAAAGGTCCTTTAAGAATGTTTGGTTTCTGTTAAATCACCGTGACATTCATGACACGACGATGCATATGTGTGACATAAATTGATGGGGTCGGATGCCCTGTGCACAGGTGTACGGTGCACCCTACTCAATCACCAATAGTGATACAAGGGATGGAGACGATGCTTCCAAAGCCCAAAACTTTTATTTTCTCAACAAGATGCAATTGGATATCTGAAGTTCTGCAAATATGTCAAGTTTCGGGGTAAAAAACAGAATAAAAGTCAAATAAGTTGAAAGCCAATGAACAGTCAGCAGCCCAATTTCTGATTGGTTGTTCATATTCTTCCGTTGGATTTACTTCTCAAATTTCCAAATTTTGTCCTTTGTTCTCACTTGAAGTATGTTTTTTTCTGCTACAAAATTTGACTTCACATGCAATTTCGCCAAACTTACATCAAGCTTTGCTTTAGTGGGAATCCTTGGAAACCACCAAACAAAAAGAAGCTTTCTTAGGCATGGCATTTTCCACAAGGGCCTTTGTAGGGTTTCGACCATAATGGGTTTGGTATAAGGATAAAAAAGAGATATGAGGATGGTTCAGAGTATTTTTCAGGTATAATGTTTGGAGAGGGGCTGAGATGATATTCTAATTCCTAACCCGAACTCACCCCGTTTAGAATATATATATAATTTATTTTGGGTGGTGATTTCCCCACTCCCTTTTTATCCACTTACACTCCTTTTTTAGTTATAAAAAAGGAGTGTAAGTGGATAAAATGAGAGAAAAAGGAGTGGGGAAATCACCTCTCTTTATTTTTTACATAAATATATTATTAAGACGTGTGTTGGTGGTACTACCTTTTTAGTGATGATCATGTGTTAGACATGTAATTTTGACATATATTATTATTATTTTTACATAGTATAGCTTTTTAGTTAATAAAAATTGAATTGATACATATGGTATGCTCATAGTACTTTTTTCTCGTTCAACAAAATTATTTTTATTTTTATTTTTTCATAATATGTGTGTGAGAAATCCCCCTTCCCTGTAGTTTAAACTATCGCTTATACTAAATAAAAAAATAATTATCCAAAAAAAAAATTGTAAATTCGATAATAAATTCATGTGTTATCTATAATTGTGATTTTTTATATTCGTACAAATGAAAACGTATATGTATTGCCAATAATTCAAATAACATATATGTATTGTCAATATTTCAAATAACATACATGTATTGGGTCATAATTCAATCAAGAGATTTGACTTTACCCTTAGAAATTCTAATGCGAGATTGAAGATTTATTTCCCAAGATTTATAAATTATACATGTTGTTTGAAACTGCTTTCCTTCAGTATGAAGATTTAAGTTTGACCAAAGAAAAATATTTATTTTCCCCCATAAATATTTTGATCATCCCAAAAATGAAAAAAATCACAGCAAATAAATGCAAGGATATACAACAACTCATAATATCTATCTATTGGTTAAAATGAAATCCAGCACTTAATCCACGACAAAGGACAGCCGTTGATCTTCATGACTTTTCCCACTTGGATTTTCCATACTCAATACGGCTGAGAACACCACATTCCTCATCCCCTTCCAACAAAAACCAAACCAAACCAAAAGGAAGGAAACCAACAAAGCAATCAGAGAAACAAAAATGAAAACGGAAAAACATAAAGTACAGAAGGAAACGCAAAGATTATAACAGATACGCAGAGAGAGAGAGGGAGAGAGAGAGTAGATAATAGAAGAAACAGTTGAACCAGTTGCCGTGTTGGTGAATCCCAGAAGGGACCCAACAATAGGATACGCCTGAGTCCAGGTAAACATTCCATTAAAAAACAATCTGATAGTTGAAACAACATAGCCCACTTCTCTCTCTCACACACGTCCTCTCTCTCTCTCTCTCTTTCTTTCTCTTTTGCCAAAGTTCATTTTTTTCGTTTTTATATATAACCCCTGTATGATTCTGTCATCTGTGTCTCTCTCCAAATCTTGTTTTTATTTTGTATTCTTTTATTCCTCAACGTGCACAGACGCTATTGCTCTTCTTCTTCACACAAAGAAAAAAAACAAGAATCAAATTTAGGTTCTACTCTTTTCTCACATCTCAAGCTGTCTTCTTTGCTTATCTCTCTTTCTCTGTAACTTGAATTATTCATCAAGTTTTTATTTTTGTTGGCTAATTCTGTCGAAACGCATTCCAACTTTTCTGGGTTTTGTTTAATTTCTCTGTTGAGCTCAAGATTCAGCTGTCTTGGTATGTGATATCTGATTCTTGGCTGGTTCTGTTTTTATTTTGGGTTGTGCAAAGCTGTGAATTTCTGATCTGGGTTTTCTCTGTTTTGCATGACTGAATCAATATGGTTTGTTTTTAGTGTGGTTGCCTTGTTAGACTTCTGCAATTTGATATTCTGTACCTGGTGTGAACATGCAATTAGGGATTGTATTAGGAAATGAACGATTAGGAATTTTCTTTGATTAGACACAGTTTTTCCTACTAATTGTGTCATTATCAATGTATATATCTGATATTTTATTTTTATTAACTCTTTGGAAACAGGGTTACAATACGTTCTTTAATTATATATTTTAGTTTTTTTGTTTGAATCCTCTGCTGGTCCCTTGTCGATTTTCTTGATGCATCATTTGTGTCTCTTCTGCTCTATTTTTAAGTTCTTCTTCTCTGTCCCTTTCATTTATCTCCTTGCTTGCTTATAAAAATTATATTGTTTTGGAGGTTCATAGAACCAATACTTGAGCTAAATCTTTACGGCAAGCTCCAATATTCTTTGTTTTACCAGTATTATATACAACAATTTATGAATCAATATGTTCATTTTAATATTTGGTGTTTGATTCTACAGCTGTTTCAAAGGTCTGAATTCAAGAATATTTTTGAGAAAGGGGTCTCAATCCTCCTCTGAGTGCGGTATTTAAATTCCACAACGTGTTTGGACAATTGAGGAAAATGAGTATGTGACAACAGTTGATTGGAACAACCCATCATTAGGTTTGGTAATGGGTTCTGCAAACATGGAGAAGAAATGGCTATTCCCTCTTATCATAAGCTCTGTCATATGCATATTCCTTCTAGCCACTTCCTTGAACTTGGGTCTTGTCTCTTCACGACATGCAATCAATTCAATCTTCTCATTTTTCCCATATCGGGTAGTAGCAAACCAAAGTAGTCTAGCTTTTGCTGAGAATATAGTTTCACAAGGTCCACCCCCTCCTTCAGTACCAGCAATTCCTCGTTTTGCCTATCTAATTTCCGGGTCGAAAGGGGATTTGGAAAAGCTTTGGAGAACTCTTCAAGCACTGTACCATCCGCTGAATCAGTATGTTCTTCATTTAGACCTTGAGTCACCAGTAGCAGAAAGATTGGAGCTTGCTTCACGAGTAGACAATGAGACGATGTTTAATACAGTTGGGAATGTATTTGTGATTAAGAAAGCTAATATGGTAACTTACAGAGGACCGACCATGGTTGCTAATACTCTTCATGCCTGCGCAATTCTTCTCAGGAGGAGTAAGGATTGGGATTGGTTTATCAACCTTAGCGCCTCAGATTATCCTCTTGTTACTCAAGATGGTAAGTCCATATCATTTAAAGTTGTAAAGTTTTCTTAGGATGTAAGCTTTTGTGCTAAAAGTATCTGTTTGATTTGTGTTGTACAGATCTTTTTCACACCTTTTCACCTTTAAATCGAAATCTCAATTTCATTGAGCATACAAGCCAACTTGGTTGGAAGGAGTGAGCTCTCTATCTCTCTGTCTCTCTCTACACTCTCCCACTCTACTCCTTCATGCACTCAACACATTAGACATGTATAGAACTTCTAGGTATTATTACTTTAACTCATACTCTGTTAACTTGCTTTTTCCAGGGAAAAACGAGCAATGCCTTTAATTCTAGATCCTGGTCTCTACTCATCAAAAAAACAAGATGTATTTTGGGTTACGCCCCGCCGAACATTACCTACTTCATTTAAATTGTTTACTGGTGAGTATTGACATTGTTCTCCTCTAGTTATTTGGACTTCTGGCAACTCAAAAAAATTTATGTAGGCAAAATCTTAAAATCTTAATGTTGAGAAGATTAACTGATATAATGTGTGCATCGGAAATTTTGTCAAATGTATGTTTCCATTATGACCTTATCTTGTATTTCTTGTTGCTTAATTTGTCATTGTTTTTTTCTGCTGAGAAGTGGCTTCCAGGTTACTAGTATTGTATTTAGTGAGCCTTTTGGTGGATTTACTTATAAATACAACATGGCTTGAACTGTTTGTTTGTAACATGTATGCTGGGTTTTTATTCCCAAGGAAAAGGTTTTATGGGAAGGTTGAATTTCTGGGGATGAATTTGAAATTTCCAAAGTTCAAGTTTGAACCATTGGACCAATTTGGAAACTGGACATATTTACTTTGAACAATTCTAGTGCCAGAATACATGAGGTGGATCATGAGATCACAAATTGATGAATTGTTGTTTGTTTGGTATCCCTAACAAACCAAATTGTGTTGGCTCTTTCCGCATATGTTGTTCCAGTGCAACTTTTGATCTGTACAAAATTAAAGTTAAAATAATCTGCACATTTTCTTCTAAATATAGTCTACCAGTAGATATTGAAGGTGGTTTGATAAATATATCAACAAATGGCAGTTCTGGTTCGAAGAACATAGTAACATGCACCCCTGCATGAAGGTTCAAGAAAGAAATTGCTTGTACCTGCTGCATTGTCAATCTTGGTTCTATACTTGCATTGTCACTCTTGGTTCCTATCTTGCACAACTAATTAAAATGCATCTCTGTTGCAGGTTCAGCATGGATGGTCTTGTCACGGTGGTTTGTAGAGTACTGTGTTTGGGGTTGGGACAATCTACCGAGGACCCTTCTCATGTACTACTCAAACTTTGTTTCTTCGCCTGAAGGCTACTTTCACACTGTCATATGCAATGAGCCAGAGTTTGCTAAAACTGCAGTCAACCATGATTTGCACTATATTTCTTGGGATATTCCTCCAAAACAACATCCTCATACCCTCAACATTAATGACACAAACAAGATGATTGCAAGTGCTGCTGCCTTTGCTCGGAAATTCAAACTCGATGACCCTGTCCTAGACAAGATCGATAAGGATTTACTTCGTCGAAGAAAAGGGAGCTTCACTCCTGGTGGTTGGTGTGCTGGCAAACCCAAATGCTCCGGGGTTGGGAACCCAAACAAGATCAAACCAGGTCCAGGGGCCGAAAGGCTTCGCCGCCTTGTGGGTAGGCTTACTTTGACAGCTAAGTTTGGTCAAAACCAATGTAAATAGATTCTGTGGACATTCTTGCAAATCGAATTAGTAAAAGAAAAAGAAAAAGGTAAAATGAAGAGAAAACCATACTTCTAGTCTATCAACAAGCAAGACAACAGTTTGTTGGAGTTTAAGGGATCAAATTTTGATGCTAAGCTTGATAGAATTGAGACAAGTTAGTGTCCATTGAGCATTACCCTAAGTTGTCACATTCTTGAACCCAAAAAGGAGTTTGATCATAATTGTTTCGATAGGTTCTACATTTAGAACTTTTACAATCATACATTATATATTTAGTATACTGTTACTGTTCTTCCGCATTGGTTCGTTCTTTTCTCCGAATTTATGTGTTTTTTAGAGCTAGAATTTTTGATTGGCCTTGAAATGGAGATGGTTACAAGTGATTGACAAAACTAACATGAGCTTCATCACTGCTTTACTGAATAGAAGTGCTAATAAATGATAATGGCATTGGCATTAATCATTAATCACGGGAGAGAACAATAAATTTTTGTAGGAAATTTCTGCTTTTATAATAATCATCATTCTATGAAATGTGGGATTGATTACATCAAACTGTAAGAAAATTTCAACGGTTTGACAATTTGAGATGGAGAAGAACAAAACTAGCAGTTCGACCATTTAATAAAAAATGGCAATCAAGGTGGGGGTACGGCGTCCACTTCAAATTTTGTTTTTTAAATCTTTCAATTTGTTATTTTATAAAAAATTTAAGATAAATTTTGACGGAAAGAATCACATTTGCTAACATATACAAACACATGAACTAAATTGGCCAAATTTATAACACGGGATTAAATTGACTGATGAAGTAAAACATAGGAACCATTTTGATATTTAAGTCTATTTAAAATCCATCCTTATGTGTCTTTGAAACTATTAGCGTGAATTTAATAGCACAGAAAATTTATATTTAACTAGTGGAATTAATCAATTTACATTACAAACTCAAATCCAAAGTCCTCATTTCAAAAATTCAAATATGTGTTATAGGATAATACGGTAATACAGCCATGTGAAATAACTTATCCATATATTATAATATAAGTAAATATTTTTTGATATTTTTTCCTAAAAAGGGGACAAACTATACCATGTGATTGTACTATTGTACTATTCTATGGATCTCCCGAGCCTCTACATTTAGGTGTTGTGTATTTACCCGCATTTCGCAACATCTAGACCATCCTAATGATCTAACCGTTTAAGACATCACACATGGCATATAAGCAAACTTGAAAAAAAAAAGGAGTTTCACTAAAACACCCAAAATGTGGGCTGAAATTATAAAAAAACCCAAGCACTATTTAAACATATAAACACACCCAAAATCCATCATTACACACACTCAAAACTCATTTATAAACACACCCAAAAAGTTGACTTTGGGGTTGAGTTTGAGTGTGTTTCTATGTTTAAATAGTACTTGAGTTTTTTTATAAATACATGTCTAAGATTGGGTTTATTTATAAATTTGTAAAAAAAAAAAATCTAATAACTTAATTCAATTTAAAATTTTAAAAGTAAAAAATCACAAAATCCAAGATTAAAGAAAACCAGAAAGGCAACTCCCCCTTCCTAATCTTATTCCCGCCACCCCTACCCAACCTAACGTCACCCAGGCCACCATTCAAGTCACCATTTCTCTCTCTCTCTCTCTCTCTCTCTACCACATATCTAAATCTACAATCATGACATAAGCAGGTGTCATTACAGATGTAAAATACAAATCAAAATGGTTCTCCAAATTGTTGAATTTGGGGGATATATATTTTTGGTAAATTGTGTATATTGAGAATGGTGGGTGAGTGGAGCTGGAGAGGTTCATTCAAGGATATACCATTCCATTTTGATCTTCTATGTAACACTTTTCATGTCCTTTCAAGGTTATATTCATAATCTGGGTGGATCAACTGGTTTTAATTTTTGTGGTTTTTATTGTACAAGATATTCATACACAGCCCAGATTCCCCCTTCCCCTCCCCAACTTTCGTGGACTTTTTACTTTATTTTTTATTTAAACTATAAAAGAACTGTTAATTTTAAACACTTTTCTTTTATGAAAACAAAAATTAACACTTAAATTGCTGATGTGTCATGTTTTAAACGGATAGATTATTAGAATGGGCTCAGGATCCCCTATTCTATAAACTTCATTTGGATGAAAGAATTGAAAATTACATAGAATTCTAAAATGACAAAATTTAGATTTCCATAATTTCAGTTTCCAAAAAAAAAAAAAGATTTCCATTATTTCAATTTCTGACAATTGAAGATTCTAGTGTTTGGATTTATGTATATCGAATTTTGTAAATGACAGAATTTTGTAAATAGCACTATGGAAATTATGAAATGATGCCTATTTTAGTATAAATTAAACTCAGGAATTTGATGCCCCAATTTTCACAATTTTTTCCACACATCATTTAATAAATTCTGCCCTAAATCCAGTGAAACAATGAATTTGAGCCATAATGCAGCATTGAATCTTTCTTTTTTGTTAGAATTTTGCTTTCCATGAATACTGCAACCTCCTTTTTTTTTTCTTCCCACCGACATGGCATTATAATATCGAGTCCTGCATCGTTATATTTTCAGTGTAATGAGGTAGTGTGCATACGAACTGCCACATAAATTGAGAAAAGAAAAGTTCAAAGGAGAAAAAGTTAAGCTTCTAAACATTTCAAAAATAAAAAACATCTTTTATATATGTCTAATTCAATGATTTTCCAGGCCATTGACAATACAAAAATGATCCCATTGGTAACTCAAATGTCACTCATGAAAGTGATGGCCTTGAACGTGGTATAAGAAGAGAATGCATTTCAAAATTAAGGTTATATAAATTGATTTTGAATTGAAAACATTACAAATTATACAGAAATTCCAATTTTTACCTTTACTTTTCCTATAAATTTCTATCTAAATATGGCATTTGAACAAGAACATTCTCACTTTTCACATTAACCACATCCCGCTATGATCTAATACCAAAATTTACTGTGTTGCTTGCAACAATGAGTTCCTATGACCTTCTAAAGCCTAGGAGCTAACAAGCTTCTCTGGCATAAGATTATTTTACCTCATTTTCTTCCCAACACCCATCCTGCCAGATTCAAGAATTACCTTGGAGAGCATAAGGTTAAAATCAAATCAAACCATCTCCAAAATTTTGATATTCCCGGTCGAATTTGCAGCAATTAAGGTGGAGGACTGGCCGCGCCAACAAACAGAAGAGATAAACTGTGCAGCATCATCTGTTTCATGGCCAGAAAGTGGGTCTGTGTTCTGAAACTTGTATGATAATGTAGGCATTGGAAAAGCCTTGTGGTAGATGAAAACCTGATCAACCAATATAAATAAACATTAACTATAATATGTTAAGATTTCTGAGGAGAGAGCTTTTGTTCTTCAGGCCCAAAATAATTACTAACGTATATTGTCTGCATCTTGATGATGAGCAATTGTTATATTACTAATATAAGGTTTAGAGTTTGGTCAATCACTAAATTACTACTGTCACTAATCTCACTAAGGAAAACCATTTACTGCCAGTAAATCGAACAAAAGAAGATGCATTCTCGTCTGTTCAAAATTTAATTGGCAGTTTTCATGTGAGTGACAATTTTAATTATTAACTTTAAGAAATGCAGAAAGAAGGCTCCAAAGGCTCGGGGTTCATCATTACTAAACAGATAGGTAAGATCCTTCTTAGGCTTTGATAAGTATAAATCTTCCTAATTTATAGCTATAAGAGGCAAATTTTCTTGAAGTATAAGAAGAAGCTTTGAAAAGCTCTAGTTGGACGTCGTTTTTTCTTCTAAACGACGGAGTTCTCCAGAGACAACGCAGGGGCTCATAGCTTTAGTGGTAGAACACTTGTCCCCATAACCAATATTAAAGTTCACCCTCTCTCACTTTAGGCCTCCATTGAACCCAATAGAAAGAGGTTTCCAGAGAAAATAAGAAAATAGAAAATTTGGGTTCCTGTTTATAGCATTTCAGAAACAAGGTGAACAACCTGAAAAGCATGAGATAAATAGAAGATGATTATCTAGAATAATGACTAAATTACCTCATTAGTCTCTGAGCCTGTGGCAATGTAACCATCAGAAATTGACAAACCCACAAAGTTCTGCAACAAGGGAAACATGCATAAGCTATAAACCACTATGGCCATATTTCACTTGCATTCAGTAGATGAAGATAATATCAGGGCTCAAATAACTTTGATAGATCCCAATGACTGACTTTAAAAAACTGTATAAAAGTATTTATTCATAAACAATCCACTCTTCTTAGTGGTTTTCCTTCACAAATATTTATAACCAATGAAGATGGCAATTGAATAAGAAGCTTTTGCAATTAAGAAACTCATGGTGGAAAACTTTTGGTCCAACAGAAAGGATAAAAGAAATTTAAATCAGGAAACTGGTCAATGAAGAACAAAATTTCATTGTAAATAGCAATATAGCATAACCTTAGATCATAGAATCAGCCCATGTTGGAGGTGCTGAATATTAATTCCTTATTGTACTAACACTACGGCATAACTCTAACATTGTAAACACAGAGAACAAATCTTGTATGATTGCCAAAATATATATATAAATATAAATATAATATATATATATATATATTATATCAGCTTGTGTTTGAGCTCCTGAAGATTTACAAAAACATTTGCACCTAGTAGAACACAAAATTATCACGAACCAGTTGCTTTTAATCTCATATATGTAATAGTGCATATTTTGAAATTCTTAAATACAGCACAGATAACTCTTCTATTTATTTTTAAAAACAGTGATCTGAAAAGCTGCCATAAACAGTGACAATATCTGTCAATAATGTAAGGCTAGAACTGCTTTGATATAATAAACGAGTGAAAGTACCTTCACATTTGTGTGGCCGGTAAATGATAGAACTGGCGTGTCAATGACCCGAGATGTGCACGTTGACAAATCCCAAAGCTTCAGAGTATTGTCAGTGGATGCAGAAACAAGATTCGTCGTATCTACAAACTTAACATAACTCACGGTTTTGCTGTGGCCGACCAATGTGCACAGAGGAATCTTTGAATTACGAAGATCATAGTAATAAATTTTATGATCCGCTGAACCAAATGCAAGGGATCGACCAGAGTCCAAAGGAAACTGTACACAGCAGACATTGGCCTTTGTTTTTATTGTACCAATACTTGCTCCCTGTAGAAGAAATCCACATAAGAGAATCAACTTATCATACATCCAGAATTAGATATACACAGCATGCAAATAGATGACTGCAGTACGTTTAGTTTCAAAGCTGACATCCACCAAGTGCAAAAATAGAATTGCCTGATTGATACTCCATAGCTTAACAGAACCATCATCACTCCCGCTGGCCAACATTGTTGGATCTGCTGATGAAAAGTCAATGGACCACACGCCTCTCATGCTCTTTCATCTCCATAAGTACTTGACTTCTTATAACATCCCATACCTGAAGATGTTAAGCAATTAGTTAAAACAAACTAATATATGGCAGATATGTGAATCATGAGTAAGGCTTGACACACCTGCACCACACCTTCAAAGTTGCTTGAAGCAATCTGGCTCTTGATATAACTATTCCAGCATATACTGCTTAGCTTTGACCTGCTGGCCACTTCAACCACAGGATAGTGGATATCACGATCCTCATTTATGATTGTGTCACATTCAAATACTTTAATTTTCTTATTAACACCAGCTGTAGCAAAAAATTCTCCATCGCGATCAAAGCTAAGTGAGCATACTAGATTTGAAGAGTTTAAAAGATCCCCTTGCTTCAAATCCGCCCTCACTTTTAATTTCGAGAAAGATAGGTACTTGCACAAACCCTCAAGGAATGGATCTATCCAACCACTCCGTCTACCTTCACTGTGCTGTTCTTTTGATGGCAAATTATTGACAGAACTTCTTTCAGTTACAACAACAGAACCTCTACCATCACTACTTATTGGTGAATGTCTAGTCATGGGTTTGGCTGACTGCTTTACTGACCTGCATCTTGTCAAAAAATATGCTGCTTCTAGCTTTTTAAAGTTCTTCATCAATCTAGAACTTTTCAAAAGAGTACTTTCTTGATTTTCAGTATCTGACTTCTGACCATCCAAATTATCATCACATTCCTCTATGTTGTGAAGCCGGATGCCTGGTCTGGATCGTTTTCTGGACCCACTAGCAGAATCATCATCATCATTAATATTCATAGATGGGAAACTTGAGGTTGACTGATCTTCTTTCACCAGTTCTGGGCCTGAACTACCTTTTTTCTTAGATATTATTCGGTGCTTCATAACTTCTTCAATATCAGAACAAAGAACAGAAAGAGTATTTTGCAACTTATCTGCAGCATCCTGTTTCCTTTGTTGTATAAGCAACAGGAATTCCAGCAACAATTCCTGCTCCTCTATTTTATCTCTAAGCTCTATTGCTGCTTCACGTTCTTCTAAATCATCTCTTGGTTCATTAAGGAATTCACTTCGTTGCAACTCACTGAAACACATAGCAAAGAAAACTTTAAGTATTTGGCCACGTTGGAGCTATAGTGCATATTAGAAATAAACAGGGGAGAGAGAGAGAGAGAGAGAGATTGTAAGACAGCACATGCTTCTTATCTATTAAAATTATTTCCACAAGTCAATGAAAGAGGACTAGATGAAGAATTAAGGGAGAGATACAAGGGGATTTATGAAATGCAACAACAAAGTATCAAGGCAACGTAAAATGGAATCTTGTACTTAGAACTACTTCCTGAAATCGAAACCAATGGATCAAACTTAATCAATTACAAAAACAAGTAATGCAGTTTAAACATCCACCAAAAGCAATTACCACATGAAGCTTGTGGCACCAAAATCCAATTACATCATATCAGATAAACCTGCATATGCAAGGCAGTTGCTAACTAGATATCATACATGCCAAGAAAACATTTAACACCAAATCAATCAAAGAACTTGTCAATGCAATTGAAAAATGTAAGTTCCACTTATTAAGCCACACTAATTTAATGGCTTGGTCTCATATTTGCTTCTAATCTAATGGCTTTAAAAAAGAAAGATCAAAGACAGAGATCAAAGGTATTTCGTAAGAAGTAATCACCCCATTTTAGGCCGACTATTTGGCTCGGGGTGCAGTAGCCATAAGCAAAATGAAGCTTCTTTTGGCCATTTCAGCAGCAATTGAGGAGGAAGAACTCGATGTCTCAGACTAGACATGGTGCTGCTTTTTTCTTCTCTTGAGGTGAATGGGCAGAATAACTGGTCACAGGCACCATAATGTTAGAGTACAAAAACAAAAAAACAAAACAACTCTACACAAAATCAACTTTTAACATCATATAAAATGATTAATCGAAAGCTTCTGAAGTTCTGAAGATCTTATTTAATTTATACTTCAGATGAAACAATTGAACGCTTTTAATCACAAACCTCAAAAAGAAGAACTCCTAATCGGTAAATGTCTGAAGCGCACAAACTTGCACCACCAGAAACCTCTTCGGGACTAGTGTACCAACTGCTCTCCATAAGCAATATCTGCTTCATTGGAAATGGTTGTCTCTTATCTTCTAGTTCAGCATTCCTGTCTCTGGTTCTATTTTCTTCACTCTCTTGTACCAACGATTCACGTGCTGCATAGATTGAACTTGACTGCATGTAACTTGTTTCTGACAAGGTAGTTGTTAAAGTTCTCATCGATTGAAAATTTAGTCTTCCTAAGTTGCATTGTTGTTGATGCAAATCACCATGCAAAGGAGAGGGAAAATCCTTAATTTCCGCAGTTGGGCTGTCCCCGGGAGAATCAGTGCCAGAATCTGAACAAGATGCAGACTCAATAAAGGAGACATGGTTGAAAGATGACATAACAAAACAGGAAGGCCGCACATTATGAACAACAATTCCTTGGGAGTGCGCTACATTAACAATTTCCACTATTTGCCTAAATATGTGCACGCATTCAAATACATCAACAGATCGATCCGGTTTATCCAACCATTGCCTCAAGCTAACATCACCCCATTCAATAGCTCGTACAAAAGGATCAACTGCCCCCTCATCCTCACAAACCCCTGATAATCCACCCTGGTTTTTAAGGTCATCTGTGTGTGCTACCACAACCCTATCTCTCTCCTTTCTTAAATCAGAATCCTGTGACGCATCACCCGATAAGCCAAATCTTCCGGCATGAACAATCCTGGGATTCCGGTTTGAGACTCCGGAAGTATTCAATCCTCTAGAACTATCAGAATTCTGCCAAGCAGACTCAGATGAGCCTTCCATTGTTATCCTCCTATAGCAGCATGAAAGCCAGAACACACACATCCAAGATATGGAGGAATTCTCCGACTTCTATTACAGTCTCTCACTTCCACCATTACCATCTTGAATCAGAAGCTCATTTCTGCGGCACAAACAGATAAGACCCACGAGCAAAGCATCTTAACTTCACAAACAAGGACAGATTTCCAGCTGGACACAATAAAAAAAAGTAACTTTATGAACCTTCACTATGCAAATTCCATCATGGAAAACAGATACAAGCATTCTACCACCAACGCAATAAGAATGATCTGACAAATAGTAGAAAAAATTCACAAAACCCAATTCATATTCACAGTCACATATATGCAATTTCTAAGAATAAACAGTCTCAAGAACCATCACCAGCAAAAACCCATGAAGAAAAAGATTTTAAAAAATGTTCAAAATATAGAGACAAGTCACACCCCATCAGCATGAATACTGCATGTGAGAGAGAGAGTTACCAGTACCGCCATGAAAAGGGTCTTCTGTTCCTGCTAGGCCAACCTGAAGAAACAGCACAGCTACTCAAATGAAGCTCTAGAGCCTTATAAATTCCCAATATTTTCTCAACAAGAAAACAAACAAAATCTTCCCACAAAAAACACAGACCGTGTGTATATTATTTTTTTTTTATGAAAACAATATTTATAAGTCTCATTTTCCCATTCTGTGTATACTTATTGGGTCTATCAAAAAAATTAATACTTTATTGCTTCTTTTTAGAGTTTGAGAGCGGAGAGAGGCCACTCTTTCAACTCTCAGCACTACCATCTTCTTTATCTTCCCGCTTTATTCCAAACTACCAACGTGGCACAACAATGGCCTCTTGCTAGAATGAGACCGGAGGCCAAACAGTAAATTAGATAGAACTTGTGGGCCATGAATGAAAATAAAAAAGATCTCTAGGAAACAAAATAAAATAAAGGGCCCTAAAATAAAACATTATCTGGTTATGTTACGTATGAGATTTAAAATGATCATCTGGGTTTCGTAACTTTTGTTTTGAATTATTTTTTGGATAAAAAGTTTGAATATTTCTTCTATAAATCATAAGAATTAGGTAAATTTGGTACTTATGGGTCATTAGCATTTAAATTCATAACTCATCTTATACTACTTTACGATATTTTTTATTTATATATCACGTGATATGTTAAGGCGATGTTACGAATATACACAAATTATAACACTTTTATAAAAATTTGGAACGTTACATTAGAACTCATGCAAGGACGTGCTGACTAGACGCAATAAATATTTTCTTTCCCAAAGAGGAAAGTCCTAGACTTTTCTAACAAGGTTCAAAACAGAGTAATAAACTATTAGTTTGTGAATAAACTATTAATAGACAAACTGTTGATAAACTAGTGGTTTATATTAAACTATGATTGCTTTAATCTAATTGGTGTGGTAATAATTTCTTTAATCTAATTATTGGTGTGGTTTCTTCCAAAGCTAAAAGAAAGGGACAAATATTAAAATAGGGAGGAGAAGTGCCAAACGTATTAGGGTTAATGGACCTGTAAAGAGCCACATAATTTGTAGGACAAAGTGGTTGGCCTCTTAATCTGGGGGCGCCATCTGTATCACAGATCCACAGCCTACAAACTCACCTACCCCTCAAAAGGAAGAAACACTCTCAACGTAACCACATGTCGGCTAACTTTTTTACGTGTCATTAGGTTATTAATTGACATGAAATTTTTTTGGCTCAAAAGGATCTCTCATATCTTTCAAATGTACAAACCCTAAATCACCCAAAAATAAACAAGACTTAACCCAAACACAAATTAAAACAATAAACCAACACGCCTAACTCTTAAATACAGACTCAAAGTCATAACAAGTACAACTAACTAAATATTGTCATGGCTTCAATAAATAAGTCTTTGTCATGGCTTCAATAAATATTTGAGTACATGTCTTTATGCTTGATGATGCTTTCTTTCTTCTTCTTCCTTTTTTGTTTGCTAAATGCTAGATCTTTTTTTCCCCTCTTATTGCAGTGCAGAAAATAGATTCATTGTAGAAGATATAGATTGTGTGGTGGTATCAAAGTAACAAGTTGCTTCTCATTATTTTTGCTTCCTAGGCATGCTAGTTGTCATCATTTGAAACCCCTCTTTATGTTGAGATATTAAAGTATATATGCTTTTTGGACAAAGTTCAGTTGTGACAAAGTGTAAAAGCACCTGAATGAGAAATTCTTGTTTCTTGCATCACTCATAATGGTATATTGTCATCTTCTCATGCTTGTATATGTTGAAACAATGGCCAGCTTTTACCATGCATTGTAGATTAAATAGAGGAAAATGCTTATTTTTCATGTTATATATTATTGTCATACAGGCTATAATTTCTTACTATTATTATGAACCATTTTGAGAGTAAACTGCAAAATAAATTAGGCACTTCTTGGAAACTGAAAATGTCAATCATAAAATGATATTTTAAACTTCTATAATATGAAAGAAAGAAAATTCGAATTTAGACACAAAGAGACGGACACACTTCCTTGGTAACTCTTCTCACACCCACATCTCCATTATTAAGATATCATAAATTTTGTCTACTCCATTCTTTTTAAAAGTTCCCCAACATTTAATATATTTTATACACATCCATGCCCTAAAACTCTAGATCCCTACGAGAAACAGATAGTGTAGTAAAAGAAGAGATATCTAGACACTTTTCAGGATTTGATTGGTATAAAAGTGTTAGGGCATGTTTACGTATCAGTAATGGAGAAACTAAGGAATCAGAGAATTTAGGAATCGGAGAACTACTGAATTGGTATGGGAAGAATCATTCTCATTAAGTGTTTACTAAACATATGGAATTAGCAATGGAATGGGATTGATTCCCATTGTTATTGTTTACTAATTTGCATGAATCAGAATCCAAATTAATTTTAAGAATTATGGTAAAGTGTTAAGAGTATTTTTGGAAGTTATTAAGAGAAAACAGGAATGGGAATCGTATCGACTACTCCCCCTAGTTGATCTGATTCCTAGTTTTAAGGGAATGTGATTACGGATTTTGAGGTGGGGCCCACTTATTTTTTTCATTCCTGATTGCAAGTAAACGCAGGAGAAGTCAGGAATGGAAATCATTCCCTTTCCTCTCATTCCCATTACTGATACGTAAACATGCCATTAGTTTCTTCAATAAAGAATTTGATTAGTGGTTTGATTTGATAGTTCATCCATGTAATGGGTTATATGGTGTTTAAGTATCAGATTCCATTCCAACTTCCAACCTTAAAAAAAATTATATTCTAACACACACTCTTATAGAGATGATTAAAGTAACCACATTTGGGATTATCAAAATCACAGACCTTTTAAATTAATTTCCTTGGGATAGCTTCTTGGATTCTTTTGAAGGAATAGTTATCTGTAACTAGGTATGTTGTAGTTTTTTTTTTTAATATTTTTTTTATAAAAACAATTATATAGTGCAGGCTAATAGGAGAAATAAAAAATCCAATTGATAAACAATTATTGTGATTTTTTTTTTTTTGGAAGGGCATGCCTCGCTTTGTTTCATGGGATGGGAAGTTGTCCTTTGCTCTGGACAACAGGGCTGTGGGCGCTACAGAGTAGCAATTGGTTCTGATAATCAATTCATTTACTTATTGAAACATATTTGCATGATGCATCTGTCAGAAAGTTTTGGTTGACGGATGTCACTTCACCTACAAAACATCATAGTAGATTAAATAAAATCAATAAAATTACAGTAAAATACTTATCTTTTGAGATGTAGAAATCAATACTTCATATTAAGCTTGATTAGAATAAGAATTTTAGGTTGAGGCATGTAATCATTGCCCTCAAAGATAATATCTAAGTGTAGTTAGGTCGCTAGAATCAATCGGGTGAATAACTTGAACCTTTCCCTTGATTAATAAACTAAAAATTGAAAGCGCTAAAGCAATACTATAAATAAATAAATAAAAACTATTTTGAATATTTGTAAGAAGTGTATGAAAAGAAAAAGAGAAATGATTCGAAAAATGTGGAGAAGAGAAGTGAGGAAAAGTTGCTCCAATGTGGTTGGACATTAGAGAGAGAACAAGATAAAAGAGAGGGAGCTTTCCATATTATTTGATCGATTGGTGAATGAATTATATGTGATTGGACATATGTATGCCCTACAAGCCACATTCAAATGTCTGTTTGGTGGCCTTTGGGCCAAGTAACAAATGCTGCCCTCCAAATAACAAACATAAAATCACCAAGATAAGCACAAGAGGAGCAGAGAAAGACAATCACTCATATACCATGAACTGTGCATAAACAGAATGAAAACAAGATATAAACTAAAAAGTACATGAAATCTATGCTAACCAAGACACATGGAGATCCATGTCTCCAAGGCAGCTTAATTAGGTAGGTCAATAGCCTTACTTTATTTCTAAAAAGGTACAAATATTTCAATCCAAATTCATTGCTAGCTTCAATTACTGAAGCTCCAACTCAGAATTTTATGGTCTTCAATGAGTTGCCCAGTTGATGCAGTGAGCCCAACATACATGTCATCAAGAAAAACATCAGAGAGATCAAGAGGAATCTGAATCAAAGGTCTCTCTGGCTTTTTCACATTTTCAGGAGCCAATGTTACGCTGAGCTGGTAGTTCCAGTACTCAATCCAAACTTGATAGTTGGCTCCATCGTTCAGCTGTACTTCCTTGAAAGACCAATTAGTGTTGTTACTGTCCTCTGTATTGTCACCAAGCCAATACCCGGCTTTGTAGGAAACTAGAGAAGTAAGAGAATTGACATCAACACCAACATGGTTGTCATTTACATCATTGAATTCTTGATTTCGAAACACATCGAATTCGACACCAAAAGCATGGTTTCTGGGATCACCATCATTGGTACTGTTCAAGAAACCGAGATGTTGGGAAGAAGAGGCACCTTCGATGCCGGTAGAAGGAACGAAAATGAGGACAAATCCACAGCCAGGGAGAGAATCCTTGTATGGGGATATAGAAAAGGTGAAGGTGGATGTGAAAGGCAAGAGGTTCGAGGAGTTTGGATATCTTGTGTGTACCTTAGCATTGTAGAGAGCTCTACCAATGGAAAATGTGGTATTTTTTGTAAGAGAGAGAACACCAGAATCTATGGTTGCATTTCCATAGAGCAAGATATCAGATGAATTGAAACCAGTGAAGGAGAAATCAACTGCAAAAGTAAATTGAAGGAGAAAGAGTTTGGTCAGGAACAGCACAAGTAATTGAAAAGACTGCATTGTTTAGAACTCTAGGTCTCCAGCAGAAGCAGCAAACCTACTTGTGTCTTCTACATCAGCATCCAGCAGTTGAATATATAGCAATTGACTTGCCTTCTAGAAGCAGCAAAAATACTCCAAAATTAACATTTCCAAATTTGAATTGTCAACATTTGTGTGTTTCCAGCGGCGTGATATATGAATGCTTTCCCTTTCCTTTGTCAGAGAAAAAAAAAGAGGCATCCCAACTTAAATTTTTCAATGCCAAATTGCCAATGATAAGAAGTCAACACAACCAGATAAAATTTTCAACCTTATAGTGCCCGTCTCCCTAACTCAATTAAGGCAAGACCCAGTCTTAAGGGTTATACCCAGGGTATTCTTTGTTTTCAAGATAAAATATTATTTAAAATTAGAGGGTTCGGAAATGCTGCACTAACTTTTACTGATGCATACCGAATTAGTCAAGCTGTAAGAAAATTGGAAGTCATAATTACATGAGAAATGAGAATTTAGAAATGTGAACTCCAAAAGACTATACAGATTCCCACTTACCATTTTTCTCCAAAAATGAAATCAATAAAGGGGGAAGGTGGTTAATTACCAACCTGATCACTGAGAATAAGACAGGTTGACAATCTGGACACGAGTATGAAGAATGCAACATCTTACTCTTTTCATTACAGAAGACAATTTCATATTTCCCACATACTCCACAGCTTATGGCTTATAACAATTCCTCTACAATAATGGGCCATATATTAGTAGCAAGGGGGAAAAAAGATACAAGTAAGAGAGAGCGTGTTCTAAGCTATAAACTTAGTTGAAAATGGACACCAGCTATTCTTCCACGGGTGCCCCCCCTATACAAAAAAAGAAAAGCACCCCACCCCACCCCACCAATGAATAACTCATATTTCACAAGAGAAAACCAGCAAATTATCTGCAGTGATTTTCCTGATGATGCTCTGCTTTCGGGTCTACTTAAAACCGGCTCAACGACCAGAAACAAATAATGAATTGGTGGATATTTGGTTCCCTTCAGCTTGAAATTTTCTGACCTTTGCCTTCTCTAGGCGTGCTCGTCTAACAGCTTCTTGGACCTGGAGATCGTGGTCCTTCAGCATCTGATCCATGTTGCCAGAGGGAACTAGCAACGGACCTGAGTAGTGCATTTTGTGACCCTTTGATCCATAGCCAACCTGAAATAACCAGAAACAATAATGCTGTATCAGGCAATAAGAAGAACGCATACAAAAAACCAAAACACAAACCAAAAAGAAAAGCTACTGAACCTCAAACAAATTACAACCCTTGGTGCTTTACAGAAGTGAATTTTAAATCAAAGAGTCCAATAAATGCGAAATTCCCCTTTACAACAATAAACTACTAATGTATATTTGTAAACCAAAAGATGTACATGTTTACTAGCAAACGTACATAATTTTGTGAAGGTAAATAGCGCAGTCCTAGTCACAAGATGGATTAAGTGATGCAATACTGCAGAAAAGTAATGAGGAAACCAATCACGCGGAAAAAAAAACATGAGTTCAACTACTCACAATAATTGGATCTTTGTTGCTTCTAACATCTTCTTTTTGACGAGAACCTACGACGGCCTGCTTTTGATCTTTTGGTAAAGGATCTGAGGCCTCCTTGAACGAACCTGGAAACCTGCCTATTACTTTTGGACCTTCCATTTGTGAAGAACTAGACCTTTTTCTGCGTTCTTCAGATAACATACTCCTCCTTGCTGCCACTAAACCTGACATTGTTGACAAGTCAGCTCCAGTTGAAACCTTTGGTGCATCATCTGGGTTCTTAGTAGACTTTGCCCATGCAGCACGGTGAGCCAATGGCCCTGAATGGGAAGCTCTCTTATGGTTATGTCCATGATTTTCTACACTTAAATCTACAGCTTGTGATGGCCTCGGTGGATCAATTGGAAAGCCAGAAGCAACTTCTTCTGGATGAGGGTTAAACTTCTCACTCCGGCTCTTAGAATTGTCTTGCCTTTTCTGTAAAAAGAAATCCTTCTGTTGAAATATATCCCATATGACATAATTCAATAAACAACATTGAATAGAGGCATAATAGTAGTCTTGTATAAACTATAAAAGGGCCCTCAATAAACAAATGAGTCCCGACACATGTACTTGATAGTAACATGCAATGTGGATCACCTAAAATTGTAAATGAAAAAATTATTATTGAATAATCTGAAAGTGTTGAAGCACAACATTCCATTGTTGTAGAAAAAGAAAGTACGTAGTTAGCAAGACCATCGATGCTATGTGGAGTTAATTGCATTGGCAGAATACGCAAGGTAAGCTTGGGTATTTATAACTCAAGTGAACATTTGGGTTGACCATAAAAGCCCCTTTGAAGAGGAAAAGACTTGAAATAACCCATGAATCTTAAAGAATAAATAGAAATGGAGAGGATATTATTCCCCAACAGCTTCCCTACAATAACAGCACATTGAATATGTCATCTGTATATTGCAAGCACGTGTTAAAAGCAAAGAGGCAATCAGAACATATCACCATACATAACCAATTACAACATAAATCAATAGTGGAGATAAATGAGTGATTTTTAGTTAAAATAACATCAGGTTACCTGCATTGACAAGACTAATTCAGCATTAGCATCAGGTGCTGGTATGGCTCGAGACTCTCTTGTTCCTCTCCTTTCATGGTCAACCCTTTGGCCCTTTCCTGCTGCTCCTTGTCTATCAATGTGGGAAAAAGATCATTACTATATACACCACCCTCACTAAGCAGAGGTAAGAGTTGAAGAGGATAAAACAATTGTTATAAGACAAAAACTAATAATAAGCTCACTGCACTCCACACAAACTGAATCTGTAAAAAAGAGTAGAAAGAATTGAGCCAATAATCATCAGTGCGTGAGCACAACTTCTAAAAGAATACAAACCTAATCCCATAAACGTAAACTCTTAAGTTCACACCATCAAATTTAAAAAACATATATTTACACTAATGCACTTCACAAATGTGACCATTGAATCATAACCATGTATCTTAAAATTGTATAACAACTATACCCTAGTAGCGAAAAACACAAATTTAGTTGTTTTTGGCAAACTCCAGAGTCCAGACTCATATGATTCCACTCAAGCCTAACCATGCCATGATACGTTTTGAGCACAGACGACCATTAAGTGTCAGTATTTTCCCTTTAATTAATGACAAGAACCAAACAACCTCTTTCTAGAAGCTCTTTGATAAAAGCACATTAGCAAAACTTCACCCACAGGAACCATGCATCAAGTGTGCCTGGACTCACTGGAAGGCCTCATGGTGCATGAACCATTAGCTTTCATGCCACACATATAAGTAGTTTAAAACACACACGTGTGATGTATGGTGCAGTGCCTTGTAACAATAATTTGAGAAAGAATAATTTTCAAGTTGTAGCAAAGATTATGTCACAATATTCACCTTCTAGCTTCCTCATCCCGTACTTTAGCATCAAACTCTTTGCTCGGAGGATACTTTGGCAAACTTGATGGATCACAAGGAAGAGGTTTTGTTGTAAAGAACTGTGAAAAAACAAAAGGAAAAGAATAACACATGAGGAAACAACAAAGCAATTTATGCTTGAAAACTTTTCAAAATATGCTTCTAAGTAGGATGATTATAAAATCAAAATAGTTATCAGATGAAAACTCATTGTGGCCTATAACTATTTTAAAAGTATAGTCAAGAAAACGAAAAACCCAAAAAAAACAAAACAAAACAAAAAAACCTTGATGCAATCTGGGTGGTTCACTTAACATGATCTACAGAGCTAAGAAGTAGCTATCATTAGATGGAAGAAAACGAGAGGAGGCCTTAATGAGTGAACTTAATAACAATGACTTAAACATAGTACAGTTGTATTTTTCAAATCCCCACACAAAAGCAACAGACTGAAAGCACAAAAACATGATCTACTGCTCTACTGCACACACGTAAGCATGCACAGGCACAAACATAGAGATCTAGAATGGGGTGACCATTCCTCCTAAATACAAGATGTGGCCTCTTACAAAATGACACCTGTTTTTTTCCTTTTTTTTCTTTCACCGACTCTCTTTCTCTCTCCTCACCCACTCGCCTCTCCTCTCCTCCCGTGCTCTCTCTTCTCTCATCTCTCCATCCCTTTCTTCCACCATTCCCAAAATTTCCAAAACTCCCCAATAAATAATTCAATAAAATTAAAAATTAAAAAAGAGAGAAATCAATACATAGTGTTTGGGTGATGATGATGGAGGAGCAGCGATGGGAAGAGAAAGGGCTGAAAATTTCTTCTAAAGAGTTGCAGGGGAAGAGTTAGAGACGGGAAGATGAGAGAAGAGAGAGCTGGGGGAGGAGAGGAGAGTGGGTGAGAACAGAGAGAGAGGGAGAGTCAGTGAAACAAAAAAAACAGAAAAAAAACATGTCATTTTTTAAGGAGGCCACATCATGTGTTGAGGAGGAATGGCTCCTGATATCAGGAGCCAAGCATTCTCCGAAAGGAAATATCAAGATAACTCAAATACTGAGCATGAAATATCAAGATAACTCAAATACTGTGCAGCAAAACGAATGGCAGTAAGAAGACATCATATATGACTTAAGATCCAAACCTCGCTCTTGAGAGCACAAGCTGCAGATCCACGATCTGCAGGGTCTATAGAAAGAAGGATCTCCATAAGTGCTAGAGCTGGTGCAGGGAAGTCCTTAAAAGTTTCTGCAACACAGCGTCTATAAGGCTGTTGGGGCTTAAATATGGTTGCATGAGGCAACTTTGATTTCCTCCAATAATCTTCTGAAGGTGAGCCACAAAGCTTGAAAATTTTATGCAACTGCTCCACCTACAAGCAAAAATACTCCAACCATTTAGCATACATTACTGAGTTACACAACACTTACATCCACAAGAAACATAAGAGATTCTCAATAGTAAAGGCAAAAAGGGATATCATAACAATAAGAGAATTCACACAACTATAAGGGCATAGAGGACAGAGTAAACTATCCCTAGTCTACCAGCCAGTAACCACCGCTATCTTCACAACCAGATGAAGTTACTCACAAAACTATCTCCAAGGGGCATCTCACATCCCATAAGCCATTAGAGGGGAAGAAAATTCTCAAATACTATAATCAAACTACTTTCGTAGTGTATATCAAACTTAAAAATAAAATAAGAAAATACTATTCAGAAAGCTACAAGACATGCATGCCACCACTAGGGTTATGTTGTAAAATCACACAAAAACAGAATAAGGATGGAAAACAAGGTTATGGCATGATGAAGATACCAAGATTTATAATAGTGAGTTGCACTGAATAATAGAAGAAGGATCCCTAGCAGATTTTGTGTTCCCTCTTTCTTCTTCCACAAGCCAGAAAGTATTAAATTTAAAAGCAAAAACTAGACATATTTATCAATCATGTCGATTAAACCATTCCGGCCTTCACCCAGATGAACCTTTTAGAGATTCGTAGGACCAGACAATTAAATGAACTTAAGAATATGCCATTTAACAGCTTTCAGAGGAGCCTTTAAGCCATCAAAGTTGCATTGATGTCTTTTCCTCAACATCTGCAGCAGGACATTATTCATGCTATATAGGAGAACTGTCCTAGAAATCAAAGAATTGTCTATCTGATACTCATTTGGGTATAAATCTGGGAGTTTCAAACTATACTGGAAAAAATATCAGATTATCTAATGAGAATTAGCAGAGTCCAAATAATTGCTTAGATTTAACATACGTAGATCAAGAAACTACTGGGAATTTTAAACGCTGCAAGCCATGGAGAGTAAGCATATGTATGTGCGTGTATGCATGTATGCATTTGAGCCACCATGATTCTGAAAGATAACAAGTAGTGAAAAGCATCAATTCTACAAGCCCAGAGCGACACAACTATAACTACCTCAGTTCTTCCAGGCATAATAGGCTTGCCGGAATACAGTTCAGCGAGTATGCAGCCTGTACTCCATAAATCCACAGCAGTCCCATAGTAAGTAGCACCAAGTAAAAGCTCGGGTGGTCGATACCAAAGAGTTACAACACGGCTTGTTAGAGGTTGATTTTGACGGGGATCAAAAAAGCTTGCCAGACCAAAGTCAGCAATTTTCAACATGCCATTGTTGTCAATTAAAAGGTTGGAACCTTTAATGTCACGGTGCAGAACACCACGACTGTGACAATGTTCAAGTCCACATAATAGTTGCTGCATGTAACATTTAACCTGCCAATAAATCAATGAAGTCTCAGTGCCACCGTCCAACTGAACAATTCTGATACTAACATTCCATAAGTTTTTTGGGAAAATATATATCAATGAATTGAGATTACAAGATAGCATTCACACAACCACACGAGAGCTAACAAAATAACCAGTATCATCAACAGATGCGAAAGATGCAGGAACATCATGAACTGCAGATATAGGCAGCAAAAATAGAATAAAAAACGGAGTAACTTGTTATTTTAAGTCTAAGAAGCAAAAACTACCATTAAGTACCTGTGCTTCTGTAAACTTCAGACCAGGGTGTGAAGCAAGCCCTGCCAAATCATGCTCCATGTACTCAAAAACAAGATACAAGCTGCAAGACATCCTTGAAGTAACTAGACCTTCTAGCTTTATTACATTTGGATGATCAAGCCTTCGTAAAATGTGAATTTCCCTTGCCATAAAGCGGACACTCTCAGGCTCCAGGTTATCAAACCTCACTTTCTTCAAAGCAACAATTTTCTTTTGATCAAGATCACGAGCCCTATAAACATTACTATAAGTTCCCTGACCAATCTGCATAAAACAAAGGTTAGGACACAACCAAAACCTGTCAATAGGTATAACAATCTAAAGAGGATAACAGCACAAAAATAACAAAACACGAGTGAACTAGCAGTTGGAAGAGCCCGATAGAACAATTTAGCCTTATTGAATACAATAAATCTATTGCTTTTCTCAGGATTCTAAATTATGAAAATCAGAGAGATAGATAAGCATAGTACCCAATAGAACACCCAAAACATGAAATTGGCAGAGTTTATAGAAACAAGAAACACCAATTTGCTTAATTGCAACCGAACTAAATCCTATAAGTGTCTCCAACCCCATTCATAACTTGCAGAGTCAACTACTCCAACATCATAAAGTCTAAAGACTCCCAACTTAAATATGTTATGCTTAAACCCATGTCAACTGACTTAATTACATGCCAGTAAAGAAGGGGTGCAAATATGACTCATGTTCTTGGCTCGATAGTGGAAAGTTAGAGAATTAATTTGTGGCACCCACTTGATGAATCTTGAATTAATCACCCACGAATTTCAATTATCTAGATAGTAACTAATCAGAGGAGATCCAATATCTACTCTCATTTATTTTAGCTAATTAACACATTGAGTACCTCATCAACTGAGGCATCACTGATCAGCTGTTGTATACTATCATAATTTGCACGTGTAATCCTTTGCTGAAATCAACTAATTGAGCATAAGTTTCAATTTCTACTCTCTGGCACAACTGGTATTTTGGCAATTATATAGGTAAAAGTAAGATTACCAAGAAAAAGGTAATCATGGTTTCAATTTCAACATTCTTCAAGACAATCTTTGAATCACTGCATCATGTTAAATGGAAGGGAAGAAGATGCTTTTAAAACCACTCAAGGATTGATGAATTTCTTCAAGCATACAATGCCAGTCCTAGGCCAACAGATGACAAATGAGTCTCATTACTATTTTGTGATTCTCTACATCTTTTATATACAATGCTTCAACCTTCGATGTGTTAGCAAGGTTTTCAGATTTACCAGAGAAAAAACTGTACAAGTTAGAGAGGGAAATTTGCAATATTATGAATTACATGTACCTATTCATAAATATACCTTGAAACAACATTATTAGTTAAGGACGTTGAAATACACATAATTCGCTCACTCCTAAGTGACTCATCAATATGGGCAACAAGTAAAAACAATAATACTACCCTCCAACATCCGACCCCAGACTAAAATTGACAACTTCTATGAAAGTAAAATGAATAATAAAAAAAATTGTTATTCAACAAGTTAAGAACAAAAAAATAATCCGATAATAAAAAATAACACAACGCAAAATCAATGGATTAATCAATAACAAAGACAAGAATGAAGATCTGTCTTGCATCATAAAGCTAACTAGAGAACTAAAGAGGAAAAGAACCATACTTTATCTAGCTTCTCAAATGAATCTGCACACCGTGGTACCCACCCTTTGATGGCCTCTCCAGCCACTGCAGCTAGCCAGGTTGGCCACCCTGCAGCAACCTGTTCCCCTTCTACAGCTTTCGGAATGCTACCCATCCCAGGATGTTGAGCAGCAACATATTCCATCTTCTCCCTCTTCCTCTCGAAATTCTCACCATGGGATCGAACATTCCCGTTCAATTGCTTATCAATTAACATTGTTCTCCCATCATTACTATCATATCGATCTTTTGCTCGATAAGCTTCCTCCCTCCTTGAGGAAGCAACCCTTGTTGCCCGCGAGTCTGATGCCGCCTTGCTTGACAATCTCTCTCTGGGGCTGTCCTTGCTATCCTCAATAGCAGAGGGCTTGCAATAAATGCAACCCATTATGCACCAAAACCACCACCAACAAGTACCTCCTTTAGAACCAATGTTCACACCCTCAAAAATCTTGCATTTTTACAATACAATCCTCATCATCCATTCCCATCATTACCATACTCAACCCACCAAAACCCATATTCAAAAACTTTAAAACGGGAAGATAAATAGAGAAACTAACCCAGAATTCAACTCATCCAATATATATGAGCCATCAAGCACCAAATGTATGAATCCACCCCTTCACAAAACCTTCAAAGTCACACCTTTTGCAAGAAGCAAAATCCTAAATTTCAGAGACCCAAACCCTGGAATCTTGAAAATCTTCAATCTTTCACCAGACTAAGGCAAAGTCAGCACATTATAGCTTTAAAATGCCAGTCCTCCTTGTACATAGAACGCATGCTCTCAATGTAACAACAAGACCCACTAATTCACAATAAACAAAACCCTAAATTCCAAAAATCCAAACTTTAACTAAAAAGAATCTGCAAAATGATGAGTACCTTCAAACCTTGAAAATGGCTATTTTAATGCGCAGTGGAAACAAAGGGTCCAATCCACGCATCAAACCCACCCACCACACGAGTTATAGAGGAAGAGACTGAAACCCTAGAGATGTATTTAGGGCTTGAAGAACAAGGACATGGATCAAAGGGCACAGAGGCTTGAAAGAGACACGTAGAGTTAGAGTTTCAGAGAATAAAAAAATTAAACATAAAAATTCTTGAATATAATAACATGGAGTAAAAAAATATTGATGGAGCGAGAAGGGGGAGTGTTTCCCAGCAGTGGCAGCTTTCAGTGAAAGAGAAAAGACTGTAGTTTGTAGAGGCCCTAAGCATCAAGACATTCTTCTCTTCACCATCTTTCCACGCGCCATGTACCTTAATGAATGAACTTAGCTAATTATTCTTACCATTTTTAGAAAAACATTTCAACCCTTATTTTCTTTCTTTTTCCACCCAAAAATTAAGATTCAAATTTTGGACTATGTTCCGACAATAACAAAGGAAATAAAAATCTTACAAGATTAAGAGCTTTAAACCTAAATAGTTTGGAAACTCATGGAGGAACAACAAAACAAATCTTAAAATTTTGAATTTCAACTTATTTAGTTCGTTGTCAAAACTTAAGTAAAATATAAAAATACATGAAAATTGTATTATTATTTATTTTTATAACAAACGTTGGGAGATTGCATTAATAATTTACGCCACAAAAGGCAATACAAACACAAAGGCTACAAAGGCCAATACAAACACTACCCACAAAGAGGTGTGCGAATACAAACACTATCCATAAAGGAATAACAAATAGGAGGAATCCATCAAAAATACTAATCTTATACAATATACCTCCACTCAAAGCCAAAAATGTATTCCCCAACACCTCCTTAGCCTTGAGCTAGGTCATCTAAGCATACCACATCATTACATTCTAAAATCATTGTTGAAAAAGGAGAGAAATATATAAGCCAATTTTTGTCCTCAAAAATTAACTTCTCACCTGAAAGGGAATCAACTACTTATTTCAGCCAAATATAAATAATAATAAAATAATAATTTTTTAATTAATCTTTTCATGGGTAGCAAAAGGAAAAAAAAATAAAATATTAATAGAAAAAAATTATTTAAATTTGAAATATCTTCCAACATTTTTTTTTTGTTTGAGCAGAAAAGAGTACAAAATATAGCTAAATCGTCTGAAACCCAAATATGAGAGGCATATACAAGAGCGTAATCTTTTAAAAAGATTTGCGACCTAAACCAAACACAGGAAAACAAATGAAAAAGAAAAAAGAGAAATCTTGGACTCTTCTTCAATGTGTTCAACAAAACAGCATTGCTAGCGATCAAAAACAGCAGCCTGCTCCCCAGCAACATCAACGTGGATCTGAAATCTGGTGATAAAATATCTTCCAACATTAAAAAGAGGTGTGTCGATGCAGCTAAATTGAATAGGTAGAAATAAGGGCAGAACAGCACTTTTGACAAGGTGCGAGTGCATGTCACGTGCTGGAAGGAGGGTGAAAGTAGTACAAATATCCTTGCTCTCAGTCAATTGTCTCCGTAGTTCGTAGAGAAAAAGAAAAGTTGGGCTGTTAATGTTTTTTGGTGATTCAAGTCGTTGGCTTTTCCACTGCTTATTAGGTGACAAAATTACTGTCCAACTCGCTCACACCGTAAACTCGATACAATAAACCCCTCCTCCTCACTCAACCAAAAAATGACAACAAAAAATAAATAAATTATAAATATTAAAAAGGAAGCATTTTCGCTCACTACTTTAACTGAATGTGTATCTTTATTATCATTCTCAACATTTGACACATGTATATTATGGTTATACCAATGAACACGTGTCAAGTGTTGAGAAGGATAATAAGAGTACATTTTGAATTAAAGTGGTGAGCAAAAGCATTTTCGTATTTATTTAAAACTAGCCTCTTTGCATGCGCTTCCGCGCCTGCAAGAGGCCTTTTTTAAAAGAATTTAATTTTTTTTTTAGAATTAAAAAGATAATGGGTAGTTGTGTTCCGTAAAAATAGGATCCATTATTTTTTAATTTTAATTTTAATTTTTTTTAAAAGTGTGCATTTACCATATTATCCTCATTTAATTAATAATTTCAATTCTAATGTTTGAATTAACCAAGGGCATTTTTTGGTATTTTGAATGTTTCACCATTCTCTGCCTTTTGCTTTATATATATAGAAGAAATAATTCATATTTTCCTGGATCTAATATTAAATTATGATGTTACTTATTTCCAAATTAAGCATCTTATGATATCATCAGTTCACCTCTCAATCATTGGACCCAAGCCACAAACAATTTCTTTGACTTTTATTTCATATTAATTAATTAAGTACTAGTAGTAGGTGATTCTTTGTATAAATATTGGAACAATTATATCTTCTTCTTTTTTTTGTTGCTCTTTTTGCCAAAATAAAATACTAAATGTGATTCTAACAAATTTATTATTATAATTTTTGGAGTAATACCTGTTGGATTTTAGCATAGGGTTAAAAAGATTTTTCTCTCTCTACAATGAAAATTATTTTGTCCATAGTCATACTTGGTTAACAAACTAACTTTTATTCATGCAATTTTTAAGTTAGTATTTATCACAACAAGCTAA
The DNA here is from genome assembly GCA_020226455.1 of Prunus salicina. Lineage (NCBI taxonomy): Eukaryota > Viridiplantae > Streptophyta > Magnoliopsida > Rosales > Rosaceae > Prunus > Prunus salicina. The sequence continues at coordinate 17,370,436 of CM035345.1, read as the reverse complement.
CATTTAGCCACTCTTTTCAAAAGTAACAATTGCTATAAACTTCTTCAAGAATAGCAAATAAAATTAGGGGTGCATACAGCCTACTAAAACGAAATTACTTTTTTATCTATAGAAATTCTAAGGTGTGACAGTCCATTGTTATGTAGTGTTATCGATTCGGATATTATAATATGAATGAACGACGAGATTGATATGCCATGAATCTAGAATACAGTACTAATCTAGGTGTTATAATGAGTAAATTAATAACACTACGTGGCGATATTAAAGAACTAGGATAATGTTCTAAAGTTTATAGAACACTAAAGGTTTATAGATATTTTCTTTTTGGTCAAAAGTTTTAGATAAGCTGCATAGATCTTAACATTCACACTCTATTTTTAAGTACTTGTTGTATCAAGAAAGTTTCACTACATCGAAGCTTGGTAATGGTGCCTCTACATATTTTTTTAAAAAAAAAAACCAATTAGAGAAGGGATATTCAAGGCATGTGATCGTAATATTCAAGGCATGTGATCGTAATATCTTATTTGAGTGAATTCATAACATCACATTAACCTATTACATTATGCTATTGTCACACATAACGATATTTAACTGTACACATTAATGCTCTAAAAAATCATTATAATAAATTTCTTGTTGTGTGCATGGAATTTAGGAGTAGGTAATAATTAGGTCCACATGAGACATGTAAAAGTGAATTATTAGTGGGAGTAAACAAACAGTAATCAAGTGTTTTTATGCTAGTCATGATGAATCATTTCATGGGGCGGTTCCACCAAAGCTGCACTGCATAGATTAAAATTTACAAGCCCCATGAAATTGAATGACCTAACAAGAGCTGTCCATGTCTATTAAATTTGATGAACAGATATCTACATAATCATGCGTCCATGAAATTTATGGCTCTGTCTTCCTCCCACCAGGACAAACAAACAGCTCCATGGGACCCGACCCATTTCAAGTTTTAGGGTTTCTGCAGTGGGGCCCACTCTTTTTGGCCCTCTGTCGATGTATATTTTGATTTGTCCCCATGCCAGCAGTCTAAGTTACACATGTTTGCAGGAGGCAAAGGCAAAGCTTCTCACAACAATATGTGCCTGCCTATCTTGGCTTTGTGGTTTGTATTGTAGTCACCAACTCTTTGCTTTAATAATCTTGTGGTTATGGAGTCATGCACATTAAATTCGCTTCGACTTATATGGATGAGGGCCGGCTATGGCTTAAGGTAGTGAGCCGTCCCTTGCATCGAAGTTTGAGTCATATTTTATATAAATTAAATTAATTTAGAGTAATTTATATTATTCGTTTGTACTTTAAAACAAAAAATATTATCCATTCGAAAAAAAATAATAGTTTTATTATTATATAAATAATAACATTAACACTAAATCAATTCGTCTACAAGACAGCAAGAGCATCAAACTTAAAGGGACAACAAAACCAACAAGTCCAAACAACTACTTAGCTCATATCACTAAAATTAAGTAGGATCTCAAGTTAGCCCACAAAACTCAAAACATCAAAAAATTTAAAACAACTCATAAGCCTCGATGAGCACTACCGAGACCACTTGAAAACAGTCATCGTTAAAACTCACTTGAAACACTATAATCGTCAAGCTCACTGCATCTAGCCTTGAAACTTGATCTCCAACAATCCAACTACACATAATAGCATATAGAATAATAGTTAATTTAGGATCTGTTTGATAACCATTTTAATTTTAGTTTTCATTTTTTATGCTAGAGTACATAAGAAAAAGAGGGGCAATTGAAGTTAGAATGAGGGTGAATATGGAATTGAGAGGGAAGATGAGAGGGGAGGATGGGAGGGATAGATAACGAAAGTGAAAACAAAAATTTTAAACTTATTTGAAATTGTTTTCATTTTTGTTACTCCTCACTCCCATTTTCATTCTCATTTTCCTCTATTCTCTAGTTGAAAAATTAAAAATTAAAATGATTATCAAACAACCCCGTTAGTGTCGGGTTCAATAATACTCTTTGATCATTCCCCTCCCTCCTGCTTTGCACGAAATTGGTGTTTGCCAGGCCTCAACCTTTCTTTCTTCGGCCGGATTGCCCGTGACTTATCTTTTTTTTATGGGCCTTGTAATTTGTTGGTTTTAGTTGGCCCAAAGGGCCCCATTATAGTTTTCTTTGATTTCTTTAAGAAATTTTTTTTATTGCTTTGACCGCTGCCCATACATCAGGGGTCCACTCAATTCATTGAAGAGTGCCCAAGTCACATGGTCTTGCAGTTCGGAGGCATCAACATTTCTATGTTATTTTACAAGGCAAAAAATCTAAATAATACCTCTACTTTAACATTTAATCATTCATAAGTATTTTGATACTTTTTTTTTTAAAACCTATATTCGGAGGCTTATAGCTCAAGTTTTAAAGAGCATTTATTCATGTATTCAAGGTCATTGGTTTAATTTTCTTTCCTCTAATATTGTTTATATTAAAAAAAAAAAACTAGCATATATTCTAAATAAAATTCATTTTAATTAGAGTAACATGTTAATTTCCCCCTTGAATTATACCAGGAGTGTTAATTTAACTCCAAAATTTTCTTAGCCAAATTTACCCCTAAACTATACAAAACTGAAATAATTAAATGGTCCTCCAAGTGAACACTTGACGTTATTCAACATGTTGTAAAAAAATTGGAGTGGTAAATTGACATTATCGATATAATTTAAGGGAAAAAACAACACATTACCCTTATAATTAACCTTTTTCACCATAAAAAAAATTCTCAAATTTCTTCTTCTTAGTCTTTGAGATGCCAAACAATACATTGATCAACAAGAAAACTAATATATTTAATTTGTAGCCAAATTATACTTTTACATTCAATTTCATGATGTGAGTTTTTGCCTAATTTTACTAGTGCAAGAAACTTATGTCAGAAAAGTATACATTCACCTTTTAATCATTTTTTAAAAATATTAAAACAAAATTTCAAACTATCATCGCAACTTTTTTGAACCATGCAAAAATAAAAAACAAACTTGCTCTGTCTTAATTGGGATATCGAGCTTTTACATTTAGCGACTATGCATCTATTCGCATTTCGCAAAATTTGAACCATTCTAATAATCTAATGACTCAAGATATGACACGTCAATTTTTGACTTTTGACATGTATCTATTTAACTAACTCTAACTTAACACTGTTAAGTTTAAAAGAATTATTAAAACAAATTAAAACAAAACAATAAAAAACCTAGTAGCCATCCTTTCCTACCCACCCGACCCCACGATTGCCATCATATCCCACCCCTGATTCCTCTCCACCGTCCACAAATCTCTTCCTCTCTTCCATGAATGTGCATCATAGTAGCTATGGTTTTTTCTGATCATGTGTGTCTTATCCCACCCCCGACTGAAATCCTATAAAAAATGGCATCATCGACATTTAGCAAGGGTGAAGACGTCATCATAGTTGCTTAGTCATACAAATTCCTAATTGTTTTGAATTGGATAGAAGGAGAGGGGGGAAAGGAACATGAGAGGAGGGAAGGGGATTGCCGTGAGTGGGGTGGGGTGGAGATAAGTTTATGGTTTTTGTTTTATTTCTTATAAATATTTTCCTTCTTCAAATTTAATAAGATTCTATGAGATAATTATTGAGATTTTCGTCAAGTTGATGATGGTGACAATAGTAACAAGGATGGATGACAGAATGTGAGCTTCAAATGGAGAAACTTAAAAGTCGATTTCATCATCAAGTTGATGGTAGTGAGTCCAGTGACAAGAAAAAGATTGGTGGATGACTGAAAGTGGGTTTCAACTTTCAAGTTAGATTTATACAAATTAATTGTCAGGAACTAAAAGGGCCTTTAAGTTTTCCTTTGAAAAAATTTAAAAGGTTAATTTATTGTAATAAGTGCCCTTAATTAATTGGGTCAAAATCCATGAGTCGTGGTCATGGCATCTAGCTCATACGGGGTGCCAAGTTTAGTCCCATCATCACAATAATATATATATATATATATTTTTTGGGCGAAATAATATATTGTTATTATTGACTTTAAATTTGAAATTGGGTTGAGTCAAAAAATTAGATAAATCAGAAACCATTTAGACATCAACGGACATGGTGCTTCAAAAAAGTACTCAAATTTCAATAATTTAATTGAGTGATCAAATGATATCAGATTCAAGTGATTTTTTGTAGAGATAATTTTTGAATGAATAAACTTATTTTATTTGAGAGCTCCCTCAATTGAAGCTCACTATGTCCATAGAAATTTGAATGCCAAAAAATATAAACATGCCCATTTAAGATCCTTGAGTGATATGTGGGGTGTGTCTGGTTGTAGCATAAATGTGTCCAAATTATGAGATTATTAAGGATATTTTGGGAATTGTTTCAATATTTTCTGAATATTAAAAGTAATTATGATAGCGTTTGGTCTAGTTAAGTGGAAAACAATCTTGACTTGCATATCAGAGGTTTCAGGTTCGAATTCTCATGGCATCATAGTTGTGTGTGTGTGAAATCCCCATTCCCTATAGTTAGACTATCGCTTGTACTAAAATAAAATAAAAACATTTGACAAATTTTTTTAAAAGTGTTTATGGGTCATAATAACACTTCTTAAAGTAACATTAACATATGCTTCTTCATCCTATAAAAAAAAAAACACATACGCTTCTTCAAAAATCACTTATATTGCAGCAATTTTACTTTATTTTATTCTAAGGGTTGTCAAAATTTGGTTTGGTGTTAAAAAAACCTTCTCATGCGCTAATTGCACTATATACAAGAGCAAATTGTGGGATCTTGCAATGGTTTTCCACAAATATTCAGTCATAGCCTTGGGATGTTCTCAGACCAAAAAAAAAAAAAAAAGCCTTGGGATGTTCAACCAATCTTGCATTCAATGGGAGAAGTACTCAAATCTCTCTAGCTATCTACATGCTTCCTATACCATACCAAACCAAATTTCAAAACCAATTCTTTTTTTTTTTTGGGGACTGTTTTTTCTTATTGAATTGAACAATAGTGCTTTTCAAAACCAAATTTAATGCAATAAACCAAACATTTTAAAGTTGGATTGGAAGTGTGATTAGTGCTTACCAACTGACCATTATTGTTGTTCAAGAACATTATAATGTGGTCTTAGTGATAATGGAGTGATGGTTGGAAACCTTCATTACTTTCAGATTCAAAATAAAAAACATTTAATGGGAAATCATTAAGGTCCAAGTGTGGCCTGAGTGGATTATTGATATTTTAGCTAGTGTTGTAAACCTTGCTCTTCGTCTTTAATAAAACTCTCTTCGTTGGAAATAAAATAAAATAAATAAAGGTCCAAATTCCATAATTAGAAGCATAATAAGTTTCTAATAAATAATATAAAAAAAGATAGTATTAGTGAGACAACAGAGCGGATGGTAATCCCCAAAATATTCGTCACCGAAACCCTAGAGACAGAGAGATATGATATGGATAACCCCTAGAAGCTTTTTAATTGAGTTCGAATTTGGAGCGCTTTTCTGATAGGTACGTAAATGGAAACCTTTTTTTCTCTATTTAAAACTATGGCATTCAATTCTGAGTTGGCATTGATCTGGGTGAGATTTCGATTTTAGGTTGGATTTCAATGCTAATTTGATTTGTGGGTTTTAGTTGGATTGTGCATTGGAATTGGTCTTTTTAACTTTTTGGAAAGCAAACTGTTTCTCGGAAGTGGGTTTTGCGTAGAATGTGGTTTGTGTGATTTTGGTTCAGAGAATTCAAGCACATTGGTATTTCAGATCGTATGTAAGGATAGTTTTGTGAATTTGAGTTCCATTTGGTGTTGGGTTTGGTGTTTTGGGGATTAAGCCGGAGTTATTTCAAGGCGTATTTGGATTATAGCTCTGAAGAGGAATTAATTGTGGTGTTTTTGGTGATTTGGAGTGTGATTTGGTTGGGGAGCGATTTTTTCAATGATATCTTTGCAAAAGAATTCTGGGGACGTTGACATGAATTTGGAAGAAGTTTAGTTTGCTTTTGTATAGCATTTTTTGAATTTTGGATTTTGGAAAAAGAATTTGGGTTTCCTGAATGAGAGGCTCTTGTAGAAGAAGAAGGAAATGAAACTTGAAGAATTTGTGGATTTGAAGGTACAATGACTGGAGGGTCATTAGGTCTACGTACAGGGAGCTATGGATCACTACAACAACTACAACTGATACAGAATGGTTTTTCACATAATCTGCCAACACCTGGTCTTACACGCAAGTCTTCCAAGTTGCTTCTTTCAAGTTCGAGGGAGAAGGAAAGAGTTTTGCCCTTTGTATGTAGATTACTGGGTCGAAAGAGGGTCACAATGCTTCTTTTGGTTGTCCTTGCTCTTTTGGTTTTCGTATTCAATTCCTTCACTGTAAATAAAGGTTTGTTTTTCTTTATCCCTGCGCCTTGTACATCCACACTAATGTACTGATTTTAACACAGGAATTAGTATGCAGAGTCCTGTTTGATCAAATTTATAGAGTTGATGCATACAAGTATCTAATTGTCTAAGCTTAATACTATTTGATACTCTGAGATTGTCATGATATGGGACATGATTTCACGGATGGAAGAAACATGGTCATTATTTGCACCTTTAGATATTACAAGAAATATCATCTGATTGAGTTCACATGCTTGTCAAAGTAGGAACCAATTTTGGTTTCTAGAATGTTTTCTTATTTTCTGTACAAATTTCATTTATTGTTCTCTACATTTCTTTTAAATAAGCTAATACATTTTTCTTTAATTTTTTATCATGATGTACCAGAAAGCAGTAATGTCATTATCACTCAACATAGTGAAAATGTGATACCTTATCGCAAGGATAGGTCAAGTAGTTCCGTAACTTTCGCTGGAATGGAAGATAAACATGACATCAAAATACCTTCTACAGAGAATACTGTGAAAGGAAATGTTAAACATAGAACCCTGATTCCTTCTCCTTCCCATCCCCTTATTCAGCCATCTACTGTTGTTCGTGACCATTGTGAAAATTTTGCATTTCCCCCTCCTCCTCCTCCAACTGATCGAAAACGTTATGGACCACGTCGTAAGTCTTTGCTTTTTTCTTTTTCCTTTATTCTTTCAGTGATATACCCTGATATTCAATTTGGTTTAACATCTTTACATGAACTTGAGAAGTTTTCACAAACATTCTGAGCTAATGCATATCCTGTTGATGTACCATTGATTTTGTTCGTTTTATTTCAGCATGTCCAGTATGTTATTTACCTGTGGAGCAGGCTATAGCTAGTATGCCAAGCTTCTCCTCAGAATCATCTGTCCTACGTAATTTGACATATGTTTATGATGAAAATCCGATAAGAATTGAATCACATAGAGGTTCTGAATTTGGCGGGTTTCCAACTCTAAAGCAGAGAAATGATTCTTATGATATAAAAGAATCCATGATGGTTCACTGTGGGTATGTTTACTTTTATTATTTGTTTTGCCTTATTGCTTTTTATTATTAATGAATCGGTGATTCCCTTTTATTTTGCTGATTGCATCCATTATTCTTGTATTCACTTGATGCTTTTCTTGTCAGATTTGTGAAAGGAAGTAAACCTGGTCACCAGTCTGGATTTGATGTTGATGAAGCTGACCTTATGGAGTTGGAGATGTTCCATGATATCATTGTTGCATCAGCTGTCTTTGGTACTTCCGAACTTAAGAAATTGTGGGATGGGATGTTTGCTTAACTATATGCTTGTGGTTACTTTTTCTAATGGTTGTGTCTTTGTTAGGAAACTATGATATAATACAGCAGCCAAAGAACATTAGTGAGTTTTCGAGGAAAAATGTTCCATTCTACATGTTTATTGACGAAGAGACAGAAGCTTATATGAAGAATTCCAGTGTCCTGGGAAACAGCAAGAGGGTAGGATTGTGGAGAATTATCGTTGTTCGTAACGTCCCCTATAGTGATGCAAGGCGTAATGGAAAGGTTAGTTTTTTTTTTAAATTGGTTTGGTTCATCCTTTTAACCACATGCCACAATATAGCTTAGATCGTTTGACTTTATTTTTAATTTATTTATTTTTGGTTTCAAGGATTTACTGGTGCTTTCAAATGTTTAGTTTCTTCCCAACTGCATTTAGAGATGGGAGATTGGTAATCTTAAGATTAGCTTATATGATTCATAGAAACAGAGAGAAGTATTTCATTGTGAAGAAACACACAGAATATACAATTGTCGATTGGTATAATTTGAGCATAAGACCTACACCAAGCTGCCCCAGCCATTTTACCACCTAAGCCAATGTTGAGGGAACTTGCTCGGTCATGTGTAACCATACTTTATGTCGTGTTCATATACTATTTGGGGGAAATTCTTTTAGACATTTATTCAAAGAAAAAAATCTTTTGGATAGATCTGGCTGCAGTGATCGGTTCAAATTCAACTTCCAGTCTAGGTTCTGTTCCAATTGCTGCTTGGCAAGTTGTGTTGAACCTTAACCTGTAAATATTGGGCTTTGCAACTGGAGTTTGGTGTATCTTAGTCAAATTGACACTCCTGACCTTGGTGTTCCCTTTATGCAGTGGTATGGATTTTAGGGAAAGTTAATGTCATCTATTATATCAGGTGGTACTTTTGATTTAATTTAATAGAAATAAAGGTGTTCTATCCACAATTTGCTCAAAAAGTTCTGGATTAGGAGGGATTTTTTGGGAAGATTTTAGATGTTATTGACACATCATGTTTTTGTGGCAGATTCCGAAGCTTCTATTGCATAGGCTTTTCCCCAATGTCAGATATTCTTTATGGATTGATGGAAAGCTTGAGCTTGTGGTGGATCCGTATCAAATCCTTGAGAGGTACACTTCTTTTCTGATTCTGTTCATTAATGCTATGTGGACGCCTGTAGTAGCCTAGTTCCGGAGTTTTTGCCTAAGGGTTTAAAAGATGGTTCTTTCCTGAAACAGTTGATGCTGTTAATTTTGGTCCTGTCATGTTACTTGGTACGTTGCAACTTTTTAAATATTGAAGGTTCTATAAACAACCTCATATTGTTCGCCACTTGTTTGAAACTCTAATTGGCTTTACAGATGATAATCAACTTCCGGCAACATGCAAATTTAATGCTACTCTTGGAAGTTGTATGATGAATTACCTCAGTACAATTTTGTTTATAATTTTTGGTATTAGGAAAAATAACTTTGGTTAGATTTGTGCAGAACTATGGTTGCATCACAAAGCCATGACTGGTCACTGGATTCTTCCAGTGAAAGCTGAGCTGTTATCCAACTTTTCCACTTTTTTTATTTTTATTTTTTGGATATTGAAATTGACAGGTGCCAGAAATTATTGGTTGCTTTGTTGGTATATTTATTGTGTGTTGTAGTAGATCCTCCCCCAACCTGCACTCTATTGTGAAGTTCTGTCAAATGGTCTTTGTTGTTAGTTTTTGGCACTGGGGTTTCTCTTGTTCTACTTTCTGTGATCTTGTAGTTCAATGTATGCCAAAGTAGACTCTCTGATATACTTGTGTGAAAAGAATGGTAGATTTTAAAATATTGTTGAATTAAAAATTAGAAGGAAATATAGCTGAAGTAGAGGGTTAGAAAAATAATAATTTTATAACAGGAGGATCTTTAATCATTTTTACCTGAAATATTTTTCTAAACAGTTCCAAAATAATTGACAATATTAACCTTTTTTGGGGAAAAAGTTTGACATATCTACCCTACCTCATACAGAAACTAGGAATATGCTTTACTATTAGTAATTTCAACAATGTGAAATTGGCGATCAGTCATTGTGTTGTGCAATTCAAATTGATTTTGAGCTTTACATAAACCTTGATGTTTTCAATACTTAAATACTGTTCAGGTTCTTATGGCGTCAGAATGCGAATTTTGCAATCTCAAGGCACTATAAACGGTATGATGTGTTTGAAGAGGCTGAAGCTAACAAAGCTGCTGGAAAGTATGATAACTCCACCATTAATGAGCAGATTGACTTCTATATTAAGGAGGGTTTACAACCTTATTCAGAGGCTAAATTTCCAATAACAAGTGGTAGGTCATTTATGTACGTGCAGTGATATGTAAGCTTATGCATACATATGACAGCGTATGTATTTCTGCATGTTATAGCTTTTTTTTCTCTTTATTTAATCTGGAATTTAGTATTTTGCTCTATGACTTTCTTCAGATGTTCCTGAAGGTTGTGTTATCATAAAGGAGCACATTCCCATCACAAATTTGTTTACCTGCAACTGGTTCAATGAAGTTGATCGCTTTACCTCCAGGGATCAATTAAGCTTCTCCACAGTGAGGGATAAAATCATGGGAAAAGTTAATTGGAGCATTAATATGTTTTTGGATTGTGAGAGGCGCAATTTTGTAATTCAGGTATTAATTTCTTTTAGGAATATCTACGGTGATTGGAAAATTATTCAGTGTATTTTATTCGAAATGCTTTGTTTGTTTTTTGGAATATTGTTAGGGCTTGTCAGGTTGTTGTATGAGTCACAGGGTTCTGTTGACACGTTGACCAGATCTACTAATTATAAGTGGCTTGCTCTGCATTGTCTGAGTCACTAGGTCTTTTTTTGGGTACCACAGAAGCTTGCATCTGTATTTTGCAGTCATGGAGATTTTGATGCTTGATTTATTTGGTTGTTGTCTAGATTTAGATGCATTGTTGACGTATAAGTTCAAGATCTCTGTAGGTTAACGGTGCTCTTTTGAGAGGCTGGGAATTACTTGGATAATGGCTCATTTGCCAAATAACAATCTTATGCTGTGTAAACTGTTCTTTTTGGCTTCGTAGCATAATATGCCGGACTAAGTTATGAGGTCCTTTTGTCTCTCTTTCAATTTCTTCCTTTCAATACATAAGGTTTACATGTTATTATATGTTCATTGTGATTGCAATGTACAGGCATACCACCGAGAGTTACTGGAGCACATGCCTCCTCCGCGTCCGCCTAGGGCTATTATTCGTCTTCCGCTACCTTTGCCTCAGAGTACCAAATCTGTAAAGACTCCAACCGGGAAGAAGATTTCTCTAAAGCGTGGAAGAGGAGATAAGAAGCGCCATCGTAAGGTTGTTGGTGGTAGTAGAGACAGCAAGTCATTCTAATTGTTCTTTTTTCCCCTTAATAACTTTTTGACTATAGGAAAATGTAATCTCCCTCCCCCTTTGTCACAAATTATACATCACGGGGTAGGAAGATTTGGTTAGATCTGTGCAGGATAGGAAACGACAGATGAAGCTCTAAATTTTGTTCAAGAATTGTTGATATCTATTCGATTGTTTTTTATGAGCACGTTTATCCAGTCTGCTGTCATGCAAATTTCTGCCATGTTCCTCATGCTTGCTTTACAAATCAGTGACATAAGTATTGTTTGATGTCTCAATCCAGAATCCGTTTCTCAAAATAACCAATAGTATATTGTAATTTGCAATAATCCCACTTTTCAAAAATTTGTTCACAACTTAAATTGAAAACAAAGAAAGCAAAGAAATAGAAAGATGATCCAATTCTGCAGTTTGAGGCCTTAATGGGAAAGGCAACCCTGATGCTGGGAAAGATAAAACATACCAGGGAAGCAATAGATATTCACAATTCTGCAGAAAAAAGAAAAGAAAAGAGCTTTTAGCTATGGAAGCACATGGACTTGGAAGGTTGGAACTTGTGTGAAACGGGGATAGCACCGGTTTGCTATTCTCCGCCAATCACGACATGCCACACGTGATCATTTTTCCATGTGGCCGTTTGTGATTGGTTGGTGATAGCAAAACAGTGTTATCCCTATTTCACACAAGTTTTTTGGGAGGAGGAGGCTTGCTTTTGCAAGAATTGATGCTTTGATTTGATTAGGGCTTTGGTCAATACAGAGCTGCAATCATGTAGGATGGACGGTAGGCCTCTTCATCTCCATGTGATCCCATACTGGCCATTAGTTGGCGGTGTCTTGGCAAGTGTGCCATGTTCCCTGAGCAATTTGAGGGATTGATCAAAGCACAACATAAGCCAATGTCCAAAGATTTAGGGTTTCGCCTCTTTGTAATAAAGAGGCTTTAATAAAAGAATAGCCATTTCCACAGCTGTAGCCTGCAAGTGAGGTCTCATAATGACTTGTTCCTCTATGTAAATCTCAATGTATAAGATATAGCAAAGTTGTGGTCATTGGGTTGGTGTCGAGAACAAAGTACTAGCTGTATTGCTTTACAGCCATCCATCTCAAAACATTTGACATTTTTAATCAATAAACTTACTTGATCAAATTTATGTATTTATATGCAGCTGCAGAAGATTCTGTCAGTACCAACTAACAGTGTGAGGTGGGTTTTCTAAATTCTAAGTGAAAAGAAGGTGTTGGCTTGAAAGTGTTCTAACTTGGAGTTGAACTCCTTCCCTTTTAGGCTTTTACTAGATTCTGCTCTGACTGAATTTGAAGAAAGTAACATGGATGCAATGTTCATTTTCTCAATGTAAGAAAATTTCAACCCTTTCCAACAGCAAAAAAACAAAAAAGAAGGGGAGAGTTTTGGTATTCTTGAGCTACTTTTTCAATATGGTAGAGATTTGTTATACAAGTGATAGTTTACTTTAAATTAATCTAATCTATAAAAAATGAGTTTCGAACTTTAGTGCAAGGGGGCATACTCATTGTCCTGGCCTAACTCACGTCGGCAATATGGTAGGGATTTTAAGAACCCTCCAATCTACCCAAAAAGTAGTGAACCATGAAAGAATGAATCATGGCAGGCCCTCAACATCAATTCAAGACATGAAAGCACTTTTCTTTAGGAAAATTGTTAAAGATATAGGGATTTTCTTTTTAATACTTTCTCTAGCTACCAAAGAAGTCGATAAGTTAATCAAATTCAGCACCAATGATTAATTGTAATGACTTTGCTTCAAACTGTGTTTTTTTTTTGGGTCTGATTACTTCAAACTTGGTTGATAGATAGCAAACAAATGGTGGCCCAACATAATTCCAAAAACAACATTTTTTTATTTAAAATAAACTAAAAAAAATCATGTCGACCCATTGGTTCCATGACCCCACAAATATTCAATTGCTTGTAGGAAGGAAGTAACCAGAAAAGGAAGGCATTTTTTTTGCATGAGGTGTAGGTTTTTGTAGAGGGACAGAAGCAATCTCTTTAGTCTGTGCCATTTATAGAATCTTTAAATATCTACAAACTACAGCTAATCAAATCGAATTCACACAAATAGAAAAGTCCCTACACTGACAATAAGCGTGTTGTAGTTGCTGGAATTACTCTCTCATCAAAGCAAATTCCCAAAGATGCATTCTTTCTTCCTCTCCCCTTACCAAAAACCCCTCCATCAGTTTCATTTCCTTTCAGAGCCCCAAGGTTTTGTTTGATGTGGAAAACAATGAAAACTAAGGTTAGGGTTTATTTGGGTTTCCTTGTTTGAGGTTTGATTCCTGGTTTTAAGGGTTTTCTTGTGGAGACAATCTTGAATCTTGATCAGTGTTGCCATCTGGGTTTATTGAGTTTTAGAGTGGAAGCTAAGCTAAGGTTGGCTTCTGGTCAATTTACTTGCTCTGGTTTCTGGGATCTCTGAAATGAAAGTTTAGGGTTTAGGGTTTTTGATAAATATGTGATTTTCATCTTTTCTGTGTTGTAACATACATTACAGGGTTCAAGAGATTATTGGAAACTGGTTTTGTATGCTTTCTGTCATAAGATCATTGGAAATCAGGGTTCAAGAGATTTCTGTTGAGCAATTTTGGTTGAATAGAATTGAATTGAAATCAAGCTTATTTGTATAGAGAAGAAAGATAAAGGTTTTGCCTGGGGTTTTAAGTAATGGGGTTGTCTGGGTTTTTTCTAATTTGTATGCTCCACTCTGTTATTGCTCTGATTTCTGGAGCTTTGATGATGTTTTACTCCTATGAATTTTATGTGTTCAGCCATGGCCTTGAGACAGCAAGTAAGCTCCAAGGGTCAACACCTCATGATCAGCTTTTAATTCAAACCGCCGATTCCTTATCCGGCTTGCTTCTATTTTCCATTGGATCCCTTTTGTTCATGGTGGCTTTTGTCAAGGACAACAAGTTCCAGAGCTTCTTTGCTAAAGGTTGTGTGTTGCTTCACATTTCCATGGCTATTTGGAGAGTTTACTTTGAGAGGAAACTTGAAGACCTTGCCCGGGATTGGCCAAAGCAGGTCGCCGGAGACATCACACTGGCGCTTTCGTGGGGTTTTCTTCTTGTGTACTCATGGAGGGAGAAGTATGATTAGCAAAGAATTGATGTTACTTTGCTACAAAAATCAGTGGATTTCTGCTTATGGAGGAACACATTGTTGGATGGAATTGTGTGCTTTGGTTCCTCTGCTCATGTTATGTGGAAATTGCAAGGTGGAGGATCTTGCTTTGTGCCATAAGATTGCGGACTTAAAAAAAAAACAGATTTAAGATTTCATTGCTGGTTAGCTTAGTGCTTAAACCTTGTTAATCTTGAACATTCTCTACAAACTGTTTTCCATTTGCAATTTTGCACATTCTGTTGGCCCCATGTTACCAGTGAGCTTGTAAATTTCTTCCCATCATATGATGAATAAAAATTTGGCAAATGTCTTTAGCTAAATTTCACTTGATTAATTTTTTATGGCTTACATTCTGAACATTAAACTCATTATTTGGAAGCATGAATTTGTATCTTATGGCAAATATAATCTTCACATTATGGCTGGTGGTTGTTTTGTAGTTAGTTAAAGTTACCCTAATTTGTTCTGTTTGTTGTCAATATTGACATGCGTTTTTACAGTAAAAATCTTTCTTACTGGCCCTGTCTGTCAAGGGATTTTCTTCCAAACTACTTGCAGGGTTAGACTTTTCATTCTTTAGATTGTTTGACCTTGGTAGTTTTAAACGTAAATAGTTAAGCCTATAATTTCTTAAAGATGTTAAGTTGGTCAAAATTACAGTTTACAGAGCCCATGGCCTAAGAGTTGTGAGCTACAAGGCAACGAGTCAGTCAAACTTACTAATAACTCTTAATGGGCAGAAAAACTTACTTGTAATGGGAATAGCAAAATAATGCTATCTCTAACTAATAACATAACGATATATAAAAAAATTATCTCATGTGTCATTGCGTTATTGGAAGGGATAGCAAAAAGTGCTATCCATTTTGTCATTGTAATTATAAAAATGAAATATTCTTGTTGATACAAGCGCTCACTATCCGGACCAACTAGCCTAACTCACATTTGCAAGAAAATTTTAGACAAAAAGTTGGGGTTTAAGTGTCCAAATCACCCAAATGTTTATTATTCTTCCCCCCAAAAAAAAACCTAAAAAGAAAATTCAATTGTTAGCGTTTCTTTTCTAGGCCCATTGACTCCTACGCGGCCCAGTTTTAGCCTTGAAAATTTGAGCGGCCACTTTCGTATTCCAGAGAACATAACAGCTTTTGAGAGCTCCCACTTTCTGTCTTCCAGAAAACACGAGCGTTTGAGTTCGAAAGCTTCTCTTTGTTATTTTCAGCGGTATGTTATTCTTTTCCTTTCTCTTACATTTCTACGACTACTTTCGTTTAGCCTTCTGAGCATATTCCTGCCATCATCCTCTTTATCAACACGGTTTTATTATTCTTTTTTTGTTCAAAAAAAGACAACAGATTATAGATTTACTTCCATAATCTTGTGGGTATGGCTGTTTTCTTGTTTGATTAAATGGGGTTGCTTTACTTTTCTTTTGGGTTTTCTGTTTTGCCTTTGTGCTGTTAGTTTCTTCTGCTTTTAATAAATGTTTGATATGTGGGAGTGGCTTGTAAACAAACGCCCACCATATGCTCGAAGAAAAGCCCAAACGGATGTTAGCCAAAGGATATGTCTTGATTGAAATCCAGAACTAGTTTCAATTCCTCATCTGGGGTTCTCTGTTTTTGTGTTCCTTCTGTGGATTAGAGCCTGTTTGGAGAAGTATCGACTTCAAAAAATAAGAAGAGAACAAGATTTCTTTTTGAAGCTGAAATGCTCTAGTAAATATTCCCCTGGCTATTACTTTAGAAATTGTTTGAATAGCTTTACAATTGAAATTGGGTAAACGTTGTTATGATATGCAGGTTTAGTCGTTTCTGCTTATTTGGTTTCCTAATGTCTCAGTTTTAATGGTAATTGATTTCATGTATTTATTAGAGGTGTGGATTAGTATATCTGAAATTGATTGCTTGCTCAAATAAATGGTTTTGTCCTTATGGTGGTTGCCTCTCTTTTACTTGAGCTAGTGACTGATTAGGCAAATCATTAGATAAACAAGTTTAATGCTTCTTTTGTGTATATATTAAGACACCGTTTTCTCTTTCATTCTCTCTGTTTGGTTACAATATATTCATATCATGCAACATCCTTAATGAATACATGGTTATCACAAAGACTATGCTCTGCGTTGAATTTGATGTTCTTCATCATCTTTCTATTAGGTACTGTATTTATTCTTCAAAGACTTTGAGAAATGGGTGGAATGCCAACAGAAAATACTTCGTCTGCCTTGGCTTTCCCAGGGTCGCAGCCAAATCAAGGATCAGCGGTCACTACTGCACCTAGCCTGGATACAAAGCCGAAGAAGAAGATCTGCTGTGCTTGCCCGGATACTAAGAAGCTGCGCGATGAATGCATTGTGGAGCATGGTCAAGAGGCTTGCACAAAATGGATCGATGCTCATCTCAGGTGCCTTCGTGCAGAGGGCTTCAATGTTTGAGACTGCCAGAGATGGTTAAGATAATAAATTGAAACATTAACCAGTTTTGAAAGAATACATTTATTTTAGGTTTACAACATACAAAGAAGATAATATCTGAAAGTTCGAAAATAATGCATGGAGAGCTTCTGTTTACCATTAGATGCAATCAAATTTTACTTGTATTTTCTTTTCTTTGAGATTGCTGTATTAAATTTATAAAGTGCAGTACACATTGGTTGATAAGTTACAGGATTGATCTCAGTATCTGCTTTTGTCTTGTCTAAGTGTAATATTTTTTTGTTAATGGTTCTTTTCTTCCATATGTTTTTTTTCCTTTTTTGTTACCTGCCTTATGTTGGTTACTTAGAATTGTCATTATGTTGATTACTGTTGGTTCAGAGGTGAACAAAGCTGATTAAAGGAGATGAAAATGTTCACTGTCTGTAGCCTGCTGGTGATGCAACCAGTTGTTTTAAATTTCTCAGTTTTAAATATATCTCAATCCACTATTACAAGAGCTAAAATTGGTGTATGTTAAATTCTATTGGAGTTCTATATTTTAAGTTAATTTAATTTTAGGTTTTTTGTTATGTTGGGAGGAAAGAAACCCATTGGGTTTCGAACTTGGGTGTCAAGCAAGGAGGAAGGGGGAGGCCACCACTGTGGTACCTGCTCTCGACAAAATTAATTTTAATTTAACCATGTTGAATTATGACCAACTCAAGTGACAATAAATATAAATTTTAACTTCCACTCGAGTTGCATTTTCGTTAAAATATGGTGAGTGGGAACTAAGAGTAGAAGTATTTTTCATTACAATATCCATAAAGTCCTTGACAAGCTAATGCCTTGATAATTTATTACCAGTACGGATTGAAGTGGAATGACATTGCTCTCTGTTGACCAGTGTGCTTGAAATATTTTATAATGAAGTGGGATTTCCCGTTCTGCGTCTTGTTCTACAATTTTGTTTCCAAACAAGATAATCTCAAGCATTCCAAGACATCATCTTTCTTTTGATGCTACTTCCAAGATACAAAAGGGTTTCAAATCCAGAATATATTGGACATATTCCATTATATTTTATGTAAAAAATCGTGTTCTTTTTGTTTCCTTATATTTATTTTATAAATTGCGATTGCAGATACGTGGGTTAAGTCAGTTGGTCAAAATAGTGTATCTATCTTCTTGCACTCGAGTAATGTGTCCTCTCCCAGTACATTAAAGTAGTTTAATAAATCAATTTGTTAAAAAACAAAAAAAAAAAGATGACAAGAGTATACTAATAATATTTCATTGACCATCACAAAGGCCTCGAACGATGGCCATTACAATTACATTACACGACACAATGAAAGAAACAGAACACAGACATGATGAGCGACAGCAGAGACAGAGACTACATGTCACTCAACAGACTCAAAATACAATAACAAACACAAAGCCACAATGTTATTTCCCATAATTACTTTATTAAGGACTTCACAATCCCATAATTAAAACGACACTTTTATTAATCACGTATTAAGTGTGTGTACAAGGCTTAATTACCACATTTGCAGTCCACACAGGAGCAGCTTGGGCCGCACTTGCACTTTCCATCGTTCTCAGCTGCTGGAGAATCCATGATCACAGTGTCCATGGAGCTGCAAATCAAATCAAATTCTCCATATTAGCCTTAAAGTTGTCAAAGGAAACAAAGAGAAGAAAAATAATTTAGTCTTAAAATAGTTACATTATTTGGAGAGAAAAAATAGGTTCATTTAAAAGAAATTGTTTTCATAAACAAACAATAAAAAGATGATCTTTATTTTTCATAAACAGGTAATAGGTGCTTTATTTAGAGAAAAAAAAGGTACATTATTTAGAAAAAAAAATAGGTTCATTTAACAAAAATGTTTTTCAAAAACCAAACAATACATAGATTATCAAATTATTTTTCAACATAATTAGAATGTACACTATTATTCATAAAACTATAATAAAATAGATTACTGGTCGTATAATTCATAAAAGGAAAACAACATAATTTTTATTTATTAAATAAACCAAAACGTTAATCACCTATAGATTACTAATACGTTAATGTTGAATTTAATATTTAATTTCAAATAAGTTTCTAAATTAATTCCTACATCCATTACAACCATTTGGAGATTTTTCCAAATTCAACATGTGTCATTAGTTACATCCCCTATAACACATGAACTTATAAATAGGGGTAGTTTTGGAATCCGAAAAATACAATAAATCAGATTTTAGGTCATATTAGGTAACTTGCTTAGTTGGATCCTAGTCATCGGGTATTATTTGAAAAAATTGGGTATTTTAAATAGAAAAATAAAAGGAAAGGTTGTAAGTGATTTAAAATAAATTTTGTGGTCTAAGCTCAATTTACTATAAAAGGGTATTGAGGTATGTACCGGTTCTCAGTCTCAACTATGACCAAGTCGTAGCTGTTTCCTTTCTTCCTGCAATTTCAGAGAATTGGTATGTTAATGCTCAGATGGCATGTATATATGCACCAAGTTGATTGGAAAAGCTAAACCAATTCAAAGAAGTGTAAAGCATGTTATTACATCAACTAAAAACAATATGTAATGAGTGGTTCCATAATTATTAGCGCCGAGATCTTTTGTGATAAAACTCTATACTTATTTGGCTATTTAGGTGGTTATAAGTTGGAGATAATGGGGGTTGGTCCGTATCTCTGAATCGTTTCTTGCTAGGTGGGTGTGTGTTTGTTTAAAGCTATACATGAACTACTAAACCATGCACAAACTTGAGTATATAAGCTCCATAATCATACGTAAAACTCAACTGTATATTAATTTCAATGCAAGAATTACGCATCAACTTATATAAACTGACAATTATAAAGAAGCACTTACGTGCACTTGCTGCTGTCAGAGCAGTCACAGTCGGCACACTTGCTCGACATATTGCTTCTTGAGGTAAAAAATGAACTAAGACAAGATGGTTTTTTGTTTAAGAGGCTTGAATGTAATTGCTTTGCTTTGCTATATCTCCAAGCTCTGCAACTTGGTCTGAATTTATAGAGATGCATGGAGAAGGAGAGAGAGAGAGGGGTGTGCTAGTTGCTGATGGTGGGGACCTCAAGGGCATGAGAGAAGGACACGTCTCCCAAGAAACGTCCGAAGGAATCTTAATAATAGGGGCTTGGCCTCTTATCCTCCTCTAATGTCTACTTCATTTCTCTTTTGTACAAGACGACCGAAATCACTGCATACACACGCATATTGAGATATGAAGATATGCCATCTCCTCTCACTCTCAACTTCTCAACCCATGAATTGGCAAGATTATTAATTATATTGTCCACCAAAAGCTCTTTAATTTGTAGCATATAACTAATGGAGATTAGCACTTCGAAAAGATTGAAAAAAAACACGAATTATACTATTCTTCATCTTTATTATTAGATTGGATTTGCAGATTCCATATTTATGATTTATGTCTTGCCGTGTGTTAAAATTTATAACACATGATGTGTTTTAATTGAACAGTACATTGCCACTCAACATGCCGCGTAACATCTTTAATGTGTTAAATCTTAAAACGCGTCATATGTTTTAACTGGTTAGTACATGTCACCTAACTTTTCACATGGCTGACCTGGCAATATTGTACACGACCCGTTAACACGACACGAATTCGCAAAAAAAAATTTAGTTTTTGGGTTTGTGTTATCGGATCATGTTGCTATCGTGTTGACCCGTTAACCACATGATAAGTTATTGTGTCGTTTCGTGTTAATTCGCGAAAACA
Organism: Prunus salicina; assembly: GCA_020226455.1. Classification (NCBI taxonomy): domain Eukaryota; kingdom Viridiplantae; phylum Streptophyta; class Magnoliopsida; order Rosales; family Rosaceae; genus Prunus; species Prunus salicina. The sequence continues at coordinate 17,349,944 of CM035345.1, read as the reverse complement.
CGAATCAACCGTTAAGCAAGGGTATTTGTGTAATTTTATATTCTAAAAAATCCTTACCTTACTTACCAACCCTAGCTATCTCTCTCTTTATTCTTCATTTTCTTCTGCCGCCTCCTTCCTAATTCACTCTCTTTCTTTCATTGCCAAGTTGTTTGCTTTGAAGTCAAAGCTTGGAGCTTTTCTCCCATGGCTGCTTCCTCAGTCACTGTAACATACAATTTCAACTGAAAAACTCTACTTGCTCGAAAACCCATCTCCAAAACAATCCCCTCTTCTGTTTTAACTTTCTCAACAGCAACCCACTTGAAGAAGAAGAGAGGGAACGTTCTGCACTTGGTTATGGACATACATGTTATTTTCCCTTTTTGTTATCTCAACTCTCTAGTTTGGTGTAAATGTTTAATGCATTTTTAGTTTTTATTTTTGGAATTTGTTTTCGGCATGTATAACATATTGTTAGTAATTGATATTTTATTTTATGATTTTAAAATCTATTAAAAAAACTGTTTATTTTTCTTATCGTGTGAATCGTGTCGTGTCGTGTGATTCTCGAATTGTAACGGGTCGTATTCGTGTTGGGCATTTCCAACCCGTTTTCTTATCGTGTCGTGTCGTGTCAACCCGTTAAGAAAAGTGTGTTGACACGAACACGACACGAATACTGACAACACAACACGAATGCCAGGTCATGGCACTCTCCTTAGCTGCAAACTGTAAGCACGTTTGCAGCAGAAAACGAATGGCATCAACCTAATGTGTAGCAGAATAATATCGCACTTTTTTCAGCCATTTTTTATTATCTTGATTAGACTTAGTTCACAAAACGAAAGGCATTTTAAAGGGTTGTGCTACCTTAAACGTACTAGAAAGCACAAATTCCCTACAAGTTTTGACCATCCAAGGGTTTGAGTACGTAGTTGCCAACCTTGGCATCATACTCTAGAGACTTGAACATATTTGCTTCAAACTAACTTGGAAGAAACAAAACCAAGTCGGCAATTTGTCCCTAACTTGGGTTTATGCAGACCAAAGTTCTGCCACAACCCTAATTTTGTTTTGTTTTTTTTTGGGTCGGAAAGCCTAATATTGTTTGCCTTCAAAGTAAGGAGGGCATATGAAGGAAATGACTTAAATATAGCATAAATTTTAAGAAAATACCAACTTTTTTTATTTGATATTTATTTGGAGGTGATCGTTTTACTTTAAATAAAGAAAACAAAATTGTAGTTATGTTGGTGATTTTCAAAGCAATTGCTTCTCCAATTAGCCAACTTATTTGCTTTCAAACATTTTTCAAAAGAGTATAGCCTCACATTGCATTCACATTTTGTTCATCTTTTATCCACATGTAGGAAAAGCTATCAAAGCAGCTGTCCTTTTTTGTTGTTGTTGTTGTGTGTGTGTGTGGTAAACGAAAGTTTAGGAGGAGAGGAGGCTACCCCATCTCAGGATCAGGGCATACCAAGGTCTCTTTGATGACTTACAAACATTGATAGGGAAGAGAACGATCCTTACAACTCAACCATCCCTCGTTGACAGTTGTCCTCCTCATTGCTACTCCACCTTCTCATGTCAAAATCAAAAATTGTGAAATTTAAAGGGAAAATATTTCAAATTTCTTAAATTTGCAATTTCATTAATTATTGGTTAATAATATAGAAGGAGCTAATAAACTTGACCACTAAAGCTATATTGAAATCATGGCTTGGATTTTTCAATGTGATTGGTCCTAGTCAATGGAAAAAAGAAAATTGACATGAGCAACTGAACCCACTCATCCTCATACGAGCTTGAGGCCATGCCTTGACTTCAATGGTTGATAAATTAATGCCTTTCAATTTCGAGGGTCCTTCCCAAAATAGACAAACTTCTTTTTGTTTTATGAAAGTAATCGACTAATTCTTTTTATTTTTATTTTCTAGATATATATATATATATATATATCGACAATTTTGCCTTTGAACAAGTTTAATTTCATTGACATATAGAAGCTTTTGTTACTTCTATGTATAAAGTGGGTTGTATGTCATACCTTTCAAATTCGCAACAAATTCAACTTTGACAGACCTTTCGAACTTTCTCATTCCAGACATATTGCAACTAGCAAAGTACGTATAAGCTCAATAACTAAAACTAATACGAAAATCTTAATATTGTTTAATCAATTCAAAAGGTTTATCTTAAGGAAACAAATTTAAAACGATGTATGTTTTTTTGACGTGTCAGGTTGTGAATTTGAACAACACATTATTATTGAGGTTTACAAATCATCCAAAATATAGACTTGTGTTTTTGCACTGGTCATCAACCAGTGAGAAAGGTTTTTGAATTTGACAAGAAACTTAAGTAGAGTTAATTTATTTATTTGATCAGCGATATTGGGGACGGGGGATTCGAACACAAAACCTCACATGTAGGGGTAACTGCTCTTAACTACTTGAGCTAAAAGCCCATTGCGAGTCCATTTCTTTATTACGTACACCTTTTGGTACCAAATGTGAGACATGCCATTTTTCCATTTTAATTGGAACAATCTATCTCCTACCCAAGCAATCAAATTAGTTCTAAGAGTTTGTAAAGATAATGGGTGACAAAATAAGCTCGTTTAGATAAGCTAAAGATATAGTTAGATTTCTTTCCTAAATCAATTGGAACTTATTTTACTAATAAATGTTGATCATAGGTTACCTAACTTAGAAACTCCATAACCAAATCCTTTTAGCTGCAGAATGCATAACCTCTCTAAATTTCTGCTAACTTTCTCAGCAATATTACACAATATTTTATAAGATAATGCATAACTTGTTCTTGATTTCTTGGTTGGTCTTTTTTTTTTGGGTCCTCAACAAGAGCATGAAACATGGATTGACAATCAAGTAGTTTCTCCCAAAGTAACATAGGCCAGACCTCATGAACATATTGGGCCCATACGCTGGAGGTCCATTGACACCCAAAGCTCTTTTCTAGACACCCAGCTCCAAATTTCTTTTTCCAATTTTCCAATTTTGTCTCTATACCATGAAAAACCAAAGGAAAACTTTAGAACCAAAAACAAAAAAAAATAAATAAAAAATCACAAACCTCCCCGCACAACCTCGACCTCGACCACCTTGTTGCACCGTCAGCCGCCAACCTGCCGAGGTGACTTCAAATTTTACGGATCAAGAGTATACTTGTCCTAACATGTTAAGCATAGGCTTAGCAAAAGAAAGGCGATTTTTAAACCCCAAAAAAAAAAAAAAAACTTTTAAATTTGATCAGCGCACCTAGCTTTTAAAACTTGAAGTTTTTTTTTTTATAAAAAATTTTCATGCTCATTAGGTTTAAATATTTAATTTCTTTAAACTAATATAGTCATTTTGAGGTTCTCGATACAATGAGATAGGAGGTCGTTCAAGATTTACGTAGTTTATTTTCATTCCAATGTTTGGTTTATGCAGAAGTATGAATTAAATTATTTTCAATATTTTTTGATATTTGGTTGATAAGGAAAAGAAAAAACCAAGAGTTTTGAAGGAAAAAAGCTAGTAATTTTGATATTCTTCGTAGTCAAGCAAATCGTAATTTATTTTATAAGGAGTGTTATTTGGCAACAAAAAATAAATAAATTCATTTCGCTGGCCTTAGAAATACAAGAAGAAGGTAGCTAGAATTTCTCTACCCAAGGGGGACTTGAGAGTTTCATTTTTCCCTATGCAGACCCATGCATCACGGATCAGATTTCCAAACATAATGCAATCTTGTATTCATTCCTAAACTTGTAATACGTGAACCAAACAGACCTTAAATTTTGGCTAGAAAACATGATTTCAGTTATATTCGACTCAGGAGTGTATGCGGTACCAAACAACATTTATAACCACAAATTCACAATAAAAAAACATTTATAACGACATCCTTATCTCATTCAGTAAATGTCTGCAATACATATCTCCATTAATAGGTCTTGCACTCTTAAAGCAAGGTGCACCATATAATACTCCTGGTTCAATTCACGTACGAGACAATCTTGAAAAAGCCTAATATAATACTCCCTCATTCATTCTCTATGAATGACCGAAAAAAGAAAAGAAAAAAGGGTATTACACTCTTAAAGCAAGGTGCATAAAAGGTATTGAGAATTGCACTCTTAAAGAAAAAAAGGTATTGCACTCTTAAATGAAATAAAAGGTGTTGAGAATTGCATTTGTTATTCAATTTGACTATATCTAAAATTCAGTTTCAACCTACCTTATTATTTTTGGTCTCAACAACCATAACCAGCCGCAAAGGATTAGAACCAAATTGTGAAAATCATTAAAAAATTCCCCAAATAAGCAAAACTTTATCCGAGTCTTCGTGGCACGCGTGGACTCTCTTATACAGCTTATGATTCGCACACCTACATATATATCCTTATCCGATCCCAACCCTTGGTTGCTTCATCAAAATCTACCTTCTTTTTGGGTAGCAATCTAATCGTACTTTTCTGCAGAAACAAGTAATTTATTTTTATTTTTTTTTAAATCGAGTTATTTACACTGATACTCCTGTATGGTGATAAAAACTTCTTGAATTTTCAGAAATTACACTAACGTCACATTTCAATAATTTCCCATCGAAAGAAAATGATATTTTATTTTAACAAAATTCTTCAAAAACAAAATTAACCCCACGAGCCCACGAGCGTAAGCAATATAATTTATATGGTTAATATTATAATTTGAAGAAATTTTTTAACTGATATCAATAATTAACCTCATGAGCATATGCAATATAATTTATATGGTTAATATTGTCATTTGAGGAATTTTTTTTAACTGACATCAATAATTTTTAAGTGAAAAATTATGAGTATTGTGAAAGTAATTTGAAATAACATTAGGGGATCTTTGTGTAAATAAAAAAAATCTCCGTTTAGCTTAAGTTCCACGTTTGGTTTGGATCCTCTACACCAACCCCACTCTTTTAAACACTCACTCCTCTCCCATTACAGAACCGCCACGTCATCGCCGTGAACCAAATTCACGGCAATCGCGCCATATGGTTATTTGCAGAAAGTAGAAACTTGCAGTGGAAGCTGATCGTCGCAGTAGGTAGGGCCCACAAAGAAGCAGAAGCAGAAGCAGAAGCAGAAGCAGCAGCTCTCCAAGACCAAGACCAAGACCAGCCCAAAGACCGTGTGCTAGGTTAGTGGTATAATTGGTAATTAAAGGCGCAGAACGTGTGCAATTATTTAATGAGAAAGGGGCACTCGCGCACACACATACATACACATACACATACACATATACACACACAACCTTGGTTGTCGTCGAAATCTATGTTGATCTTCCTTGACAAGGCGCGAAGCCGCGGGCTGGCAAAAAACCACCTTTTCTCATAATTTTTTTTCCTTTTTCTCTACAAAAATCATTTGCCGAACCCGGTTTTTTTTAATTGAGCCGGTGAGCCGCCGCCGCCGATTTGCTTAGCCGCTGAGCCGGTGAATTTCAAGTAGCCGGTCTAATGGAGCCGCCGCCGTTGCCCGAAAACGTCCCCCAGAATTCCAAGTCTCTCTCTCTCTTTCTCTATATTTTTCTCTCTCGTCTTTCTCTCACTCGGAATTTTGAAAAGAAGAAAACTCTTCCCTTTCTCTCTCTCTGTTTTTTTTTTCTTCTCTTCCCTGACTTTCTTTCACTTTCTCTCGTTCCAAACAGGAAGCGATTGCTTCAGCGTAGCAGTTCTCCGTGTATGGATTCCGATGACGTCGTCGAGATTCCGCCTCCGATTCATCGGACTCCGAAGTTGCAAAAAAACAAAGAGGTTCGTTCACCAGACTATTTCTCCTCCTTATTTGTTTGTTTTATCAATCATGAACTCAATCTTCGACGTTATAGTGATTTATCGGGTTCGATCATGTCGTTGTGATGAAATTTGTGTTCTTTGGAAGCCGATACTCTATTTTGAGTGATCAAGTTACCGTTTCGATTATTATTTCAATTGGGTATGCATTCAAGGCTTCTAGGCTACATGTGGTTTCAGACTACTTGAATTTGATAAGGATGCTGCGAGTTGATTGGAACATTGGTGTAGAATCACTGAAATTGCCCAATTTAAAGATTTCTGTTCTTTTTTTGTTAATTTTATTTTAGGGCTTTTTGCAAATTTTTTCAGGCTTTAGGTCTCCTATGCAATGTAATAATATACTTGATTTCATCTCTTCCCAATTTTCTGAGAGTATTAAGTTTTTTGGTTATTGGCAAAACATTGTCTGGAGCTCAATCACCACACCCATTATTGTTTACATTGTTGGGAAATTTCTTCACACTCGTAAGTTTTTTCACCTCATTTTTAGAGGGTGGGTGTTGGTGGTGGGGAAGTTTATAATGAGGGCATTAAACTTCCATGCAACGTATGTGGTTAGTTCATCATTATGCTTATCATGCTTTCAAATGCGTTCAGCTGTATCGTATGCATAGTGGATGCTTGACTAAAGCTGTTGCCTTCAGTTTGAAATTTTCTTTTGTAAGTTCTTGACATGCACTAGCACTTGCCTGTTATTTGTTTTTGAGGGCTTTTTGTGCCCAAGTGTCTTTGGTAGTAGTTTGGCTTTCTGTGCTTATACGATGTATTGCTCTTAGTTATTTTGTGCAGCAATTTTTACTAGTTCTGATCATATAAAATATACCAACATTATATATAGATTTATAAGAATGAGTAACATATGCTGATCATATAAAATATACCAACATTATATCTTTTCCAACCATGATGATGGTTAAGGAATTAAAAAGAAAACAAGCATTTAATATTTTCTTTTGTCTTCAATTTAGTGTGGTTTTAATCTTAGTAAGTTAGTCTGCATGTCCTACTTCTCTGCTTATAACTACTTTCCTATTTGTTTTCTTTTCTCTTCATTAGTAGCTTTCACCTATTGGTGACTTTTTCAATGGTTTCTACTCCTGAACATTCTTGTTATTTCATAGGATGCCTCTGTTTGTTGAATTTTTTCTTTTCTTGATAGGATATTTCTAATTATAATTTATCCTTTCTTAGGTTATTCTGCACGATGTGATTGAAATTGACAAAGATGAAGATTCTGTTGCTGCAATGCTTATTGACGAGAGAGTTGATAGAAGTGTTAAGGGGAAGGGAATACAAAACTCTTCTGATGCTTACCATGATCATCAAGCTAAGGTTTATGATTAACTTGAGTGACACTATCTGTTGACTATTGTCTTTGTTTTCTTTTTCTTTTAATGATAAATATTTAAATGTAGCTCAAGCATTCTTTAACATTTTTACATTATGATATTACTAGTATTTTCAGGAACCTATGGGCAATAATTTATTTGGCCCTTCTGGTATCGAATTCCTTGGATCAGGGAACGGGATTGAAGCTACAAAGAGTTTTGCCCCAGCTAACTTAATCAATTTAGATGGTCCCATTTCTGATGTATCATATGACGATGATGACTACACTGATTATTATCTTGATGAGTTTATGGATGTTGACGAGTATGCCCTATTGCAAGCGCATTTTGATAATGCGGATATTCCCCCTGGAATAGAGGCACCTGTCCCTTGGTTTTCGGATCCTCCTAATAGTAAAGTAAATTCAGTTTCTGGAAGTAGTTCTGTCAATCAGAGTGGCCAAATTCAACCAGATGCTGTTGGTCTTGAAGGGAACAACTCACCTCTGTCTCCTTGGTCACTGAAGACCCAAATTGACAATATTCCTCACCCTCCTCTATCACCACCCTGGAAACTACCAAAAGCTGCCAGAAGTAAAAAGAAACAACCTGCTTTGCAACACCAAGGGAGTGCTCCTAATCTCCCAGTTGGAGTAGAATCATCAAAATCTCAATGGCTTTTAGGACCTTTCCAGCGTAAAAAGAAGCCATCTTCTTCAAGTAGTTCAACAAATTATAATTCTGCAAATCAATTTGATGCAATGAAGCTCACTTCTGGATCTGAGGCATCTTCTATGGCATATTTTCGTGAAGTTTTAAAGAAAAAAGCTTCAAGTACTTCTTATAATCCTCCTCCAGTACCACCACCCATTCCTTGGTGGCCGGATCCTTTTTCCAAATCCAATACTATGCCATCTAATTCAAGTTTTTATGATCCATTGGGTTCGATATATCCTCCTGGCGAAGTAGCAGGTGTTCCTTGGGTTTTTAATCCCAAAACTCAAAATAATGTTGTTCCAGTAGGTGTTTCAACAACCCCCGCAAGGAAACTTTCTAGCATGGACATAGATGAATTTATAGGGAAGTTTAAGGGTTTCAAACAATTTGATACAATTGAAGATCATTCAGACCATCACTATACTAGCCGTGGTTCTTCAACGAAGCAGGTGAGTTTTCTTCTTTGGCGCTAGAAGTAGGTGAAATTTTGGATGATAGCATACATTTTTTTTTTTAAAGTTTCATTTTTATTTATATATCTTATAGTGTTTTGTTTTTACTCTTTCTGAAGCCACCAAAAAATTGGGCAAAGAGAATTCAGGAAGAGTGGAAGATCCTGGAAAAGGATTTGCCTGGTGAGCCGTTCTGTTTTTTTTTTTCTCTTTTTCAAACAACTTTTTTGAATGTTATGGTAGTGAACTTTTCCCATCCGTTAGTTATTCGTCTTTATCAAATCTTTTGCTATGACATTTTCATGATGCTGAGTAAGTAATTGGTTTGGTACGGGAAGTTGGAATTGAGAATATACGGAATATAGTTGGGATTGATGTTTGATACAATAGGAACTTTGGTGCACTTGCATTTTTAATCTGCCTAAGTGGGCGTAATATAATTCGCTTTATATTTGAACCCTCAACCCACCTGCCTTATTTTTCTCACTTCCACAGATACGATATTTGTTAGAGTTTATGAGACAAGAATGGATCTTTTGAGAGCTGTTATTGTTGGGGCAGAGGGTACTCCCTACCATGATGGTCTTTTCTTCTTTGATGTTTTCTTCCCCAGTGGCTATCCCAATGCACCACCGGTATGTGATTGATTTTGATTGCCTGGCATTAATTTATATCTGGTTACATCCTGACTAGGAATTTGATAATGCAGAATGTCTACTACCACTCTGGTGGCCTTCGATTAAATCCAAATTTGTACAACTGTGGAAAAGTATGCCTCAGCCTTCTTAACACCTGGAGTGGGAACAAAAATGAGAAGTGGCTCCCAGGTGTGTCCACCATGCTACAAGTTTTGGTCTCTATACAAGGACTGATCTTGAATACAAAGCCCTACTTTAATGAGCCTGGATATGCACGTATGAATGGTTCAGCAGCTGGTGAAAAGAGGTCCCTTGAGTACAATGAGGATACATTCATCCTATCTTTAAGGACAATGGTGTACATCATGAGGAGGCCTCCAAAGGTAAGATTTGAGTTTTTCTCCATTTTCCTAAAAATCTAGACTGTGCTCAGTCTTTTGCAGTATGAGATTGGTATCTGTAAACATTGTCCATGTGCATCAATATGTGAAACTGATGAGAATGTTTCTGAAAATCTTAAAAATAATCAGTCAAAACATGTCAATGTATGCTGAGTTTCCTGAAGTTTTAAACAACCATTTACATAGATTTCTGAAAATGCAGTATCTTTTCTGAAACCATTTCCATATTGAATTTTTAAATACGAGTTCGAACTCATCATGTAGCTCGTTCTGGAGTTTGAGAAGGAATTAATTTTCTTTTGCAGTATGTTAGGATGATAAAACTAAACTAGGTATTTTGGAAGAAGTCGGAATTTTGGGAGTGACCATCTCCAATTGCCTTGTTTGTTATCATAAACAATGAAATCTTGAGATGCAAAATGAAGCAGATGTGGAATTTGGGGTCCTAAACTTTTAAATTTCCTCCTAAATGGGGTGTTATTTCCTATGTTCCAAGAGTTTAACAAAAGAATCCACGGTTACCACTACCACCACCACTGCTTTCGTCTCCACTTTCCTGCCGACATTGTTGTTGCCACAACCCTCACGCCCATCCCCACCCAACTACCACCACCTCACTTCCATCACCTTCAATGCCACTACCCCACCACCCCGACCTCCGACACTACCACCCGCACAAACATCACCAGCGCCGTCAATGCTGCATTTAATTTCCATCATGGTACACAACCAATTGATAATACTTCTGGATAAAATGATATACTGAACTCAATAATTGTTTCCTCAAGATAATTATAATGTTTTTAGTTGTGTAATGCGCAAGATGTTAAAATAATTTATAGGCTTCTGTATGTGGAAGGTTGACTAGAACGCCAGAGATTCAGTGGATCTTAATTGCAAGTTTTGATAGTTTTTCATCATAACTTTTTTTTTCCTCATCTACATAGTTTATTCTTTAGATAATGAACTAGCTCTTTATGTTGTCAACTAAATAAGCAAATATTATCTACGAGCGCATAATGTTTGGTGATATTACAGTTGTCTTTAATGATCATTCTGTCACATTACGGACTTGGCAGTCAAAACTTGCGGCTTCGGTATATCTGGCTATATAATGCTGTGGATGCCATGTTTTTCTAAATTGTTCCTATGTGTGGAGAGTTCGTGTTTGGTTACCCTTTTGAGTGCATTTCTCAGTTATAACTTATATCTTATATCTGGCTGCAGAATTTTGAGGATTTTGTTCTGGGGCATTTCTATAGTCGTGCTCGTGACATTCTGGTGGCTTGCAAAGCATACATGGATGGTGCTCAAGTGGGCTGTCTGGTCAAAGGTGGAGTTCAAGACGTTGATGAGGGTGACAAGAGTTGCTCACAGAAGTTCAAGGATTCTTTAGCCGGGTATGTACCTATGCTTGTCACAGAGTTTACAAGAATCGGGGCCAAGGACTGTGAGAAATTCTTACCACCAGCAATAGTTGGGAACAATCAGATTGCTAGCATGCCTCAGGCTGCAACGTCAATGGTTTTATGTTGATAAATTGATGCGAGACTTGACTCTCTGCCATATATCTAAGAGGAGGTGAGACTTAGGTTTCCTTTGACTTACAAATATATATAACTTTTTCTTCTGGTCGAAAAGTTTAGACTTCATTCTAGAGCGTCTTTTCATTATTATAACCATCTGTCTGCGTAAATATGTTTTTGGATATTGTATATAGGATGCCAGTATGGATGGGATTGCTTAGACTAAGGTTCAGTTTTATACTATTGGAATTTTAGTACTGAAATTTCTATTCTGCAGCTCGGTGCGGAATATATATTTTTTCTTCTGAAATTGTAAAGTTGATAAACCGTCCTGAATTTGAGTAGACCATTCAGTAACTAATTATAGAGGCAGAAAACCCAGATTTTCAAGCATTATCCTTGAAATGGCTTCTTTTTTATCGTCTCATCTCCCGTCCTTTAGACGGAAAATTGTCATTTGAGTGAAAAAGAAAGAGTGCCTGTTGATCTGGTTTATTTTTGTTTTCTTGGTCGAATGTAGATATGGTTTCATCGATGTATTTGCACCCCATTTATAGAAAGAAAAAAAAAACGAAAGAACTAAACTAAAAGCAAAATGGTGAAGAAACAAAAAGAGAAAGTAGGCAGTGCCCCTGTTGGTCGCGGCAGCAGAGACTGGAGAGGTCGTGGGAATCAACAGTGGAGTCCGGTCACCTAATTGGTCTCTGCTCGTAAGCGCACCACCTGCTTCTCTCTCTCTCTCTCTCTTTTTCTCGTGTTGCCGCCCTTGCGCCCCCCCACCCTCTACCTCCTTTCCCTACCCTACCCTCCCTGATCCAACGGCTATCAAGCTAGCTCTCGTCCAACTTATCCCAATGCTCTTTGTTCAACTTATCCCAATAATAAGTTGGGATAGTATTTAGCAGTACAGTCCAACTTAAATTTGGTATTATCCTAAATGATAATTCGGTTAAAATCCGGCATTATTATCTAATTCTAATGACTCCATCTCCATGGGTGACGTTTTGCAGTTGGAATTCAGAAAAATGCAAGAATTATAGGCACCGGACTTTTCCATGTTACCTTGTACTTTACGGGAGACAAAAGCAAGGAAAAACTTCCTCACTACAAGTTAATGGGAGTGATCGACGTGATCTACTCTACTTGGAAAATTTGCCCACCTCTGGGCAAAGTCATTACGTTTAGGGTGGACAAAGTCTCAGTCTTGTGACTTTTTGGCTCTATCTTCATCCTTATCCTCTTTTTAAAGAGTTTTTAGACCTCTACTTTAACTCATGCACTAACCTAACATATTTTACAAAATAGATTCTAGTTTTATTTTGCTAAAACATACAACAACGGGTAACAAGTTATGCTGATGTTTTACACGAGTGATTCACAAGTAATAACTTCCTTTTGTTAGGATAATACATGGTATTATTAATTCAGGTATTATAATATGGACACACGATATGATTGATATTTAATAGGTGATATTTTTTTTGTAGAAATGTCACTTGAGCTTATACATCAGTTTCAATTTGTCATCTTAAAGAAAAATTTAGTGAGAATTTTTCCATTTTAAAAATACCCTTGAAAATGGATGGTACAAAATCATGGATTTTGAAAAATTAAGATGACGTTGCTCTTAAATTTTCCTTTAAGGTGACAAATTTTCCTTAATAGATTTATACATATTCTTATTTTAAAATAAGTGAATTGATAACCACTCGTATCGATGTGATTGTGAATGCTGGTACACAACAATTTTCCCTACGCACCGTGTTCTTTGGGCTGGAGTGACCTTCCATTTTTCCTGAGTGTAGGTTGGCGTTGACGTTGACGTTGGCGGAGTGAAAATAAAAGCTAATAGCGACATCGTATTAGATCATCATGACTCATGAGACGGACTTCTAATGCTGGAATTTTCCAAGTCAATGAAGACTATCATAATAGATAAGATAAAAAAAGGATTAGAGAAAAAACTAAAAATGAACATAATTATAATCATACAGTGGAATACTCAGACTAACCATCCCAATTGGGGGTTGACCTGGTACTTGAGACTCTGCTAACTACATAGATAGAACATCATCACAAGTATTTTACCATTGCATTGCCTTTTGCTCTTGTTCAACCTCTTCTTGTTCATGTTTGTCTCAAAACAGATGAACAAAGATCCCAAGTGCAAGCCTTCTTCTGTTGTCACCACCTCTTTGAAGATGTGGTACAAACTCTCAAAGCTTGTCATGTTCTTCTTTGTTTTCACCACATCCTCTGCAGCCTCTTCTAGATTCAACTACCAAACCGCTTACACTGATCATTGTGCTTCATTTGTTCCCGAGTCTGACCCGAAAGGTTACGTGCTAGGACCGCCCTATCAATACCACCATACAGGTTACTACACTGGTGGTGGTAGTGGTGGCATTCTCAGTCCAGACTCACCATACCAGGTCCAAAAGTCAATTGACTTCTACACCAGGAGTATTATAGAAACTAATGTGCAGGGCTTATTCAAGCTTCAAGGAAGCATACGATTTCCAAGAGCCAGCACATATCACTTTGTGGGAAATTACACAAGCAACAAGTATGGATCAGCTTCTCATCGATGGAGTTCAATAGCTTTTTCACTAGACGGGTTCTGGTCAGAGTCTTCTGGGAAGCTTTGTATGGTTGGATCAGGTTATGGTTATTTGCATAATGTTCATTCTGTTCTTAAGCTCTATAATTTCATGAATTCCACTAGTGTTACAAGTATGATCAGTGGAACCTTAGAGAGCTTGATGAGGTCTGAGAATGATTCAAATGATTTTGAGCCAATCTCTATTTTGATTTTTCCTAGTATGAACTACCAGTACACTCTGGTTTCAAATAAATCTGAAAACAGGAGTTCTTCTGGTGGAAGTGATGATTCCAATCCCACCAGTTCTTTGAAAATAGAGAGGTTTTGTTCAGTACTCTCAAGAGAAGTACTAAATCATGAATTTGTTCTCAAATATTCAAGCGGTTGCGCTTCTGCTAAGAACTGCACTCCACTTGCTGTGTCTGATTTGCCTCGCATTGTGTCGTTGAAGGCTATTGAGTGTTTGGAGGATGAAAGAAGCTTGAGAGTTCTGGTGGAATTTGCAGAGAGTAACAGCCTCTGGTATCAAAGGCCTTTCAATCCCAATAAAACATTGGTTGGGGAAGGCTCGTGGAATACTAAGAAAAACAATCTATCTGTTGTTGCTTGTCAGTTCTTGGATGCAGCAGGTTCTTGGAATAATGTTCGTGTGGGAAATTGTTCAACAAGATTGAGCTTGAAAATTCCTGCAATATGGACAATCGGAAACACTAGTAGCATTGTGGGGCATATTTGGAGCAACAAAACTGCGACAGAGTCGGGTTACCCTGAACAGATTACATTTGAAAGTCCTCAAGATGACATTGGAAGGGTTCTGATTCCAGGCTTGAAATACAAGTATACGAAAATGGACAAAGTAACCAAGTTGTGCCCGAGAAAGAAGGCTGCTCATGACAAGACCAATGTATACCCGAATCCCTTTTCTTATGAAATGCGATTCGATGTGTCAGGTAAAAATTCGAAAGGAGAAGTTGCATGGGGCAGTTCTGTCCCACTCTCTGTTGGGAATCAGTTTTACCAGCCGTATTGGTATTCAAATGCAAGCACTGATGAGTACTCCGTAGGTTTTGCTCCTGTGAGCTACAGCAACAACCAGAGCAACCCCTACAATATTAGCTACACAATAAGAATCACACTGCTATCTTATGCAAAGTCGGGGAATGTATCATATATAAATGATACGCAGATTTTTGCAGAAGGGATCTATGATGAAACAGAAGGAAGCCTGTGCATGGTTGGCTGCAGAAATCTGGGCTCAAAGAATCAACAGCCAACAAATGATTCAGTAGATTGTGATATTGTTGTCAATTTTCAATTCCCTCCAACAAATCCAAGCAAGAAATGGAGTTTGATCAAGGGAAGCATCAAAAGCACACGAAAAAAGTCCGATCCTCTTCATTTTGAAAGTTGGGATTTGTCTTCAGCTTCCAGTTACCTGGTTGAAGAAAGGCGGTCCATTTGGAGGATGGATGTGGAGATCACCTTGGTTCTTGTATCCACCACACTTTCATGTGTTTTTGTGGCGCTACAACTCTTCCATGTGAAAAAGTACCCTGATGTTCTTCCCTCCATTTCCATTTTCATGCTACTAATTCTTACTCTGGGCTACATGATACCTCTTATGCTAAACTTTGAAGCCATGTTCGCTAATAGCACCAACCGCCGAAGTGTGTTCCTTGGAAGTGGTGGATGGCTTGAAGTTAATGAGGTGATTGTAAGAGTAATAACAATGGTAGCTTTCTTGCTGCAAATCCGTCTTCTGCAGCTAACATGGTCAGCAAGATCAGCAACTGGAACCCAAAAGGAGCTCTGGATCATGGAGAGGAAGACTCTCTTTGTGGTTTTACTAATATATGTTGCTGGGGCTTTGGCTGCTTTGCTTCTGCATACACTGAACTGGAGGAAGAGCCTTAATGATGGTTCCATAACTGCCTATCCCGAGGCAGGCCATCAGCAGCGTTCACATTTGGGCACGGCTGTGAAATCTTATGCTGGTTTGGTCTTGGACGGTTTTTTGTTGCCTCAAATTCTGCTCAACATGTTCTGCAAATCAAGGGAAAAGGCTCTTTCTGTTTCATTTTTCATCGGAACAACTTTTGTTCGAGCATTGCCACATGCGTATGATCTCTACAGGGCTCACAACTCTGCTCACCATCCGCTAGATGAGTCATACCTTTATGCAAGTCCTGCGGCAGACTTCTACTCTACTGCTTGGGATGTCATTATTCCTTTTGGAGGTTTACTGTTTGCTGGCATTATTTACTTGCAGCAGAGGTTTGGGGGTCTTTGCATTCTTCCCCAAAAGTTGAGAGAGTTGGGTGCATATGAGAAGGTCCCTACTGTTACTGAAGGGTAATTTCCAAAGTGATGCATTCATTATCAAGTGGAGGTTCTGTTAGAGAGAATTGGAAACTTCAACTATCTGCTGCAATCTTCTTTCTTTTGTATTTTGAGCATGCGTGATTTAGGTTTTTTTCCCCCTCTGTTTTTGATATGTTGAACATTTAAGCTTGTAATGTGTGCACTTCCATTTTTCTTTTCTGTAAGAACATCGTTGTTGATAGAAGTTCGAAGAAATCATGATAACAACCAATAAATCTGTTCATAGAAAAACTACTTCCATGCACAAATCACTGGAGTTACAAGCCCCTAAGTTGACACAGAAACTATTTCTCCCCCAGTAATATAACAGACTTTTGATAAGAAACTAAAAAGAAAACTAGTGAAAAAAAAGTGAATGACAGAGAAAGAGATAACCACAAATGCCCGGAATAAAATTTGGGTGTGAGATATCTGCAGAATAGTTGCAGGATTCACAGACTTCAAGAAAATATGTTTATTTGTGTCCATATATTAATGGAGGTCCATCAACTCACGGAAATTGTTATTGACACTCCAAAGTAGTCATAGCAAAAGCTCATATACAACACATAAACAGAGGTCATTTATGCCAACATTAACTAAACTTGTTGCAGATTCTTGCATGGTGTTTGCACTTTCCAGGTCATTGTAATTAATGGCTATGGCACAGAGATGATTGAAAATTTGGTTGCTATGTGAGCAAATTTCCTTATGAGAATATTCGGTTGTAAAGATTTATCTGCCTTCTTCGTCTCCTCTTTCTCCCTACAAATTTCTCACGAGAATATTCAAATCCCTAATTGTGGTAGGTATCAAATCAAATCCTAATTTAATTAGGTAACTCCTCATTTAATTGGGAATTGTGGTAGGAATCAAATCAATTCCAACCTAATTAGGTAACGTTCCATTTAATTGGGTATTAGGTTGATTAATTCCCAAGGTCAAATAATCCCCAAATGGAAGGAATTGTTTGACCTAGGGTCTAATTTAATTCGGTTCCCACAGTTGCACCATAGTATGATGTTTAATTTCACCAGAATAAAAAGCTTACAGAAGAGTTTCACCAGAATAAAAAAAACTTACAGAAGAAAAAAGCAAACAGTCATAGAAATGTTGGAAACTGTTATTTGCACTCCAAATCTAGTTTCATAATGCAATCCTCATATGCAGAAGGGGTTCTTAGATTTAGGTCCAAAACGATTAGTTATCATTGGGTCTAGTCCTCGTATTTTTGGTTTTAGATGTAGGTCATTTGACATTTATTACTTTTTTGTTGTGTCGATTTTACCCTTTAAGGTAAATAAGGAAAACACATTGAAAATATAAATTTAATGCATTATTTCCTTGAAATTGAATTCCAAATTTTGAATTTTGAATTTTTTTTCCTTGATAATATTCCTAATATATAGATAAAATACAATTTAATCAATAAAAAGTAAAGACTCACATATTATATCAATCGACAGACAAGCACCCACATTAAATTATGTACCTGACATACAGGTAAATAATGTTAATACATAAAGGTATATATGTACATGCCTTACAGGTAAGTGTTTTTTTCTTGAGTTTTCTTAAGCAGTTTTTTCTGGAGGTTCATATTTATATACATACGTACATGTCTTCCATGGATTTTTATCTCAGTTGAGTTTAAAGATCTATACCAAGATATTATATGAGTTCAATTAGCTGGCCTAGAGGGTATAACTACCTAGACTAGAGGTAATTTATGGATTTAATTACCTGGACTAGAGGTAATTTTTGAGTTTAATTACCTGCATACTGCATACGAGGTGTATGCATAGGTACCTTACCTATTGTTAGTGGAGGCGCACCAGATTGTCTTAATTTTGTTGTTCGACCGCTCCGTTATTGTAATCGCCCTTTGTGGCTAGTTTGTTTTGGCCCCTTGTGGCTAAT
Source organism: Prunus salicina (assembly GCA_020226455.1). Classification (NCBI taxonomy): domain Eukaryota; kingdom Viridiplantae; phylum Streptophyta; class Magnoliopsida; order Rosales; family Rosaceae; genus Prunus; species Prunus salicina. The sequence goes on along the minus strand of CM035345.1, from coordinate 17,332,173 downwards.
GGCTTTTTTGGCTGAATTATGAATGCAATCCTAGAATTTCTCAAAAAAAAAAAAAAAAAAAAAAAAAGATTTGCAATTAAATTCAAATCAAATATGATAATTAATATCATACAAATCAATAACTTACTAGTTTTAGGAATTCATAATTTACCTTATTTATGTTTTAGGTGCATAACTGGAACAAAAAATAAAAAATAAAAAAAAGTAAATATCAATAAATTGAAATAGACATGTAATCTTATGTGGCGCAAAAGTCAAAGGACTTGGATCAACAACAATTTATGCGTGGATTGCACCCAAAGTCTCGACTTATGCCAAATTTTCTATATGCAGAAAAGCATGAGGAGTGTAAGAAGCTTGTTTCGGGGTGCCTTTATCATTTCCTAAATATCTTCTATATCTTTGTCTGTTTTAGGCATTCACAAAAAACAAAATTCAGCTTGGTTTTCACAGTCTTGGGTTTTGTTTGTTTTAGTTGTTTATGAAAACTAAGTCATCAACTCCTTACTCGCTTTGAAATTGTCGCCCAAATGAATTTGACATATAATTCATATTTTGCAGTACAATCCAAACTATGCAAAGTACAAAACACAATTCAGACATTCCATTGCATTTTGTTCTTGTTCTTGTTCATCTTTCTCCCCATGTACATGAAATAGGAAACTATATGACTATTTTCAGGAAGTGCAAATCTTCTGTTACCACCTCTTTGAATATGTGGTACGCATTGCCAAAGCTTCTCTTATTCTTCTGTTTTTTCACCACCTTTCCTTTGACCTCAGTTTCATCCTCTTCTCCACCTTCCAGCTCCATCTCTTATTCTCATCATTGTGATTCATTTGTTCCCCAGTCAACCCCAAGAAGAAATTCAGACAATCACATTCGCCAGTACCATACAGGTTACTACACTGGTGGTGGCAGTGGTATTCTTAGTCAAATCCCATCATATCTGCCTCATGATGAGCCCCAAAATATACTTGGATTTAACATCTGGGGGGCTCAAACAACCGATGTACAAGGCTTATTCATGATTCAAGGAAGTCTTCGATTTCAAAGAGACAGTGTGTTTACCTATGTGGGAAATGCCACAAGTCATCTACGATATCCTGGTGGCATCTATAACAGGTCTCGATCAATTTCCAGTCGAAAAAGTTCGACAGGATTTAAACTAGAGGGGTTCTGGTCAGAACCTTCTGGGAAGCTGTGCATGGTTGGATCAAATTATGATTACTTGGGACATGGTCGTTGGCTTTATGTTCCTGCTGTTCTTAAGCTGTATAATCTCATTAATTCTACTAGTGTTACTAGTTTGATTAGTGGAACCTTAGAGAGCTTGGTGAGTTCCGAGAATGATCCAAGTTATTTTGGACCAGTCTCTATTTTGATGCTTCCTCGTATGAACTACGAGTACTCTTTGGTTTCAAATAAATTCGATGACACTAGTACTGATGGAAATTATATTCAACCGAGCTCTTTGCCAATAGAGACATTTTGTTCAGTACTTTCAAGACAAAGAAGACATGAGTTTGATCTCAAATATTCAAGCCATTGCGTATTGGCAAAGAACTGCACTCCATTAGCTGTGTCTGATTTGCCTCGTGTGGTGTCGTTGAAGAGTATTGAGTGTTCTGAGGATAAACGAAGGTTGAGAGTTCTGGTAATATTTGCAGACAGTAGAAGTGTCTGGTATCAGAAACCTTTCAATCCCAATACAACATTGGTTGGGGAAGGGTCATGGGATGCAAAGAAAAATCAGATTCGTGTTGTTGCGTGTCGAATCTTAAATGCAACTGAGTCCTTTACAAATAGAACTCATGTGGGTGATTGTTCAACAAGATTGAGCTTGAGATTTCCTGCAGTATGGACAATCGGAAACATGAGAAGCACTGTGGGGAAAATTTGGGGCAACAAAACTGTGACAGAGTTGGGTTACTTTGAAAGCATTGCATTTGAAAGTCCTGAGAATGATATCAGAAGGGTTCTACCTCCAGGCTTGAAATATGAGTACACTAAAATGGAAACAGTAACCAAGTTGTGCCCAAGAAAGAAAGCTGCTCATGGCAAAACCAACATATATCCGAATCCATTTTCTTATGACATGCGCTTTGACATGTCAGTGAAAAATTCTAAAGGAGAAGCTGCATGGGCCAGTGCCATCCCTATCTCCGTCGGAAACAGGTTTTACCAGCATTATCCGTATTCAAATGAAATTCCAAAATCAAGTGCAAGGATTGGACAATTAGCAGCTCCTGTGAGTTACAGCTACAACAACAGCATCCCTGTCAATATCAGCTACCAAATAAGCATCAAATTCAAACAGTTGGGCATCGAAATTTCTAAACTTAGAAACTCTTCAAATTCAAATGAAGTGAAAATTTATGCTGAAGGGATCTATGATGCTAAAGAAGGAAGCCTGTGTATGGTAGGTTGCCGAAATTTGGGCTCAAACAGTGAACAGCCAACAAAAGATTCTGTAGATTGTGAGATTCTTGTCAATTTCCAGTTCCCCCCCTCAAATTCAAAGCATGGAAGTTTTATCAAGGGCAGCATTAAAAGTACAAGGAAAAAGTCTGATCCTCTTGTTTTTGAAACTTGGAATTTGTTTTCGGCTTCTGGTTACCTGATTGAAGCAAAGCGATCCATTTGGAGAATGGATGTGGAGATCACCTTGGTTCTTTTATCCACCACATTGGCATGTGTTTTTGTGGCATTACAAATCTTCCATGTGAAAAAACATCCTGATGTGCGTCCCTCCATTTCCATGTTCATGCTGCTAATTCTAACTCTAGGCTACATGATACCACTTATGCTAAATTTTGAAGCCATGCTCACGAAGAAAACCAACCGCCGAAATTTTTTACTAGGAAGCGGTGGATGGCTTGAAGTTAACGAGGTAATTGTAAGGGTAATAACAATGGTAGCTTTCTTGTTGCAAATGCGTCTTCTGCAGCTAACATGGTCGGCGAGATCAGCAAATGGAACCCAAAAGGAGCTCTGGATCATGGAGAAGAAGGCTCTGTTTGTAGCTTTATCAGTATGTTGCAGGGGCATTAGGTGCTTTGCTTCTGAAGAATTGGAGGAAGGCTGACAGTGACAATGATTTCGTGGTGCTTTCAAGTTATTTTCCAGAAGATCCCATTTTGGATGCCTTGAAATCTTATGGTGGTTTGGTGTTGGATGGTTTTCTGTTGCCTCAAATTCTTCTCAACATGTTCTGCAAATCAAAGGAAAAGGCTTTGTCTGTTTCATTCTACATTGGAACAACTTTCGTTCGAGCAATGCCACATGCATATGATCTTTACAGGGCTCAAAACTCTGCTCATCACCAGTTGCATGAGTCATACCTTTATGCAAGTCCTGTGGCAGACTTTTTCTCCACTGCTTGGGATGTCATTATTCCTTTTGGGAGTTTACTTTTGGCTGGGATCATTTACTTGCAGCAGAAGTTTGGGGGTCTTTGCATACTTCCTCAAAAGTTGAGAGAGTTGGGTGAATATGAGAGGGTCTCTACTGTTACTGAAGGTTAAATATGGAAGTGATCTGGTGCAGCCTCCATGTTTGGTGCAAACTGTAGACAGAATTGGAGAATCCAACTGTCAGCTTCAATCTTCTTTCTTTTGTATTTTAAACATGTAAGTTGGGCTTGAAAAAAATATGCAAGATTTAGCTTTTTAATTCATTTTCTGGTTTCGAAATGTCGAAAATGTAAGCTTTAATGCTCTAGAATAAATTTTGTATGTGAGATATGTGCTGAATAGTTAGTTGCAGTAGTTACAGATTCTTATTGCAGCCCTTTGAAGTGGTGTTATATCTCTTCATATGACCTTTTCAGTTTGGTCACAATTCTTTTTCACTGAAAGATGTTTTTGTGTTGCCATATTTTAGAATGTTAGTGATACAAGGTACATCTAAACTATGAATGTTCAGGTATAGGAACATGATTCGGGCTCAAAATCTAAGTTTGTATTTTAACAAACTCATTGAAGAACTCCCTCCTTTCCAATGTATATTTATGAGATTTTATTTTTCCGGTAAGTTAAAAAAAACATATGAACTTAAATTTATGATTGTAACATAAAAGAAACAAACAATATGTAATTTACGTAACTATTTTATAAAATGCATCAAAGCATTACTTAAATATCACCCGTCTTGTATTTTTCAATACAAAAGTATCAATTAAGTTTACATATACTCAAGTTGACAATTGCCCTAGGTCCTACAAATTTCGACTTTGATGTTGAATATATCATTCCGTTGTATTTTATTTCTTAATTTATTTAAGTAGGTCAATTGACTTAAGCTAAAGTTTGAAAAACAATTAGGCATTTATTGAGTTTTATCTATTAAAATTTTGAATTGTATAATTCGACAAGTGTTTTTACTCTTTTTTTTGTTGAAAAATAAATAACATAGGTATATAAGGGTTTATACAAATTGGTGACTAGGTGACCGCCTTCTTGTTCATGTTCTTGTTGACGATCTTTCTCCCAGTACACATGACCTATAAACCTATGGCTATCTCCATTCACTGCAAGTCTTGTTCTGCTATGACCACCATTAATATACTGCCTGCCATGCCTTCTTCTCATATTCCTCACTGTTTTAACCACCTTCTCTTGGAACTCAGTTTCAGTCTCTGCTGCAGCTGTTGATCAAGTCTCTTATGCCGATCATTGTGCTTCAATTGTTCCTGAGTCAACCGTGAAACCCTACAATATACGACGTAGTTACTTTGGCTATCCCCTAACAGGTTACTACAATGGCGGCAGTGGAATTCTCAGTCCAAAGTCATCAGATCTTGTCCAAAACTCATTTGAATTCACCCCCTTGAGTGTTAGCGAAACTGATGTACAAGGCTTATTCAAGCTCGGAGCACATGTACGTTTTCTTAGAGCCAGAACATATTACTTTGTGGGAAATTCCACAATTAGCCATAGGGGTTCTGCATCATATCCTTATCGGCGAAGAAGATCTTTACTGTTTTGGCTAGATGGGTTCTGGTCAGCATCTTCTGGGAATGTATGTATGGTTGGATCATTAGTTTCTTATTACTCAAAGGGACATAATCCTGTGCAAACTCCTAATGTTGTTCTTAAGCTACATAATCTCATGAATTCCAGTAGTTTTACAACTTTGATTAGTGGAACCTTAGAGAGCTTGTCTAAGGATGATCCAAATAATTTTGAACCAGCCTCCATTTTGATGCTTCCTAGTAGGAATTACCAGTACACCCTGGTTTCAAATAAATCCGATAACAGCTGCTCTGGTTCAAATAACTATGGAATGATGATCCTGAAAGTTCTATGAAAATAGAGAGATTTTGTTTAGAACTCTCAAGAAGAGTACTAAATCATGAGTTTGATATCAAATATTCAAGCCATTGTGATTCTGCAAAGAACTGCAGTCCAATTTCTGCGTCTAATTTGCCTTGGGTTGTGTTGCTGAAGGTCATCGAGTGTTCAGAGGATACACGAAGGCTGAGAGTCCTGGTGCAATTTGCAGACAGTAGAAGGCCCTGGAATCAGAGGCCATTTGTTCCCAATACAACTTTGGTTGGGGAAGGCTCATGGGTTGCAAAGAAAAATCAACTATGTGTTGTTGCTTGTCATTTCTTGGATGCAGCAGATTCTTGGAATAATACTCATGTCGGTGATTGTTCAACAAGATTGAGCTTGAGATTTCCTGCAATATGGACAATTGGAAACACAAGTAGCATTGTGGGGCAAATTTGGAGCAATAAAACTGTGACAGAGTCAGGTTACTTCAACAAGATCACATTTGAAAGTCCTCAGAATGAATATAGAAGGTTTCTAATTCCAGGCCAGAAATATGAGTACAAAAATTGATGAGGTAACGAAGTTGTGCCCGAGAAGGAAGCCTAGAGTTAGTGCTAATGATAAGACTAACATATACCCGAATCCATTTTCTTATGACATGAGCTTCGACATGTCAGCCAAAAATTCTAGAGGAGTAGTTTCTTGGGGCAGTTCTGTCCCTTTCTCTGTTGGCAATCGGTTTTTTAACCAGCATTGGCATTCGATGAAAGATGCTGATTCAGTTGCAAGTACTGAAGCTCCTGTCAGTGCACCTGTGAGCTACAGCTACAACATTAGCTACAAAATAAGCATCAAACTGCTATCTAATGCAAAGTTGGGCAATACATCAGTTTTAAATGAAGTACTGCTGATTTCTGCTGAAGGGATCTATGATGAAACAGAAGGAAGCCTGTGCATGATAGGCTGCAGAAATCTGGGCTCAAAGAGTCTACAAGCACCAACTGATTCTGTTGATTGTGAAATTATTGTAAATTTTCAGTTCCCTCCAGCAAATTCTTCTGGTTTTATCAAGGGAGGAATTGAAAGCAAGCGAAAAAAGTCTGATCCTCTTTATTTTGAACATTTGGATCTCTCTTCAGCTGTTGGTTATGCGGATGAAGCAGAACGATCCATTTGGAGGATGGATGTAGAGATCACCTTGGCTCTTGTATCCACCACACTTGCATGTATTTTTGTTGCATTACAACTCTTCCATGTGAAAAATCATCCTGATGTGCTTCCCTCCATTTCCATTTTCATGCTACTAATTCTAACTCTGGGCTATATGATTCCTCTTATGCTAAATTTTGAAGCCATGTTCACAAAAAACACCAATCACCAGAAAACATTCCTTGGAAGTAGTGGATGGCTTGAAGTTAATGAGGTGATTGTAAGGGCATTAACAATGGTAGGTTTCTTGTTGAAACTCCGTCTTCTGAGCCTAACATGGTCAGCAAGATCCGTGGACAACGGAACCCAAAATGATCTCTGGGTCATGGAGAAGAAGGCTTTCATTGTGGCTTTACCTGTATATGTTGCAGGGACTTTAGCTGCTTTGTTTCTGATGGATTGGAGGAAGATTGGCACTGACAATGATGTGGTGCTTTCAGATTATCATGAGCATCCGATTTTGGGTGCCTTGAAATCTTATGCTGGTTTGGTCTTGGATAGTTTCTTGTTGCCTCAAATTCTACTCAACATGTTCTGCAAATCAAAGGAGAAGTCTCTGTCTGTTTCGTTCTACATGGGAACGACTTTTGTTCGAGTGCTGCCGCATGCATATGATCTTTACAGGTCTCACAGCTCGGCTCATCACCAATTGAATGAGGCTACATTTATGCAAGTCCTGTGGCAGATTTTTACTCCACTGCTTGGGATGTCATCATTCCTTTTGTAGGTCTACTGTTTGTGGGGATAATTTACTTGCAGCAGAAGTTTGGCGGTCTTTGCATTGTTCCTCAAAAGTTGAGAGAGTTGGGTGAATATGAGAAGGTCCCAACTGTTACTGAAGGCAAATTGCCAAAGTGATGTGGGTGTAACTCTCTCAGGTATGCAGACTGTTGAGAGAATTGGACATTATATTCTCTATCTGCTGCTATTTTGTTTCTTTCGTATTTTCTCAGGAAGGGATTTAAACTTGTAAGGAGTATGTTAAACATTAATAGATCCTGCACTGGTTTGGTTTCACAAATTATGTGCAAAAAGTGTTATTTTAGGGAAACAAACAGTAATTGAGGTGTTGTGTTCTGTAGGTCATGGAAAATGGCCACCTCTCTGTTGCTCTACTTTTCCAATTAGGCTGGAAAAATTCAAAGTCTTGTCATTTTGATTCTCTTTCTTATCCTTTTTTCTAGAAGCCAATTGAGCTATGGGTGGAGGTGGAAGAAATCACTTGTATTAAAAATAAAAAATTTGTTCCAATTTACGTTTTTGAAACCAATTGAGCTATGGGTAGAAGAGCTCAACCAATTGAGCTATATCCCACTGGTGAATTACATACCATTTTATAGGACCAAAATTATAACTTTTCCTGAATCTAATACCGACATGCTGTCATGAGACGAAATTGTCATGCTAAGATTTTCAAAGTCAACGAAATCACAAGAGAGAACAAACTATGTACATTAAACATGAATACAATTTCAATATATACAAGGGGCGAAGATATAACAAATAGCCATGCAATATGATTCGAGGGAAACATAAACTTTAACCGAAGTATACAACAAATTAGTTTATGGGGATTCAAGGGAATACTTTTGATCAAACCTACCATAGAATTAATAGATTGATTTTTGTGATTGGTTTTTCACCTTAATTATCAAACTGTTCGAATTGTGTCAAACTTTTTTGTGTGGAATTAAAACTGAAGAAAACTTCAATGGATAGAGGACTATTCTGGGTCAGTGGGATGGTGGTTGACCTGGTACTCATGACCTGGTACATACATGGCCTGTTTTGCTAAGTACATAGATAGAACATTGCATTGCTTTTTGTGTCTTGTTCTTGTCCTTGTTCTTGCTCATGATCTTTCTTCCAATACACATGACCAAAGAACCTATGGCTATCTTCATGAACTGCAAGTCTTGTTCTGCTATAACCACCATTAATACACCGCCAAACCTTCTTCTCATATTCCTCTTTGTTTTAACCACCTTTTCTTGGAACTCAGTTTCATTCTTTGCTGCAGCTGTTGATCAAGTCTCTTATGCTGATCATTGTGCTTCAATTGTTCCTGAGTCAACCCCGAAACCAAGCGCTGGAGCTGGACATTTTTTCAATCACCAGATAGGTTACTACACTGGTGGCGGCAGTGGAATTCTTAGTCCAAATTCGACATATCGGCTCAATTCGATTCTATTTAACACCTGGAATATTACAGAAACTAATGTACAAGGCTTATTCAAGCTTCAAGCAAATCTTCAATTTGAAAGCGCCAGAACACTTTATTATGTGGGAGATTCCACAAGTAGCAGACCTCAATATCCTGGTGGCATCTATAACTATAAGGACTCTGGATCAAATCAATATCAACGAAGATCAATAGAGTTTCTGTTAGATGGCTTCTGGTCAGCATCTTCAGGGAAGGTTTGTATGGTTGGATCAGGTATTGGTAATTACTTGAATGAACGTAATTCTTTGCAAAATCTTTATGTTGTTCTTAAGCTCTATAATCTCATGAATTCCACTAGTATTACTAGTTTGACTAGTGGAACCTTAGAGAGCTTGTCTAAGAATGATCCAAATAACTTTGAACCAGTCTCCATTTTGATGCTTCCTAGAATGAACTACCAGTACACTCTGGTTTCAAATAAATCTGATAACAGCTTCCCTAGTACTGGAAGTGATGATCCCAAAAGTTCTTTGCAAATACAGACATTTTGTTCAACACTTTCCAGAAAAGTACTTGATTATGATTTTGATCTCAAATATTCAAGCCATTGCGTTTCTGCAAAGAGCTGCACTCCGTTTGTTGCTTCTGATGTGCCGCACATTGTGTCTTTGAAGCCTATTGAATGTTTCGAGGATACACGAAGGTTGAGAGTTCTGGTGAAATTTTCAGACAGTGGCACTGTCTGGTATCGGAGGAGTTTCAATCCCAATACAGCATTGGTTGGGGAAGGCGCATGGGATGCAAGGAAAAATCAGCTGTTTCTTGTTGCTTGCCAATTCTTAGATGCAGCAGGTTCTTGGAATAATACCCATGTGGGCGATTGTTCAACAAGATTGAACTTGAGATTTCCTGCAATATGGACTATTGGAAGCACTAGTGGGGTTGTAGGGCAAATTTGGAGCAAGAAGGCTGTGACAGAGTCAGGTTATTTCGAAAAGATCACATTTGAAAGCAATCAGAATGAACGTAGAAGAATTCTACTTCCAGGTCAGAAATATGAGTATACTCAAATAGAAAAAGTAACCAAGTTGTGCCCAATATTGAAGACTGGCGCTAATGCTAATAGCAAGACTAACACATACCCGAATCCGTTATCTTATGACATGCGATTCGACATGTCAGCTAAAAATTCTAGAGTAGTTTCTTGGGGCAGTTCTGTACCTCTCTCAGTTGGCAGCCAGTTTTACCACCAGAATTGGTATGCAATGAGAAATTCAAACTCAGTTGCATGCACTGAAGGGTACTCTGTGGATTCTGTGAGTGCACTTGTGAGCTATAGCTACAACCACAGGATCACCTACAATATTAGCTACAAAATTAGCATCAAACTGACATCTTATGCAAAGTTGGGAAATACATCAACAGTACACGAAGTGCAGATTTCTTCTGAAGGGATCTATGATGAAACCGAAGGAAGCCTGTGCATGGTAGGCTGTAGAAATCTGGGCTCAAATAATGTACAACCAACAACTGATTCTGTTGATTGTGAAATTGTTGTCAATTTTCAGTTCCCTCCAGCAAATTCTTCTGGTTTTATTAAGGGAAGCATTGAAAGCACGCGAAAAAAGTCCGACCCTCTTTATTTTGAACATTTGGATCTCTCTTCAGCTGCCAGTTATGTGGATGAAGCAAAGCGATCCATTTGGTGGATTGATGTGGAGATCAGCTTGGCTCTTATATCCACCACACTTGCATGTATTTTTGTGGCATTGCAACTCTTCCATGTGAAAAGACATCCTGATGTGCTTCCCTCCATTTCCATTTTCATGCTACTTATTCTAACCCTGGCCGACATGGTTCCTCTTATGTTAAATGATGAAGCCATGCTCACTAACACCACCAACCACAGAAAAGTATTCCTTGGACGCGGTGGAGGGCTTGAAGCTAATGAGGTGATCGTAAGGACAATAACCATGGTAGGTTTCTTGTTGAAACTGCGTCTTCTGAGCCTAACATGGTTAGCAAAAGCCGCAAACAACGGTCCCCAAAACAAGCTCTGGGTCATGGAGAATAAGGCTTTCATTGTGGCTTTACCAGTATATGTGGCAGGAGCCTTAGCTGCTTTGCTTCTGATGAATTGGAGGAAGATTGGCACTAACAGTGATGTTCCAGTGCTTTCAGGTTATCAAGAGCACCCCCTTTTGGGTACCTTGAAATCTTATGCTGGTTTGGTCTTGGATGGTTTTTTGTTGCCTCAAATTCTACTCAACATGTTCTGCAAATCAAAGAAGAATGCTCTGTCTGTTTCGTTCTACATCGGAACAACTTTTGTTCGAGTTCTGCCACATGCATATGATCTTTACAGGGCTCAAAACTCTGCTCATCACCCATTGAATGAATCATACATTTATGCAAGTCCTGTGGCAGATTTTTACTCTACTGCTTGGGATGCGATCATTCCTTTTGGGGGTCTATTGTTTGCTGGGATAATTTACTTGCAGCAGAAGTTTGGGGGTCTTTGCATTCTTCCTCAAAAGTTGAGAGAGTTGGGTGAATATGAGAAGCTCCCTACTGTTACTGAAGGGTAATTGCCAGAGTGATCCTATTCTCTATGTGCTGCTGTTTTATTTCTTTCGTATTTTCCAGGCAACTTTCGTATGGTTTACCAAGCTAGATTAATCTTGCGATTCTTGTCTTTTTTGTAAATCTCTCGGAATCAGTTTGATTCAGTGATGATCTTTGTTTCTGGATAGCTGCATAGTATATTGGATAATCTATTGCGTTCTCAATGAAACAGGAAATTAGCTGTATAATGTGTTTGTTTTCTTTGTTAAAGGCTTCTCACTTGTATGGCATACTCATTTTTTGCCCCTCATGCTCATCCTCACGTCCTGAGGATAAAGTAATAAGTGTTATAGGTTTATAATAATTTCTTTCACCTAGGTGAAATTACATTTGAATAAAGTACCTGCTATGTTGACTTGAGCAATGGAGACTATGTCATCGTTAAAGATCATTGGCCTGGATTTACCTACTACTAGGTAGAGTGACATTGTTTAGAACTTTATTGGGTGTCTCACTGTGCCCTGAACAGCCAGAGTCCTTCCCCTTGCTGGCATAGTCTGTGGGTGTTCTTCATTTTGAAGCCTATTCTTGGGTTTGCAGCATGAAACACACGGTTCAGCAATATCTTAGCCATTTTTAAAAGAAAATGTTTTATAAAAGTATTAGAATATTTTTAAATGTATTAGAATATTTTAAAAGAAAATGTTTTATAAAAAAGTAATATCTTAGCCATTTTTAATTACTTTAATTAGTAATTATGTTTTAATTATTATTTCTTTAGTGAATAATTATTATTTAAATATACTACTAATTTCATAAATTACTTAATAAATAGTAATTAATGATTTTGTGGACTTTTTTTATATATATATACAAAATTAGTTTGTATTTTTTAATTATTCTTTATTTAATGGATAATTAGTATTTAATTATTTTAATTAATTTCATAAATTACTTAATAAATATTATTTAATTATATTTACTTATCGTAAATGATTTTTTAGAGTTTAAAATTATTTTCAATTTCTGAATATATTTTAAAAATAGTTTCAATTATGAGAAAATTATTTTAGTATTACAAAAATGAACTTACTCAAGACCCACTCTATGAATATTAAATATTAATTACTAATTAAAGTAATTAAAAATGGCTAAGATATTACTTAATTATAAAAAAATTTGTGCAGTATAGCCGCGCGGCTATACTCTTTAAATATAATTTAAAAACATTTTGTGCAGTATAGCCGCTCGGCTATACGTTTAAAATATTCGAATACATTTAAGAGTATAGCCAAGCGGCTATACGGCACAAAATGTTTTTATAATTAAGTAATATCTTAGCCATTTTTAATTATTTTAATTAGTAACAATATCTGACTTATTATTTCTTTAATAATATCTTTGACAAAATATAACAGTTTTAAACTTGACTTCTTCTTATTCTCTTTTTTTTTTTAATAAAATTTTCGAGTGAATGTTTAAACTAGATGGAGACACTCCATCTTAGACGAGACGAGTACAAAAGGATAGCAAAGCATGATAAGTATACGAATTTGATTGAAAAGATGGAAATTACAGAGACTAAAGTAATAAATAAAAAATCCAAATTATAACTTATGCTAAAATTTAATATCAACATCGCGTCATGATACATAATTGTATGATTTGAAAGAAATGATATAGAAGAAATGAGAGTAAAATGTTTGAATTGTGTTTGAATAAGCTTAAACATCAAACTGTTTGAATCGTGTAAATTTTTTTTGTAGGGATTAAAATTGAAGGATACTCTACGTACATGGTCAGTAGTATACCCGTATGCATGACTTGTTCTGCTATGTACATGTAACATAGCAGTACTTATACTAATTCGATGTCTTAACAAACAAATTAGTTGTACTGTTTGAATTTATCTAATAAAATTTTGTATTTGATATTAGAAAGCATTGTTTATGACTAATTAACAAAATTTAACCATAACGGGAAAAAATAAAATTGAAGCAGCACGGTAAACAAACTGGTAAACTTATTTCCAAAAACAAAAACAAAAGGCAAAAATGTAAATTACTTATTTATTTATACTCATAATTAAAATACTCAGAGTTTCATCCTTTTCGTAGTTTAGATTAAATTAAAATAAATTACTGTTTGTTTGTATCAAAAAGAGCACCCTATAAAAATGGGTTTGTTTTTTGGTCTGGAAAAAATGGGTTTTTGATCGAACGGCCAACCAAAGAGCACCCAGAAAAAGGAAAGAACAGAGGACCACCCCACTTTTCTAACCTCCCTGCTTCTTGAATTGTCAGCAAAATGGCGTCTCAGTGACCTTTTCTCGGGGTTTAGAAGAAGAATCTGCAACGCATCACTCTCATCGTCCTCCCTCCCAGTTAGCTTCAGGTTCGCGATCTTCGTCAAGAGAAGATCACCCAGATGCAGAAATTGGGTGATTTCAAGCTTCCCCAGTTCTTCAATTACCCTCCTTACTTCACACTGCAACCAGTGAGAGACACCCGCGAGAAGCAGATTCAGCTATGGAAGGACCTCATTCTCGATTACTGTAAAACCCAGAACGTCTTTGTGATTGCTGTGGAAGACCAAGACTTTCCTCTCTTCTCAAACCCTGCGATCGAGAGGTCTCTTACCCACGAAGCCAGGGAAGCGTTCCTCTCAGCTTTGGTCTCGCAAGGTCGAGCAGAATGGCTGGATAAAAATCACAGAAAGTGCCTTATACTCTGGCATCGGATTCAAGAGTGGGCTAATATTATTCTAGAGTTCGTCAAGGAAAATGGGTTGGAGAATAGTGTGATGACGGTGGAGGAAATCCGGTCTGGGCCTGAATCTAGAGGCACAGAGCTTCATGGGATTGACCGTACGGTTCTGATGCGAGCTTTGAAGCTGCTGGAACAGAAAGGGAAGCTGGCAATCTTCAAGGGGACTACAGCTGATGATGAGGGTGTGAAGTTCTCCGCTTGATTTGGGTACCCTTTGACTCATAATCTAGGACTAGGAGAACTCATCTGTATTTTGTTGTGTTCGTGTTGCTTGAATGATAATGCTTCGTATATTCTCACAGTATTGCAATGACTTGATACCTATGTTGATGTGCTTCAGGCCTAATCTAAATGACAATAAAATTTTGGGGATTCTTCTTTTTTTCTCTTAAATCTTTGGTGCTTTTGTTTAAAATCAGAATTCATGGTTTTTCTTCTATCATGTAGCTAGATTATGGTTTTCTTTCTAGGGGTCTTTGGAGTCTTTGGACCATAGAGACATCAAAGCATTAACTTGCTCTTGTAGCAGATGCAATGTGGTTGTTTGTATGGTGTTTAGTTCATATTGCTTGATGAACTCAAACTAAATTAACCGTTGACTATGGCCATTGATGTGTTGTTAGTTCTTTCTGGTTAAGAATCAAATAGATTGTGCTTGTCATGCTTCAACTGAAACATAGATTCTGCATTTTTGGGAGGGAAAGGGGGGGTGGGGGGCGTTTCTTTTCCCCTGATGATCTGGTTGACAGTGCGACTGAATATTGCTTGTAATGCTGCTGTCTTCATTTTAGTTTGAGTTACATCATAATACGAGGTTTGGATAATTCTCAATCTGTCATATCTGTTTATCTTGGTTTGTTTGAGGATGAGGAGTTTGAACCTTGACCTTGGGATTTTATGTGGCATATGCAAATAACTCCTAAACTAAAAACCTTCATTTGGGAGCATGGTAAGCTGCTTGCTAATGTTCAAAGGCAGATACGGAATCTGACTACTCATTGTCCTATTTGTCCTGCTGAACCTGAAACTCTAGAGCATTTACTCATAAGCGCAGCAAGACTCATGTATGCAAATGAATTTAAAGGCCAGATTCATGTATCATGGTCTTACTTGGTTTTTGGTGTTTTCTACAACCATTTGGTTTTGATGGAAATGGCATTGCAAACATGTTTTTTATGAATGGTTTCAACGGCCTCCTTGTCCTATTAATATTGTGCTGCAATTTGGTAGGGAGTGGCATGAGGCTAATATGGTTTTCTCGACTAAACCCCCTAGACAAGCTTTTATGGTGGCCTGAAAGCATCCCCCTAAAAGTTGGCTTAAGCTCAATATTGATGGTAGTTGTCATGCTATTGATTCTCATACTGTGCTGGAGTGGAGGCCTTTTGAGAAATTCTGATGAAAATTGAGTTAGAGATTTTGTTGTTATGGAAGCTTAGTTATGAGGTCTCTTCCATGAGTAACAGCTATCTTGGGAGGAAGGTTGAAGATTATTGGGGATTGAGTGTGATTCTCAAGCTGTGGTTCATAGGGTCACTCATGTTGTGGATTCTCATCCCATGTTTAGCTTAATTAATGGTTGTAGAGAGCTTCTTGGAAGGAGTGGTTACGTTTCCTGTCTCATGGTTATGTCCTGTCGGATTGAGGTGAATGAGATAGCTGTACAGGTTGTCATGCTGCTGGCTTTCTTGTTCCATCAACGTCTCCTCCAGCTGAAATGGTACACACAGTTGCATGATCGCAGCCTCAAGGCTTCCTGGGTTGCTGAGAAGAAGGTGTTCCTTGCTTGTTCACCATTATACATAGCAGGGGGCTTCATTGCTCTGTTCATGAACGTCAAGCAGAACCAACTTCACATTGTAAAGCATTTTCTTTGGGGCTGTTTAAGATCCTATGCCAGTCTAGTTCTCGATTGCTTTGTTTTCCCTCAAGTCCTCCTCAACATTTTTCTCAACTCAAAGGAAAGTGCTCTTTCTTGGTCATTTTACCTTGGAATCGCTTTTATGCGTGTGCTTCCACACGCATATGACCTTTACAGGGCAAAAACCTATGATCCTTGGTCATCCAAGTTTTCGATCGATCCTCATGCAAGTTTCTTCTCCGTTTCTCTGGCTCTCAGGACGTCATCGTCTGTTCTGTATGTCTGCTATTTGCTGCAATCATCTGCTTGCAGCAGCAGTTTGCCGGACGATGTATCCTTCCAAGAAGATTTAGGGGACATGAAGATTATGAGAAAGTTCTAGGGTCTAGTGACAAGTAATTTCCTCGGGGAATATAGGTTCTTAAAATGTAACTGTTTGATTGTTTAGATAAATAACATCAACAGTGTGCAGATGCAATGTGTTTGATATTAGACAGCCTCATCTACTAGCCTCACGAAATTGTTCATTTTATCCCAATATATAATTATCATCAAAATATATAAAAGAATAAACGATTGTTTTTTGCTAGATCCAACAGTTGCATCACTATACACAAAACCATCATCACCTTCTTCATCGAATTCTTACAAACTTACCATAAACATAAAAGAATAACTACGAACTCACTGTAATGCATCAAATTTGTCAAATTTGATAGAGAAAAAAAACACAAGATTGAAAAGAAAAATTCGTCAATTCAAAGTAAATAATTTGAAATACCTACCTCAAGTGTGTTTGGTTGGGTGTAGCTAGGAAATGAGATGTTAAGGGTATTTTAGGAAATTACATTGGGTCTAGAAAGTGTTGAGGCCCAAAAAATTCAAGGCTAGATCCAAATATATTCCCGGTCCAATGCGATACCTTACCGAGAAGAAACCCAATTTGGGCACGCAAAAGTTCGTCATATGCGCTTGCACACATGCCACGCCAAGCAAATAAGCAACACGCCATGCTACAAGCTTAAGTGGGCTCAAGCCACGCGAATGCCTTGGGCTTGCTAAGCGGGTTGTGGTATGGATGGTTACAAGTATTCACGAGGCCCATTGATGGTCCAAGGAGTGAAAGTTTGGGTTACTTGGGAGCACCAAAACTCAAGCTCATTCCTTGAGCCCAAACATATGGGTAAGCATGAGAGAAAACCTAGTAGCCAGCGGCGGACCCAGGAATTTTTCAGCGGATGTGCAATTTTTAAAAGCTAAGAGCTCAAAAAAAAAAAAAAAAAAAAAAGACAACTAAACATCCTTATAATTTAAACAATACTAATTGGCATCTGCTCAAGAAAAAAAAAATGCATCTAACTTACTTTGGATTGGCGTACTCAAGAATGAAAAGAAAAATGTAGGATTCGTGTGATGCATACACACTTTGATGAAATTGGGTGATGTTAAATTGGTCCTTTATAAAGAGAATTCCCAATCCCACTTAAATAAGGAATTCCCAAAACCCAATTAAATAAAAAAAAAACTCCCAATTAAAACCCAATTAAATAAGGAATTATAAAAACCCAATTAAGTAAGGAATTATAAAAACCCAATTAAGAAAGGAATTATAAAACCCAACTAAAACCCTATAGAAGCCTACGAAATGGCCCAGTTGTTTCTTTTTTTTCTTCTTTTTTTATTTATTTAAAACCTTGGTCCAAAACGACGTTGTTTTGGCCAGGCTTCATTAAAAAAAAAGAAGTGCGCCCAGCAGATAGCAGCACAGCACCCAGGTCTCTTGTGCATTTCATCGAATAGGTTGTGTGCGTCTTTGGTCTGAGCAGAGGTGCAACTCCAGCAGCTCTTATGGAGTTTTTCTGCAATCGGAGGTGCATGTGCACCTCTTTGTGCCTACACAGGTCCGCCACTGCTAGTAGCCCATCACCTTAAGAAAACCTAATAGCCCATAACATGTGAGAAAATCTTACATCAGCCAAAGTTTCCAGCAGTCTGACGAAATCAAAGGGAGCTCACAAGCCACTGGAAACAAAACATCCCAGCACCTTATAAAATATCCAACATCGTGCATCTCTATTAAAACTAGATCGCAGCCAAACCACCAAAACCAAGCAAACCCATGTGTTGATCACCTTTTTGACCAAGTACCCTTACCTATTTTTTCCTCTTCAAGCTTTGGTGAGAGAACAAGAAACAAAAGTAGGTGACTCCTCACCCACATGGAGAAGTCTAGCTGTGTGATGGTCTTGGAACTCCAAAAAGCTTCATGCCTACATGCTCAGGCTAGGAAAGTTTCACCAAATAAGGTGGAATGGAAGAAAGTGAAGGAAAATGGGAAATGGTGGCTTGACAAAATTAAGGTTTTTAGCGCCTATAAAAGGAGCCACTTCCTACCTAGCAAGACAACTCACCTTGGTTGCTGCAAGCCTCCTAGCAACCATGAAAATTCATCGAAGGCAAGCATCCCCTCTATAACCCTTCAATTTCATGCTTTGTTCTTCAATCTTCCTCTTTTCTCTCTCTCAAAGCCCACATCCAAAGAGAGCAAGCATCATTTCTCATCTCTGGAACCCTTCGATTTCAAGCCTTGTTCTTCCATTGCTTCCCATTTTCTCCTCTGGTAAGCCATTCCAGAGCTTGACGAAGCTTTCGTCAAGCTACTGGAAAATTACCCAAAGCACTTGTTCATCCACCATAATCTATCTATCTATCTATCTATCTATCTATCTATCTATCTATCTCTCTCTCTCTCTCTCTCTCTCTCTCTCTCTCTCTCTTTCTTTCTCTCTCCTCAGCAAATCCTCACGAAATCATTACTTCTGTTGAGGCCCAAAAAATCCACAGCATTTGCCCAAATATATTCCCGGCCCAATGCGATACCTTATCGAGAAGAAGCCCGATTTGGGCACGCGAAAGTTCGTCATATGCACTTGCACACATGCCACACCAAGCAAATAAGCAACACGCCACGCTATAAGCTTAAGTGGGCCCAAGCCACACGAATGCCTGAGGCTTGCTTGAGTGAGTTGTGGTATGAATGGTAATGAATTGTCATGAGGCCCATTGATGGGCCAAGAAATGGAAGTCCCGGGGTTGCTTGGGAGCCTCGGAACTCAAGCCCATTTCTTAGGCACAAACATGTGGGTGAGCACAAAAGATAAAGTAACCCAACCAAAATAGCCCATCACTCCAACCAAAATAGCCCATCACCTCAACAAAAATAGGCCAACACTTGTTGAGGTTAGCCCATTTATTTTGAGAAACCAACCCATTATCCTAGAAAGCCCATATAATTAAAATAAGAACTTGCAAAAGCCTCAGCACCTTGCTAAGAAAACATAAGCCACGAAGGGAATTCTGGAGGTCCACTATGCAAAGTTGCTGGGAGGCTCCAGCACATGGGAACAAGTTTCAAGCAAAAATATCCAAAAAACCAAGGGATACTTGAGCAAAACACCCTTCAAACCAGTGTACATACCCATTTCTTTCCCTCATCAGACCTAGCCTTGGAAGAAGGAAGGAAAGGAAGGGAGAAAGATGGTTGAAAATTGGGACTCTCCACTGAGACAGTTGCGAGAAAGGGGCCTTGAGCTCCCAAAAATTCCTGATTTTGTGCAAATGGGTAGAGAGATTTCACAAAAATAGGATGATTGAAGGGATGAGGGGAGAAAGGAAGGGAAAGACTTGGCCAAATTGGATAGAAACCATTAGGGTTTTTTGGAAAACGATAGCTTTCAGCGCCTATAAAAAGAGGCATTTCCTACCCATCATCACAACACATATATAGAGAGAGCAAGCTTTATCTTTCACCTCTGAAACCTTTGCAATTTCGAGCCCTATCCTTCCATCTCTTCCCATTTTCCCTTTTGGTAATCTTTTCCAAAGCTTGACAGAGTCTTCATCAAGCTGCCGGAAACTACCCAACATCCAACTACTTCATCATTAGCTAAAACAACCACATCCAGAGAGCAAGCTTCCTCTCTCACCTGCAAAGCCTAGCAAATTCGTTCTCTATTCATCCTTTTTCCCCCAAGAATGCATAACTTTCTCTTCAGTGCTACACTCATGTCAATTTTGCTCCCATGCCACAAGCTTCTCATGCCAAGCCAAGAATTCATCTGTAAGCTGTTGTTATTTTTGTTGGTGAAGATAACCAAGGTGTTTCCTAAGGCATCTCTGTCCTTTCGAAGCATTCTTGGGGCTTGATCTTCGAACTTAGGCTCAAGGGGCAATTTCATCCATTTTGCTATTTATGGCAGCCCAGGCCCGGAGTAGCTGTCAGAACGAAAAGCCTCTACAACTTCAAGCCTCTGTTCCTCATAGGAAACCCAAGCATTCTCTCTCTCTCTCTCTCTCTCTCTCTCTCTCTCTCTCTCTCATGCTAAACTCGTGAATGCTCAACTCTCATGCCACAAGCTTCTCATGCCAAACTAAGAATTTATCTGTAAGCGACTGTTGGTTTCATTGGTGAAGAAGACCAAGGTGTTTCCGAAGGCTTAGCTACCCTTTCGAAACACTCTTGGCGCTTGATCTTTGAACTCAGACTCAAGGGGCAATTTCACATATTTGGCTCTTTACAACAGCCTAGGCCCATCAGTAGCTGCCGGAACGAAAAGGCCCCTACAGAAAGAAATGTTAATTTGATGAGATGTAGTTGTAGTCAGGATGTTGGGTCCTAATAAAATTTCCCTTTAGTTTATACCTTTTAAATGCCATATGTGTGACAGAATAATTGAAATAAAAACTTACATTTTCTCCAAAAAGAAAAAAATTGAAATTAATATGATACATATCATCCCTTTACATGTGATACCAACCTATTATAATGAGAGAATTATGGCCTATTTGGTATCCTACTCAAAAATTATGATTTTTTTTTTTTTAAAACATGAGTTTTTAAATACTAATTTTAAGATCTAAAAACTTGTTTGGTATTGAAATTTAAAATATTTTCAAGATATGAAAAAATTGAAATTAAAATCAGAAAATAAAAAACCATAATTCCCGAATTAAAAGGGAGGGAGGGAGGGAGAGAGAGAGAGAGAGAGAGAGAGAGAGAGAGAGAGAGAGAGAACTATAAAATGTCACTCTTTTGTTTTCAATGATAGGCGTGTTTTTGAATTTGTTTTTTGGTTTTTGGTTTTTAAAAAGGGGCCTATCAAACAGGTTTTTTGGGCCTTGAACTTAAAATCTATTTTTGAGTTTATAAAATTGGATCTAAATAGGATACCAAAGAGGCCCTTAGTTAACGTGAACATGTCTTAAAACATCCCCCTCATTCATATGTCAACCAATCTTTAGTTTAATTATTTCTTTTTCGAATGTCTGGAGAGATTACAAGTCCAAATTCTTCCTCTCCTCACATTGAAAAAAAAAACAAAAAAAAATCATTCATGCATTAATACGTGAGATATTGGAAGCAATTAAATATATTGTTGTCAATTTAGTTGAGATGTAGTGAGGATATGAGATATTGGGTTGGGTTTGTTACATGAGTGAGGGTATTTTAGGAAGTTACATTGGGTATATAAAAAAAATTGGAAAATTGTTTAGCTTCACTAAATGAGATATGTGTCTAGTGACCATGTTGGGGCCCAAAAGAGAATTGTCGGATCCTAATAAGATTTCCCTTTATATTATTACATTATAAATGCCAAATGCATGATAGGATATTTCAAATAAAACTAACATGATATGAATCATTCATTTACATGTGATATCAACCTATAAGAGAATTAATTGTCATGAAACTATAACATGTCCATAAAATATCAAATTCATTCATAAACCAACTAAATCTTACTATAGTGATAAATATTTCTATTCTCAATGTTAGGAAAAAAAAAAGGTGTTCATAAATTATGTGAGATATTGGAAGCAATTAAACATATTGTAGTAGATTTAGTTGTGAACAAAGAATCAAAGATGTAGTAGAAGATTTTTGTTTTTGGTCGAAATTGAAAGATGCAGCAGTAAGATAAGATAATGGATTAACCATGTTTCTCCAAAGTCATAAATGAATATGACAAGAAACACAAAGTTAAATATCATGGATCGCCTAGGATTAACTACTTCATACGGATTTTAAGACGTTTCAGTTGAGATGTCAAACCAGCCTCCATTTTCGGCAATTTGACTGCGAATATCATCCACAAGATCAACCAAAGCTCTTTTCATGCCTGAAAGTTCACAATGTACCTCGGTCAAATCGTTTTGACTAACCTGATTAAAGAAATCCCATAATAGTTATCACAAAACCTATAATTGATAAAAAGTAAGAGAGTTGACATTGCATCAAAAATAAGAAAAGTCATGTATGTACTAGTTACTATCAAGAAGGAATACGTGGTTAATCTTATAAATTAGTAATCAGATTGACAACAAATAATATGTATATTATTATTCAGTAACATGTGAGAATCTTAACAATAGGATGTGTTGTTGACTTTTGTTGTAATACATTTTCTATAATGTATTTTTTTTAATGGAATTTTTTTATAATGTATTATGTATCAATGTAAGTATTCAACCGTTAATAATGATTTATTTTGCAGCAAATTTTTTTTTTGAGGACTTTTTTTTGTTGAGAGGGGCGATGTCATACTAAATGCACGCACACTACACAGATGCTAGAACTCGAACTCGAACTCATAACCTTTCCTGAGGAAAAATTTAATCCAAACCAATACACTAGTAGGTCATTTGCTTAATTTGCAGCATTTATTTTAGTTTTGTTAAACTAGATAGAAAAAGAATTTTTAGGGAACTTTTCTTTTTGTTTTGCCAAAGTATATATATTTTTTAAGGATCTTTCCTATTAAAAAGGATGATAATATACTAAACTCACACACACTACACGGATGCTAGGAATCGAATTTAGGACCTTTCCTAAAGGAGCAATTGCTATAAATCACTACACTAGTGGGTTCTTTCTCAAAGTTAGATTAAATTGATTTAGAATAAACTAGCATCTTTGCAGTACTTCTGCGCATGCGAGAGGCTTTTTTTAAAAAAATTTAAATTTAGTTTAGAATTAAAAAAGATAATGGGTTAGTTGTGTTCTATAAAAATAAGATTCATTATTTGATTTTTCTTTTAATTTTAATTTTTTTAATATGAAAAAGTGTGAATGTACCATATTATCCTCATTTAATTAATAATTTCAATTCTTAATGTTTGTATTAACTAATGACATTTTTTGGTATTTTGAATGTTTTACCATTCTCTACCTTTTACTTTATATATATAGATTATTGCTTGTATAAAAAAAAAACAAAAAAGTTAACAAAACTTTGGAAACGAAAAAAGAAATTAAAATAATTTTACAGATTTGTCCTTGACACCATCCAATATTTACTTAAGACACTCCCCAAAATACCCAAACCCAATCCCCTTGCCTTCTCCTCCACTCTCTGAGTCTCTCTCCACCCACAAAACACAGACAGCAACAGAAACAAACAATCATCTCTCTCTCTCTCCCACCAAAAACCATGTTAACCTCACTCCACTACCCAATCCTCCAATACTCTCCCCTCCACTCCAAAACCCTAACCCCATCTTCTCCCCTCAGTTTCCAATCAAACCCAAAACCTCAGCCCCATCTGCACAGCAACAGCAGCAGCCACTGTCTTGCCGGAACCAAGCTTCTGATCCCCAAGCGTTGCCCTAACGTTGTGGCCATGAGCAAGTCGCCGAATGTGGAGGAGCAGAAGTTCAGCCAAGAAGGGCTGATCACGGAATCTCTCCCCAACGGTATGTTTCGAATCCGATTAGACAACGCGGACACCATCATAGGATACATATCTGGGAAAATCCGAAAGAATTTTGTCAGGATTTTGCCTGGGGATAGGGTTAAGGTTGAGGTCAGTCGTTATGATACCACCAGAGGTCGTATTGTTTATAGATTTAAAAAAGAAGATAGACTTAAAAGGGAAGGATAAAAGGGAATCTTTCTTTTTTCTTTTTCTTTTGTTTTTTGTTTTTTGTTTTGTAATTTTATTGTAAGTGACATTGGAACATTTGTGTTGTGTAATGTGAATGTTGAGAAGAAATGTTGTGTTGTTTGGCAATTTGAATTTGTATTATGTGATTTGAGGTTTGGGTACTGAAATTTGTGATGTGGGTTGCATTGCAAATTCAAATGTACAATATTGTGTTGCTCCCATAGTTGTAGTGCTTGAGCATTTACCTCCTCCGCGTCTAAGGTTTTATGTTCGAATCTTCCCGACTTTATACCAAGAAAACAAAAACATTTAAGTTAAACTTGATTTTACACTCAAAATTGAAATTAAGAACTATGAAACACAATAGCTTGTCACTAAAATTAAAATAAGAATTATGAAACACAATAGTATGTCACTAAAATTTTATTTTATTTTATATGAAAAAATGAGTTTTAACGGATTTCCTAATGATCACCCTAGCGGCTGAATTACATTGCAATAATTTTTATTTAAATATTAAAATTGAAAATACGAGTATTAACCTGTTTTATAGGTGAAAGTTCAGGATACTAAATTGAAATTGAGTTTTTATTATTATTATTTTTTAATACAAAGCCCGTTGGGCTCTCTTCTAAAGATCCTTGTTTGTGAGACCTTCTCATTTTGAAGCCCATATACATGTAGCCCCATTAAGTCTCTACAATGTGAAGACCTACGGTGGTTAGTAGTTAGAGCCCTCGTTGTGGTGCTTACCTCCCCCTCCTCCTCCGCTCTCTCAGTCTCCGCCCACAAAAAGCATGTTAACCTCACAATCTTCATCAGTCCACCACCCGATCCTCCACCACTCTTCCCTCCTCCACTCCAAAACCCTAACCCTCCCCCTCACCTCACCATCCTCTGTAAAATTCCAACCAAACCCAAAACCTCTGCCCCATCTTCACATTAACAACTACAACACCAACCTTGTCGGCCTCAGAAGTTGCCCCAGCAGCATTGTGGCATTGAGAAAATCGCCGAGAGTGGAGGAACAGAAGTTCAGCCAAGAAGGATCGATCACGGAGTCGCTCTCCAACGGTATGTTTCGAATCGAACTAGACAACGCAGACACCGTCATAGGATACATATCTGGGAAAATCCGACAGAATTCTATCAGGATTTTGCCTGGGGACAGAGTCAGGGTTGAAGTCAGCCGTTATGATACCACTAGAGGTCGTATTGTTCGTAGAATTGACAAAGACGATGAGGACAAGAAAAAGAAAAAGACTTGGGGAAAAAAAGACTCGAAAAAGAAAAAGTCTTATTGAAGAATTGAATGGAATTAGAAGGGATGTTGTCACATTTTGTTGGGATTTAGTGTGTGCTGTGAATTATGATTTTCACTGATTCGGATTCTGCCGTGTAGTCGTTTTGGTGAAGAATTGGATGTTATATTTGTATTACCATTGTTATGGTCTATATATGATACTCTGAAAGGGCAACTAAGGTTATGGTAAAACTTATCATTATATCAATTTTTCCTCCTTAATTCCCGACTTTTAGCTGAATCCCGAGTTATTTTCCTCGAGGGAATTTATGTCGAACATAATTTCTATCACGTTGAGTCATGTTTACAATTTGCCTTGGGTCTTTACAAGGCTGCAAAAGCTTGATAGAATGTGTTTATGAAATTAATGACACTAAGAAATCTAACTTCTAATCAAACCACTGTAAATTAAAGATGTCATTAAATATTGAGCAAAACGTAGACTAAACATAGACTATTTGAAAGAGCAACTAAGGCTATGGTAAAACACATAAGGTAAAAAACAATACTTAATTCTCTAAACATAATTAATATAACCAACTAGCTCCTAATTTTGTGGTACTTTTTTCTTCTCCGTATGAGAAGATGTTCTAAGCTCGAAAACCTCGTCCCTTGTTCATAAAAATAAATAAATAAACATAATTTCTACCAATTCATCCCTAGTAGGAGAGTAACTCACTGAAATTTCAAATGTATCTAATTTAGGATGAGAAATTACTTAGCATTTGCGTTTTATTTATAAGCCCATAAATTTCCCATTTTTATTTTTCTTGGTGGATCAAGTAGGCCCACTTGCTTGGCCCAGTTCAATTAACAAAACAAACCGAAACGACAATCGTGGCGACAACAAGGCCTGCTAAACCCTAATTTTCTAAAACCTCTCCTCCTCCTAAAACCCTAAACCCTCTCTGTTATATGAAACCTTCTCTTAACCCATTTTTTCCCTGCAGCCACCAAAGTTCAAATAAAAAACTGTGAGTCCATCAATGGCAACCAAATCCTTTCTCAAGGCCCCCAAAGCCCCACTCTTGTTCCTCCGCAATCCCTTTTTGGCTGCACCCGCTCCCAAAACCGCTGCTGCAAATACTCCCATCATTCAGTCCTTTCAATCTGCGCAGTCTTCCACTCAGAAGCCGCTCTTTGAATCCTCGGCTCTATCCAGGTTCCTATACGAAGAACCGTCTAAGGTTGAAGGATTTGGGTTTGGTGGTGTGAGAAATGGACCCCTTTTGCCCGGAGACTCTAGCTTTGGTATCCGGGCCAGGGCCGGGACTGGCGGGTCCCCTGGCGACACTAGCAGGGAGGATGAGGATGAAACCAATGATAATGAGAAGACAGATTGGTGGAGCGATGATGATGATGATGATGATGATAATGATGATGATAATGATGATGGTGGTGATGATGATGATGAGCGTGATGGATAGGTTTTTCTATTTTTTGTTAATTGGTTTCGGGTTGGATGCTTTCGATTATAAGGTATCACCATTGTTAGCGATAGACTAATTTCAGTAATTTAGTATTTATTGAACAGTCTCTTGGCTTTCTGGTTTCTTTTCTCTTTTTGGCATTGTGATGTTTTTGGTGTGTTTAGATCACTAAGTGAGTTGTTATTTGGACCATATTTCTTTTCACCAAATATAAATTTTGTATCACCGAAACAGAGAGAGTTTAGGGGAGAAACAAGTTTGTCTCTTGGAAATAGTTCAAAACTTGTTTTATGGAACAACAATTGAAATGAATTTTTGAGACCTTTATGCAACAAAAATTTGCAAATTACATTACAAATTCAGACATGTACAACAGAGTTTCGACAAATTGGGCAAGTTAGGTGGTTCTTTAACCAAGGATCAATGCAATTTGAATGAAACATGTGGTTGCATGCGAAAACACGGCAAGACTCGCCATCCACGAAATCATCCAAGCAAATAGTACACCGATCCCCACAGCAACTCGATGTTATGTCAAGACCGCCCTTGCAGTACTGCAAAGGCGGCGGGAGTGCCTCCAAGGCTTGAACTTGGAGGGCCACAGCCTGAGGACGTTGCTCTGGCCCTTCCTCCGTCACCAAATCCTCCCAAACCCTATCTAGCACTTCCATCAACACCATGTGGAACAGGGCTACAATATCTTGTGCAGGTGCTTGTTGCAACGAATCTTGATCATGATGATGGGGAGATCGGTCGTCTCCAATTTCGTGATCGTTCTGGCTTCTGTTTGGAAACCAAGAAAATATGGTTCCAACAATGTGATGCATGAAGGCAATGAGAAATAAACCTGCAGTGCAGAGAGCTAAGTTGCCGATCCAAAATAGACGGCTGATAGTGGTGAATTTTGTGTGGCCTAGTAGGAACAACAAAGCTACAATCCCAAGAGCAAAAATGCAAGACAAAAAACTAAGAGGGCTGTGATAAGATTGATGAAGAATGCTGGTATTAGAAACCATGGTGTTC
Organism: Prunus salicina; assembly: GCA_020226455.1. Classification (NCBI taxonomy): domain Eukaryota; kingdom Viridiplantae; phylum Streptophyta; class Magnoliopsida; order Rosales; family Rosaceae; genus Prunus; species Prunus salicina. The sequence goes on along the minus strand of CM035345.1, from coordinate 17,304,628 downwards.
ATGGTTGAAGAATGCTTTCATGAAAGCCCTGTGCAGCATTTTTGGTTTCTTGTTTGGTTTATGCTCATCCATGGAAGTTGTTGTGCCAGAACTGCTAAAACCCCTCTGGGATTTTTTTGTTATGCAACTAATTAACATCAAGGTAGAGTAGGGCACACCATATAAACACAAATCTGCTTAGTCTGGATTCGTTCTAAAAATTGACGCTCATTTTTGTTATTACCTGTTTTTTTAACCAACAAGGGAACACAAAAGTGAAGGTTATTTTGTTAGTTATAGTATTGGCTTTGTAGTTGGGCACCCGTTAGTAACGGCGGGTACCTACGTGCTTGTTGTGACAGGAGGTTATACTATAACGAACATTTTTATATTATAGAGGTTTGTTTGATTTCTCAATTTTGTCGAAAACCTAATTGGTTACTTCCGATAATAGTTCAAACTCAAAGGTAGGATAGTGCTCAAAACTACCCTTTTGGGACGAAAATATTCTCCATCACCCGGGGGGAGGGGAGAGAGAGGGGACTGGGACTCAAAAATTCCTTATTTTTTTCGATGTAAAAAAATTAAAATGACACAATAGAGACTTGAGTAATGCCTAATAATAATGGATAATGCTCTAAACAACTCTTATCAATAAACGAAAATCGGGAAAAAAATTAAAAGAAAAAAAGGATCCCAATATATATATATATTTCAAGAGTATAGGCTATACTATTTATTAAGAAATTTTTTTTTTAAAAAAAAAATCCATTAGAGCCGCGCGGCTATACTATTTTTAAAAACATTCGAGCCGCGCGGCTATACTAAACAAATACCGTAGCCGCGTACAGGTTGCCCAAATCAGTATAGCCGAGCGGCTATATGATTTTAAAGAAATTTATTAAAAAATGACCCGTCCAGCGATGTGTCAAAATAAGTATAGCCGCGCGGCTGTACGATTTAAGAAATTTTTTTAAAAACCCAGTATAACCGCCCGGCTATTAGTTTTTTTTTTTTTTTTGAAAAAGGGGCTCCTTAGCGATTAGGCGCCCATGGGCCAAAACAAGCCGGATAGTTTTTTAAAAATCAATAGTATAGCCGCCCGGCTATACTATTTAAATACATTCTCTCGCTGCCCCTTCCCTGAATTTGGTCCCATATTGTGAGCGGAACTCTCAAATCATGAGCGAAAGACCTTTTTTTTTTTTTTCTTCTCTTTCTAGTGAGATTTATAAAATGAATAAAGGTGTAGCATTTACAAATATAATAATTTTTCTTCAAAATTATAGAGAAAGTGTGTACACACTTTTCAAGAATAATGAGAAGCGAGCATATTAAATCTCTTCTAGAGTTATGAGATGCAGCCAAATGGTCAGGCAGCTATATCACAAGCATGAGGCACACACGAAATTAATAAGAGAGAGCATCAATTTGGTTCGCAATTGCACAAATATATCATGAACAATGCCCTCCAAAACTGTTCTCACTTAAGACACAAGTCCCTTGCAAATCTACAATTAAAACCTTTCGCATCACATTCAAGCACCGCGAGATATCCACCCCGGCTAAAGAAAACATACAACTTCGACCTCCACCGTCTCACTTGAGTAACATTGAAACTTGCCCGAACCACCAAACTTTGTTGCCCTGCTACCAAAGTGGTCGGGGCCTCTCCTAACTCCAATATTTCATGTAAAACTTATATTAAACTTCTGTAATTGCTGAGAATATTGAAAAATCTACACAGATTTGCTCCCCCGAAGTAAGAAATCTGTATTGTTGGCCCCCTAAAACATAGAATTAGCTCTGCCACTGCCATCACAATTTTCTTTGACAAAGCGGCAAAGCCATCACTAGGACATTGCCGTTAGGAAAGAACGGTCTTGAAGATGACAAGCGAACGAAAAATGATGATTAAAATTCTTGTATTTACAAAAAAAATTCACCTAGACACATGCATGCCTCACAAATCTAGTACACTGTTACGACAAATGGGGCAAGTTAGGCTCTTCTTCAACCAAGTGTTCATGCATTTGGAATGAAAAGTATGGTTGCACGAGGGAAAAACTTGGCACAATTGGTCAGTCTCAAAGTCCTCCATGCAAATAACACAATCCTTGCAGTTCATTTCAATTTCATGGCTTCCATAAGCTATGGGAGGTGGCAGTTTGATCTCCAACAGTTGTTCCCTATCCCGCTGGTGCCTTTGGTCTCTTCTTTCCTCCAACGCCTCAACAATTGAGTCCAAGATTTCCAAAACCCTAAGATTATGAAGGACAGCTGCCTGATAAAATGTAGCTTGGTCATGCCATTCTTCACCGTTTGACTGAAACGCCAACCTTACGTCCCCTGCCTCGGGATCACGATTTCTTCTCTCGTATAACGGCGTCCAAACGAACTCGCAGACGATGTAAAAGAGGGCAATGACGAGCAGGGAAAGGATGATTGACAATGCTATGATGCAGACATAAACAAAAATTATGGTACCAATGAAAGTCAGAAGGGAAAAAACAGGAGGTGGGATGACAATCTTAAGGGCTTGAGACATGTTCATGATGACGACGATGATCAGCAAAGGGTTTGGAGACTCGGATGGATGCTTTGATTGGTATTTGTCTAAGAAGTTGTTGCCAAACCGCAAAACTGCTAAACCCATATTTCAGATTTTGGTTTGAACAAACTTTTTAAGGTGGTCTAGAGAAAGTACGTGATTGATTAACATCTAGACCTCAGAATCTGTTTGTGCCCCCTCTTCTGAAGGTTTGTTGTTGTTGTTTTTTTTTTCTTTGTTACAGTTACAGAGGTTAATTAGAATTCGTTAAGTTCGTTATTCCGATGTAGTTTGTATGTTAAGAGACAAGTGATGATACAACAAATCCAAGAAAAAACGCGTTTTGGTAGCTTGACTTCAGAAATAAACTTTTTTTTCGGGTCGAAAAAATTTGGTTTTTTTATATAATTACAACCCAAAATACGCTGCCTAAAGTTTTTTTTTTGGAAAAAATGCTTCTGTATTTTTTATTTAAAGAATGGACTCAGGGGCCTCAGATCTCTCTATGACCACATACACACCTCAGACGTTCTGGACATCAAACTTTCAACCCCGATACACAAAACCTCATGCCCTCATGAGTCATGCCACGGAGATCTCAAGACCCGACATCTTCTATGAGCTGCAATTTGTGTCAACATGTTATTTTCGTGTCGTGTAATTTTACGCTTAACTAATTGTGTTAAGTTAATTAATAACTTAATACTAAATAAACTCATTTATAATCTTGTTGTATTTGGGTTGACCTATCGATATTGTGAACTCAAAATTTTGAACTAAGTATCCTTGATTTGTTTCTAAGCCAGACCTAAAGAAGAAAAAAACCATCACTTGTTTCTAAGTTTGCTTTTCTTTATGAGAGCAAGATAAAGCCCGCATGCAACTTTGCCTAGTTGGCCTTGACCTCTGCTTTGCGTAGTTTCATTAAGGCATTTTGTCGAACATCTTGCTACTTGGCAGCATGCTCAAGGAATCAAAGGAATGTTGGGCAATTTCAAGTGCGGTAAAAATGACAAGTGGGGGTGGAGAACATCAAAGGAACGTTGGAAAATTTCATATGTAGTAACAATGACAAGAGGGGATAATTGCATTCACTGGCCTTGTTTGTATCCACTAGTGCTTGATCCTAATAATAACAAAATTATTAAAAAAGAAAAAAGAAAAAAGAAAAAAGTAAAACTCATTTTCTCCAAATAAGTTTATTGTGCTAAAGTCAAGTTACTCATGTTCGAAACTAACTTGACATGGTGAAGAGTCATACCATAAGTAATGTATAACCTAAACGGCTAATTTCATGTCAGATTCGAGTCGTGTTATCGTGTCGTGTCAAAAATTAAAACTCCGAATTCATGAGAATCAAAACCTCAAATCTCAAGTACCTAGCTAGCATTTTATACCTCGAAGATCCTATCCTGAACCCTAGGCCTAAGCCTGAGGACTTGACCTAAGAGCCCGAGCAATGAACCCTAGGCCATGAGCTAGCCCCAACGTCTAGCTATGTACGTATGAGCCTTTCCTACATCTCATATTCCGTGTCCAAGAAATTATAATGTATAAATACTTATCAAAAGGATTATAATTTAATTTGGAGGCCTTTTATGTATAAACCCAATTTGAATCCATAATACGATACAATAGGTAATTGACAAGAAAATGTTGACAAATTCTATTTACAACCCAAAATTAGGGTAATTGCATGGCTTAAAGTGTTTGCAAACTATTGATATGCCTATAGAAAAGAATGTTGATATTTACAGTTGTTTGAACAGATCCAGAATACACCTCAAGAAAAAAAAAAAAAAACAAACAAACAAACAAAAGGGCTCATAACTGTCATGCATCCATGATACAATGTCGACAAACTGGGCAATTTGGCTTCTTCATCAACCAATGGTCAATGCAATTGGCATGGAACATGTGGTTGCACATTGAAAAAACTTGGCATGAATCACCTTGAGCAAAATCCTCCAAGCAAATTGCACATGAAGTGCATTTTGAACTTGATTGTATTTCATCATGGCTTCTATAATTGACTAGTGGTGGCAATTTCTTCAAGGCCCTAAGCCTTGGCCCTCTTCCTTCATCAAACTCCGGCACGACCCTCTTTATCACCCCCAGCCTCTGCATGTTTTGCACTATAGCTACACGAAAAGGGCTCGAACTGATGATGTTAATTTGCGGCCCATAAATGACATCGCCTCCCTCGAGATCATGCTCCGGGATGACTTGAAGGAGCCATGAAAGGAAAATGTTGAGAATGTGATTAAAGATCATAAATAACAAGGTGACTATTGAGATGCATGCAATGATGTTGGCTGGGAGATCTGAAAACAGAGCGGGGCTAGGTGGGGAATCAAAGCCTTCAGAAAACATGTTGTATATGAGGATGAAAGGTTGTGAGAACGAAGTTTGATTTTCCATTGAGTCTGACTTAATTGGTTTCTGATTTCTGGATCGAACGAAATGATGAAGTTCAAAACTCGGACTTTGGGTGTAGAGATAAATGGTTTCTGCGACTGAAGCTATAGACTGTGGCTAAACACATTGCATTTTTAAAAATTATGGCAGGAATATATATGGTGTTGCAAAAAAGGTTGCACCTTCATTTGTTTTGGATCCTAATTTTAGAAATTAACTTGTAAGGAGCTGGCAGATAATTTGGTAACAAAAACTTAGTATTTTTAGAGGAATTGAAGTTAGGTAACTACTTAGAGTCACTTTACGGAACATTTGCATGCAACAAACATGGCTCATCATCTTTCTTAATAACTACTTACATTGTTGAAAGGTGATGTTAGAGAGATGTGGGCAGTTGTGTCATGTGGAAGAAGTTTTTTTGTTGAAGAAGTAAAGTCACAATGCATCCTCCTCACAAGGGGTGAAGCAAAGGTTATAACAAATTATAATTAAGCCAAATTGCCATTGGTTTTTTCTTAAATCTATTATTAATATTCTTTCAGATAATAAAGGTTTATTTGATCCTTCACACATATTGATTGACAATAACAGTTTTTTTTAATTTTTATATTTATAGTAATAAAAATATGAGGAAATTATGGTTGTGTATGAAAAAGGTTATAAAATTTCTAACTTCTCTTCTTGTCTTATTTTTGCTTGCTTGCTTTCACATCCTCCATAAAATCACTTAAAACAACTAAAGTGATTAGAAATCAAAATTTTAAGGTCATATCATAACCCATAATTGTTTACTCGTGATTGTTTTAGGTCGGGAATCTTTTTAAGATTATGCTCTTGTTTTGGACTCTCATGTTGGGTTTCGGATGATTTCATCCTAACCGCGGTAAATTCTTATGACATTTTAATAAAGGTATCTTTTTCCAACAAAAAAATAGTCATGAAATATAAATATAAATATTATACAATTGGTTTTCTTTCTACACAAATATATAAAGGACAATTGCCATTTGGTCTAATGCGAGTAAAAATTATTTTCTTTAAAAATATTTAAATAAGCTTCTCCTAATTAAACGACATCTAGTTTCGGAAAGTATAAACCCTCACAATCCCAATTCCTGTGCCGTCGTTTTCCCTCTCTCTTCCGTAAACATGGAGGAGCCTGCAACACAAGGCTTTCTCTACGAAACCCTACCGGCGCTCTCTCTTCCCACCGCCAATCAATCTCCGCCTCCCGATGACCTCGAACCCTACTCCGTTTTCCGCAACGAGGTTACTCTCTCCACTCCCCAATGCGCTCCGGTGGACACCGCCGCACCCGATTTCTTCTCACTCGACGTTGGTGCCGACGAAGCCGAGCCAAATTGGGTCTCACCGTCTCGTACCCTTGCAGCCGAGCCGAGGACGCCGCTTCACCAATACGAGCCGACGACGCCGGCTCTTGAAGTCGAGCCAAAGCTCGAGAGCGGGTGGTTTAGGGGCCATAGTAAATTCAAGAGCCCTATGCTTCAGCTTCATAAAGGTATTTGCCGCAGTTTCAACTGCTTATATTGGGTTGCCAAGTAATTCTATTGAAGGTTTGAACTGGGTTTTGTTTATATGTACACTATGAAATCTTTTTTGGACTTTTCCAATGTTTAATGGCAATGTCTAAATGTTTTATTTGATTTTTAGTTATACTGGGAAGAAATTTCATACATTGTAACCTGTAATGTGAATTGGACCTAGTTTTTGCGTGTTTCTTTTACTTGTGTAGAAATTAAGGATCTTTGTAAGGGAGAAAATTGTTAATTTGTAATGTGGTAACTGAGTAACTTGTGTATTCATATTGATCACAGAAATTGTGGACTTTTGTGAGTTTCTCTCTCCAACTCCAGAAGAACAAGAGGCACGCACTTCAGCAGTAGAACGTGTCTCTCAGGTTATCAAATATATATGGCCTCGGTGCAAGGTACCTTTTTTTGTTGTTCGTGTGGGCATGAATGCATGTGTGTGTGATTTTAATCACGAAAAAAAATCTCATAATAAGATCCTGTTATTCTATGATTGTTGCTTTCTAGGTTGAAGTTTTTGGGTCCTTCAAGACGGGTTTATATCTTCCCGCTAGTGATATTGATGTAAGTATGTTGATCGTAATGTTAATATAAAGTTAGGAACTGAAGTTTGAATTTGAAATTTTGTTACTCTGGTCTATGGGCATGCTTAAGTGTCCATATAAGTTAGGCATTTGGTTGATTGCTATTACTCGTAGGTTGTCATTATGAGGTCAGGCATACCAACACCGCAGCAAGGATTGCAGGCCCTTTCTAGGGCATTGTCACAGATGGGATTGGCAAAAAAGATACAGGTGTGCCTCATCCTTTACTTGAAATACTATTGTGGAAAAACTTTAGCCTCTTATTTTTTGTTCTCTATGGATTTCTCAGGTGATTGGAAAGGCACGTATTCCTATTATTAAGTTTGTAGAAAAAACAAGTGGCATTGCCTTTGACATAAGGTTTACTTTTGTATCTTTTGCAACAGAGTTTCGAATTAATAAAGCTAGAATATATTGATAAGCATTTCCTGGGATATGTTCAATATAATTAAAAAGTACAATTGATAATTTTATTTCTTGCTTAACAGTTTTGATATAGAAAGCGGACCAAAAGCTGCAGATTTTATCCAGGTTTGTCCCATAATCTATCATCTACTAAGTTTCTGTAGAGATATTATAACTTTTCTAATATAGGTCAGAGGCTGACCATGTGCCTCTGAACAATGTTAACATTGTTGTTTGCAACTTTGTGCTCTTCCTTGCATCGGTCATGGTTTAATATGGCTTCAGATGTAATTACGATATCTTAAACAATAGTTATATGAATGTTGATATTGAAAGAAGTAACAAAGGGGGTGAAAAGCAGTAGTAGTTGGTAACTTGATAAGCTGTGGAATCAAAAAGTATATATTAATTTTCTAAGTTAAACATTACAAATCTTAGAGAATGTTGAACTAATATCCCATGTTTGTAACAGTAGTGGTAAGGGAGCAAAGGTAGTGCTTCCACCTAGTAAAAATAATTCCCAATTATCATAGACACTTCAAGGAAAAATAAAAAAAACCAGGCGAGGATTCAGTTAGAATGTTATAGATTGCATGTAAAGTGAGGGAATAACTATTTTCAGTCTCCTTTGACACTATCCATTGATCCCTTTTCAGGATGCGGTATCTAAGTGGCCTCCTTTGCGACCATTATGTTTAATCTTAAAAGTATTTTTACAACAGAGAGAATTAAATGAGGTATGACTTTCTAATTTAATAGATTCACTTGTCTTTCTTTTTCTTTATGGAATTTATTTTTCCAGTCAGCCTAATCCATATTCTGATAACATATGTAGGTGTACTCTGGTGGATTAGGATCTTACGCCCTCCTTACGATGCTCATGGCAATGTTGCATGTGAGTGAATCTTAAATATGCATTTGAAGATTTGGTGCACTTCTTGCTTGCCTATGTACATACCTGTACTGTATGGCTCCTGTTTGGTTGTGTAAAACTTGCTTTTTTGTTGAATATTGCAGTGGAACATGATAAAACTATGAGTGCAAATGAGATCCAAGGACAAGTTCCTAAAATTTGAATGAAATAGATAATTTACCCCACACGATTTATTCTGTCATTTGGATCTTAGATACACAATTATCAATTTCTGTAATGTTAAAATTCAGATAAATAGACCAACATCCTCATTATTGGATCCTTTATCCCTGATCTATATATTGAATTTTATGCAACAGAGCCACAGAGAATGTCAAGCTTCTTCCGAACAAAACTTGGGAGTTCTTTTGGTAAGTTTTTTTAGATCAAGTAGATGAGAACTTGGAAGCTCTTTATTATTGCTTGAAGTTCTTTCATTGTATCCCAAGTCAGTTAGCTTAAACTTTATCCCAGCAACCAGGCTTGGTCGTAAATGTAGGAATGGAGACTCTAACCCTGAATTATGTGGACTATGGAATTCACTCTAGTGTTCTAGTTTTTAACTTCTCATGAGAGGCTAGGATTTTTCCAAAGAATATGGAGAAAATTCAATGAGCTTGTGGCTTACGTTCTCGTTTATCTGTTGTGTTTCTCAAATAGGTAAACTTCTTTGATTTTTATGGACGCAAATTGAATACTTCAGATGTTGGTGTATCGTGCAAAGGGGCAGGGACCTTTTTTAAAAAGAGTGTCAAAGGGTATAAATAACCTTCGTAATAAAGTGATGAGCTTCTTTATCTTGATTCTTCTCTTTTTTTAAACCCGGTTTTTGGACTTTTGCATTGGATTTATCCTCTCTCTCAGGTTCATAACCAAAGGACGACCATTTCTTATTGCCATCGAGGATCCCCAGGCACCAGAGAATGACGTTGGGAAGAACTCATTCAACTATTTTCAGGTTTGTTGAATAACATGCTTATAATTTTTCTCCTCCTTCGCTTTTGATGCCAAGTAACTGGATTTGCATTGAATATAGTTTAATGGTTGTGCGTGTATATGCTTTTGTGAGCTTTATTCATGTTACCACAAATTGATATACTGAAATTACAAGCTGACACTTCATCTTCCATGAAATGGCTGTTTCTGTCTGGCTTGGTTGATGACCAGCTGGCTTAGGCAATGTGGTACCTGTCAAACAGATCATGCATGTTTGTATGCCTGTGCTTGCACAGTTAAAAAATTTATTCGCATATGTTGCTCTGTCAGCTAATTCTTACAATTAGCTGACAAGCAACACTTGCCAACCCAATTCTTATAATTGGCTGATCTTCCTCTACGTCACATCCTTTTCTGGATTTCTTGCAGATTAGATCAGCTTTTTCAATGGCTTATACTACATTGACAAATCCTAAGGTCATCCTGTGCCTAGGCCCAAACAGGAGCATTCTCGGTACCATAATTAGACCTGATCCTACGTTGGTGGAGCGCAAAGGAGGTCCCGGGCTAGTAGCTTTTGATAGCTTACTTCCTGGAGCAGGGAAACCACTTCAACTAGAGCATGATGGGCAGGAGTTTATGTGCAATTGGCAGTTAGATGATGATGATGATCCCCTGCCACGGGGAGATGATTCTGCTGGAGGCGGTAGTGGGCGATCATCGGGAAAGAAGAGGAAGGCTTCTTTTAAAGAGAAGTCAGGTAAGAAGGGAAAAGAAAATGGTGAAGTGGGGAGGAGAGAAAATGGCTCAAAGAAAGAGAGGACTAGGCGTGATGAAAATAGCTCAAGGAAAGAGAAGGGAAAAATGAAGAAGATTAGGAGACGGAGACATTCCCAAGATAATGCCAATTGATTTGGTCGTCATGGCGGTGGATCTCCGTGGGCTCTGTAGAACCCTTCTCATGCCTATAACTTGCCATGCTCTTGGAAGTGTCCGACTTTCTTTTCCGCAGTTAGTGGGTTCTGATTAGCATTGTATTTCATGGACCAACATGCTGCTGCCATTAACTGAAAATGGAAGCGCAGTGCTAAGCAGAGCCTCTGTTACAGCCTCTCTGTTATCTGTGATAATACTGACTGCCCGTTTACCGCCCTTACATGCAATACAAGGCTTGTGTTGAGCTTATGGTAAAGTGTTAATGCCATATAAGCAGAACTTTGGAACATGTTCTGCAAGATGAGGCTATTTCCCCATTTCCCCAGTTTTGACATGGGCAGTGATCTGGGTGTTAACATGTAACCCTTTCAGTGCCCTTTTCTTTTTTATCGTAAGCCTAACATGAACTTCACATATGTTTGTTAATTTATTTACATTTTTACACAATAGAAAGATAAAGTTATTACACATATTGTCTTACAACTCATGTTGAATGTATAACAGGATCTCATTTTGGGCTTCAATTCCACTTGGAACGAACTGTTTTATGAATTTATCAACTTACAAATTATTATAATAAATTTTGGTATTAAAAAAAGGACTTGCTCACACCTGGAAATGGGAATGCATGTTCTATTCCTTCAACTTCCCCTTGATCCTACGACTTCAAATCCTAAATCTTGTACCTTGGACTTGGGACTCCTTGATTCGATATCTCGAACCTTGGACATGGGATCTCGGTCTCAAACCGGACCCGGGACTACGAAAGTTGGACAAATGAAAGTTTTGTCTTTATCTCTTAAAATTGTTTCATTTCGAAAAATCAATAATAAATAACAAAAATCAATCCCCTGTCCCCCAGGTCATTGAAGAATTACAACAGAGCACCCAAAAATCTACCAACGAAAAAACGCACCAAAGATAACGACGGTGTCTTCCTCTCTCTCTTTCTGTTAACTCTGTTCAGTGAGATCAACATGAACCCCATGTCGGTTTGCTCCTCGTCGTCGTCGTCGTCTTCTGGGTCTTGGAGCAGCACCAAGGCATGGATCGTCCACGGAATCGTCGCTGGAGTTGCAATTGCGGTGGCAATTGGAGCCCGGGTTTACTTGGGTCCGCCAAAGAAGTTTCGGAGCCGGGTCGTCGGTATCATCCCTGCCCGTTTCGCTTCTTCACGTTTCCAGGGCAAGCCTCTCGTTCAGATCCTCGGAAAGCCCATGATCCAGGTCCTTCTTTTTGCTTCACTAAGTCTTCCATTGTGTGCTTACAGTTTGATACCGTATGTGAAATGGGTATTTTCTAAGCTTGAAGTTTGTTATCAATTTTCCTAAGCTGCATGGATCTGAAGCAGGGTGTTTTTTCTTTTATTGGGATTTTCTTTTACACCCCTTTTTTTTGTCTGTTCCGTATGAAGCTTGGTCTGAGATTAGAGCCTATGGTAATGTAATTGGGAAACATTTCGCTTACAAGTTTGAGTTGGTCTTTGCAGAGAACATGGGAAAGGGCAAAACTGGCAACTACACTGGATCATGTTGGTATGTTTACTCACTTGAACTCCATGTAATTTTGCTTCATTTTTATACTAGGATTTTGTTAATGTTCTGTCAGGGAAGGAACCCTTCTTAAATAAATCGTTGAATGTCCCCTTAATAATGAGGCAGCTGATTAGATCTGACAAGTTTTGCTAGGCTTCCAGAAATCTGTATCTTCATTTGAATTTATTTATAGGTATACTTAAGCCACCTATCTTAACTTCTGCCAGCTGATTCTGTCTGGCATTTTCCCATTTCCAATTTCCATTGCAAATATCATCCTTGACTTTGGTTGAAAGAGGAAGACCAGAGTCACAAACCATTCTATGGCCATACTTATGACCCTGTGGATGCCAGTTGCCCAATAAGCTAAGTGTTTGAGCCATCCCCTTATCTTCATTTCATAAAAGATCTGGCCAATTTTCTCAGCTTCAAGAGCTTGCTCGGGCTTCAATAATGAGGCATTTTAACCTCCAACAAACAGTCACCTTTGAGGAAATCTTCTTTAACCTTATCAACCCCAAGAGACGGGTTGATTGAAAGTATACGAGATGTGATTTGATATAGGCATCCAATCTTTAAGACCCTTAATACCCCAGTGATATTCCTTTTTAGGCTTACCACCTTGCATCCTGTTGATGATATTAAGTTTTGCTTAATGCTTAAATAGCTATGCAATGGGGAAAGTGAATTCGGCCGGCCGAGTATTTTTGAAGTGTTGGTTGAAGTGTTGCTTAATGTCTACCTTCCTTTTTGTGCAGTTGTTGCGACAGATGATGAGAAGATTCGAGATTGTTGTCGCAGTTTTGGAGCTGATGTCATAATGACCTCAGAATCCTGCAGGAATGGTAAGCACCATGGTTTTCTTTTTTCCTTTTTTTTTTCTTTTGCAGATTAAATATATAATTGCATTTTTATTTACTTTTTTCTGAACTTAAAGGTACTGAGCGTTGTTCTGAAGCAATTCAAAAGCTTGAGAAGAAGTATGATATAGTTGTCAATATTCAGGGGGATGAGCCTCTTATTGAACCTGAGATAATAGATGGAATTGTTAAAGCTTTGCAGGTAAATTTGTTTCTCAATCTTTTGTCATGATTGTCCCCCTTGAAATGTGAGTGCTACGACAGGAATAATAAACACATGTGGCATTCAATTTATTTCGATTTTCAACAATTAGTCTTGTTTTTTGAAGTAGGTGAAGCAATCCCAGTTGCATATTTGTTTAGCATCAAAATCATGTTGAAATAGTTATTTATCTTTTCCATTTCTAATGGCATATCTCATGTTTTAATTTGTTTCCATGCAATCATGTCACAAATTTGTTATATCTTACCAGGAAGCCCCAGATGCAGTGTTTAGCACTGCGGTCACATCATTAAAACTTGAAGACGCATTTGATCCGAATCGAGTGAAATGTGTGGTTGACAATTCTGGTTATGCCATCTATTTTTCAAGGGGGTTGATTCCATTTAACAAGTGAGCTTATGTTTGCATAATGGATTTTCTTTTTTGTGAAATACTTTATGTGCGGTGAATGTAAATGTGTTATCAACTGCTTTGCAAGATCTGACAAATTGTCACATGTGATACAGGTCGGGCAAGGCCAATCCACAGTTTCCCTATATGCTTCATCTAGGAATTCAGGTATTAAATAGACATTTTGTTAAAAAATTGTGCGGCTGCGAGGCGTGTGATTGTAAATTATTTTAGGCCACCTAACTTGTGAGTTTATGGTTCTCTGTTCCATGCCTTTTCAGAGCTATGATACAAGGTTCCTAAAAATATATCCTCAGCTTGAACCTACTCCTTTGCAACTAGAAGAGGATCTGGAGCAGCTTAAAGTCTTAGAAAATGGGTATAAGATGAAGGTATGTTAAGATTCTTAATTAACTGATCTGCTCTTATAATTATTTTGCCGGTTCTTGCAAAGTTATTTTGACATTGCAATGCTTTCTTGTTCTTTTCTATTTATCTGTACCCATCTTTTCTTCTTATTGTTGTATGCTCACTAATTGTATTGAAGTCATTGGTGCGGTCATCATAATTAGTTTAAGAAATTTGGTGCAATAAATATCTTACCTGTTCGTTGTGATGATATATAATCTAGTTCGTCAAAATGCTGTAAAATTTTGTTTCGAGGAACTCTCAAACACGATTACCCTCAGCCCAAAAGGAAAAGAATTGAAATTCCACAAATTTTGACCTGGGATAGTGGTTCTCCTCAAATGTGACATGTCAAAAAGTAAATGTAACGGGATGAAGAATGCATTTTTTCTGTTTTTCCTGAAATACGGATGTCCAAAAGTTCACATTTTTCTGTGTTTGCAGGTGATCAAGGTTGACCACGAGGCTCATGGTGTCGACGCCCCAGAAGATGTTGAGAAGATAGAATCTCTAATGCGTGAGAGGAACTTGTCTTAGAAATTCCTAGTTTGTGGTATATCAGACCATTAAAAAGCAAGTAAATCTTCCATAGACCCACACTTAATTATTAGAGTTACTAAGTTTTGTTATATGCGGGTTTGCTGGTACGCTGTGTCAAGAGAAAGGATATGGAGAGGTATAACATTAAGCTGTTACAAATTCCCCTGTATATTAAAAGTGATTTATTTCTGAGTCATTCCTTGTAGGGTTTTTTCCACCCATTGTCTGCTGTCCATAGCCGAAAATTTAGAGTTGTATGTTATTTATGAGTTGTATTCTAATTTTGTTTTCTGCCCCTGATTATCATGTGCATCAGTATGTATTCTATCTCTATGTCTATATGATTATCATGTGCATCAATATGTATTCTATCTCTATGTGTCATAAAACAAGGATTAATTTTGTTCACATTTATGCTTAACTGTGCAGACTCTCTCTCTCTCTCTCTCTCTCTCTCATCGGTGACCCAAAACACATACTTCCAAGATGATGGTGGGGGATAAGGGTAGAAGACAGTGGAGGACTAGTCAAACACCCGAATAATTTGACCAAAATGATAACCAAAAACATTTGAATATGTTTAATATTTATATATAAAAGCCAGAAGGAGATATCAATTTTGGGAATATCAACATACAAGACAACCCTCTGGCTCTCAGAGGACCACTGGGATTTCTGAGCTTTCATGTTTGCGTGTACTCATGGAACATGCAGACTGATCATAAAATTGTCTCTCTTTAGTCTTTGCCAAAAGTAAAAGACCCTCTGATTTGGCTTCTCATTGAAACCAAATCTCACTCTCTGCCCCTTATAATAGACCCACCCTACCACAAGTCATTTCACAACCTTTTTTTTGTTTTTTTTTGGGCAGAAACAACTTTTTTTCTTTTTATTTTTTTACACCAAAGCTTGCTAACAACAAAATCCTAAGAAATAACCCAAAAATGAACCAAAGTAAATCTCAAGAAACCCCAAAAACCTAAAAGTTAAACCACATTTCTTTACTATTAATCTACCTGTATATACAGCTCAAAGATCATCTGATGATGATGCTGTTTGTTTTGAAAGAAAAGTAAAGAACAGAAAATCTAATCTTAAATTTTGAGAGTCCAACAACAACTAACAGGTGACATGTATGGTAGGCGCAGGGTTTCTCATGCTCACTTCTGTGATGACAAATGGTCAAAGAAAGCTTCAACTTTAATTAAGGCTTTGCTGCTTGTGCTGCTTGTGGTTTTTCCTTGACCAACTGCACCTCTGTTTTGAAGAGAAGCACCGACAGCGAGTCGTCAACAGAGAAATACACAAACCCACCAGGTGAGTGAGTCACGAACGATCCAAAACTCGTTCCCACAACACAGTGCCACGCCGGTCCATACACCGAGTCAAACTCCTACAATCCACGTTTGAATTAAAGTTAATTAACCCAAATGAATTAACCAAAAAACAGAGCAATCGATCAACAGAGAGAACGCAGAGAGATTGAATTGTGTACCTTTTTGAGAGCCCGAGCTAGGTGAGTTGGGTTTGGACGAGTTTTGGGGGCTGGTGGTGGTGGTGCTGCTGAGTCAAGGAGCGTTTTCGTGTGGCGGAGAGCATGGTTCTGCATGTGGGCTGGCATATCGGATGATCTCAACCGTACATTGAGGGTGATGGCAGTGGCAGCTAGCTTGACCTGGTCTTCTGGTGGAGACTTGAGCCTCACAACATGGGTGGTGATTGTTGTTAGCCCTTGTTTGGGAGGCTTAGCCTGAGAGTGATGAGAGTCTTGTTGTTGCAATGTTTGCATGGCTTGGCCTTGCTTCTTCTCTTTGAGTTTCAGAGCTTTTTCCATGCCTTGTAACAAAATAAAGTAATGTCTAGAAACCCAAATGGAAATCTTTGAGACTTTGAGTTTAAGAAAGTAGACAGAGGGAGAGGGGGCCTAGAGAAAGAAGGGGGTTGGTTGGTTAGGGTTTGAATTTTGACCGACTCTATTAAGAAGGATGAGAATTTTAGTACCATGAGTACCACATTTCAAAAAGTTGACCATGAGGGGAATAAAAATCAACTTTTATTAAAAAGTGGTTGAAAGCAGTTACTCATGAGTTCTTGTGTTCGAATATTCATTTTTCAATGTCGCCTTTTTTCGAATATTCATTTTTCAATGTCGTTTTTTTCTTCTTTTTTTTAATAAGAAAAATGGTAAGATATTATATATAGTTGTTTGGTTTAGATAAATTTTGCATAAGCTCTAATTTAGTCTGTTTTATTTATAAAGTGGAGTTATTGGCGTGTGGTTAATTTGACACTTGATATGGTCATGCGTTTGAGAGTCGGTATACAAATCATTGACACGAGAATAGCAAGGAAATGGTAGAGAAGGGTTTGCGTTTCTATTTGACGTGATTGTCCACTTCTAATCTATTTCCTAAGCTTGTTCTTTTTCAGGGAAATTAAAGTAAAATGGCCATATTGGTTACAAGGACAAAATAGTAAAATAAGAGACTCATTGTCCTTTTCTCCCTAGCTGACACCATTACTCATTGTCCATTCCTCCACATTCCACCAAAATTTCATTAGAATTTGTGCTTTGAAACTTTATATCTTCATCATGCATATATATATACATTCACCAAAAAGGAAATACCACTAAACCACAACATCATTGCTTCTGTGCTTAGTTTAATGAGTTGTAACCTCAATGAGTTTGATTGGGTTTCCTCTTGAAAAATATGACAATGCGTATGTTTAAGCAAGTAATCATTTGTTCTAAAATGTACCCATAATACCATTTAAATCCTTTTATAAGATGTGAAAAACTGTCTATAAGAGGGATACAGAAAGCTAAACAAAGAAAGAATAACTCAACAAGTTACGTGAAACTGGAAACGAGGTGAAAAAAAACTTGATTTGTAATGAAGATAATATTATTTTGCTATCACGCATGTTATTAGACGATATTAACAAAATAATGATATTTCCATTTTATGGAAGTCTTTCTCCTCAACAGGGTTCAAGTCCATCTTAGAGGAAGAGAAAGAGGAGAAAGAAAGAAACTTAAGAAAGCTACAAGATTATTATAATCTTCTAGCTTCTCTAATTAGTGGACCTACAGTGGTTGAAGTCCTTGAAACCATTTCCTTAAACTCAGTGAGCTTGGTTGGTGTTATGCTGTTTAAATATGGCAGAAATGTGGGGGCCTCAAAAATCCAACTAATCGGAGTCAAAGGGAGAAGAAAGAAGCAGCAAGAGGAGAGCTTTCTATACAGTATTTTTCCTGAAGTTCACTATTCAGAACAGCAACTAATTCCAATATTTTTCTTTTATCTTTCTTAACATTAAAATAAAATAAAATAAAAGACAATCATATGAACTTGTAGATAGAACTCTACTTGGCCTCAAATTCCTCTGCTCAGCCTCATACTGAAAAGAAAGAAATAAAAATTGAAAAAGGAAAAGCCTCCTGCATTTTATTCCACAACATTTAGCTGACATGGTTTTCGGAGCGCCTGGTCCATCTACACATGGTAGAGGTGGGATTGCTTCTTTAAAAAAATAAAATAAAATAAAAATAAATTCAAAGAGTGACGGATAAAAGTTAGAAAAGTTGGTCATAGGAATTTGTGATTTGTTATCTAGCAAACCGAATAAATTACAATTTTCTTTATAAATGATTTCAGTTACACATTTATAAATAAAAAATTTGTTAAAGTCTGTTGATGCATAAAAATGGTCGATAATTTTGGGTCCAATTTAGTGATGATGTCACCTTCAGTCTCGTGTGAGCTTCGATAAAGTGATCAATTGCAAGACAAAGAATGCTCGATAAGCCCTTTGTACCGGTGTGATACCGGCTGAAGGCTCTCCGATACTTAAATTAGAATAAGTATGGAGTGAATAGTGATCTAGACAGGGTAATGACAGTATTGTCGAATGTCGTAGTTACCTCATTTTGGGACTTGTGCCTCTTCTTATAGACTTTGGGAGGCGTGCATCTTGGGTGGAATTTCGATGTGGGACTCTGGAGTGTGTACTGTGAATAATTTATAACCAAGTGTTTCTTCTGTTACAATCGATAGTTTAGAGTGCGGAGGCTCACACACTGCCGATGGTGCTTTGAGAAACACAATTGATTACTGGTTTTTCAAGGGTCCTTTCTTGGGTCCGTTTTCCACGTGTCGTCTTTTGATTCGCCGGTCAGATATGGTATAAACAAGGTCAATGAAATTCAATATAAAATTAAGGCAAAATTGTAACAATGGTCCCTGGACTAAGACCAAACTTTACTTTTCGTCCCTCATATTGCTAAATTGTTACGGTGGTACTTTAATTATGCTTCCAATCGTCATTTCCGTCATCTCAGTAAACTTTTGAGTTATTTCATGTGTTGGATTGTTTGGTTTCCTTTTCAATTCCCCTTTTCAAGATCTCATGTGTTATCTCATCAAATAGATGGGTGTGGAGGAGAGAAATTAGAGGGGGTAGAAGAAATATGAGAAATCGATCATGGCTGGGGAGAAGTTGGGTGGGGGGAAGGCATTAGATCCAAATTTAGAACTTGGAGCCTCTAAACTATACATCCAGTAGGCATTAGATCCAAAACCCTCCAGAGGAAAAGAATAAGGAAAAGGAAATTGGCATGGGAAGAAATTTTTTTAAAATTTTTTTGTGTGAGAAGATATTTTTGCCCATACCAAGTAGGACTTGTCCATGCCACGTCATCATTTTTAACGGAAAAGTTGATTGAGATGACAGAAAGGACGATTTCTGAAAGTGAATGCATAATTAAAGTACCACCGTAACAATTTAGCAATATGTGTGACGAAAAGTAAAATTTGGTCTTAGTCAGGGACCACTACTACAATTTAACCTAAAATTAAAAACTTCATAAAAGTCTAGCACTTAATTTAATTCTACAAAAGTTATCATTTTTGCTTTGAAAAGTTTATGAAAGCCTGCAGTTCTGCACAAGAGTACCGCTCAAGTAAGCTCCACAAGAACTTATATACATATAAATCCACTACATTTCTTGCCTGTTTGGAATATTTTTGAAAGGGCTAAAAACGTTTTCTTACAACTAAAAGCGTTTCTAACAACGTTTGTTAGAAAATTTTAGAAGTGTTTTTGAGTCATAGAAGTGCTTTCTAGCACTCCTACATAGATTTCTCATGAAAATGTCAACATCTATATAATAAAGCGTTTTTTTTTTATAAAAGTCCTTCCTAAAAATATAGTCCTAAACGAGATAGTTTAGAGCGGTAGATGATAATGGTCAAGAAATATACACATTTTTAACGTAGAAGCACCAACATGATAAAAAAAGACCACATATGTTAGGAGGTACAAGACAAGGATGATGTGAAGGCATCATGCGGAGACAGGGAGCAATTGCAACATCTTTCAAGTATTAAATTGTTGCCATACTTTTCTTAGCAATAATTTTTTTTGCTTACCAAAAAGATGCAAACAAAAAAAGGAAAAAAAAAATAGCTATTATTAAATTACTTTGCTATCGAAAATGTTATTACTTCTATAGAAAACAAAATTCATTAGTGTTAGAGTGTCGGAATTGGATTCTTCATTTTACACAATGCTCTCTTACTCATTGAAACTCATTTTCCGTTTTACAAATTACTTTTGAAACTCATGAAAGTTCGAAAAAATTTTGTTTCATGAACCACATGTAGTCATGAGGCTATTATTTTTTCAATAGGACCCTCATCTAAATTAAAGAAAAAAGTAAACTCCACAAAAAATTTGTGTAAATCTAAATTGATTACTACTCTTAGTTTGAAGCCATAGATAACAAACATATTTGGAGGAACACACTACAAGGATTGATGTAAAATCATCAAATGTAGACAAGGAGCAATTCCCAACATATCTCTCAAGTATTAAATTGTTGTCATGACTCATACTGTTTGTAGCAAATTTCTTTTTATTCTCACTAAAACAATGCAAAGAAAATAAAAAAGAAAGAGGAAAAAATAGATGCCAGGAATAAAATTATTTCAATCGAAATTGTTAATAGTGGTGGTGAGGTGGTGGAATTTGATTGGTCACTTCACCAAAAAGCAGGAAGAGTCAAAGGAGAGAAGTTGACCCCCTCAGTTGTCGTCTGATCCAATAATACCAAATGCCTTTGCTAGCCACAGTCCTCCCCATCCATTCGCTCGCTGCCTGCTCTAACTCCATCTCCATCTCCATCTCCTCCATCAGCTACTCCGTCTCCACCCTAAAAATCTCCCCATTACAATAAAGCTTCTCTCACCACTCTCTCTCTTCAGCTCCGATCCTCTGCGGCCATGGCTACAGTCCTCGACTCTCTCGTCGTTCCTCGCTCCTCCGCCCTGCCTTCCTCGGCTGCGCTCTCTCCAATCGCCGCCGCCTCCTCGGTTTCGTCCTTGTCTGGCCGCTCTGGATTGCGTCACTACAGAGGCCTCAAGGTGGGGTCCGCTCTCCGAACTCGCTCTATCGAATCGCTGAGTTACGGTCCCGCTGCCGGAGGAGCTCGTCATCGCCGAGGTGGGCTCGTCGTCTGCGAGGCTCAGGACACCGCTGTCGGAGGTCAGTTTCGTAATTTCGCCATTCCTGTCATGATTTTAGCTTGTTTACTTTAAGCTGATGTATTTTTGTTGTCTGGAAATTAAGTATAAAAGAGGATTTTTTTTTTTTTTTTTCTTTCTCATTTCTAGTAGTTACGTCATTTTTGTCTATTCATTATTGGTTTGATTTTTGGGTTGTTATCAGATGATTGATTGAAATGGTTTATTTTGTAAAGTTGAAATTTTTGAGCTTGCAGCCTTTGAAAGTTTCTGTTTTTTTCAGCATGGTAGCTGAGATTGAGTAAAGACGTTTCATAGTATAGTTATAAGTAGTTGATGCGATGGCAGGAATTTCTTGTAAATAGTTTGAAAATGTAAGGAAACAATTGGCAAACAATTGGAAATGGAATAGCTGATCTGAAGAGATGTTAGTGTCCCGCTGAGATTGAAGAAATATATTATATTGGTTTTAGAACTTTATGAGAAAACTTGGGATTCACTAAAAAATAGTTTGAGATTGTGAATCTGGAAAGATAGTAGGAACTGACAACTGAGGATGAGCTCATGTAGAAGCATCGTCAAATGGTTCTGAAGATGAACTTTAGAGTCTTAGGCAATCTTTATCTTAGTAATTTGTGGTTTCTTGTAATTTTTTGGTTGAACCAGTGGATAGTGGAAATACTGTCTGGTGGCCTAAAGACAGACCATTTTTGTGACTGTCAAGGGACTTAATTTATGGTGGCTGACTAAATTATTCCAAAGTCAATGTTTCAAGTTCAGGTGAAATGTTTACAGAATTATGGTGACTGGTCATTAAAGACAGAATATAATAATAAACCTAGGGATGCTGGGAGTGATTAGTGATGGGGCCAAAATTATGCGTAGATACATGCTTACTTTTCATTATTATACTTATGAAAGTACATACGTTTACTCATCTAAGGTCAATATATCAGGACCTGCTTATAGGCAATAGATCAATCATAATAATGGTTTAAAAATTTTATAAGAAAAGTTTTGTTTTGACCTAGCAAGAGTGCTTATTGAACTGGTTGTTTCTTTCTATGCAATCTATCTCCGGAGAATTAGGAAGCTTTTAGTTTTCACATATGTTTGTTTATCACTCTTAGCAGTGCTGTAATTTTTATTCTTGATTGTAAGTAGTTTAAAAATTTGCAGTGCCTGCTGTTACTGATGCAACGTGGCAGTCACTTGTCCTTGAATCCGACACCCCTGTTTTGGTTGAGTTTGGGCCCCATGGTGTGGACCTTGCCGTATGATCCACCCTATAATTGATGAACTGGCAAAGCAATATGCTGGGAAGCTCAAATGCTACAAAGTAAACACTGATGAAGGCGCTGCAATTGCAACCCAATATGGGATTCGAAGCATCCCGACTGTCATCATATTCAAGGGCGGCGAGAAAAAAGATGCAGTTATTGGCGCTGTTCCCAAATCCACATTAACCACCAGCATAGAAAAGTTCTTATAGAGGTGGTGAGTAATGAATGTATTTGCTGCACCTAAGCTGCGCCTTTGTATGTGTTTTTTCTCTTTCTAGATTCTGATGTCTCAGAGTTTAGATACCAAAATAAACTCATGTCTGCTTCTGTATAGTTTACTTGGATAAAGCTGTAACTTTTTTTTTTTTTTTTTTTAGAGAATGCTAGTTAATTAGTTATTTATTACCTGAATCTCTCTTTTAGAATGTTAGTTGTGTATGTGGGAATTTTGGACATGCTTGCCTTTGTTACAGTTGTGCTTCTTTGTCTGGGATTGAAGATCATAATAAGTGATGCAGTTAAACAATATGAATGTAGAATTACTTGGAAATATATATTACCGGGTTAAGCACCAAAGTGAAATTCCTTATGAGACAATGCCAAGGGGCTGGTTCAATGAATATAGTCCTGAAAATCATGCCAACCCTTTTGGGTCACCTTTAGGGGATTTTCCTTTATAGTTTCTTAGTACATGGGGTGTCCTGAGGATTAGGATTGATGTTTGGTAACATTCTTTCTGATGCCAAACTCCTTGTCATTGCAAGATACCTGAGTGATAGTGGACTGTAGGAATCACCTCTATACAATATTGAATTTGGTGGTGGGCAAGTCAAGTTTAAGTTTACACTTGATGAAGGATGAAGGACAGCCTTTTGAATTAAATCCTAGGGTTGTCTTGCTAATGAGAGGTGGTGGGTATGAGTGTGTGGGATGTTAAAGGTGAGAGGGAGTTACTAAATTAAAACTGTAGGGGATATTTAGATGTCCATATTTTCATTTTGTAATGGTCAGAATCCTGTCTGCGGCGTGCGTAGAGTAGGCAAATTCACCTCACTTCTCGTGTACTTAAATTGCATTATCAAAATCTAACTGTTTCTAACTGCTGTATATGCTCACAGAAACCTTTAAATCCATTGATCATAAATGTTTTGACCCTTTTTGGAGACGTTCGACCTTCCTAACTATGCAGATTGCAGTCCTTGACTCCACCTTGGGTCAGTCTTGAGGTTAAGGGTCATACATATTGACATAATTTCTTTGTTAGTTCTCATTTTCTTTTAATCAAAATTTGAGGCTACAATGGTAAGAAAAAAGAAAGGTCATTTGAAAATCTTATTTCACAGGCACCAAGAGAACCACTTAATAATCATTTCCTCCATACGACTGAAGTTCATACCTTAATTAGTCTTATGAAACATTCTGGTGCATATCTTTATGCAGAGCCATGATTATGAAGAACCTACAAGCGGGAAAGATTTTGTGTTCACACAGATTTATCTTCTTCGCACTGATCTTTGGAAGGGGAGTTAACTTGTTAAAAGCCCCATTTGATGGTGTAGGCTGCCCTTTTGTTCCTTACAGATTGTCACACTCAGAAGATTTTATGTCTACAGAGAGGTGAATGGCTGGCTTTTGTGAGGCTCTGGCCTGTATTTATAGGTCATTTTTGCAATATAGCATCAATGATGAAGCTAATTGCCTGGTTTGGTCATAATCTTCGCAGACTCTCATCTTTAGGTACGTTTAGCTCTATCTATTTTTACTGTTTTAAAAATACAAGCGATAGTCTAAAATACAATGAAGAGGGAGTTTCTCACACACAAACTACAAATGTGTCATTGGGTCAAACCTAAAACCATTGGTCTGCAAGTCAAGTATTCGTTGGCTCACGTGTTTGATAACTTGGAGCTTTTTGGCTGTCTCAATTGAGATACAACGTGTTTTTTAAAAGATAACTATACAAAGAGAACCGAATAGTGAGATTACAAAGAGAACCGAATAGTGAGATTGGAAAGGGTGCTTCATGCCTCTTTTATCCTGAAGAAAGAACCCAAGATCCTTGTTTGAAACAAAAAAAGACTGACACATATGACTTTAAGCACCAAATCAAATAAAATATTATGCACAAGAATCACATTACTGCAGATCCAGTGTGAACTGATAGGCTTTAGCAGCAGCTGCTATAGATTCATTCATTGAAATCACACCTACACTCAAAAATCTTTTTGGGTTCCTTCAATCCCTCATCCTATAAAACTGGCTCTGAGTTGGATAAAACTCAAAAAGTCGTCCGTATTGATCAAAACAAAACTCTCTTTCAATTCCAATGTGAACATATGAATGAAACAGCTAACTCTGGCTATACACATTTATTCAATCAACCACATCTCATCATCTCATACCCAAAATCAAATTCATACGTGTTAACCTTATCCTTCTATTAAATTTGGTCTCCAAACCTGTTTATGTAGCTTCGGGAATAGCTTGATTGAGCACATGCCAACCCCTCCTCTCTTGTTGACCACCCGCAAATTCTGCACTAAATTCACAACGTGTATTGGATTCATGTCGCACAAATATATCTAGAAACAAATCCACATTTGGTTTTTAGTTTGATCCGATAGTATATCTTTGGATGCTATGCTACTTTGTAAGCAGTTATGTCATTTACTAATTTGGAATGAGGTAACTCGTGAATTGGAAAATCGAGAATATGTATAGGATCATGGGAATAGGTATGAGATCAACTACCCTCAATCAATCTAATTTCAGATTTTTCATGAATTGTGGATTATATATTGTAAATTGAGGTCCACAATCTTTTTGATTTCATATGTGTTAACAAACGGATAGGAAGTCAAAATTCGAAATATTTATAAATACATATTTCATATAGAATAAACGTGTCATTATTCTCTCACAGATTACGTATATAGTAAGAATTTCGTACTCCATACGAATTCCATAAGTTTATTCACAAATCAAAGTTCTACTATGCAAAAGTAAACTCTTCTGTCAAATCCCAAAACCAAATCTTTCGGGGGCTACGACTACAAGAACGGAATGGAACTGTTTATGAGTTTTTGAATTAAATACCTTCCTATAATCTTTGGTCCAAAATCTTCCTATAACTTTGATATAAAATTTTCCTATAATCTGAGCCTAATTGGATGATGTTATTTTGTTTAACAAAGAAATGACGCGTTAGATTTATATATCAAATCAAAATTAGCTTCTGATTAACTTTGACTTCTACAAGCACAATCCTATTAGGAAACATCCAACCATTAGGCCTCCTAATAAGAAGCCAAGCATCCTGATCATCATCTGATGCTCTAATCCAATGCCAAGTGTCACATCAGTGGAAGCAACACGTGGCTGATGATGGCTTTTTCTCGTTGGGGTCCACATGACTACATATATGGATATGAGTCCAGTCAGCATATCTTCTGACCAAAAAAAGTCCAGTCAGCATAACTAGAAAGTTCCAACTTCCAATGGTTTACGTTTTCATCAAATGCATTTCGAAAGTCAGAGGACTGCAAAGAACAAAAGACTGTCACATTCTTCTGGATGATCACACTCCATGGATTCATTTTTTATCTCCTTAAATTGCTCTTATTCTTAAAAAAATAATAATAATAAATTATTGTTTTATAAACGGCACACATCAGTCCTATATACTAATCAATCGAACTCGAAAATTCTTATAAATTTTTTATATTATATAACGTCTATATACGAATAATATAACCAAAACAAAGATTAAAATAAATCAAAATAAACAAAGTTGATAAGATCACATGTATATATATTTATATAAGTACTTGGGTTCATGTCATATAATTTGCTTGTTGACATTTACTTGCAATTTGCATAAAGCATACAATTAATTTGGAGATTATTTGACATTTTAAATGAATATTTTCAACAATTATGTGTATGAAAGCGCCATATATATGAGATTGAATTTGAATGAGCTGTGAAATAAGAGGTGAAATTAGCATTCACTGAAACATTGGATCAAAAGTTGAGCATTTGATCATGAACGAATGCGATTTCTCCGAAATTTCTGGCACAACTGGAGGGCAAGTCAGCCCATGTCTTTTACACGATTAATTTTAGGGTTGAAATTTGCATAATAATATATAGCATTTTAATTTACAAGTCATGCGTTGTTTAATCTTTAACTAGCCCCTTGTCACATGCCAATTGGTTTTCTTTTTTATTTTTTATTTTATTTTTAGAATGAAGAAAAGATAATATGGGTAGTTATGTTTCATAAAAGTAGGATCTATTATCTGATTTTGTTTTTAATTTTAAATTTTTTTAATATGAAAAAAATGTACACTTACCATATTATCCTCATTTAATTAATAATTTCAATTCTTAATGTTTCAATTAACCAAGGATATTTTCTGGTATTTTGAATGTTTCACTATTCTCTACCTTTTGCTTTATATATATAGATTTTGTCAACTCTATATTGAATGGAATCAGTGTGCAACTAAATTTGCATGTGGGATAGTGCGTGATGCCCTTTCTTCTTTATCTTTCTTTCACTACTTTCTCCGCCGGCGTCTAGAAACTAGAACGTGTTTTCGGACGTGCTACTATATCAGTATGAAATAACAATAATGTAGCTTGAATAGAATACTGGAAACGCAAGTAATAAAATGTACAAGAATCAAAATTATAACGAGTCATGTTACACACACCAAATCCTTTCCCAACTTCAGCACCAGAAGACGAAAACAAAAATCTCGTTTGAACTCTTTTCTCAACTCTTTTTTTCTTGAAATTTCGGTGACGCGGAAAAGAAATTGGATGAAAAAGTTGACTTATTAGAATATGAGAATCTTTCTTTTTTAGCCTAAGCCAGGGCCTAATAATTGGGTTGATGATAAGGCCGGCTTAATTGTTTGCTTTGGTTAAGGTAGGACCATATAGCATTCCACCGTTTCCATCGATCTCATCTTTTTTTGTCACAATTCAAACTTCACAAGCTATCTTTAATTTTCTAGTTGTGGTTTGTGTGTATGGTTCCATATAAAATAAAGTAAACGAATGCAGACATTCCAATCCCATACGTCTTGCCCATGAGATTTGTCTCTAAGATGAGAGCAAGATATCTGTTTGGTGAAAGAGAAGTTTGTCAGCAGATGCCGATTCTTCCAATGGTGCTATAATTCTTATTCCTATCCCTGCATTCCCTTTTTTGGTCTAGATACATTCCAGGAATTAGTTCATACGTTCCATGGGGGAGCAAAAAATGGAGTCTTGGTCAGAGCAAGCCGCCCTATTCTATTACCAGACAAGTGTGCTCTGTTTACTATTCTTTCATACTCTCTTCTCTTTACCACGTGATAGCTAAGATCACAAGCATTTGAAATATGTACGCCAAATTAAACTTGAATTTTGCCATGGAAGTTTTTTGTTTTTTGTTTTTCTTCCTTTTTTGTTTGTGGATGACAAAAGCTGAAGTTGTATCTCTCTTTAAACTGCATCGAGAACTTTTGAGATAAAATTCCATATTTAGATGGGTTCATGAGAGCATATATGCCTAGGTGATTAGATTGGGAATAATATCAGTGCAATATGCTAAGATTAGAGACGACCAAAGAGGATGTGGGCCCCCCAACATGTGGTATTAGAGTTAATAATTCAGCTTGGGACATTCCTAAATTACATTGAGATATTTTGAGATAAAACTTCACACCTCCGTGGCTAAGATTGTCATCACGTATGAAGCATATATGTATTAAAATTTTGGGGTCTTTCGATATTGGTCCAATTTTGAGTTTATGAATGCAGTCCACCTCTCTTTTGACGTAGAATTGGGTCTAGCGACTCAACATACCAGCCAAGTATGCAAAGCCTTAGCCACTGTTTTTAAAACATTTACACATATTGCCATTGTAAAGTCAATCCTCTAAATTTTATTAATTACTGCAATCAATAAATTAATATCAAATTTCTACAATTAATCTCAATTTATCAAACGCTTTCAACCAACGAATACCTTATGGTGAGGTATATATATCTTTGGGTGGTTTACCTGCTTTGCAAGTTTGTGTATATCTCCTTCATAGGTAATTTCATAAAGACTTAAAGTACAACTCATTAGGGGAACCGAGTACCAACTCTGATCAACTTGAACATCGAAAATAAAAAAAACATTTGCACATGGTGGAATTAAAGAGAATGAGATTTGATTTGGTCTTGATTTGAACAAAAATGGTTATAAATTTGATCTCAAACTTGTTGGCGTGACTTGTGGATATTGACTTACTCTCCTTACACACCAAGAATTCCTATTATAATTGTAATTGATTTACTTTAATTCCTGATTTCCTACTGTAAATAGATTTAGGAATTTATTATTTACTTGCCCATTCAGGTTTCGTTGTATTATAAATATGACCTCCTACAAGGAGAAGAATACATAGAAAATTCCCACAAACAAATATTCTCTCATAGTTTTTATATTTTAGCATGGTATCAGAGCGGCGATCTTGGAATTGCTGACTCTAGTTTCACACCCCCGCCACCGCTATGGGGGTTGATGATTTTTTCATCCTTCATGGAGGTCGCACCACCGACTCCTTCTCTCTTTCTCAACCAACCATAGCCGAGTTGAGTGCCCAGATGGCTCCGCTCCTACAGATGCAGACTTTGGCCCCGAATCTGATCCTGAATCAGGATCCTCTTTTGACGACCCCGACCCCGACCCTGACTATGACGACAACAACGACCCCGACTCCGACTCCGATGATGACTCCGACCCCGACCCAGACCCCGAATTTGTCTTTGATTCAGACACCGATCCCGACTTCGACTTCGACTCCGGCATCGACTCAGGCTCAGATCCCGATCCGAATTCCTACTAAACCTGTATCCTATACATCTTCCGCTGCACAGATTATGACTTCTCGACTAACGACCCCGACACATGGACCAGATTGCGAATATTGTGGTGATCCGCGACACACTCGTGAGACTTGTTTTAAATTGCATGGCTATCCCGATTGGTGGGCTACTCGAGGACAACGCAATACGACCAGTAATGGTATTGGTTATGGATTTCATACTTCCGCTAAGATTGATTCCAAGGGCTGGATAATTGATTCCGGTGCAACTGATCATATGACGTTTGATCCTGATGATTTTCTTAATACTACACAACCTCGACGAACTTGTATTGCAAATGCCAATGGAGTTACTTATCCTGTGACAGGGGCTGGCACTGTTGAACTCTCATCCTCTCTCTCACTGTCTAATACTTTACTTGTTCCATCTTTATCCAATAAATTGTTGTCAGTTAGTCAGCTTACTGAACAATTGAATTGTTGTGTACTCATTTACCCGAGTTTTTGTTTGCTTCAGGATATTCACACTAAGGAGATTCTTGGTCGTGGTACTAAGAGAGGGGGGCTATATTATGTAGATGACTTCAGTCTCGGCGTGGCTAACAATGTGACGCATCCCTTTGATAGCAAACAACAACAAATCTGGTTGTGGCACCGTCGATTGGGACATCCGTCTTTTAGTTATATGAAGCATCTTATACCGGATTTATTCTCAGGTTTCAAGGACTCCGACTTCACATGTGATACTTGTATTTTGGCCAAGAGTCACCGTGTGCCCTACCCGTTGAGTACGAACAAGTGTCCTACTCCATTTACTTTAATTCACTCTGATGTCTGGGGACCTTCACCTATTACTGCTCCTTCTGGTGTTCGATGGTTTGTCACGTTCATAGATGATTGTACACGGATGACATGGCTTTATTTGCTGAAGAATAAAAATGAAGTGTTTTCCCGTTTTCAGTCCTTCCACAAACAGATGAAGACTCAGTTTAATGCTCAAATCCAGATTCTTCGCTCAGACAATGGTGGAGAATTTGTCAATCATGACTTTCAGACTTACTTCCAACAACATGGAATTATCCATGAGACGACTTGTCCTCAGACACCGCAACAAAATGGTGTTGCTGAACGAAAGAATCGACATCTTCTTGAAACTGCCCGAGCACTTCTGATTGGCTCTCATGTTCCTCGCCATCACTGGGATGATGCTATTGTCACCGCAGTTCACCTGATCAACCGCATGCCTTCTGGTGTATTGACCTTTAAAACTCCCTTACAGGTGCTTGCACAACATAAACCTCTGCCCTCTGTTTTGGTACTCACACCCCGAATCTTTGGATGTGTGGCTTTCGTTCATCTCCACAAAAATCAACGTAGCAAACTTGATCCCTGTGCGCTTCGTTGTGTTTTTGTGGGTTATGCCACTCATCAGAAAGGCTACCGCTGTTATCACCCTCCTACCCGACGTACCTATGTCACTTTGGATGTGACCTTTCTGGAATCTGAGTTGTTCTTCCATGACCCATCATCCAATTCTACGCTTCAGGGGGAGATACAAAGTGAAGAGCAGAATTGGAGCAACTTAGAAAACGAAGAAATTCTCATTTGTACAGAAATGATCGATCGTCCCGAGTCTGGAGCACGAGATTACTCTCTGCCGACATGCGATCAATCGCCCATTCATAACGATCAATTGCCTGACCCACCTGATCCATGCGAAGATATTTCTGATTCGAGTCTTACACCAACAGACAATACAGAACAACAAGATGAAAACCCCCTCTCTAACTCAACAGTACCAACAGACCAATCTCCTGAGAATATCCTTGAGGTAACTACTCCTACTAGACTTGTGCATTTAGAGAATAAAACTATTGGATATCAATTACCTTTCAGGCAAAATCGTGGGAAGGCACCAAACCGTTATTCACCTGATATGGGCAAGACATCCAAGTATCCAATTGCAAATCATGTATCCACTAAGAAGCTGTCTGAACCATTTAAGGCTTTTGTGCATCAGTTGTCTGCTATCCATATTCCAACCAAGGTCTCTGAAGCATTGAAAGATCCTAAGTGGGTCCAAGCTATAAAAGAGGAGATGAAAGCTCTTGAGAAAAATCAGACTTGGACATTGGAGACTATACCACGAGGAAAAAAGACTATCGGATGTAGATGGGTGTTTACTATAAAACACAATGCAGATGGATCTATCGAGAGATACAAGGCAAGACTTGTGGCAAAAGGGTACACACAGACCTATGGTATAGACTATGAAGAAACCTTTGCTCCAGTTGCAAAGTTAAACACTGTCAGAGTCTTATTGTCCCTTGCAGCTAATTTGGATTGGCCACTACACCAGTTTGATGTAAAGAATGCTTTTCTACATGGCGAACTCACGGAGGAGGTGTACATGGACATTCCTCCTGGGTATAATACTACTCAGACTGGAACCGTTTGCAAGTTACGAAAAGCATTGTACGGATTGAAACAGTCACCACGTGCATGGTTTGGACGATTCACCATGGCAATGAAGAACAATGGTTTCAAACAGTGCAACTCAGATCATACTCTGTTCTTGAAACATCGGAAAGGGAAGGTAACAGCATTAATAATTTATGTTGATGATATGATTATTACTGGGAATGATAAACAGGAAATATCACAACTACAAGACTATTTGGCTACTGAGTTTGAGATGAAGGATCTAGGTGGACTCAAGTATTTCTTGGGAATTGAGGTGGCTCGATCACAACAAGGCATATTTCTCTCTCAAAGGAAATATGTCTTGGACTTGTTGACAGACACAGGAATGCTAGATTGCAAACCTGCGGACACTCCTATTGTTCAAAATCATCATCTTGGAGAATATCCGGATCAAGTTCCAACTAATAAAGAAAGATACCAAAGGTTAGTGGGAAGATTGATCTATTTGTCACATACTCTACCAGACATTGCTTATGCGGTGAGCGTTGTCAGTCAATTTATGCACTCTCCAAGTGAAGATCACATGAATGCAGTTCTTCGGATACTTAGATATTTGAAGTCTGCACCTGGAAAAGGACTTATGTTCTCAAAACATGGTCATCTAAATATTGATGGTTATTCAGATGCAGATTGGGCAGGTAATGTAACAGATAGAAAATCCACATCGGGTTACTTCACATTCGTGGGAGGTAATTTGGTGACATGGAGGAGCAAGAAACAGAATGTAGTAGCTTTATCTAGTGCAGAAGCCGAGTTCAGAGGCATGACTAAAGGGATTTGTGAACTTCTTTGGTTAAGAAAGTTGCTTACTGAACTTGGGTATAAACCTACATCCACAATGAATCTCTTTTGTGACAACAAAGCTGCTATAGCCATTGCACAGAATCCAGTTCAGCATGATCGTACTAAACATGTTGAGGTGGATCGACACTTCATCAAACAGAAGCTTGAGGCTAAAGTGTTTCAATTTCCTTTTGTAAAATCCGAGGATCAATTGGCGGATATTTTGACAAAGGCGATTTCTAGTAAAGCATTCCACAATTCACTGGATCAGTTGGGCATTGGCGACATCTATGCACCAACGTGAGGGGGAGTGTTGGCGTGACTTGTGGATATTGACTTACTCTCCTTACACACCAAGAATTCCTATTATAATTGTAATTGATTTACTTTAATTCCTGATTTCCTACTGTAAATAGATTTAGGAATTTATTATTTACTTGCCCATTCAGGTTTCGTTGTATTATAAATATGACCTCCTACAAGGAGAAGAATACATAGAAAATTCCCACAAACAAATATTCTCTCATAGTTTTTATATTTTAGCAAAACTAACTTGCGGATCAAAGATTATCTTCGTCTTGTATACATATCAATGGCTTATGTTGGACTTTGCAATATCATAGCGGACCATAGCAGGATTTTGGATGAGATTTTAGCTGTAGGCCGATAAACCCGCAATTTAAAGAGGCCGTTGAAAATGCTCTTATAATATAACTCGTATGCCGCATGGAGTCTCACATTTATAAATAACCTGACGGTAAATGTAATGAGTAACCATTAACAGTAACAAAAGAAAATTATGAGAACCGACAACAATACATTTCTAGGCAACACATCTGAAAATGTTGAAATTTTAATTCCAAGAAGCTTCTAGAATTACGGCCCACTGGTTTAGTCACTGGTTTAGTTTAAACCACGTGTCAAAGCAAGCGCCACGTGTTTAGGAATAGGAGTAATGGTACTAGTAGGAGGAGACGAGTAGATGACTCATGAACATGCGGAGCAACCTTCACACACTGGCCCCGCATAATTAGGCATGTAATCATCATTTCTTGCTTATCAAGCTAACTAGGCTGATTTGCTGGTCCCACATGCAACCAAATTAGACTAATTAATTTTTCTATATAAAAAAAGACTAAGTAATTAGAGTTAAGAGTTGGGACCACAGTTTTAGATAATGGTCTAGTCAGCCGAATCACCAACATCCAACCCTTACTTTTTCTCTAAAACAAATATATATATTTGGTCACATTCTTCTAGATGGTCAGATATGTTTTATTTAGTCTAAGGTTTTGTTAAATAATTTTTTTTTTTTTTTAAATGGCAAGATATTTTTAAAAGAAAGTCCGTTATACTCACAAAATAGTTAACCCACGACTAATGTATTGAATTTATCGCAAATATATATCATCATGTTGCATTTATATAAACCGAACTTGAAAACATTCTCCAATTAAGTGCAGACCACTACCACTAAACTAAAGGCTAGTTCGTTAGTTTTAAGCTCTTAGACAAAGTAAAACTTCTATAAACTCCCTTAATATTTACTGTCAATTTTACACTTACTTATAACTTGTCAAATTTTGTTTAGAAAAGGTATTGGAAAGTTAACACTATTGCCTAATATTTTTCTTTGGTCAAAAAAATGTGGTGTCATTATAGTCGTTGCTTCTAGTTGTTTCTTCTTCTTCTTCTTCTTGTAATTCATAGCTAGGAAGTTTCCCGGGCGCTGGCATTGGCCAAACAGCAAATAGCTAAGGCTGCTAAGATTTTGACCCAAATGGGAATTTTTGGGTGCTTGTGATGCAAGTGTAACACATTTCTTTCAAAGTACGTACGTGGATTTGTTTTTGGGGTCTAATCCAAGGGGCATTTCGGTTGATAAGAAAGAAGTTACTAGAAATACCAAGACTCGTTATGGAAGGGGCTTTTCCTGTTGACCTGGATCACTATCTGTCAAAATTAACTTGGGGTTATTTCTAAATCCAACGCTTAAAAGGATAACGAAGTGTTAAAATTGTAACAAAAGAAAAACAAGGCATGTGTCCTTATCTATTATTTGCCAATAAGCTTTTATTTTTGGTTTTTTAGGTAACTGTTATTATCACTAATAACTTTTTATTAGTCTACTCTAAACTATAATAGAAAAATCCGGCCGGATTTAAGGAGGTGAGCACACCGTTATGATCATCCGATCTAATCAACCGAATCATGCTAATAGCTCTTGTTAATCATAGTTGTCATGATTCCTTTTTTATTATCAATAATTGTCATGATTCTTAAAATGCAGAGATTAATATTAGATCATCCATAGAAAAACTAACGTGAGTCTTACAAAATACACAAAAAAGCAGAGGTGGGTAGAATATTTTAACCTGATTTCTATTACCAAAAACGAAAAACAATTTTGGTGAAGATTTGATAAAAGAAAATTATTTTACAAGTATTTTCTCTGCTTTTGCCACGTCGCTCAAACGTGGCAAGGAACCCATCTTTAAAACCTGAATCACAAAAAAAAAAAACAAAACAATCAAACAAAACAACGAAGGGAGAAAAAGGAAAATGGCGGGTCCTAGACGTTGAACAGAACAACCCTAACTCCATTCATACGTTGATTCATTGAAGACCAGACGCGGTTAAAAGGGTGAAATATGAATGGTCAGTGTATATGTATCTATATATTCACATAAGAAAACCCCAATACCAATATCGACACTCGAGATCTTTTGTATTCATAAAGCCTCTTCTCCTTCCTCCTTTCGCTCTCAGCCATTCCTCTCTGTTTCAAACAATCAAAGCCTTCTCTGTGCCTTTTCTTTCTATTTCTCTCTTTCGTAACTCGCAAGATTCGCTCCCAGCACGCTTTTGGATTACATTTCCCACCTCGATCGGTTCTAGCCGTTTCTCTTTCTCGGTATGCATTATCTCTCTCGTATTTTCTATTTTTTTTTTCAAAATTTCTTTGATTAATTTTTTAAATTTTCCTGTGAAAGTTCTTGAATTTGTTGGTTTTCTATGATGGGTTTCTCTTAGATTTTGATTATCATGTTTAGAGCAGTGAAGGGTTGGTTTGCCTTTTCTTTTCATTTGTTGGGTCTTCAATTTTCATGGTTTTTTTTTGGGTGAAATTTATTCCCAGAATATATAAACCGTTGTCTGGATTTCCTGGGTGATTATGATCTGTGTAGGAGTACTTGTTTTTGGCTTGCATTTAATTAGCTTGGGAAAATTTGTTTTGGAACCCAAAGTTTATATATCTTAATGTCACTATTGTCTTGGGAATTTATCATAGAAGTGATTTTTTTTTGTCAATTTTTTTTCCCATTGTCTGTGTTCATGGTTCTCCTACTTGTGATTTTGGAACCCAAATTTTTTTCCCATTATCAATCCTATAAAAAAAAACATTGTGTCAATTGCTAACGTTTAGCTCTTACCCGGATGTCTGACTCATACTATCAATGAAAGGAAATTAGGGACTTGGAAATAAGATAAAATTTTGTATCTTATGGGAATTCCTGATTTGGTTACTGAGAATTGGGAATTTTCTTTGGGAATCTGAAAATTTTGTGTTAGGGGTTACTTTAGCAACCAAGAATCCCAAAAAGTGAGCATCTTAAGCTAATTTTATTTTATTTTTTTAATTTTTATGAAGGGCTTTGATCATGGTACTGAATTTGTTTACTTGCAATTAAATAGAATGGATTCCCTCATGGTCTTAAAGTTTTGCTACTCAACCCCACTTCAGCCTTAATCCAACTAGCTTGGTGGATCATTCTTTGCTATTCAACCTTAATCTTCTTTGATAATCATGCTTTTGTTAGATCCTTGATAATCATAAATCCCTCACAATTTAAAATTCCTCTTTCGCACCCTTGTTTCTTCTTCCAATATATTTTTCATGGGTGCGTTTGGCTTAGTTTGAAATCTGGAAACAGGATCTGTATTTTTTAGAACCTGGATTACTCAAACCTTGTTATGTTACTCTGGAATATGTGGATCTATTCGTCAGAATTATATTTTATTTTGTGTATTGAACTGATTGTCAGGATAATAGAATGAAACATTTTAGTCTTTTGCATACAGTTTGACCTGCAATTCCCTCAAGTTGGTGAACCATTTCTTCATTTAGACTAGTGAACAAGTTCTTGCCTCTAACGATTAGATAAATATATTTGCCTTTTGAATTGTAGATAGTAACTTCCCATCACCTGGTTTCAGCCCTTGACCATGTGAACAAAGATAGTCGAATTCTTTTTAACGGTTTATTAATTAAGATATTGAGAGTACTGTTATGTTGTGGAAAAATTTGGCACAACCAGCTTGGCCTTTGATTTTAGAGGTGCTAGATGTGAAATATAGGAGTTTCAAAGGACAACAATAATTATGGTGCTGGGTTGTATTCATACCCATCTTTTTCATTTGTTTAGGATTAAGATAGGTAGGGGCCATTCATATTCTCTATGATTAGTGGGTTGGAGAACCTTTGCCTTTTGTCCTCCAAATAAATAATACTGTATCCTTCTGTCATTTTGTCAATTTAAAGTTAACCATACACTACTTTATATGTTGGTGTCACTTTGTTTTATTCATTTGTGCTTTTCTAAATGCTTAGTGTCTGTTTAGAAGTTTGGTTTAGGAGCGTCGTCAGTGGCATTGTTGAGATTGATTATCAAAGTTTTTTTTTTTTGCCCCTAGAGGTCATTATATCTATGAACAACTATTTTTGCAATATTGTAAATTCCTTTGCTTTTGTATTATTGATTGGTGGACTCTGTTCTCTCTCTCTCTCCTCTTACACACACACAGTCACCAACACAAACTCACACTATAAGGCTTGCTTGAACGGGTATATTAATTGTTTTGCTCTTCCTGTGTGGGTATGTGTCTTTATGCATGCTAATGAAGACGACCTTGTTTTGTAACAGGACACATCACTATGGAACAGAACTTCTATGAGCCTGAGGGACACTTTGACTCAGATGCAGATGTTTCGATCAAGAAGTGGAAGTCAATCTCAACCCTAACTACAGACTCAGAGAATGATGATGGTGGCTTTGACTGCAACATATGCTTAGATTCAGCACATGAACCTGTTGTGACTCTATGCGGTCACCTGTACTGCTGGCCATGCATCTACAAGTGGCTTCAGGTTCCAACCACCTCTGATAAACCATCCCATATGAAGGGAACTTGTCCTGTCTGTAAGGCTGACATCACCCATGCTTTGTTGGTTCCCCTCTACGGCCGCGGAACATCCCATTCAGATTCTGAAGGAAAGAAACCTCAGTTGGGGCAGGTCGTACCACGCAGACCATCGCCTGAGTTGAACACTTTGATGACTAATATTCTCGCTGCATCGCTGCCGAGACAGCAACTTGATCCAAATTATTTAGAGAGGCATTCACAGCCTGTTCACGATCAATACTACCCTTCACATGGAGGTTATGCCGCAAACTCAGAATCATCTTATCTTGGACCTTCACATGGAGATGATGCTGCAAACTTAGAATCATCTTATCTTGGGGCTGCAACGATGACAACTCTATCCCATCCAACAATTGGAATGGTTGGAGAGTTTGTATTTGCAAGGATATTTGGAAGCTCAGACACAAATATGTTTAGTTACCCTTATATGAATTCTTACCCCCTGAGCAGTCCTAGGATGAGAAGGCAGGAAGTGCAGCTTGACAAATCTCTCAACAGAGTAACCATTTTTCTCTTCTGCTGCTTTATTTTGTGCCTTCTCTTGTTCTGAACATATTTGTTTATAGGTTTCCTTTTGTACAGTTGTAAGAAATGTTCATCATACTGAATATACAGACTATTAGAGATATTTCAGAAACAACTCTTGCGAAATGTATTTTATCTGTGCATATAATTTTTTTTTCTTTTGTTAAATTGTATTTTTGTAGTATTTTTGTAGTAGACATTAACAACCTTTTTGTTTAGTACATTTGGGTTTGGGGCCCAAGGCCCCAAAAGAAAAAGAAACACTGAACTAAAACATTCATGCGCCTAGAAACCCGAAAGAAGCATGTGTTCACAACTTCACAGCAATGGAGGCCCATCTAAGATAGAGAAGCGCTATATATCGAAGTCCCCTTGTTTCAACTGCAAGCTATCACACATTCAGTCATTTTATAGCGAGGACCTTAGATATGGCTTGTAGGTGAGGTCTTATCTCTTAACCGTTGGATCAGACTAATTAATTTAATCTAACGGCTAACCAATTTGATCCAACAGTTAAGAGATAGGATCTCACCTAAAGGTCATATATAAGGCCCTCACTATAGAATTCTTGTACACATTCACACCGGTTTTGTAAGAAAAAATTGTTCATAAATAAGATTCACTTCATCCTCATATTACTAAGACAAATAGGAAGTAATCTTATGGTTTTACCAAAAAAAAAATCATACCATACGTACTATAGAATTCAAAAATAAGTATTTTTTTTCTTCATATAATATATATATAACTATAATTAAAGATTAAAATCGGCGGACACGATCAACATTTCAGCTGTGTTTATTGTTTGGTTAATGAATTGTATTATGAATGATCAAATTTGAGTCTCAAATGATATAATTGTGAATTCAAACTCGCTAATTAATTTCGAATTGGTTCGTGCTCAAATTGTGTAACCCTAATTTTAATATATAGCATAGGCCAACAAATCACCGACATGTGATTTTTAAAAAACAGATCGCACAAAGTTAGCTGCTCTCTCACATGCACTTGCTCTATCATGTCTCATAACTGTCATTTCCCGATCGTACATACCTGTTGATGCTCAAAATGGCTAGGCCAAGAATGAGTCCAACTTAGTGATGATTGTGTGATGGATGATGGATGAAGGTGAGGACCTTAAGCATGTATGTAAAGACTTGGGCAAGTGATAAATGTAAAGAAGACAAGATGTACGTGGTTCACCCTTAATGAATGGGCTACGTCCACGGAGAAGTATATTCTCATTATAACAGCGTATCCATACATTTATACATGGAGAGAGATGTCCCTATTTAAGTTGAGAGAAGTCTCTATTTATAGGGAGGTGAGAGTGGGAGGTTTGTGTAGATTTCCGATGTGGGACTTTGTGCAAGTCGTTGTGATGGTGCTTGGCACTTCGGAAGAGTGTCTTCCTTCGGCGTGAGAGAACGCATGTCTGCCTTTGGTGCTAGTCGCTTTGAGGCTAAATATGCTCGGTTGATTATGGTGTAAACAGTAGTCCCCCAAGTTCGCGGTCAAGAAGTGACTTCTGGGTTGGGAACTTGTGAGTTTTTGTGTAATCATGACCGAGCATTCCAGGTTCAGTGGAAGCCGTAGGGCAGTCCCTAGTCCCCCAAGTTGGCAAGCTAGAAGTTGCGTCAATACTTGGTAGCTGTGGGAACCTCTGGGATTGTTGGTAGCTGGGTACCTGTGCATTTTGCATGGAGCTTGTGGTTGGGCTTTGTAGAGCTTAGCTTCAATAGAGGCCGGGGCCTTGTGCTTTTGGTGTAGGTAATCCCTTGAAGTCATTTGTGTTTATGACTTGGGTCCAGTAACCAAGTGGTGGTTTTGGGTAGTAAGGGTTCGGGTGTCAAAAATAAAATAAAAGAAATTTGGGCTTTGAAGCCGGGAGGAGGAGAAAATGTGGGCCTCCATTTTTTTGTTGAAAATGTGGCCTTGAGCCTTTGGAATTTTCTGGTGCTGGGCCCATGTGTTCCAGCTGGGCCATTTGTGTGGGTTTTGTCAACCATAAAGAGCTAGGGTCTTTGGATGTAGAGGAGGGGGGGAAAAAAAAGATCCCACAATGCTTGCCGTTCGGCAAGACTTTTGGAAAGAGGGGCTTAGCGCCAGCAAGTGCCTAGCCCGTGCATATCATACCTTCGGCAGGGTGTTTTTTTGTTTTTTGTTTTTTTTTGTCTTTTTTGTTTTTTGTTTTGGTTTTTGGTAGTCGTTAGGCAGGAGAGAGCTAGGTCTTTGTCGAAGGGGAGTGAAGTCACCTGAGGTATGTTGAGAGCTGGGCATTTGTCTCGTTCGGCAAGGAGGCAAAGTGATCAGCGTGAGTGACTTCGAAGCTTTATATCGTCTGCAAGACCCTTGCCGAACGGCAAGGGTTGATTGGAACCTTTTGTAGGTCCTGTGACTTCCGGCAAGGGAAAAATCAGGAGCCGGGCTGTCTTTCGAATGAGGTTTCAGCACCTGGAGATTTCGTGGGCAAGCTCGTTCGGCAAGGGAGCTGGGGCTAGGCCTTCAGCAAACGGAGACTGCTTCGGCAAGTGGAGCTGGGGCTAGGTATTTGGACCTTCGGCAAGCTTGATTTTGAAGTATATCCGTGGGTGGCTTTTCGGATCTCCACAGCCCTTGCCGAACGGCAAGGGTGTCTTGATCAATTTTCTGGAGTTTTGGGTTCGTGTGGTCACGGCTTCCGTCGCAGCTTGGCTTTGTGTTGTGGCTGGGCTGCTGGAAAATCCTTGGATATAGGTTTTTGGTTGAGACAAACTTCCAGGTGGGTTTGGCCATGCAAAATATTTTTAAAGATGGCCATGCAAAATATCTTGGAATTGTAAAGATGTTTTGGAGCAAAAAGAGACACGGATCCTCTTCCAAGTGGAGAGAGGAGGTCCCAAGATTGGTCTTGGCTATTTTCGTGAGGCTAGGCCCTTTTTTTTTTTTTTTTTTTTTTTTTTTTTTTTTTTTTTTTTTTTTGGAAGGACTTGGGCATTTGAGCTGGGTGCCTGGCCATTTGGAGCTAGACCTTCGGCAAGGCTGGCCTCTTTTTTTTTTTTTTTTTTTTTTTTTTTTTTTTTTTTTTTTGTGGAAGGAGCTGGGCATTTGAGCTGGGTGCCTGGCCATTTGGAGCTAGACCTTCGGCAAGGCTGGCCTTTTTTTTTTTTTTTTTTTTTTTTTTTTTTTGGTGGAAGGAGCTGGGCATTTGAGCTGGGTGCCTGGCCATTTGGAGCTAGACCTTCGGCAAGGCTGGCTTTTTTTTTTTTTTTTTTTTTTTTTTTGCTAAGCCATGCATCCCAAAATTTTTTTTTTTTTTTTTATGCTCCTTGCCGTTCGGCAAGCAATAGCTAGGACTCTTGTTTTGGCAAGGTAGCTGGGTATTTGTAGAGCACCAAAAAAGGCTAGGCAAAAATGGCTGGGCATCTTGAGGCTAGGCAAAAATGGCTGGGCTTTTGGTTGGCCAAGGCTCGGCCCTAGGTCTCTCAAAAAATTTCACGCTCCTTGCCGTTCGGCAAGGTGAAATAAAAAGGGGCTAGGTACCTAGCATGAGCTGGGTTTTGTGTGGCTAGGCCCTTGTGTTATTGTAGCTGGGACTTTGTACCTTCGGTAAGGAGGCCAAAATTGGGATAGAAGGGCTAGGGTCCAGGTTTGTGAGGGAAAGAAAAATATTTCCCTGTAGCTCTTGCCGTTCGGCAAGCAACAGCTAAGACTTTTTACTTCCTCCTTTTCTTTGTTGTAGCTGGGAGCTAAGGCCTTGGTTTGAAAATAGGAGCTGGGGCTGCGGCAACAGAGCCAAGTCCTTTAATTTTCACAGCTTCGGTAGTCTTGAGCTGGGCTGCCATGGCAGGTTTAGCGAGAGGTGAGAGCAGGGGGTTTCCTCGGGTTTTCACGGCACTTGCCGTTCGGTAGGTGGATGAGCCTGCGGAGTTTACGGAGGTGCTGGGCTTACGGAGGTGCAGCGGAGCTTTCGACAAGTCGGGGCAAGCTGGAGCTGAGCTAGCTTCGGCAGGGGCTGTTTGCGACGATGAGCTGGGCATCGGGGTTGAGCTCGGGCAGGAGCTGCCCGTGACGATGAGCTGGGAATGGGGGTTGAACTTTTTGTGTAGATACTAGTGCTCGGGGTTAAGCCACCGAAGCTTCGGCAAGAAGGTTTTGGCAAGGACCAGCTCGGAAGGGGGCTGGGCTTGAGGTCATCCTTTGGCTTTTTTGAGAAGTTTCCCAGAGCTGACCCTGTTGAGATTTGGTGTAAATAACTCCATATAGCTGTTGTAGTTCGGCAAGTATTCCCTAGCATGATTTCGAGTCTCGACTTGGCCTCAGCTTCGGCAAGAAAAGTTTTCCATGGTTGAGCTTTGGTGAGTAGGCTCTGAGAGAGGGAGAAGGTATCACCATGGCCATACTTCGAGCCCCTCCATGCGACAGAGGTGTCGGTCAGTTGACCAAGGTGGTTTCGAAGGAGGTGGGACTTGGACAGGAGACTTGGTGCATCCCAGCTCCAGCAACGTCTCTGTTGATCGGCAAGGATGCATGAAGGGGTTTCTTGGTGTCGTGATTTCTGCATGGAGGTGGTGGTCTCTCAATGCTCTTGGGTGGCTTGAGCAAATGGGTGTGCCATTTGGTGTTTTGGCTTTTCATCCCATATTTTTGTTGAAGCTCCTGTAAGTAAAACGTGGCAATTGGCTTTCCTGGGATTGAAATATTAGCTTGTCTCCTTGTACATGCAAGCCATGCATTTTTTTTTTTTTTTTTTTTTTTTTTTTTTTTTTTGGCTGTTGAAACTCTCGGATTGTCCAGGAGCTGGGCTTCACACGTTGGCAAGTTGGCTGAGTTCCAAGGAGGAGGTTTCACCAGCAGCAAGGATTTGGAGCTTGAGTTTGGAAATCCACTTACGTGAGTGAATAGTGGTGAGCCATGCAAGCCATGCAATTTTTTTTTTTTTTTTTTTTTTTTTTTTTTTGCTTTTGCTGTTGAAACTTTCGGATTGTCCAGGAGCTGGGCTTCACAAGTTGGCTGAGTTCCAAGGAGGAGGTTTCACCAGCAGCAAGGATTTGGAGCTTGAGTTTGGAAATCCACTTACGTGAG
The DNA here is from genome assembly GCA_020226455.1 of Prunus salicina. Lineage (NCBI taxonomy): Eukaryota > Viridiplantae > Streptophyta > Magnoliopsida > Rosales > Rosaceae > Prunus > Prunus salicina. Next base: position 17,261,660 of record CM035345.1, on the reverse strand, counting down.
TGAATAGTGGTGAGCCATGCAAGCCATGCATTTTTTTTTTTTTTTTTTTTTTTTTTTTGTTGTTGTTGTTGAATGGCCATGTGGCCTAGGCTATGCAAAGATTGTAAGCCATGCAAAAAGCTATCCATGCTCCTTGCCGTTCGGCAAGGAGGCCAAGACCTTTCCTTTTTTTTTTTTTTTTTTTTTTTCGGAGCTGGCCATTGTGGCAAATTGCATGGTGGTGCATGTATAGCCCTTCAAGGCTTAGGCAAAGTTGCCCAACGTCATCTACCACACATGGCCCATACTACTATTTGACACTAATATTTTAATGAAACTTGACATGCAACATTCCAACTAAAATATATTCAAAAGAGATGTGGTATGGTTCACTTATCTCTTTGAAGTTTCGTGGGCTTTTTGAGCTGGGTGCCTTGATCACATTCGGATGCTAGCCCGGGGTGTCTTGGGCATTTTGAAGCTGGGTTCGTGTAAGCTGTCTGAGCAAGGACCTTGGGTCTTGGGTCCAGGTATTTCGGCAAGAGGATCTAGGCTTCCGGTGAGCCTAGGTAGGGCTGGATGAGCGAGAATTGGAGCTGGGCCTGTTGAGGTTAGAGCTAAGGCACGAGAGCTAGGCCTGCATGTATAGCTCTATATAAGGAAGCATTATTAGATCAGTCTCTCCAAATTCTAAACCTAGCGCCGCACCCACATTCCTGCATCTCTATCTTCCTCTTCGGCCCTGTCTTCCTATTCACTTCTTTTTTGGCTATTTCTCATTTCTCTTCGGCCCCTTTGTAGATCCCAGTCAAAGGGAAACTCCAGGAGGCTATCTCCCAAGCCTTTCTTCAAATTGTTGCTTATTGTAGATCTTGTCAATGGCGAAACTCCAGGAGGCCGTTGGTGGAAGGCTCAAGGAGGAGGAGTCCGAATTGAGCATGGTGAAGGTGCCTAGCCCAATGGTTCTGTTGAACTCACTGCCAGCTATCCCACCAGAAGATCCTTTGGGAGAGGACACCGTTATGCAACGGGTGTTTGAGGTGATTGAGGTGCTCGTGGTTGTGTTTGCCATGGATCCCTCAGAAGTTACCATAGATGCCTTTCTGCTTCATAGAGGTAGGGTGATAGGGAAAATTGAAGACATGGTTCCAAATTGGGATCTGGATTGTGGCTTGGAAGAGATGCAGCTTGCGGCGCTGGCACATTGTCTAGATACCTGGAGGGTATATCTGCTGGATAGGAATTTTGTGGCCAGGACTGTTGTGTTGAGCAGTCACATGTATTGTACAGGTAACATCCGAGCTGAGTTTGATATTTACTTGAATGTGCTTGATGAGTTTCACTTCCAATTAGTGTATATGACCACAAGGCTCCGAGATTTCGTGGAGCAGATGGATGAGTTGATGATAGATGAAGCCCTATATGATTCTTCTGTTTCAGACCCTTCGGAAAGCGAGTCAGAAGAAGAGCCATGGGTGAGCTCAGCCATCGATAGCATTTTGAGAAATGCTATGTTTGAAGGATGACCCGTGCAGTGCCAGCAATACCATAGTTCATCTTCCAAGCTGTATAGCGCAATACCCATAGTCCCCCAAGTCCCCAAGTAAGAAGGACACTGGAGGGAGTGAACTTGGCATGAGGGTGCCGAAGGCGCAAAGATGCTTGTTGCAGGGTGAAGTGGCTGGGCACGAGGGTGCCGAATGTGATACCAAGCTTGCATGTGGCAAGGCAATGTGGCTAGGCACGATGGTGCCGGGGACAACACAAAGATCGCATGTCCTGAAGGCTTGACCTTCTTTATGTATTCTCGTTATTTATGTAAAACACTTGATATGATATTAGACTTGTTGTCATTTGATATCAATTGTGTCAACCATGTGATTGATGAGAATGAGCCAGAGTCGGGCATTTTATTGAATATGTGCCGAAAGGCAAAAGGTACAAGAGTTGGTTGAGTCAAGGCTCGAGACCAAAATTTAAGAAAACATAAAAACATAATGTCTTAGGGTCTAGACATGCTTACTTGTAGTAGTACTTGAGACGATCGGCATTCCAGGAATGAGGCAAGATCTTGCCCTTGGAATCACGAAGTTGATAAGCGCCGGGGCGAGAGATTCTGGTAACCTCATAAGGACCTTCCCATGTTGGGCCCAAGGTACCTTCAGTAGGATTCTTGGTGGCCAAGGAAACCTTGCGCATGACCCAGTCCCCAACCTTGAAGGCACGGGGTTTGACCCGGGAGTCATAGTACTTAGCGATGCGCTGTTTGTACGCGACGTTGCGCATGTTGGACTGGTCACGGAGCTCATCAATGAAGTCGAGGTTTAGGGCTAACTGCTCGTTATTGGCTTCGGCCTCATAAGTGGAGGTTCGGTATGTGGGCTGGCCAATTTCCACTGGTGCCACGGCTTCAGTACCAAAGGAAAGGGAAAACGGTGTTTCCCCTGTGGAGGTACGGAAGGTGGTGCGATAGGACCAGAGTACTTCTGGGAGTAGCTCTGGCCAGCAACCCTTGGCTTTGTCAAGCTTAGTCTTCAAGGTCCTCTTGATAATCTTGTTCACGGCTTCGACCTGGCCATTGGATTGAGGATGGGCCGGGGAGGCGAAGCAAAGCTTTATCTTGAGGTTGGAACAAAATTGCTTGAACTTTGCACTGTCAAATTGCCGTCCGTTATCCGTGACGATGGTGTTGGGGATGCCGAAGCGACATACGATATTTTGCCAGACAAACGTCTCAATGCGAGCTGCAGTGATGGTGGCTAAGGCCTCAGCTTCAGCCCACTTAGTGAAGTAGTCGACAGCTACGACTGCATACTTGACTTGGCCTTTGCCCTCAGGCATAGGACCAATGAGGTCAAGTCCCCATTGCGCGAATGGCCAGGGACTGACCATGGCTGTCAATGGTTCAGCTGGGAGTTGAGGGATGTTGGCAAATCGTTGACACTTATCGCATTTCTGGGTGAAGGCCTGGGCGTCAGTGTGAAGTGAGGGCCAGAAGTATCCTTGCCTAATGGCCTTATGCGCTAGTGACCGAGCGCCTGAGTGACTACCGCAGATGCCTTCATGGATTTCTTTGAGGACATAATTACCTTCCTCTGGGGTCAGGCACCGAAGGTAGGGGAGACTGAAGCCACGCTTGTATAGGGCGCCATTAAGGATTAGGTATCGGGCAGAGCGATAGCGGACACGCCGCGCTTCAGCAGGGTCAGCAGGTAGTGTCTGGTTCTGCAAGAACTGAAGGATGGGATCCATCCATGTGGGGCTGTGATCGATGGCGCAGATGAGTGGTGCCCGTGTGCTGGGCTGATCCAAGATTTCCATGTGGATATTCCGGCCGATGCCCTGCTCTATGGCCGAGGCTAATCTAGCCAGAGCATCGGCGTGACTATTCTCAGAGCGTGGCACCTGGCTTATGAGATAAGCATTGAAAGTTGTAAGCAAATGGCGGGTATGTTGGAGGTAGGCTGTCATGGAGGCGTCCTTGGCGGTGAAGTCTTGGTTCACTTGGTGAACAACGAGCTGTGAGTCGCTGAATATTTGAATTTGCCTGGCGCCCATCTCCTTGGCTAACCGAAGGCCAGCCAAAAGTGCTTCGTATTCGGCCTCATTGTTGGAGGCGTGGAATTTGAAGCGAAGGGCGTACTCAAGGACAACCTTGTCTGGGGAGATGAGAACAAGGCCAGCTCCACATCCCTGGGCATTGGAAGAGCCATCTACATACAAGGTCCACAAGGGCTGAGTCAAGTCTAGAGTGCCGTTGCCGGCGACGTGGATCTGGCTTGATGTAGGAGTAGGCTTGATCGTAGTCTGTGAACTGGCCGCAGTAGAGGGTTCGGTGAATTCAGATATGAAGTCAGCCACGGCTTGGCCCTTTGTGGCTGGGCGGGGTTTGTAGTGGATATCAAACTCACCAAGTTCGATGGCCCACTTAACTAACCTCCCAGAAGTCTCCGGTTTCTGCAACACTTGCCGGAGTGGGTGGTTGGTTAAGACATGGATGGTGTGAGCTTGAAAGTATGGTCTGAGACGCCTAGCCGAAACCACCAGGGCGAATGCCAATTTCTCGATGTCCGGGTATCGAGCCTCGGCATCTTGTAATGCTTTGCTGACGTAATGCACTGGGTGCTCAGCACCCTCCTTTGTCTGGATGAGTACGGAACTAACCGCTGTGCCGAGATGGAGAGATAAATCATGAGGGTGTCTCCGGGCTCAGGTGTGGACAATAAGGGGGCTCGGCTCATATACTCCTTGAGCTCGCTAAAAGCCTTGTCGCACTCAGCGGTCCAGGTAATGCTCCGCTTGCTACCCTTAAGGGCTTTGAAGAAAGGGGCACAGCGGTCAGTGGCCTTGGAGATGAATCTGGTCAGGGCTGCGACACGCCCAGTAAGGCTCTGGATGTCCTTGATTGTCTTGGGTATCGCCATGTCCAATATGGCCTTGATCTTCTCGGGATTGGCCTCAATACCTCTTTGGCTGATCATGAAGCCAAGGAATTTGCCTGAAGCCACCCCAAATGCACATTTGGTGGGGTTGAGCCTCATCTATACCGCTTCAGAATGGTGAACATGGCGGAGAGGTTGGGGATGTGTGGTCAGTAGTGCGACTCTTGACTAGCATATCATCAACATATACCTCCATGGTGTTGCCAATCAATGGAGCGAAGATGTGGTTCACCAGACGCTGATACGTGGCCCCGGCATTCTTGAGGCCGAAGGGCATGACCTTGTAGCAATAGAGGCCACGATCCGTGATGAAGGATGTATGGGCTTGGTCCTCAGGGTGCATAAAGATCTGGTTGTAGCCTGAGTAGGCATCCATGAAACTGAGGAGAGCGTGGCCAGCTGTGGCGTCAACGAGCTGGTCGATGCGGGGTAGGGGGAAGCTATCCTTCGGGCAGGCCCGATTGAGGTTGGTGTAGTCGACACACATGCGCCAGCCTTTGGTGCCCTTTCGAACCATCACCACATTGGCCAGCCAGGTGGGATAATCCACCTCTTTGATAAATCCAATGGTGCTCAACTTATCCACCTCTGCCCTCATGGCCTCATATCGCTCTGGGTCATAAGCCCGACGCTTCTGCCGAACGGGTCGGACGGCAGGGCTAATGCTTAGCCGATGGGAGATGATGTCTGGTGAGATGCCAGGCATGTCATTGTATGACCAAGCGAAGACCTCAGAGTTAAGACGGAGGAAAGTGATAAGATCAGAGCGAAGTTCCTGTGAGAGGGAGGTGCCGATCCTGACCTGCCGGTCCGGGATGTCTTCATCGAGAGTAACCAGTTCAAGGTCCTCCACAGGCTCGGCCTGTTGGGTGACAGATTCCTCCCTAGGGTCTTCTGGGCGCTCGGTGCCAGCTCGAGGTGGGGCTGGAACCTGGGTTACTGCAAGGGCCTCACCCCTATGCTGGCGATTAGTGGACTTCACTGCTGAAGCATAGCAACTTCGGGCACCAAGTTGGTCGCCACGCACCGTACCTGTGCCATAGGGTGTGGGGAATTTTAGTAGTAGCATATGTGTGGAAATGAATACCTTCATTTTGGTCATGGCCGGGCGTCCAAGGATGACATTGTAGGCTGTTGGGCAGTCAATAATGAGGAAGGGAGTGGTGATTGTCATCCGCTGGGGTGCTGCTCCGATAGAGATGGGGAGATGAATGCTTCCAATGGGCTGGACCACCTCGCCAGAGAAGCTCACCAGGGGTGTAATGCTCCGGTCGAGTAAGTGAGACGGGACCTGGAGCTCGTTGAAGGCCTCAGCAAACATCACACTGACCGAGCTGCCGGTGTCCACCAAGATACGCCCAACATCAAAGTTAGAAATGTCGGCGCGGATAATGATTGGGTCATCATGGGGGAGAATGACACCACGCTCCTCCTCCTCGCTGAAGGTAATGGGAGCCCAGCCTGATTTATGTGTTTTTGGCAAGCGTCCCTGCTCAGCGCTGAAGACCTGGTGCGCATAGGTGGAGCGGACATAATGCTTGATGGAGTTGTTAGATGTTCCAGCCAGGGTAGGACCACCACTGATAGTTGAGATCATGTTGATCTGCCGTTGGTGAGGGTTCGGTGGGGGTGGGAGATTGTGCACGTATTTGTCCAGCTTCCCTTCGCGAATAAGTCCCTCAATGATGTTGCGCAAGGCAACACAAGATTCAGTATCGTGGCCACCGAATTGATGAAAGCGACAGAAGACCCCGGTGTTAGGCATAGGCTTGCTGCCTGGTCTCCGAGGGGGAGGCTTGGGTATGATAGGTGCCTCGTTCACCAGGAGATTCTCGTAGGTAGTGTTCAGGGTGGTGAACACCTCGAACCTTGGCTTGGGTGAGAAGGGGAGTGGAGCCGATCACTCCGATCACTGTCCCGTGGGTTGCCTCTGCTGGACTGGTGGTGGTTGCCGTGTCTGCCCCGCTTGTTATTGTTGAAGGTATGCTGGTAGCTATCCTTCCTTTTGGGGTGCTGGGCATCCTGGGTGCTTGGGGCTGGAGTAGAATGTTGAGGTGGGGCCGGGGTGGGTGCTGAAGCAGGTGGAGGTTTAGCAAAAGGATTACGCGCTGGGTGGCCGGGCCACGCTTGGAGTTGAAGTACTCAGCTTTGGCGTGAACTGCCGCCTGCTTCATTAGCTCAGCATATGTGTTCCAAGGGTTGCTGTGCACTAAGTACGGAAGTTGGATTCTCGGAGGCCACTCTTGAAAGCACCGAAGGCGGCACGATCATCAGTGTCTGGGCAGCGAGAGTATTCATGGCTGAACCTGGCTGCATACTCTCGAAGGGGCTCGTCCTCGCCCTGCCTAAGCATGTACAGGTCGTCTGCGGAGTAGAGGCGATCAGTCTGGATCATGAAATGGTCCAGGAAGGCTGCTTCAGACTGTCGAATGTGTTGATGGTGCAAGGGTTCAACCTGTAGAACCAATTCAGGGCCGCGCCACTGAGGGTGGAAGGGAAGAGGAGGCACATGCCTTCGTCAGTTAGGCCCTTGCACCCCAAGGCAGATTGGAAAGAATGTATATGGGTAAGAGGATCCTCCGTGCCAGTGTAGAAGGCGATGCGGAGGGGCTGGATTTCCTTCTCTTGGTGGTAGTTAAGGATGCGTTCCGTAAAGGGCCCAGGCCGTGGCTTCGCCCAAAGGGGTTGATGGGCGCGCTGCTGCTGCTCGCTCTCCAGGCGCCGAACCTTCTCAAAGAGAAGCCTCATGGCCGGGTCGGCATGAGGGAGAGTCTCGTGTGCTGGAGGCCTGGTGTGTGGGTGGCCATGTGCTGGATAAAGTTCTTCGAATGCCTCGGTGTGATAAGACTCGTAGTCTTCCTAAGTAATCCTGCCCCCAGTTCTCCGAGTCCCCTAGTCCTTCCCCAGGGGGTAGCTGGGTAGGCTTCTCTGGGGGGCCTAGGTGCGTCACCTTTGGGTCTTGGAGATCAACGGAAATATGAATGGGTTTCCCCTGACGGTCCAAGATACGATCCCTGCAATCCCTGTAGACCTTTGTTGGTTCATGAGGCCGGTCCCTTGGTGGGGAGATGCGGAGTTGCCGTGCCTTGGTTGTCTCCGGATGGAGGGGGCCTTTACCCTTGCTGGTCCTAGGCTGGATTGGGGGACTATGGTGGGAGTGCTCTGGCTGGTGTGGCTGGGTATGCTCATGTTCCCGGTAAGACTGCGTTGGGAGCCCTGGGCTTGGTTCTTTCCCAGTTACGCTTTAGGGTGCGGTAGTCATGCTCCAGCTCAACGTTCTTGGAAAGAAGATGGTCACACTTCTCGGACATCTTGATGACACTGGCGCGGAGGAGTTCCACCTCGGCCTGGAGATTGACCTCCGCCGAAGGTTTCCTCTGGAGGTACCCTCCGGAGGGGGATAGTGCTGGGCATTGTGGCTATCCTCAGTAGGCATAGCTGAGTGTGGAGTGTAGAAGAGGCGACGGGCCCGGATAGGTGAGGAGCCAGCTGGGCTGGTAGAGAAAAATGGGATTCAAGTATCGTTTCCCACAGACGGCGCCAAACTGTTGATGCTCAAAATGGCTAGGCCAAGAATGAGTCCAACTTAGTGATGATTGTGTGATGGATGATGGATGAAGGTGAGGACCTTAAGCATGTATGTAAAGACTTGGGCAAGTGATAAATGTAAAGAAGACAAGATGTACGTGGTTCACCCTTAATGAATGGGCTACGTCCACGGAGAAGTATATTCTCATTATAACAGCGTATCAATACATTTATACATGGAGAGAGGGAGTCCCTATTTAAGTTGAGAGAAGTCTCTATTTATAGGGAGGTGAGAGTGGGAGGTTTGTGTAGATTTCCGATGTGGGACTTTGTGCAAGTCGTTGTGATGGTGCTTGGCACTTCGGAAGAGTGTCTTCCTTCGGCGTGAGAGAACGCATGTCTGCCTTTGGTGCTAGTCGCTTTGAGGCTAAATATGCTCGGTTGATTATGGTGTAAACAATACCTTTCCGTACTTCTTCATATTTCACAGAATCACAGGACGTGGAAAAACGCGTTTTGTGAAAAACAAAATACTAATTTTGTTCATTTTATTGTATGCATAATAATTATTTTAGTCACCGACGAGCGTTTCGATCAGTCTATAAATAGTCAGGGAAGCTGCCTCTTCAAGGAAGCATTGAAGCTTATAGAGTTTGCCTCAGAACAAGTATAGAAACCTGTGTGCTTGTCTAGAGTTTAGAGGGAAATTATTAAATGGCGCCTCCTCTTGGTCTTTCTGCAGTTTCTTCTTGTGCTTCTTTTTGGCATATTTTCTTGTTGGTTAGTATGGTTTTGGAGGGCATGATCATCATCAATGTCGAAGCCAACGGCTGGCTCAGTGGCCATGCAACTTTCTATGGGACGAACCAGGATCCCGCCACCCTTGGTAAGTGTCACGTTTTGACAAAATAAATGCTGTCTTTTACATGACAGGTAGCTAATATATTGCTAAAACTTTCATATATGTAAGTTGCTTTTGTCTTTGGATCCTCTGCTTATGATTTTGAACTTTTTATGGTGATTTTGTGCTTATGTTTAGAACTACGTACGAATTTTTATATAATTATCTAATTGCCACCCAAGATGTGTTTAGTTCTTAAACCTCGAAGTTTCGGACATAAGTGCAAGATCAGCCCTAACAAGATCATCAACAGAAGATAATCTATTGTGTGAACGATATGTATCGAGATCATTAGTAACTAACGTGTAATATCGTAGCAAATAAATGTTTTTCTTCATTCTTTTGTTTGTTCAATTGGTGATCCTATTTAATTAAAGTGTAAATAACATTATGGATTGATGGTGACACGAAATATATATACATATAGGGGGTGCTTGTGGTTATGACAACACCTTCAATGCGGGGTTTGGAGTGAACACAGCAGCAGTGAGCAGCACACTTTTCAGAGGAGGGGAGGCATGCGGGGCTTGTTACCAAGTGATCTGCAACTACAGGATCGATCCCAAGTGGTGCCTTCAACGCCGTGCCGTTATGGTTACCGCCACCAACTTCTGCCCCCCGAACAACAACGGAGGGTGGTGCAATGCCCCTCACCAACACTTTGACATGTCCACGCCAGCTTTTCTTCGCATTGCACGACAAGGCAATGAAGGCATAGTTCCTGTCATTTATAGAAGGTAGTATAACAGAACAATCAATAATGGCTAATATTATTGCACAAAAGATATAATTAATAATAGGAATTATTCATACAATTACAAATTAAAAATACCAACTTGCACTAACTAGCTTTTCACGAACATGCTGCAGGTCTGACTGATGAAGAAAATTAAACATTTTATTATATAAAATTAAACCATTATAAAAACTGGTATATATAATCTAATTACAGATTGGCTGTAATCCAAATTGGATTTGATTGACTTGGATTTACATTTGTTTGCCTTTCTCCGTGCAGGATATGCACGTAAAGAAAGGGTGTTAGTTTGATATGCATTGTTAATTTATTATGATATTTTGATATACATTGTTGGCTCATTCTCTCAACGACTTACGTTGGATAAAGTGGTTGTCTAACATCATAACCTCTACTTTGCAAATTGCAACTAGGGTGTCGTGTCAAAGAAGAGGAGGGGTTCGATTCACCTTGAAGGGACAGTCAAATTTCAACATGGTGATGATATCTAACGTTGGAGGAAGTGGGGACGTGAAGGTTGCATGGATAAGGGGGTCGAGGATGAGGAGAGGGACGTGGCTGCCCATGCACAGGAATTGGGGTGCAAATTGGCAAAGCAGCATCGATCTCCGAAACCAAAAGCTCTCTTTCAAGCTCACGTTGGTTGATGGAAGAGCACTAGTATTTTCCAATGTTGTTCCTTCCACTTGGAGTTTTGGACAAACATTTTCATCCCGCAACCAGTTCTGATAATCTTAATTTAATTAATCATGCTTGCAAATTAAAGGAGACATATAGATATATATATATATATATATATATATATATATGACCATGGCTAGCAACATGTCCCCAAACAAGGCACTAAATTAATTGCTTTGCAAATTGCAATGGGTCAAGGGCATTCGTATTTATCTTATTTATAGCTCAAACTATTGAGGCAATGAAAATTAAGGATATTGCCTCTGTGCTTTACTTGCTTTATACATATTGCTACTTGCTCCCCAAGAAAGTTGGGAGCCGCTATTGTTAATTATATTCATTCAACTGTAGAAATTAATAGATAAGTTATTATCATGTGTGTTCATTCTTATTTTGTATTTTTTTTCACAATAAAGTTGCAAATTCGCCAACGGGATCTAGCCCGGTAGAAAAAAGTGGAAAAATGCCTTAACTTGCAGACCATGTCTCAAATTTGAACCTCTATGACACATTGATATTGTGTGTGTGAGAAACCCTCTCTCTTCACTGGTGGATCTAGCAAGGGGCCAGTGAAGGCCATTGCCCTCGCTGCCTTTTCTCCACCATGAACTTGCCTAGCAATTTTATGTTTATTTGTTTGAGTGTGGGGGGCAACATGTTTGATAAAATACCTCACATAAGGGGCTGAGGTAGGTATAAAATAAGGCCATGTTTGGTGAGCTGGACTAAATTGGATATATCCAATTAAAATGGACATGGGTCCAATTCGTTATTTGATGGGCTTAAGTGGGTCATGGACCGGTTAAAATTCAATTATTTTTCCGGATAATAGTCCAGCATACACTGGCTTTCAAAACCCACACTATACTAAGACACGGGTTTCAAAGACTAAACGCGGAAACTAGCTATCATCTCCCTCAGCAAGTTCCGCATCATCTCCCTCAGATTCTCAACAAATGTAGCAATTTTGATGAATTCACTAATAATAAAACCATACTAATAAACACTGATTTAATAATCGTAATCCAAAAACAAAACAAAAAAATCTAAATCTAATGTTTGTTTTTGGATCAAGTACATTGGTTCGCAAGAGGACTGGGTCTTCGTCTTCATCGCCAATAACACCAGCTAATTGAGATTGAAAAAACCATCATTCATCAGTCTCATCCTCCCTTGCGAACTCAAACTTCAAATCCCATGTTTGCGCCTCATCCTCAGATACAGCAAAATAAAACAAAACATTCGTAAACCATGAACTCAATAGGAAAGTTTCAAAATGAGATTCTACAAACAATCATAAAACCTTATGAATGATGAGAGTCATATGTCTTCTCTTGTGCTCCCCGAGCACAAAACTAAATTGTGGCTTGAACATTGAACTTTGAACATATTGGTCTCTGTCAATATTTAGTTAAAGCCACAGGCCTTCAAATACAAGTGACCATGGATATTTAATTAATAATCGTTAATAGATACCACATTAGTTAATAATGCTTAAAGTAAAGGGACTTCGCAAATTCAGTGGCAAAGCGTATGATCTCTTATGTGGACTCAGCATGAGAAGCTCTTATGGAGGGTGAAGGTATGTCTTTTTTCTTTAGAGAAAAGTAAACATCAGCGATAAGAAGCCAAATAATATCATGGTCGATAGATGCAAGACCTTGAAGGGCATTTATAGATGCATCACGGAGATCTTGAAGGGCTTTAAAGATCTTAAACGCCTATCTTTTGAGGTGCCATTTGTAAAAATCCCACATCGAAAATTCACACTCCTATAAAGATGTTTAAAAACAAAGCACAATTATAGACAGGAAGTATGGTTAACATTGGAGAGTTGGGCTAATGCGCTTGGCTATGGGCAAGGCTTTGAATACCATTAATAATAATTATACTAATCAAAGACTAGGGCCTTGGGCCTTGGGGCTCAAGCTCCTGGCATATTACAACTTAAAAGTTCGGGCAACATACTCTTTTGCCACGTGGCACCTAGGGGCTGGGAGCGTGCTTTTTTCAAGATATGCATAGTATAGCCGCACGGCTATACTCTTCTTTATTTGTAATATTTTAAAAATATAAAATTTGTTTCTTTACTTTTGTTTTTTGGCCTACTTCTTTAAATTACTATACGTAATCAAGTAATATCTTAGCCTTTTTTTTAAATCACTTTGCTTAGTAATTATATTTGAATTATTATTTAATGCAAAAGGATTGAAGAAAAAGAACACAAAGTAATTAATTCTATTCATTAAGTCTTTTGTGAAATCATTAGGGTGTCTTAATTCAATTTCTCCATAGCCCAAGAGCCCTATCCAGTACTATTATGCCATTACTCGAGCATCTATCGTCCCTTTTTGATTTTTTTAATTTTCCAAAGTTATTACCCGCATAAGGATTTTAGCACTTTCACGTTTAATAACGTATTATACACGTACGCACGTATTTCTCATGTTCAATACACGTATTTTTCACAAAAATTTCAGTAAGACCCAAAAAATTCACGTGTTACTGAATAAAAATAATATACCCTTTAAAAAAAACCAGTTTTGACTAATTGTTTTTCCAAAAAATAGTATAGCCGCGCGGCTATACTCATTTTTGCATAAAAAAAATAGCACAGCCGGCCGGCTTTACCTCTGTGACACGTGGGCTTATGCCATGGGCGGGTCTTTTTTGTATATATGTGCGTATATATAACAGTATAGCCGGCCGGCTATATTGAGTTTTTTTTAAAATAGTAGCCGTGCGGCTGTACTCGTTTTTCCATATTTTTTCTAAAAAATTGGCTTTTCTCTTTTGCCACGTGGCACCTAGGGGCTGGGAGCGTCCTTTTTTCAAGATATGCATAGTAAAGCCGCACGGCTATACTTTTCTTTTTTTGTAATATTTTAAAAATACAAAATTTGTTTCTTTACTTTTCTTTTTTGGCCTACTTCTTTAATTTACTATACGTAATCAAGTAATATCTTACCCTTTTTCCTTAATCACTTTGCTTAGTAATTATATTTGAATTATTATTTAATGCAAAAGGATTGAAGAAAAAGAACACAAAGTAATTAATTCTATTCATTAAGTCTTTTGTGAAATCGTTTGGGTGTCTTAATTCAATTTCTCCATATCCCAAGAGCCCTATCCAGTTTTATTATGCCATTAAAAGTTCGGGCAACATACTCTTTTGCCACGTGGCACCTAGGGGCTGGGAGCGTGCTTTTTTCAAGATATGCATAGTATAGCCGCACGGCTATACTCTTCTTTATTTGTAATATTTTAAAAATATAAAATTTGTTTCTTTACTTTTGTTTTTTGGCCTACTTCTTTAAATTACTATACGTAATCAAGTAATATCTTAGCCTTTTTTTTAAATCACTTTGCTTAGTAATTATATTTGAATTATTATTTAATGCAAAAGGATTGAAGAAAAAGAACACAAAGTAATTAATTCTATTCATTAAGTCTTTTGTGAAATCATTAGGGTGTCTTAATTCAATTTCTCCATAGCCCAAGAGCCCTATCCAGTACTATTATGCCATTACTCGAGCATCTATCGTCCCTTTTTGATTTTTTTAATTTTCCAAAGTTATTACCCGCATAAGGATTTTAGCACTTTCACGTTTAATAACGTATTATACACGTACGCACGTATTTCTCATGTTCAATACACGTATTTTTCACAAAAATTTCAGTAAGACCCAAAAAATTCACGTGTTACTGAATAAAAATAATATACCCTTTAAAAAAAACCAGTTTTGACTAATTGTTTTTCCAAAAAATAGTATAGCCGCGCGGCTATACTCATTTTTGCATAAAAAAAATAGCACAGCCGGCCGGCTTTACCTCTGTGACACGTGGGCTTATGCCATGGGCGGGTCTTTTTTGTATATATGTGCGTATATATAACAGTATAGCCGGCCGGCTATATTGAGTTTTTTTTAAAAATAGTATAGCCGTGCGGCTGTACTCGTTTTTCCATATTTTTTCTAAAAAATTGGCTTTTCTCTTTTGCCACGTGGCACCTAGGGGCTGGGAGCGTCCTTTTTTCAAGATATGCATAGTAAAGCCGCACGGCTATACTTTTCTTTTTTTGTAATATTTTAAAAATACAAAATTTGTTTCTTTACTTTTCTTTTTTGGCCTACTTCTTTAATTTACTATACGTAATCAAGTAATATCTTACCCTTTTTCCTTAATCACTTTGCTTAGTAATTATATTTGAATTATTATTTAATGCAAAAGGATTGAAGAAAAAGAACACAAAGTAATTAATTCTATTCATTAAGTCTTTTGTGAAATCGTTTGGGTGTCTTAATTCAATTTCTCCATATCCCAAGAGCCCTATCCAGTTTTATTATGCCATTAAAAGTTCGGGCAACATACTCTTTTGCCACGTGGCACCTAGGGGCATATGCATAGTATAGCCGCACGGCTATACTCTTCTTTATTTGTAATATTTTAAAAATATAAAATTTGTTTCTTTACTTTTGTTTTTTGGCCTACTTCTTTAAATTACTATACGTAATCAAGTAATATCTTAGCCTTTTTTTTAAATCACTTTGCTTAGTAATTATATTTGAATTATTATTTAATGCAAAAGGATTGAAGAAAAAGAACACAAAGTAATTAATTCTATTCATTAAGTCTTTTGTGAAATCATTAGGGTGTCTTAATTCAATTTCTCCATAGCCCAAGAGCCCTATCCAGTACTATTATGCCATTACTCGAGCATCTATCGTCCCTTTTTGATTTTTTTAATTTTCCAAAGTTATTACCCGCATAAGGATTTTAGCACTTTCACGTTTAATAACGTATTATACACGTACGCACGTATTTCTCATGTTCAATACACGTATTTTTCACAAAAATTTCAGTAAGACCCAAAAAATTCACGTGTTACTGAATAAAAATAATATACCCTTTAAAAAAAACCAGTTTTGACTAATTGTTTTTCCAAAAAATAGTATAGCCGCGCGGCTATACTCATTTTTGCATAAAAAAAATAGCACAGCCGGCCGGCTTTACCTCTGTGACACGTGGGCTTATGCCATGGGCGGGTCTTTTTTGTATATATGTGCGTATATATAACAGTATAGCCGGCCGGCTATATTGAGTTTTTTTTAAAAATAGTATAGCCGTGCGGCTGTACTCGTTTTTCCATATTTTTTCTAAAAAATTGGCTTTTCTCTTTTGCCACGTGGCACCTAGGGGCTGGGAGCGTCCTTTTTTCAAGATATGCATAGTAAAGCCGCACGGCTATACTTTTCTTTTTTTGTAATATTTTAAAAATACAAAATTTGTTTCTTTACTTTTCTTTTTTGGCCTACTTCTTTAATTTACTATACGTAATCAAGTAATATCTTACCCTTTTTCCTTAATCACTTTGCTTAGTAATTATATTTGAATTATTATTTAATGCAAAAGGATTGAAGAAAAAGAACACAAAGTAATTAATTCTATTCATTAAGTCTTTTGTGAAATCGTTTGGGTGTCTTAATTCAATTTATCCATATCCCAAGAGCCCTATCCAGTTTTATTATGCCATTAAAAGTTCGGGCAACATACTCTTTTGCCACGTGGCACCTAGGGGCTGGGAGCGTGCTTTTTTCAAGATATGCATAGTATAGCCGCACGGCTATACTCTTCTTTATTTGTAATATTTTAAAAATATAAAATTTGTTTCTTTACTTTTGTTTTTTGGCCTACTTCTTTAAATTACTATACGTAATCAAGTAATATCTTAGCCTTTTTTTTTAAATCACTTTGCTTAGTAATTATATTTGAATTATTATTTAATGCAAAAGGATTGAAGAAAAAGAACACAAAGTAATTAATTCTATTCATTAAGTCTTTTGTGAAATCATTAGGGTGTCTTAATTCAATTTCTCCATAGCCCAAGAGCCCTATCCAGTACCATTATGCCATTACTCGAGCAGCTGTCGTCCCTTTTTTATTTTTTTAATTTTCCAAAGTTATTACCCGCATAAGGATTTTAGCACTTTCACGTTTAATAACGTATTATACACGTACGCACGTATTTCTCATGTTCAATACACGTATTTTTCACAAAAATTTCAGTAAGACCCAAAAAATTCACGTGTTACTGAATAAAAATAATATACCCTTTAAAAAAAACCAGTTTTGACTAATTGTTTTTCCAAAAAATAGTATAGCCGCGCGGCTATACTCATTTTTGCATAAAAAAAATAGCACAGCCGGCCGGCTTTACCTCTGTGACACGTGGGCTTATGCCATGGGCGGGTCTTTTTTGTATATATGTGCGTATATATAACAGTATAGCCGGCCGGCTATATTGAGTTTTTTTTAAAAATAGTATAGCCGTGCGGCTGTACTCGTTTTTCCATATTTTTTCTAAAAAATTGGCTTTTCTCTTTTGCCACGTGGCACCTAGGGGCTGGGAGCGTGCTTTTTTCAAGATATGCATAGTAAAGCCGCACGGCTATACTTTCTTTTTTTGTAATATTTTAAAAATACAAAATTTGTTTCTTTACTTTTCTTTTTTGGCCTACTTCTTTAATTTACTATACGTAATCAAGTAATATCTTACCCTTTTTCCTTAATCACTTTGCTTAGTAATTATATTTGAATTATTATTTAATGCAAAAGGATTGAAGAAAAAGAACACAAAGTAATTAATTCTATTCATTAAGTCTTTTGTGAAATCGTTTGGGTGTCTTAATTCAATTTCTCCATATCCCAAGAGCCCTATCCAGTTTTATTATGCCATTAAAAGTTCGGGCAACATACTCTTTTGCCACGTGGCACCTAGGGGCTGGGAGCGTGCTTTTTTCAAGATATGCATAGTATAGCCGCACGGCTATACTCTTCTTTATTTGTAATATTTTAAAAATATAAATTTGTTTCTTTACTTTTGTTTTTTGGCCTACTTCTTTAAATTACTATACGTAATCAAGTAATATCTTAGCCTTTTTTTTAATCACTTTGCTTAGTAATTATATTTGAATTATTATTTAATGCAAAAGGATTGAAGAAAAAGAACACAAAGTAATTAATTCTATTCATTAAGTCTTTTGTGAAATCATTAGGGTGTCTTAATTCAATTTCTCCATAGCCCAAGAGCCCTATCCAGTACTATTATGCCATTACTCGAGCATCTATCGTCCCTTTTTGATTTTTTTAATTTTCCAAAGTTATTACCCGCATAAGGATTTTAGCACTTTCACGTTTAATAACGTATTATACACGTACGCACGTATTTCTCATGTTCAATACACGTATTTTTCACAAAAATTTCAGTAAGACCCAAAAAATTCACGTGTTACTGAATAAAAATAATATACCCTTTAAAAAAAACCAGTTTTGACTAATTGTTTTTCCAAAAAATAGTATAGCCGCGCGGCTATACTCATTTTTGCATAAAAAATAGCACAGCCGGCCGGCTTTACCTCTGTGACACGTGGGCTTATGCCATGGGCGGGTCTTTTTTGTATATATGTGCGTATATATAACAGTATAGCCGGCCGGCTATATTGAGTTTTTTTTAAAAATAGTATAGCCGTGCGGCTGTACTCGTTTTTCCATATTTTTTCTAAAAAATTGGCTTTTCTCTTTTGCCACGTGGCACCTAGGGGCTGGGAGCGTCCTTTTTTCAAGATATGCATAGTAAAGCCGCACGGCATACTTTTCTTTTTTTGTAATATTTTAAAAATACAAATTTGTTTCTTTACTTTTCTTTTTTGGCCTACTTCTTTAATTTACTATACGTAATCAAGTAATATCTTACCCTTTTTCCTTAATCACTTTGCTTAGTAATTATATTTGAATTATTATTTAATGCAAAAGGATTGAAGAAAAAGAACACAAAGTAATTAATTCTATTCATTAAGTCTTTTGTGAAATCGTTTGGGTGTCTTAATTCAATTTCTCCATATCCCAAGAGCCCTATCCAGTTTTATTATGCCATTAAAAGTTCGGGCAACATACTCTTTTGCCACGTGGCACCTAGGGGCTGGGAGCGTGCTTTTTTCAAGATATGCATAGTATAGCCGCACGGCTATACTCTTCTTTATTTGTAATATTTTAAAAATATAAAATTTGTTTCTTTACTTTTGTTTTTTGGCCTACTTCTTTAAATTACTATACGTAATCAAGTAATATCTTAGCCTTTTTTTTAAATCACTTTGCTTAGTAATTATATTTGAATTATTATTTAATGCAAAAGGATTGAAGAAAAAGAACACAAAGTAATTAATTCTATTCATTAAGTCTTTTGTGAAATCATTAGGGTGTCTTAATTCAATTTCTCCATAGCCCAAGAGCCCTATCCAGTACTATTATGCCATTACTCGAGCATCTATCGTCCCTTTTTGATTTTTTTTAATTTTCCAAAGTTATTACCCGCATAAGGATTTTAGCACTTTCACGTTTAATAACGTATATACACGTACGCACGTATTTCTCATGTTCAATACACGTATTTTTCACAAAAATTTCAGTAAGACCCAAAAAATTCACGTGTTACTGAATAAAAATAATATACCCTTTAAAAAAAACCAGTTTTGACTTATTGTTTTTCCAAAAAATAGTATAGCCGCGCGGCTATACTCATTTTTGCATAAAAAATAGCACAGCCGGCCGGCTTTACCTCTGTGACACGTGGGCTTATGCCATGGGCGGGTCTTTTTTTATATATGTGCGTATATATAACAGTATAGCCGGCCGGCTATATTGAGTTTTTTTTAAAAATAGTATAGCCGTGCGGCTGTACTCGTTTTTCCATATTTTTTCTAAAAAATTGGCTTTACTCTTTTGCCACGTGGCACCTAGGGGCTGGGAGCGTCCTTTTTTCAAGATATGCATAGTAAAGCCGCACGGCTATACTCTTCTTTTTTTGTAATATTTTAAAAATACAAAATTTGTTTCTTTACTTTTCTTTTTTGGCCTACTTCTTTAATTTACTATACGTAATCAAGTAATATCTTACCCTTTTTCCTTAATCACTTTGCTTAGTAATTATATTTGAATTATTATTTAATGCAAAAGGATTGAAGAAAAAGAACACAAAGTAATTAATTCTATTCATTAAGTCTTTTGTGAAATCGTTTGGGTGTCTTAATTCAATTTCTCCATATCCCAAGAGCCCTATCCAGTTTTATTATGCCATTAAAAGTTCGGGCAACATACTCTTTTGCCACGTGGCACCTAGGGGCTGGGAGCGTGCTTTTTTCAAGATATGCATAGTATAGCCGCACGGCTATACTCTTCTTTATTTGTAATATTTTAAAATATAAAATTTGTTTCTTTACTTTTGTTTTTTGGCCTACTTCTTTAAATTACTATACGTAATCAAGTAATATCTTAGCCTTTTTTTTAAATCACTTTGCTTAGTAATTATATTTGAATTATTATTTAATGCAAAAGGATTGAAGAAAAAGAACACAAAGTAATTAATTCTATTCATTAAGTCTTTTGTGAAATCATTAGGGTGTCTTAATTCAATTTCTCCATAGCCCAAGAGCCCTATCCAGTACTATTATGCCATTACTCGAGCATCTATCGTCCCTTTTTGATTTTTTTAATTTTCCAAAGTTATTACCCGCATAAGGATTTTAGCACTTTCACGTTTAATAACGTATTATACACGTACGCACGTATTTCTCATGTTCAATACACGTATTTTTCACAAAAATTTCAGTAAGACCCAAAAAATTCACGTGTTACTGAATAAAAATAATATACCCTTTAAAAAAAACCAGTTTTGACTAATTGTTTTTCCAAAAAATAGTATAGCCGCGCGGCTATACTCATTTTTGCATAAAAAATAGCACAGCCGGCCGGCTTTACCTCTGTGACACGTGGGCTTATGCCATGGGCGGGTCTTTTTTTATATATGTGCGTATATATAACAGTATAGCCGGCCGGCTATATTGAGTTTTTTTTAAAAATAGTATAGCCGTGCGGCTGTACTCGTTTTTTTCCATATTTTTTCTAAAAAATTGGCTTTTCTCTTTTGCCACGTGGCACCTAGGGGCTGGGAGCGTCCTTTTTTCAAGATATGCATAGTAAAGCCGCACGGCTATACTTTCTTTTTTTGTAATATTTTAAAAATACAAAATTTGTTTCTTTACTTTTCTTTTTTGGCCTACTTCTTTAATTTACTATACGTAATCAAGTAATATCTTACCCTTTTTCCTTAATCACTTTGCTTAGTAATTATATTTGAATTATTATTTAATGCAAAAGGATTGAAGAAAAAGAACACAAAGTAATTAATTCTATTCATTAAGTCTTTTGTGAAATCGTTTGGGTGTCTTAATTCAATTTCTCCATATCCCAAGAGCCCTATCCAGTTTTATTATGCCATTAAAAGTTCGGGCAACATACTCTTTTGCCACGTGGCACTAGGGGCTGGGAGCGTGCTTTTTTCAAGATATGCATAGTATAGCCGCACGGCTATACTCTTCTTTATTTGTAATATTTTAAAAATATAAAATTTGTTTCTTTACTTTTGTTTTTTGGCCTACTTCTTTAAATTACTATACGTAATCAAGTAATATCTTAGCCTTTTTTTTAAATCACTTTGCTTAGTAATTATATTTGAATTATTATTTAATGCAAAAGGATTGAAGAAAAAGAACACAAAGTAATTAATTCTATTCATTAAGTCTTTTGTGAAATCATTAGGGTGTCTTAATTCAATTTCTCCATAGCCCAAGAGCCCTATCCAGTACTATTATGCCATTACTCGAGCATCTATCGTCCCTTTTTGATTTTTTTAATTTTCCAAAGTTATTACCCGCATAAGGATTTTAGCACTTTCACGTTTAATAACGTATTATACACGTACGCACGTATTTCTCATGTTCAATACACGTATTTTTCACAAAAATTTCAGTAAGACCCAAAAAATTCACGTGTTACTGAATAAAAATAATATACCCTTTAAAAAAAACCAGTTTTGACTTATTGTTTTTCCAAAAAATAGTATAGCCGCGCGGCTATACTCATTTTTGCATAAAAAATAGCACAGCCGGCCGGCTTTACCTCTGTGACACGTGGGCTTATGCCATGGGCGGGTCTTTTTTTATATATGTGCGTATATATAACAGTATAGCCGGCCGGCTATATTGAGTTTTTTTTTAAAAATAGTATAGCCGTGCGGCTGTACTCGTTTTTCCATATTTTTTCTAAAAAATTGGCTTTACTCTTTTGCCACGTGGCACCTAGGGGCTGGGAGCGTCCTTTTTTCAAGATATGCATAGTAAAGCCGCACGGCTATACTTTTCTTTTTTTGTAATATTTTAAAAATACAAAATTTGTTTCTTTACTTTTCTTTTTTGGCCTACTTCTTTAATTTACTATACGTAATCAAGTAATATCTTACCCTTTTTCCTTAATCACTTTGCTTAGTAATTATATTTGAATTATTATTTAATGCAAAAGGATTGAAGAAAAAGAACACAAAGTAATTAATTCTATTCATTAAGTCTTTTGTGAAATCGTTTGGGTGTCTTAATTCAATTTCTCCATATCCCAAGAGCCCTATCCAGTTTTATTATGCCATTAAAAGTTCGGGCAACATACTCTTTTGCCACGTGGCACCTAGGGGCTGGGAGCGTGCTTTTTTCAAGATATGCATAGTATAGCCGCACGGCTATACTCTTCTTTATTTGTAATATTTTAAAATATAAAATTTGTTTCTTTACTTTTGTTTTTTGGCCTACTTCTTTAAATTACTATACGTAATCAAGTAATATCTTAGCCTTTTTTTTAAATCACTTTGCTTAGTAATTATATTTGAATTATTATTTAATGCAAAAGGATTGAAGAAAAAAACACAAAGTAATTAATTCTATTCATTAAGTCTTTTGTGAAATCATTAGGGTGTCTTAATTCAATTTCTCCATAGCCCAAGAGCCCTATCCAGTACTATTATGCCATTACTCGAGCATCTATCGTCCCTTTTTGATTTTTTTTAATTTTCCAAAGTTATTACCCGCATAAGGATTTTAGCACTTTCACGTTTAATAACGTATTATACACGTACGCACGTATTTCTCATGTTCAATACACGTATTTTTCACAAAAATTTCAGTAAGACCCAAAAAATTCACGTGTTACTGAATAAAAATAATATACCCTTTAAAAAAAACCAGTTTTGACTTATTGTTTTTCCAAAAAATAGTATAGCCGCGCGGCTATACTCATTTTTGCATAAAAAATAGCACAGCCGGCCGGCTTTACCTCTGTGACACGTGGGCTTATGCCATGGGCGGGTCTTTTTTTATATATGTGCGTATATATAACAGTATAGCCGGCCGGCTATATTGAGTTTTTTTTTAAAAATAGTATAGCCGTGCGGCTGTACTCGTTTTTCCATATTTTTTCTAAAAAATTGGCTTTACTCTTTTGCCACGTGGCACCTAGGGGCTGGGAGCGTCCTTTTTTCAAGATATGCATAGTAAAGCCGCACGGCTATACTTTTCTTTTTTTGTAATATTTTAAAAATACAAAATTTGTTTCTTTACTTTTCTTTTTTGGCCTACTTCTTTAATTTACTATACGTAATCAAGTAATATCTTACCCTTTTTCCTTAATCACTTTGCTTAGTAATTATATTTGAATTATTATTTAATGCAAAAGGATTGAAGAAAAAGAACACAAAGTAATTAATTCTATTCATTAAGTCTTTTGTGAAATCGTTTGGGTGTCTTAATTCAATTTCTCCATATCCCAAGAGCCCTATCCAGTTTTATTATGCCATTAAAAGTTCGGGCAACATACTCTTTTGCCACGTGGCACCTAGGGGCTGGGAGCGTGCTTTTTTCAAGATATGCATAGTATAGCCGCACGGCTATACTCTTCTTTATTTGTAATATTTTAAAAATATAAAATTTGTTTCTTTACTTTTGTTTTTTGGCCTACTTCTTTAAATTACTATACGTAATCAAGTAATATCTTAGCCTTTTTTTTAAATCACTTTGCTTAGTAATTATATTTGAATTATTATTTAATGCAAAAGGATTGAAGAAAAAGAACACAAAGTAATTAATTCTATTCATTAAGTCTTTTGTGAAATCATTAGGGTGTCTTAATTCAATTTCTCCATAGCCCAAGAGCCCTATCCAGTACTATTATGCCATTACTCGAGCATCTATCGTCCCTTTTTGATTTTTTTTAATTTTCCAAAGTTATTACCCGCATAAGGATTTTAGCACTTTCACGTTTAATAACGTATTATACACGTACGCACGTATTTCTCATGTTCAATACACGTATTTTTCACAAAAATTTCAGTAAGACCCAAAAAATTCACGTGTTACTGAATAAAAATAATATACCCTTTAAAAAAAACCAGTTTGACTATTGTTTTTCCAAAAAATAGTATAGCCGCGCGGCTATACTCATTTTTGCATAAAAAAAAATAGCACAGCCGGCCGGCTTTACCTCTGTGACAGTGGGCTTATGCCAGGGCGGCGTATATATAACAGTATAGCCGGCCGGCTATATTGAGTTTTTTTTAAAAATAGTATAGCCGTGCGGCTGTACTCGTTTTTTCCATATTTTTTCTAAAAAATTGGCTTTCTCTTTTGCCACGTGGCACCTAGGGGCTGGGAGCGTCCTTTTTTCAAGATATGCATAGTAAAGCCGCACGGCTATACTTTCTTTTTTTGTAATATTTTAAAAATACAAAATTTGTTTTTTACTTTTCTTTTTTGGCCTACTTCTTTAATTTACTATACGTAATCAAGTAATATCTTACCCTTTTTCCTTAATCACTTTGCTTAGTAATTATATTTGAATTATTATTTAATGCAAAAGGATTGAAGAAAAAGAACACAAAGTAATTAATTCTATTCATTAAGTCTTTTGTGAAATCGTTTGGGTGTCTTAATTCAATTTCTCCATATCCCAAGAGCCCTATCCAGTTTTATTATGCCATTAAAAGTTCGGGCAACATACTCTTTTGCCACGTGGCACCTAGGGGCTGGGAGCGTGCTTTTTTCAAGATATGCATAGTATAGCCGCACGGCTATACTCTTCTTTATTTGTAATATTTTAAAAATATAAAATTTGTTTCTTTACTTTTGTTTTTTGGCCTACTTCTTTAAATTACTATACGTAATCAAGTAATATCTTAGCCTTTTTTTTAAATCACTTTGCTTAGTAATATATTTGAATTATTATTTAATGCAAAAGGATTGAAGAAAAAGAACACAAAGTATTAATTCTATCATTAAGTCTTTTGTGAAATCATTAGGGTGTCTTAATTCAATTTCTCCATAGCCCAAGAGCCCTATCCAGTACTATTATGCCATTACTCGAGCATCTATCGTCCCTTTTTGATTTTTTTAATTTTCCAAAGTTATTACCCGCATAAGGATTTTAGCACTTTCACGTTTAATAACGTATTATACACGTACGCACGTATTTCTCATGTTCAATACACGTATTTTTCACAAAAATTTCAGTAAGACCCAAAAAATTCACGTGTTACTGAATAAAAATAATATACCCTTTAAAAAAAACCAGTTTTGACTAATTGTTTTTCCAAAAAATAGTATAGCCGCGCGGCTATACTCATTTTTTGCATAAAAAAAAATAGCACAGCCGGCCGGCTTTACCTCTGTGACACGTGGGCTTATGCATGGGCGGGTCTTTTTGTATATATGTGCGTATATAAACAGTATAGCCGGCCGGCTATATTGAGTTTTTTTTAAAAATAGTATAGCCGTGCGGCTGTACTCGTTTTTTCCATATTTTTTCTAAAAAATTGGCTTTCTCTTTTGCCACGTGGCACCTAGGGGCTGGGAGCGTCCTTTTTTCAAGATATGCATAGTAAAGCCGCACGGCTATACTTTTCTTTTTTTTGTAATATTTTAAAATACAAAATTTGTTTCTTTACTTTTCTTTTTTGGCCTACTTCTTTAATTTACTATACGTAATCAAGTAATATCTTACCCTTTTTCCTTAATCACTTTGCTTAGTAATTATATTTGAATTATTATTTAATGCAAAAGGATTGAAGAAAAAGAACACAAAGTAATTAATTCTATTCATTAAGTCTTTTGTGAAATCGTTTGGGTGTCTTAATTCAATTTCTCCATATCCCAAGAGCCCTATCCAGTTTTATTATGCCATTAAAAGTTCGGGCAACATACTCTTTTGCCACGTGGCACCTAGGGGCTGGGAGCGTGCTTTTTTCAAGATATGCATAGTATAGCCGCACGGCTATACTCTTCTTTATTTGTAATATTTTAAAAATATAAAATTTGTTTCTTTACTTTGTTTTTTTTGGCCTACTTCTTTAAATTACTATACGTAATCAAGTAATATCTTAGCCTTTTTTTTAAATCACTTTGCTTAGTAATTATATTTGAATTATTATTTAATGCAAAAGGATTGAAGAAAAAGAACACAAAGTAATTAATTCTATTCATTAAGTCTTTTGTGAAATCATTAGGGTGTCTTAATTCAATTTCTCCATAGCCCAAGAGCCCTATCCAGTACTATTATGCCATTTCTCGAGCATCTATCGTCCCTTTTTGATTTTTTTAATTTTTCCAAAGTTATTACCCGCATAAGGATTTTAGCACTTTCACGTTTATAACGTATTATACACGTACGCACGTATTTCTCATGTTCAATACACGTATTTTTCACAAAATTTCAGTAAGACCCAAAAAATTCACGTGTTACTGAATAAAAATAATATACCCTTTAAAAAAAACCAGTTTTGACTAATTGTTTTTCCAAAAAATAGTATAGCCGCGCGGCTATACTCATTTTTGCATAAAAAAAAATAGCACAGCCGGCCGGCTTTACCTCTGTGACACGTGGGCTTATGCCATGGGGCGGGTCTTTTTTGTATATATGTGCGTATATATAACAGTATAGCCGCCGGCTATATTGAGTTTTTTTTAAAAATAGTATAGCCGTGCGGCTGTACTCGTTTTTTCCATATTTTTTCTAAAAAATGGCTTTTCTCTTTTGCCACGTGGCACCTAGGGGCTGGGAGCGTCCTTTTTTCAAGATATGCATAGTAAAGCCGCACGGCTATACTTTTCTTTTTTTGTAATATTTTAAAAATACAAAATTTGTTTCTTTACTTTTCTTTTTTGGCCTACTTCTTAATTTACTATACGTAATCAAGTAATATCTACCCTTTTTCCTTAATCACTTTGCTTAGTAATTATATTTGAATTATTATTTAATGCAAAAGGATTGAAGAAAAAGAACACAAAGTAATTAATTCTATTCATTAAGTCTTTTGTGAAATCGTTTGGGTGTCTTAATTCAATTTTCTCCATATCCCAAGAGCCCTATCCAGTTTTATTATGCCATTAAAAGTTCGGGCAACATACTCTTTTGCCACGTGGCACCTAGGGGCTGGGAGCGTGCTTTTTCAAGATATGCATAGTATAGCCGCACGGCTATACTCTTCTTTATTTGTAATATTTAAAAATATAAAATTTGTTTCTTACTTTTGTTTTTTGGCCTACTTCTTTAAATTACTATACGTAATCAAGTAATATCTTAGCCTTTTTTTAAATCACTTTGCTTAGTAATATATTTGAATTATTATTTAATGCAAAAGGATTGAAGAAAAAGAACACAAAGTAATTAATTCAATTCATTAAGTCTTTGTGAAATCATTAGGGTGTCTTAATTCAATTTCTCCATAGCCCAAGAGCCCTATCCAGTACTATTATGCCATTACTCGAGCATCTATCGTCCCTTTTTGATTTTTTTAATTTTCCAAAGTTATTACCCGCATAAGGATTTTAGCACTTTCACGTTTAATAACGTATTATACACGTACGCACGTATTTCTCATGTTCAATACACGTATTTTTCACAAAAATTTCAGTAAGACCCAAAAAATTCACGTGTTTACTGAATAAAAATAATATACCCTTTAAAAAAAACCAGTTTTTGACTAATTGTTTTTCCAAAAAATAGTATAGCCGCGCGGCTATACTCATTTTTGCATAAAAAAACATAGCACAGCGGCCGGCTTTACCTCTTGTGACACGGGCTTAGCCATGGCGGGTCTTTTTTGTATATATGTGCGTATATATAACAGTATAGCCGGCCGGCTATATTGAGTTTTTTTTTAAAATTTATAGCCGTGCGGCTGTACTCGTTTTTCCCATTTTTTTCTAAAAAATTGCTTTTCTCTTTTGCCACGTGGCACCTAGGGGCTGGAGCGTCCTTTTTCAAGATATGCATAGTAAAGCCGCACGGCTATACTTTTCTTTTTTGTAATATTTTAAAAATACAAAATTTGTTTCTTACTTTTCTTTTTTGGCCTACTTCTTTAATTTACTATACGTAATCAAGTAATATCTTACCCTTTTTCCTTAATCACTTTGCTTAGTAATTATATTTGAATTATTATTTTAATGCAAAAGGATTGAAGAAAAAGAACAAAGTAATTAATTCTATTCATTAAGTCTTTTGTGAAATCGTTTGGGTGTCTTAATTCATTTCTCCATATCCCAAGAGCCCTATCCAGTTTTATTATGCATTAAAAGTTCGGGCAACATACTCTTTTGCCACGTGGCACCTAGGGGCTGGGAGCGTGCTTTTTTTCAAGATATGCATATAAGCCGCACGGCTATACTCTTCTTATTTGTAATATTTTAAAAATATTAAAATTTGTTTCTTTACTTTGTTTTTGGCCTACTTCTTTAAATTACTATACGTAATCAAGTAATATCTTAGCCTTTTTTTAAATCACTTTGCTTAGTAATTATATTTGAATTATTATTAATGCAAAAGGATTGAAGAAAAAGAACACAAAGTAATTAATTCTATTCATTAAGTCTTTTGTGAAATCATTAGGTGTCTTAATTCAATTTTCTCCATAGCCCAAGAGCCCTATCCAGTACTATTATGCCATTACTCGAGCATCTATCGTCCCTTTTGATTTTTTTTAATTTCCAAAGTTATTACCCGCAAAAGGATTTTAGCACTTTCACGTTTAATAACGTATTATACACGTACGCACGTATTTCTCATGTTCAATAC
Organism: Prunus salicina; assembly: GCA_020226455.1. Lineage (NCBI taxonomy): Eukaryota > Viridiplantae > Streptophyta > Magnoliopsida > Rosales > Rosaceae > Prunus > Prunus salicina. The sequence continues at coordinate 17,233,369 of CM035345.1, read as the reverse complement.
ACGTATTTTTCACAAAAATTTCAGTAAGACCCAAAAAATTCACGTGTTACTGAATAAAAATAATATACCCTTTAAAAAAAAAAACCAGTTTTTGACTAATTGTTTTTCCAAAAAATAGTATAGCCGCGCGGCTAATACTCATTTTTGCATAAAAAAAAATAGCACAGCCAGGCCGGCTTTACCTCTGTGACACGTGGGCTTAGCCACGGAGGCGGGTCTTTTTTTTATATATGTGCGTATATATAACAGTAGCCCGGCCGGCTATATTGAGTTTTTTTTAAAAATAGTATAGCCGTGCGGCTGTACTGTTTTTCCATATTTTTTTCTAAAAAATTGGCTTTCTCCTTTTGCCACGTGGCACCTAGGGGCTGGGAGCGTCCTTTTTTCAAGATATGCATAGTAAAGCCGCACGGCTATACTTTTCTTTTTTTGTAATATTTTTTAAAAATACAAAATTTGTTTCTTTACTTTTCTTTTTTGGCCTACTTCTTTAATTTACTATACGTAATCAAGTAATATCTTACCTTTTTCCTTAATCACTTTGCTTAGTAATTATATTTGAATTATTATTTAATGCAAAAGGATTGAAGAAAAAGAACACAAAGTAATTAATTCTATTCATTAAGTCTTTTGTGAAATCGTTTGGGTGTCTTAATTCAATTTCTCCATATCCCAAGAGCCCTATCCAGTTTATATTATGCCTTAAAGTTCGGGCAACATACTCTTTTGCCACGTGGCACCTAGGGGCTGGGAGCGTGCTTTTTTCAAGATATGCATAGTATAGCCGCACGGCTATACTCTTCTTTATTTGTAATATTTTAAAATATAAAATTTGTTTCTTTACTTTTGTTTTTTGGCCTACTCTTAAATTACTATACGTAATCAAGATATCTTAGCCTTTTTTTTAAATCACTTTGCTTAGTAATTATATTTGAATTATTATTTAATGCAAAAGGATTGAAGAAAAAGAACACAAAGTAATTAATTCTATTCATTAGTCTTTTGTGAAATCTTAGGGTGTCTTAATTCAATTTCTCCCATAGCCCAAGAGCCCTATCCAGTATTAAAATATTATGCCATTACACTCGAGCATCTATCGTCCCTTTTTGATTTTTTTAATTTTCAAAGTTATTACCCGCATAAGGATTTTAGCACTTTCACGTTAATAACGTATTATACACGTACGCACGTATTTCTCATGTTCAATACACGTAATTTTATCACAAAATTTCAGTAAGACCCAAAAATTCACGTGTTACTGAATAAAAATAATTATACCCTTAAAAAAACCAGTTTTGACTAATTGTTTTTCCAAAAAATAGTATAGCCGCGCGGCTATACTCATTTGCATAAAAAAAATAGCACAGCCGCCGGCTTTACCTCTGTGACACGTGGGCTTAGCCATGGGCGGGTCTTTTTTGTATATATGTGCGTATATATAACAGTATGCCGGCACCCCGGCTCCGGCTATATTGAGTTTTTTTTAAAAATGTATAGCCGTGCGGCTGTACTCGTTTTTTCCATATTTTTTCTAAAAAATTGCTTTTCTCTTTTGCACGTGGCACCTAGGGGCTTGGAGCGCCTTTTTCAAGATATGCATAGTAAAGCCGCACGGCTATACTTTTCTTTTTTGTAATATTTTAAAAATACAAAATTTGTTTCTTTACTTTCTTTTTTGGCCTACTTCTTTAATTTACTATACGTAATCAAGTAATATCTTACCCTTTTTCCTTAATCACTTTGCTTAGTAATTATATTTGAATTATTATTTAATGCAAAAGGATTGAAGAAAAAGAACACAAAGTAATTAATTCTATTCATTAAGTCTTTTGTGAAATCGTTTGGGTGTCTTAATTCAATTTCTCCATATCCCAAGAGCCCTATCCAGTTTTATTATGCCATTAAAAGTTCGGGCAACATACTCTTTTGCCACGTGGCACCTAGGGGCTGGGAGCGTGCTTTTTTCAAGATATGCATAGTATAGCCGCACGGCTATACTCTTCTTTATTTGTAATATTTTAAAAATATAAAATTTGTTTCTTTACTTTTGTTTTTTGGCCTACTTCTTTAAATTACTATACGTAATCAAGTAATATCTTAGCCTTTTTTTTAAATCACTTTGCTTAGTAATTATATTTGAATTATTATTTAATGCAAAAGGATTGAAGAAAAAGAACACAAAGTAATTAATTCTATTCATTAAGTCTTTTGTGAAATCATTAGGGTGTCTTAATTCAATTTCTCCATAGCCCAAGAGCCCTATCCAGTACTATTATGCCATTACTCGAGCATCTATCGTCCCTTTTTGATTTTTTTAATTTTCCAAAGTTATTACCCGCATAAGGATTTTAGCACTTTCACGTTTAATAACGTATTATACACGTACGCACGTATTTCTCATGTTCAATACACGTATTTTTCACAAAAATTTCAGTAAGACCCAAAAAATTCACGTGTTACTGAATAAAAATAATATACCCTTTAAAAAAAACCAGTTTTGACTAATTGTTTTTCCAAAAAATAGTATAGCCGCGCGGCTATACTCATTTTTGCATAAAAAAATAGCACAGCCGGCCGGCTTTACCTCTGTGACACGTGGGCTTATGCCATGGGCGGGTCTTTTTTTTATATATGTGCGTATATATAACAGTATAGCCGGCCGGCTATATTGAGTTTTTTTTAAAAATAGTATAGCCGTGCGGCTGTACTCGTTTTTCCATATTTTTTCTAAAAAATTGGCTTTACTCTTTTGCCACGTGGCACCTAGGGGCTGGGAGCGTCCTTTTTTCAAGATATGCATAGTAAAGCCGCACGGCTATACTTTTCTTTTTTTGTAATATTTTAAAAATACAAAATTTGTTTCTTTACTTTTCTTTTTTGGCCTACTTCTTTAATTTACTATACGTAATCAAGTAATATCTTACCCTTTTTCCTTAATCACTTTGCTTAGTAATTATATTTGAATTATTATTTAATGCAAAAGGATTGAAGAAAAAGAACACAAAGTAATTAATTCTATTCATTAAGTCTTTTGTGAAATCGTTTGGGTGTCTTAATTCAATTTCTCCATATCCCAAGAGCCCTATCCAGTTTTATTATGCCATTAAAAGTTCGGGCAACATACTCTTTTGCCACGTGGCACCTAGGGGCTGGGAGCGTGCTTTTTTCAAGATATGCATAGTATAGCGCACGGCTATACTCTTCTTTATTTGTAATATTTTAAAAATATAAAATTTGTTTCTTTACTTTTGTTTTTTGGCCTACTTCTTTAATTACTATACGTAATCAAGTAATATCTTAGCCTTTTTTTTAAATCACTTTGCTTAGTAATTATATTTGAATTATTATTTAATGCAAAAGGATTGAAGAAAAAGAACACAAAGTAATTAATTCTATTCATTAAGTCTTTTGTGAAATCATTAGGGTGTCTTAATTCAATTTCTCCATAGCCCAAGAGCCCTATCCAGTACTATTATGCCATTACTCGAGCATCTATCGTCCTTTTTGATTTTTTTAATTTTCCAAAGTTATTACCGCATAAGGATTTTAGCTTTCACGTTTAATAACGTATTATACACGTACGCACGTATTTCTCATGTTCAATACACGTATTTTTCACAAAAATTTCAGTAAGACCCAAAAAATTCACGTGTTACTGAATAAAAATAATATACAGTTTAAAAAAAACCAGTTTTGACTAATTGTTTTTCCAAAAAATAGTATAGCCGCGCGGCTATACTCATTTTTGCATAAAAAAATAGCACAGCCGGCCGGCTTTACCTCTGTGACACGTGGGCTTATGCCATGGGCGGGTCTTTTTTTTATATATGTGCGTATATATAACAGTATAGCCGGCCGGCTATATTGAGTTTTTTTAAAAAAATAGTATAGCCGTGCGGCTGTACTCTTTTTTCCATATTTTTTCTAAAAAATTGGCTTTACTCTTTTGCCACGTGGCACCTAGGGGCTGGGAGCGTCCTTTTTTCAAGATATGCATAGTACAGCCGCACGGCTATACTTTTCTTTTTTTGTAATATTTTAAAAATACAAAATTTGTTTCTTTACTTTTCTTTTTGGCCTACTTCTTTAATTTACTATACGTAATCAAGTAATATCTTACCCTTTTTCCTTAATCACTTTGCTTAGTAATTATATTTGAATTATTATTTAATGCAAAAGGATTGAAGAAAAAGAACACAAAGTAATTAATTCTATTCATTAAGTCTTTTGTGAAATCGTTTGGGTGTCTTAATTCAATTTCTCCATATCCCAAGAGCCCTATCCAGTTTTATTATGCCATTAAAAGTTCGGGCAACATACTCTTTTGCCACGTGGCACCTAGGGGCTGGGAGCGTACTTTTTTCAAGATATGCATAGTATAGCCGCACGGCTATACTCTTCTTTATTTGTAATATTTTAAAAATATAAAATTTGTTTCTTTACTTTTGTTTTTTGGCCTACTTCTTTAAATTACTATACGTAATCAAGTAATATCTTAGCCTTTTTTTTAAATCACTTTGCTTAGTAATTATATTTGAATTATTATTTAATGCAAAAGGATTGAAGAAAAAGAACACAAAGTAATTAATTCTAATCATTCGGGTGTCTTAATTCAATTTCTCCATAGCCCAAGAGCCCTATCCAGTACTATTATGCCATTACTCGAGCATCTATCGTCCCTTTTTGATTTTTTTAATTTTCCGAAGTTATTACCCGCATAAGGATTTTAGCACTTTCACTTTTAATAACGTATTATACACGTACGCACGTATTTCTCATGTTCAATACACGTATTTTTCACAAAAATTTCAGTAAGACCCAAAAAATTCACGTGTTACTGAATAAAAATAATATACCCTTTAAAAAAAACCAGTTTTGACTAATTGTTTTTCCAAAAAATAGTATAGCCGCGCGGCTATACTCATTTTTGCATAAAAAAAAATAGCACAGCCGGCCGGCTTTACCTCTGTGACACGTGGGCTTATGCCATGGGCGGGTCTTTTTTTTATATATGTGCGTATATATAACAGTATAGCCGGCCGGCTATATTGAGTTTTTTTTAAAAATAGTCTAGCCGTGCGGCTGTACTCGTTTTTCCATATTTTTTCTAAAAAATTGGCTTTACTCTTTTGCCACGTGGCACCTAGGGGCTGGGAGCGTCCTTTTTTCAAGATATGCATAGTAAAGCCGCACGGCTATACTCTTCTTTTTTTGTAATATTTTAAAAATACAAAATTTGTTTCTTTACTTTTCTTTTTTGGCCTACTTCTTTAATTTACTATACGTAATCAAGTAATATCTTACCCTTTTTCCTTAATCACTTTGCTTAGTAATTATATTTGAATTATTATTTAATGCAAAAGGATTGAAGAAAAAGAACACAAAGTAATTAATTCTATTCATTAAGTCTTTTGTGAAATCGTTTGGGTGTCTTAATTCAATTTCTCCATATCCCAAGAGCCCTATCCAGTTTTATTATGCCATTAAAAGTTCGGGCAACATACTCTTTTGCCACGTGGCACCTAGGGGCTGGGAGCGTGCTTTTTTCAAGATATGCATAGTATAGCCGCACGGCTATACTCTTCTTTATTTGTAATATTTTAAAAATATAAAATTTGTTTCTTTACTTTTGTTTTTTGGCCTACTTCTTTAAATTACTATACGTAATCAAGTAATATCTTAGCCTCTTTTTTAAATCACTTTGCTTAGTAATTATATTTGAATTATTATTTAATGCAAAAGGATTGAAGAAAAAGAACACAAAGTAATTAATTCTATTCATTAAGTCTTTTGTGAAATCATTAGGGTGTCTTAACTCAATTTCTCCATAGCCCAAGAGCCCTATCCAGTACTATTATGCCATTACTCGAGCATCTATCGTCCCTTTTTGATTTTTTTAATTTTCCAAAGTTATTACCCGCATAAGGATTTTAGCACTTTCACGTTTAATAACGTATTATACACGTACGCACGTATTTCTCATGTTCAATACACGTATTTTTCACAAAAATTTCAGTAAGACCCAAAAAATTCACGTGTTACTGAATAAAAATAATATACCCTTTAAAAAAAACCAGTTTTGACTTATTGTTTTTCCAAAAAAATAGTATAGCCGCGCGGCTATACTCATTTTTGCATAAAAAATAGCACAGCCGGCCGGCTTTACCTCTGTGACACGTGGGCTTATGCCATGGGCGGGGGGTCTTTTTTTTATATATGTGCGTATATATAACAGTATAGCCGGCCGGCCATATTGAGTTTTTTTTTAAAAATCGTATAGCCGTGCGGCTGTACGCGTTTTTCCATATTTTTTCTAAAAAATTGGCTTTACTCTTTTGCCACGTGGCACCTAGGGGCTGGGAGCGTCCTTTTTTCAAGATATGCATAGTAAAGCCGCACGGCTATACTCTTCTTTTTTTGTAATATTTTAAAAATACAAAATTTGTTTCTTTACTTTTCTTTTTTGGCCTACTTCTTTAATTTACTATACGTAATCAAGTAATATCTTACCCTTTTTCCTTAATCACTTTGCTTAGTAATTATATTTGAATTATTATTTAATGCAAAAGGATTGAAGAAAAAGAACACAAAGTAATTAATTCTATTCATTAAGTCTTTTGTGAAATCGTTTGGGTGTCTTAATTCAATTTCTCCATATCCCAAGAGCCCTATCCAGTTTTATTATGCCATTAAAAGTTCGGGCAACATACTCTTTTGCCACGTGGCACCTAGGGGCTGGGAGCGTGCTTTTTTCAAGATATGCATAGTATAGCCGCACGGCTATACTCTTCTTTATTTGTAATATTTTAAAAAATATAAAATTTGTTTCTTTACTTTTGTTTTTTGGCCTCCTTCTTTAAATTACTATACGTAATCAAGTAATATCTTAGCCTTTTGTTTAAATCACTTTGCATAGTAATTATATTTGAATTATTATTTAATGCAAAAGGATTGAAGAAAAAGAACACAGAGTAATTAATTCTATTCATTAAGTCTTTTGTGAAATCATTAGGGTGTCTTTATTCAATTTCTCCATAGCCCAAGAGCCCTATCCAGTACTATTATGCCATTACTCGAGCATCTATCGTCCCTTTTTGATTTTTTTAATTTTCCAAAGTTATTACCCGCATAAGGATTTTAGCACTTTCACGTTTAATAACGTATTATACACGTACGCACGTATTTCTTATGTTCAATACACGTTTTTTTCACAAAAATTTCAGTATGACCAAAAAATTCACGTGTTACTGAATAAAAATAATATACCCTTTAAAAAAACCAGTTTTGACTAATTGTTTTTCCAAAAAATAGTATAGCCGCGCGGCTATACTCATTTTTGCAAAAAAAAATAGCACAGCCGGCCGGCTTTACCTCCGTGACACGTGGGCTTATGCCGGCCGGCTATATTGAGTTTTTTTTAAAAATAGTATAGCCGTGCGGCTGTACTCGTTTTTCCATATTTTTTCTAAAAAATTGGCTTTACTCCTTTGCCACGTGGCACCTAGGGGCTGGGAGCGTCCTTTTTTCAAGATATGCATAGTAAACTCTTCTTTTTTTGTAATATTTTAAAAATACAAAATTTGTTTCTTTACTTTTCTTTTTTGCCCTACTTCTTTAATTTACTATACGTAATCAAGTAATATCTTACCCTTTTTCTTTAATCACTTTGCTTAGTAATTATATTTGAATTATTATTTAATGCAAAAGGATTGAAGAAAAAGAACACAAAGTAATTAATTCTATTCATTAAGTCTTTTGTGAAATCATTTGGGTGTCTTAATTCAATTTCTCCATATCCCAAGAGCCCTATCCAGTTTTATTATGCCATTAAAAGTTCGGGCAACATACTCTTTTGCCACGTGGCACCTAGGGGCTGGGAGCGTGCTTTTTTCAAGATATGCATAGTATAGCCGCACGGCTATACTCTTCTTCATTTGTAATATTTTAAAAATATAAAATTTGTTTCTTTACTTTTGTTTTTTGGCCTACTTCTTTAATTTACTATACGTAATCAAGTAATATCTTAGCCTTTTTTTTAAATCACTTTGCTTAGTAATTATATTTGAATTATTATTTAATCCAAAAGGATTGAAGAAAAAGAACACAAAGTAATTAATTCTATTCATTAAGTCTTTTGTGAAATCATTAGGGTGTCTTAATTCAATTTCTCCATAGCCCAAGAGCCCTATCCAGTACTATTATGCCATTACTCGAGCATCTATCGTCCCTTTTTCATTTTTTTCATTTTCCAAAGTTATTACCCGCATAAGGATTTTAGCGCTTTCACGTTTAATAACGTATTATACACGTACGCACGTATTTTTCACAAAAATTTCAGTAAGACCCAAAAAATTCACGTGTTACGGAATAAAAATAATATACCCTTTAAAAAAAAACCAGTTTTCACTAATTGTTTTTCCAAAAAATAGTATAGCCGCGCGGCTATACTCATTTTTGCATAAAAAAACAGCACAGCCGGCCGGCTTTACCTCTGTGACACGTGGGCTTATGCCATGGCCGGGTCTTTTTTTATATATGTGCCTATATATAACAGTATAGCCGGCCGGCTATATTGAGTTTTTTTTTAAAAATAGTATAGCCGTGCGGCTGTCCTCGTTTTTCCATATTTTTTCTAAAAAATTGGCTTTACTCTTTTGCCACGTGGCACCTAGGGGCTGGGGGCGTCTTTTTTCAAGATATGCATAGTAACGCCGCACGGCTATACTCTTCTTTTTTTGTAATATTTTAAAAATACAAAATTTGTTTCTTTACTTTTCTTTTTTGGCCTACTTCTTTAATTTACTATACTTAATCAAGTAATATCTTACCCTTTTTCTTTAATCACTTTGCTTAGTAATTATATTTGAATTATTATTTAATGCAAAAGGATTGAAGAAAAAGAACACAAAGTAATTAATTCTATTCATTAAGTCTTTTGTGAAATCGTTTGGGTGTCTTAATTCAATTTCTCCATAGCCCAAGAGCCCTATCCAGTTTTATTATGCCATTAAAAGTTCGGGCAACATACTCTTTTGCCACGTGGCACCTAGGGGCTGGGAGAGTGCTTTTTTCAAGATATGCATAGTATAGCCGCACGGCTATACTCTTCTTTATTTGTAATATTTTAAAAATATAAAATTTGTTTCTTTACTTTTGTTTTTTGGCTTACTTCTTTAATTTACTATACGTAATCAAGTAATATCTTAGTCTCTCTTTTAATCACTTTGCGTAGTAATTATATTTGAATTATTATTTAATCCAAAAGGATTGAAGAAAAAGAACACAAAGTAATTAATTCTATTCATTAAGTCTTTTGTGAAATCGTTTGGGTGTCTTAATTCAATTTCTCCATAGCCCAAGAGCCCAATCCAGTTTTATTATGCCATTAAAAGTTCGGGCAACATACTCTTTTGCCACGTGGCACCTAGGGGCTGGGAGAGTGCTTTTTTCAAGATATGCATAGTATAGCCGCACGGCTATACTCTTCTTTATTTGTAATATTTTAAAAATATAAAATTTGTTTCTTTACTTTTGTTTTTTGGCCTACTTCTTTAAATTACTATACGTAATCAAGTAATATCTTAGCCTCTTTTTTAAATCACTTTGCTTAGTAATTATATTTGAATTATTATTTAATGCAAAAGGATTGAAGAAAAAGAACACAAAGTAATTAATTCTATTCATTAAGTCTTTTGTGAAATCATTAGGGTGTCTTAACTCAATTTCTCCATAGCCCAAGAGCCCTATCCAGTACTATTATGCCATTACTCGAGCATCTATGTCCCTTTTTGATTTTTTTAATTTTCCAAAGTTATTACCCGCATAAGGATTTTAGCACTTTCACGTTTAATAACGTATTATACACGTACGCACGTATTTCTCATGTTCAATACACGTATTTTTCACAAAAATTTCAGTAAGACCCAAAAAATTCACGTGTTACTGAATAAAAATAATATACCCTTTAAAAAAAACCAGTTTTGACTAATTGTTTTTCCAAAAAATAGTATAGCCGCGCGGCTATACTCATTTTTGCATAAAAAAAATAGCACAGCCGGCCGGCTTTACCTCTGTGACACGTGGGCTTATGCCATGGGCGGGTCTTTTTTTTATATATGTGCGTATATATAACAGTATAGCCGGCCGGCCATATTGAGTTTTTTTTTAAAAATCGTATAGCCGTGCGGCTGTACGCGTTTTTCCATATTTTTTCTAAAAAATTGGCTTTACTCTTTTGCCACGTGGCACCTAGGGGCTGGGAGCGTCCTTTTTTCAAGATATGCATAGTAAAGCCGCACGGCTATACTCTTCTTTTTTTGTAATATTTTAAAAATACAAAATTTGTTTCTTTACTTTTCTTTTTTGGCCTACTTCTTTAATTTACTATACGTAATCAAGTAATATCTTACCCTTTTTCCTTAATCACTTTGCTTAGTAATTATATTTGAATTATTATTTAATGCAAAAGGATTGAAGAAAAAGAACACAAAGTAATTAATTCTATTCATTAAGTCTTTTGTGAAATCGTTTGGGTGTCTTAATTCAATTTCTCCATATCCCAAGAGCCCTATCCAGTTTTATTATGCCATTAAAAGTTCGGGCAACATACTCTTTTGCCACGTGGCACCAAGGGGCTGGGAGCGTGCTTTTTTCAAGATATGCATAGTATAGCCGCACGGCTATACCCTTCTTTATTTGTAATATTTTAAAAATATAAAATTTGTTTCTTTACTTTTGTTTTTTGGCCTGCTTCTTTAAATTACTATACGTAATCAAGTAATATCTTAGCCTTTTTTTTAAATCACTTTGCTTAGTAATTATATTTGAATTATTATTTAATGCAAAAGGATTGAAGAAAAAGAACACAAAGTAATTAATTCTATTCATTAAGTCTTTTGTGAAATCATTAGGGTGTCTTAATTCAATTTCTCCATAGCCCAAGAGCCCTATCCAGTACTATTATGCCATTACTCGAGCATCTATCGTCCCTTTTTGATTTTTTTTAATTTTCCAAAGTTATTACCCTTATAAGGATTTTAGCACTTTTGATTTTTTTTAATTTTCCAAAGTTATTACCCGCATAAGGATTTTAGCACTTTCACGTTTAATAACGTATTATACGCGTACGCACGTATTTCTCATGTTCAATACACGTATTTTTCACAAAAATTTCAGTAAGACCCAAAAAATTCACGTGTTACTGAATAAAAATAATATACCCTTTAAAAAAAACCAGTTTTGACTAATTGTTTTTCCAAAAAATAGTATAGCCGCGCGGCTATACTCATTTTTGCATTAAAAAAAAGCACAGCCGGCCGGCTTTACCTCTGTGACACGTGGGCTTATGCCATGGGCGGGTCTTTTTTTATATATGTGCGTATATATAACAGTATAACCGGCCGGCTATATTGAGTTTTTTTTAAAAAATAGTATAGCCGTTCGGCTGTACTCGTTTTTCCATATTTTTTCTAAAAAATTGGCTTTACTCTTTTGCCACGTGGCACCTAGGGGCTGGGAGCGTCCTTTTTTCAAGATATGCATAGTAAAGCCGCACGGCTATACTCTTCTTTTTTTGTAATATTTTAAAAATACAAAATTTGTTTCTTTACTTTTCTTTTTTGGCCTACTTCTTTAATTTACTATACGTAATCAAGTAATATCTTACCCTTTTTCCTTAATCACTTTGCTTAGTAATTATATTTGAATTATTATTTAATGCAAAAGGATTGAAGAAAAAGAACACAAAGTAATTAATTCTATTCATTAAGTCTTTTGTGAAATCGTTTGGGTGTCTTAATTCAATTTCTCCATATCCCAAGAGCCCTATCCAGTTTTATTATGCCATTAAAAGTTCGGGCAACATACTCTTTTGCCACGTGGCACCTAGGGGCTGGGAGCGTGCTTTTTTCAAGATATGCATAGTATAGCCGCACGGCTATACTCTTCTTTATTTGTAATATTTTAAAAAATATAAAATTTGTTTCTTTACTTTTGTTTTTTGGCCTCCTTCTTTAAATTACTATACGTAATCAAGTAATATCTTAGCCTTTTGTTTAAATCACTTTGCATAGTAATTATATTGAATTATTATTTAATGCAAAAGGATTGAAGAAAAAGAACACAGAGTAATTAATTCTATTCATTAAGTCTTTTGTGAAATCATTAGGGTGTCTTTATTCAATTTCTCCATAGCCCAAGAGCCCTATCCAGTACTATTATGCCATTACTCGAGCATCTATCGTCCCTTTTTGATTTTTTTAATTTTCCAAAGTTATTACCCGCATAAGGATTTTAGCACTTTCACGTTTAATAACGTATTATACACGTACGCACGTATTTCTTATGTTCAATACACGTTTTTTTCACAAAAATTTCAGTATGACCCAAAAAATTCACGTGTTACTGAATAAAAATAATATACCCTTTAAAAAAACCAGTTTTGACTAATTGTTTTTCCAAAAAATAGTATAGCCGCGCGGCTATACTCATTTTTGCAAAAAAAAATAGCACAGCCGGCCGGCTTTACCTCCGTGACACGTGGGCTTATGCCGGCCGGCTATATTGAGTTTTTTTTAAAAATAGTATAGCCGTGCGGCTGTACTCGTTTTTCCATATTTTTTCTAAAAAATTGGCTTTACTCCTTTGCCACGTGGCACCTATGGGCTGGGAGCGTCCTTTTTTCAAGATATGCATAGTAAACTCTTCTTTTTTTGTAATATTTTAAAAATACAAAATTTGTTTCTTTACTTTTCTTTTTTGCCCTACTTCTTTAATTTACTATACGTAATCAAGTAATATCTTACCCTTTTTCTTTAATCACTTTGCTTAGTAATTATATTTGAATTATTATTTAATGCAAAAGGATTGAAGAAAAAGAACACAAAGTAATTAATTCTATTCATTAAGTCTTTTGTGAAATCATTTGGGTGTCTTAATTCAATTTCTCCATATCCAAGAGCCCTATCCAGTTTTATTATGCCATTAAAAGTTCGGGCAACATACTCTTTTGCCACGTGGCCTAGGGGCTGGGAGCGTGCTTTTTTCAAGATATGCATAGTATAGCCGCACGGCTATACTCTTCTTCATTTGTAATATTTTAAAAATATAAAATTTGTTTCTTTACTTTTGTTTTTTGGCCTACTTCTTTAATTTACTATACGTAATCAAGTAATATCTTAGCCTTTTTTTTAAATCACTTTGCTTAGTAATTATATTTGAATTTTTTTAATCCAAAAGGATTGAAGAAAAAGAACACAAAGTAATTAATTCTATTCATTAAGTCTTTTGTGAAATCATTAGGGTGTCTTAATTCAATTTCTCCATAGCCCAAGAGCCCTATCCAGTACTATTATGCCATTACTCGAGCATCTATCGTCCCTTTTTCATTTTTTTCATTTTCCAAAGTTATTACCCGCATAAGGATTTTAGCGCTTTCACGTTTAATAACGTATTATACACGTACGCACGTATTTTTCACAAAAATTTCAGTAAGACCCAAAAAATTCACGTGTTACGGAATAAAAATAATATACCCTTTAAAAAAAAACCAGTTTTCACTAATTGTTTTTCCAAAAAATAGTATAGCCGCGCGGCTATACTCATTTTTGCATAAAAAAACAGCACAGCCGGCGGCTTTACCTCTGTGACACGTGGGCTTATGCCATGGGGGTCTTTTTTTATATATGTGCCTATATATAACAGTATAGCCGGCCGGCTATATTGAGTTTTTTTTTAAAAATAGTATAGCCGTGCGGCTGTCCTCGTTTTTCCATATTTTTTCTAAAAAATTGGCTTTACTCTTTTGCCACGTGGCACCTAGGGGCTGGGGGCGTCTTTTTTCAAGATATGCATAGTAACGCCGCACGGCTATACTCTTCTTTATTTGTAATATTTTAAAAATACAAAATTTGTTTCTTTACTTTTCTTTTTTGGCCTACTTCTTTAATTTACTATACTTAATCAAGTAATATCTTACCCTTTTTCTTTAATCACTTTGCTTAGTAATTATATTTGAATTATTATTTAATGCAAAAGGATTGAAGAAAAAGAACACAAAGTAATTAATTCTATTCATTAAGTCTTTTGTGAAATCGTTTGGGTGTCTTAATTCAATTTCTCCATAGCCAAGAGCCCTATCCAGTTTTATTATGCCATTAAAAGTTCGGGCAACATATCTTTTGCCACGTGGCACCTAGGGGCTGGGAGAGTGCTTTTTTCAAGATATGCATAGTATAGCCGCACGGCTATACTCTTCTTTATTTGTAATATTTTAAAAATATAAAATTTGTTTCTTTACTTTTGTTTTTTGGCTTACTTCTTTAATTTACTATACGTAATCAAGTAATATCTTAGTCTCTCTTTTAATCACTTTGCGTAGTAATTATATTTGAATTATTATTTAATCCAAAAGGATTGAAGAAAAAGAACACAAAGTAATTAATTCTATTCATTAAGTCTTTTGTGAAATCGTTTGGGTGTCTTAATTCAATTTCTCCATAGCCCAAGAGCCCAATCCAGTTTTATTATGCCATTAAAAGTTCGGGCAACATACTCTTTTGCCACGTGGCACCTAGGGGCTGGGAGAGTGCTTTTTTCAAGATATGCATAGTATAGCCGCACGGCTATACTCTTCTTTATTTGTAATATTTTAAAAATATTAAATTTGTTTCTTTACTTTTGTTTTTTTGCTTACTTCTTTAATTTACTATACGTAATCAAGTAATATCTTAGTCTTTCTTTTAATCACTTTGCTTAGTAATTATATTTGAATTATTATTTAATCCAAAAGGATTGAAGAAAAAGAACACAAAGTAATTAATTCTATTCATTAAGTCTTTTGTGAAATCGTTTGGGTGTCTTAATTCAATTTCTCCATAGCCCAAGAGCCCTATCCAGTTTTATTATGCCATTAAAAGTTCGGGCAACATACTCTTTTGCCACGTGGCACCTAGGGGCTGGGAGTGTGCTTTTTTCAAGATATGCATAGTATAGCCGCACGGCTATACTCTTCTTCATTCGTAATATTTTAAAAATATAAAATTTGTTTCTTTACTTTTGTTTTTTGGCCTACTTTAATTTACTATACGTAATCAAGTAATATCTTAGCGCTTTTTTTAAATCACTTTGCTTAGTAAATATATTTGAATTATTATTGAATGCAAAAGGATTGAAGAAAAAGAACACAAAGTAATTAATTCTATTCATTAAGTCTTTTGTGAAATAGTTAGGGGGTCTTAATTCAATTTCTCCATAGCCCAAGAGCCCTATCTAGTACTATTATGCCATTACTCGAGCATCTATCGTCCCTTTTTGATTTTTTTAATTTTCCAAAGTTATAACCCGCATAAGGATTTTAGCACTTTCACGTTTAATAACGTATTATACACGTACGCACGTATTTCTCATGTTCAATACACGTATTTTTCACAAAAATTTCAGTAAGACCCAAAAAATTCACGTGTTACTGAATAAAAATAATATAACCTTTAAAAAAAACCAGTTTTCACTAATTGTTTTTCCAAAAAATAGTATAGCCGCGCGGCTATACTCATTTTTGCATAAAAAAATAGCACAGCCGGCCGGCTTTACCTCTGTGACACGTGGGCTTATGCCATGGGCGGGTCTTTTTTTATATATGTGCGTATATATAACAGTATAGCCGGCCGGCTATATTGAGTTTTTTTTAAAAAATAGTATAGCCGCGCGGCTGTACTCGTTTTTCCATATTTTTTCTAAAAAATTGGCTTTACTGTTTTGCCACGTGGCACCTAGGGGCTGGGAGCGTCCTTTTTTCAAGACATGCATACTAAAGCCGCGCGGCTATACTCTTCTTTATTTGTAATATTTTAAAAATACAAATTTGTTTCTTTACTTTTCTTTTTTGGCCTACTTCTTTAATTTACTAGACGTAATCAAGTAATATCTTACCCTTTTTCTTTAATCACTTTGCTTAGTAATTATATTTGAATTATTATTTAATGCAAAACGATTGAAGAAAAAGAACGCAAAGTAATTAATTCTATTCATTAAGTCTTTTGTGAAATCGTTTGGGTGTCTTAATTCAATTTCTCCATAGCCCAAGAGCCCTATCCAGTTTTATTATGCCATTAAAAGTTCGGGCAACATACTCTTTTGCCACGTGGCACCTAGGGGCTGGGAGAGTGCTTTTTTCAAGATATGCATAGTATAGCCGCACGGCTATACTCTTCTTTATTTGTAATATTTTAAAAATATTAAATTTGTTTCTTTACTTTTGTTTTTTGGCTTACTTCTTTAATTTACTATACGTAATCAAGTAATATCTTAGTCTTTCTTTTAATCACTTTGCTTAGTAATTATATTTGAATTATTATTTAATCCAAAAGGATTGAAGAAAAAGAACACAAAGTAATTAATTCTATTCATTAAGTCTTTTGTGAAATCGTTTGGGTGTCTTAATTCAATTTCTCCATAGCCAAGAGCCCTATCCAGTTTTATTATGCCATTAAAAGTTCGGGCAACATACTCTTTTGCCACGTGGCACCTAGGGGCTGGGAGTGTGCTTTTTTCAAGATATGCATAGTATAGCCGCACGGCTATACTCTTCTTTATTCGTAATATTTTAAAAAATATAAAATTTGTTTCTTTACTTTTGTTTTTTGGCCTACATCTTTAATTTACTATACGTAATCAAGTAATATCTTAGCGCTTTTTTTAAATCACTTTGCTTAGTAAATATTTGAATTATTATTGAATGCAAAAGGATTGAAGAAAAGAACACAAAGTAATTAATTCTATTCATTAAGTCTTTTGTGAAATAGTTAGGGGGTCTTAATTCAATTTCTCCATAGCCCAAGAGCCCTATCTAGTATATTATGCCATTACTCGAGCATCTATCGTCCCTTTTTGATTTTTTTATTTTCCAAAGTTATAACCCGCATAAGGATTTTAGCACTTTCACGTTTAATAACGTATTATACACGTACGCACGTATTTCTCATGTTCAATACACGTATTTTTCACAAAAATTTCAGTAAGACCCAAAAAATTCACGTGTTACTGAATAAAAAATAATATAACCTTATAAAAAAACAGTTTTCACTAATTGTTTTTCCAAAAAATAGTATAGCGCGCGGCTATACTCATTTTTGCATAAAAAAATAGCACAGCCGGCCGGCTTTACCTCTGTGACACGTGGGCTTATGCCATGGGCGGGTCTTTTTTTATATATGTGCGTATATATAACAGTATAGCCGGCCGGCTATATTGAGTTTTTTTTAAAAAATAGTATAGCCGCGCGGCTGTACTCGTTTTTCCATATTTTTTCTAAAAAATTGGCTTTACTGTTTTGCCACGTGGCACCTAGGGGCTGGGAGCGTCCTTTTTTCAAGACATGCATACTAAAGCCGCGCGGCTATACTCTTCTTTATTTGTAATATTTTAAAAATACAAAATTTGTTTCTTTACTTTTCTTTTTTGGCCTACTTCTTTAATTTACTAGACGTAATCAAGTAATATCTTACCCTTTTTCTTTAATCACTTTGCTTAGTAATTATATTTGAATTATTATTTAATGCAAAACGATTGAAGAAAAAGAACGCAAAGTAATTAATTCTATTCATTAAGTCTTTTGTGAAATCGTTTGGGTGTCTTAATTCAATTTCTCATAGCCCAAGAGCCCTATCCAGTTTTATTATGCCATTAAAAGTTCGGGCAACATACTCTTTTGCCACGTGGCACCTAGGGGCTGGGAGAGTGCTTTTTTCAAGATATGCATAGTATAGCCGCACGGCTATACTCTTCTTTATTTGTAATATTTTAAAAATATTAAATTTGTTTCTTTACTTTTGTTTTTTGGCTTACTTCTTTAATTTACTATACGTAATCAAGTAATATCTTAGTCTTTCTTTTAATCACTTTGCTTAGTAATTATATTTGAATTATTATTTAATCCAAAAGGATTGAAGAAAAAGAACACAAAGTAATTAATTCTATTCATTAAGTCTTTTGTGAAATCGTTTGGGTGTCTTAATTCAATTTCTCCATAGCCCAAGAGCCCTATCCAGTTTTATTATGCCATTAAAAGTTCGGGCAACATACTCTTTTGCCACGTGGCACCTAGGGGCTGGGAGTGTGCTTTTTTCAAGATATGCATAGTATAGCCGCACGGCTATACTCTTCTTTATTCGTAATATTTTAAAAATATAAAATTTGTTTCTTTACTTTTGTTTTTTGGCCTACATCTTTAATTTACTATACGTAATCAAGTAATATCTTAGCGCTTTTTTTAAATCACTTTGCTTAGTAAATATATTTGAATTATTATTGAATGCAAAAGGATTGAAGAAAAAGAACACAAAGTAATTAATTCTATTCATTAAGTCTTTTGTGAAATAGTTAGGGGGTCTTAATTCAATTTCTCCATAGCCCAAGAGCCCTATCTAGTACTATTATGCCATTACTCGAGCATCTATCGTCCCTTTTTGATTTTTTTAATTTTCCAAAGTTATAACCCGCATAAGGATTTTAGCACTTTCACGTTTAATAACGTATTATACACGTACGCACGTATTTCTCATGTTCAATACACGTATTTTTCACAAAAATTTCAGTAAGACCCAAAAAATTCACGTGTTACTGAATAAAAATAATATAACCTTTAAAAAAAACCAGTTTTCACTAATTGTTTTTCCAAAAAATAGTATAGCCGCGCGGCTATACTCATTTTTGCATAAAAAAATAGCACAGCCGGCCGGCTTTACCTCTGTGACACGTGGGCTTATGCCATGGGCGGGTCTTTTTTTATATATGTGCGTATATAACAGTATAGCCGGCCGGCTATATTGAGTTTTTTTAAAAAATAGTATAGCCGCGCGGCGGTACTCGTTTTTCCATATTTTTTCTAAAAAATTGGGTTTACTGTTTTGCCACGTGGCACCTAGGGGCTGGGAGCGTCCTTTTTTCAAGACATGCATACTAAAGCCGCGCGGCTATACTCTTCTTTATTTGTAATATTTTAAAAATACAAAATTTGTTTCTTTACTTTTCTTTTTTGGCCTACTTCTTTAATTTACTAGACGTAATCAAGTAATATCTTACCCTTTTTCTTTAATCACTTTGCTTAGTAATTTATTTGAATTATTATTTAATGCAAAACGATTGAAGAAAAAGAACGCAAAGTAATTAATTCTATTCATTAAGTCTTTTGTGAAATCGTTTGGGTGTCTTAATTCAATTTCTCCATAGCCCAAGAGCCCTATCCAGTTTTATTATGCCATTAAAAGTTCGGGCAACATACTCTTTTGCCACGTGGCACCTAGGGGCTGGGAGAGTGCTTTTTTCAAGATATGCATAGTATAGCCGCACGGCTATACTCTTCTTTATTTGTAATATTTTAAAATATTAATTTGTTTCTTTACTTTTGTTTTTTGGCTTACTTCTTTAATTTACTATACGTAATCAAGTAATATCTTAGTCTTTCTTTTAATCACTTTGCTTAGTAATTATATTTGAATTATTATTTAATCCAAAAGGATTGAAGAAAAAGAACACAAAGTAATTAATTCTATTCATTAAGTCTTTTGTGAAATCGTTTGGGTGTCTTAATTCAATTTCTCCATAGCCCAAGAGCCCTATCCAGTTTTATTATGCCATTAAAAGTTCGGGCAACATACTCTTTTGCCACGTGGCACCTAGGGGCTGGGAGTGTGCTTTTTTCAAGATATGCATAGTATAGCCGCACGGCTATACTCTTCTTTATTCGTAATATTTTAAAAATATAAAATTTGTTTCTTTACTTTTGTTTTTTGGCCTACATCTTTAATTTACTATACGTAATCAAGTAATATCTTAGCGCTTTTTTTAAATCACTTTGCTTAGTAAATATAGTTGAATTATTATTGAATGCAAAAGGATTGAAGAAAAAGAACACAAGGTAATTAATTCTATTCATTAAGTCTTTTGTGAAATCGTTAGGGTGTCTTAATTCAATTTCTCCATAGCCCAAGAGCCCTATCCAGTACTATTATGCCATTACTCGAGCATCTATCGTCCCTTTTTGATTTTTTTAATTTTCCAAAGTTATTACCCGCATAAGGATTTTAGCACTTTCACGTTTAATAATGTATTATACACGTACGCACGTATTTCTCATGTTCAATACACGTATTTTTCACAAAAATTTCAGTAAGACCCAAAAAATTCACGTGTTACTGAATAAAAATAATATACCTTTAAAAAAAACAGTTTTCACTAATTGTTTTTCCAAAAAATAGTATAGCCGCGCGGCTATACTCATTTTTGCCTAAAAAAATAGCACAGCCGGCCGGCTTTACCTCTGTGACACGTGGGCTTATGCCATGGGCGGGTCTTTTTTTATATATGTGCGTATATATAACAGTATAGCCGGCCGGCTATATTGAGTTTTTTTTTAAAAATCGTATAGCCGCGCGGCTGTACTCGTTTTTCCATATTTTTTCTAAAAAATTGGCTTTACTGTTTTGCCACGTGGCACCTAGGGGCTGGGAGCGTCCTTTTTTCAAGACATGCATAGTAAAGCCGCGCGGCTATACTCTTCTTTATTTGTAATATTTTAAAAATACAAAATTTGTTTCTTTACTTTTCTTTTTTGGCCTACTTCTTTAATTTACTAGACGTAATCAAGTAATATCTTACCCTTTTTCTTTAATCACTTTGCTTAGTAATTATATTTGAATTATTATTTAATGCAAAACGATTGAAGAAAAAGAACGCAAAGTAATTAATTCCATTCATTAAGTCTTTTGTGAAATCGTTTGGGTGTCTTAATTCAATTTCTCCATAGCCCAAGAGCCCTATCCAGTTTTATTATGCCATTAAAAGTTCGGGCAACATACTCTTTTGCCACGTGGCACCTAGGGGCTGGGAGAGTGCTTTTTTCAAGATATGCATAGTATAGCCGCACGGCTATACTCTTCTTTATTTGTAATATTTTAAAAATATTAAATTTGTTTCTTTACTTTTGTTTTTTGGCTTACTTCTTTAATTTACTATACGTAATCAAGTAATATCTTAGCCTTTCTTTTAATCACTTTGCTTAGTAATTATATTTGAATTATTATTTAATCCAAAAGGATTGAAGAAAAAGAACACAAAGTAATTAATTCTATTCATTAAGTCTTTTGTGAAATCGTTTGGGTGTCTTAATTCAATTTCTCCATAGCCCAAGAGCCCTATCCAGTTTTATTATGCCATTAAAAGTTCGGGCAACATACTCTTTTGCCACGTGGCACCTAGGGGCTGGGAGTGTACTTTTTTCAAGATATGCATAGTATAGCCGCACGGCTATACTCTTCTTTATTTGTAATATTTTAAAAATATTAAATTTGTTTCTTTACTTTTGTTTTTTGGCTTACTTCTTTAATTTACTATACGTAATCAAGTAATATCTTAGCCTTTCTTTTAATCACTTTGCTTAGTAATTATATTTGAATAATTATTTAATCCAAAAGGATTGAAGAAAAAGAACACAAAGTAATTAATTCTATTCATTAAGTCTTTTGTGAAATCGTTAGGGTGTCTTAATTCAATTTCTCCATAGCCCAAGAGCCCTATCCAGTACTATTATGCCATTACTCGAGCATCTATCGTCCCTTTTTGATTTTTTTAATTTTCCAAAGTTATTACCCGCATAAGGATTTTAGCACTTTCACGTTTAATAATGTATTATACACGTACGCACGTATTTCTCATGTTCAATACACGTATTTTTCACAAAAATTTCAGTAAGACCCAAAAAATTCACGTGTTACTGAATAAAAATAATATACCCTTTAAAAAAAACCAGTTTTCACTAATTGTTTTTCCAAAAAATAGTATAGCCGCGCGGCTATACTCATTTTTGCCTTAAAAAATAGCACAGCCGGCCGGCTTTACCACTGTGGCACGTGGGCTTATGCCATGGGCGGGTCTTTTTTTATATATGTGCGTATATATAACAGTATAGCCGGCCGGCTATATTCAGTTTTTTTTAAAAAATAGTATAGCCGTTCGGCTGTACTCGTTTTTCCATATTTTTTCTAAAAATTGGCTTTATTCTTTTGCCACGTGGCACCTAGGGGCTGGGAGCGTCCTTTTTTCGAGATATGCATAGTAAAGCCGCACGGCTATACTCTTCTTTATTTGTAATATTTTAAAAATACAAAATTTGTTTCTTTACTTTTCTTTTTTGGCCTACTTCTTTAATTTACTATACGTAATCAAGTAATATCTTACCCTTTTTCTTTAATCACTTTGCTTAGTAATTATATTTGAATTATTATTTAATGCAAAAGGATTGAAGAAAAAGAACACAAAGTAATTAATTCTATTCATTAAGTCTTTTGTGAAATCGTTTGGGTGTCTTAATTCAATTTCTCCATATCCCAAGAGCCCTATCCAGTTTTATTATGCCATTAAAAGTTCAGGCAACATAATCTTTTGCGACGTGGCACCTAGGGGCTGGGAGAGTGCTTTTTTCAAGATATGCATAGTATAGCCGCACGGCTATACTCTTCTTTATTCGTAATATTTTAAAAATATAAAATTTGTTTCTTTACTTTTGTTTTTTGGCCTACTTCTTTTAATTTACTATACGTAATCAAGTAATATCTTAGCGCTTTTTTTAAATCACTTTGCTTAGTAAATATATTTGAATTATTATTGAATGCAAAAGGATTGAAGAAAAAGAACACAAAGTAATTAATTCTATTCATTAAGTCTTTTGTGAAATCATTAGGGTGTCTTAATTCAATTTCTCCATAGCCCAAGAGCCCTATCCAATACTATTATGCCATTACTCGAGCATCTATCGTCCCTTTTTTATTTTTTTAATTTTCCAAAGTTATTACCCGCATAAGGATTTTAGCACTTTCACGTTTAATAACGTATTATACACGTACGCACGTATTTCTCATGTTCAATACACATATTTTTTACAAAAATTTCAGTAAGACCCAAAAAATTCACGTGTTACTGAATAAAAATAATATACCCTTTAAAAAAAACCAGTTTTCACTAATTGTTTTTCCAAAAAATAGCACAGCCGGCCTGCTTTACCTCTTCGACACGTGGGCTTAGGCCATTGGCGGGTCTTTTTTTATACATGTGCGTATATATAACAGTATCGCGGCTATACTCATTTTTGCATAAAAAAATAGCACAGCCGGCCGGCTTTACCTCTTCGACACGTGGGCTTAGGCCATTGGCGGGTCTTTTTTATACATGTGCGTATATATAACAGTATAGCCTTAAAAAATTAGTATAGCCGTGCGGCTGTACTCTTTTTTCCATATATTTTTTTAGAAATTGGCTTTACTGTTTTGCCACGTGGCACCTAAGGGCTGGGAGCGTCCTTTTTTCAAGATATGCATAGTATAGCCGCACGGCTACAATCTTCTTTATTTGTAACATTTTAAAAATATAAATTTTGTTTCTTTACTTTTGTTTTTTGGCCTACTTCTTTAATTTACTACATGTAATCAAGTAATATCTTAGCCTTTTTTTTTAATCACTGTACTTAGTAATTATATTTGAATTATTATTTAATGCAAAAGGATTGAAGAAAAATAACACAAAGTAATTAATTCTATTCATTAAGTCTTTTGTGAAATCGTTTGGGTGTCTTAATTCAATTTCTCCATAGCCCAAGACCCCTATCCAGTTATATTATGCCATTAAAAGTTCGGGCAACATACTCTTTTGCCACGTGGCACCTAGGGGCTGGGAGAGTGCTTTTTTCAAGATATGCAGTAGTATAGCCGCACGGCTATACTCTTCTTTATTTGTAATATTTTAAAAATATTAAATTTGTTTCTTTACTTTTGTTTTTTGGCCTACTTCTTTAATTTACTATACGTAATCGAGTAATATCTTAGCCTTTCTTTTAATCACTTTGCTTAGTAATTATATTTGAATTATTATTTAATCCAAAGGATTGAAGAAAAAGAACACAAAGTAATTAATTCTATTTATTAAGTCTTTTGTGAAATCGTTTGGGTGTCTTAATTCAATTTCTCCATAGCCCAAGACCCCTATCCAGTTTTATTATGCCATTAAAAGTTCGGGCAACATACTCTTTTGCCACGTGGCACCTAGGGGCTGGGAGCGTGCTTTTTTCAAGATATGCATAGTATAGCCGCTCGGCTATACTCTTCTTCATTTGTACTATTTTAAAAATACAAAATTTGTTTCTTTACTTTTGTTTTTTGCCCTACTTTTTTAATTTACTATACGTAATCAAGTAATATCTTAGCCTTTTTCTTTAATCACTTTACTTAGTAATTATATTTGAATTATTATTTAATGCAAAAGGATTGAAGAAAAAGAACACAAAGTAATTAATTCTATTCATTAAGTCTTTTGTGAAATCGTTTGGGTGTCTTAATTCAATTTCTCCATAGCCCAAGAGCCCTATCCAGTACTATTATGCCATTACTCGAGCATCTATCGTCCCTTTTTAATTTTTTAATTATAGCCGGCCGGCTTTACCTCTTTAACACGTGGGCTTTGGCCATGGGCGGGTCTTTTTTTATATATGTGCGTATATATAACAGTATAGCCGGACGGCTATATTGAATTTAAAAAAAAAAGTATAGCCGTTCGGCTGTACTCGTTTTTCCATATTTTTTAAAAAAAATTGGCTTTACTCTTTTGCCACGTGGCACATAGGGGCTGGGAGCGTCCTTTTTCCAAGATATACATAGTATAGTCGCACGGCTATACTCTTCTTCATTTGTACTATTTTAAGAATACAAAATTTATTTCTTTACTTTTCTGTTTTGGCCTACTTTAATTTACTATACGTAATCAAGTAATATCTTAGCCCTTTTCTTTAATCACTTTGCTTAGTAATTATATTTGAATTATTATTTAATGCAAAAGGATTGAAGAAAAAGAACACAAAGTAATTAGGTCTATTTATTAAGTCTTTTGTGAAATTGTTTGGGTGTTTTAATTCAATTTCTCCATAGCCCAAGAGCCCTATCCAGTACTATTATGCCATTACTCGAGGATCTATCGTCCCTTTTTGATTTTTTAATTTTCCAAAGTTGTTACCCGCATAAGGATTTTAGCATTTTCACGTTTAATAATGTATTATACACGTACGCAAGTATTTCTCAAGTTCAATACACTTATTTTTTACAAAAATTTCACTAAGACCCAAAAAATTCACGTGTGACTGAATAAAAATAATATACACTTTAAAAAAAACCAGTTTTCACTAATTGTTTTTAAAAAAAAAAAAGTATAGCCGCGCGGCTATACCCGTTTTTGCATAAAAAAAAATAGCACAGCCGGCCGGCTTTACCTCTTTGACACGTGGGCTTAGGCCATGGGCGGGTCTTTTTATATAATCTGTGTATATATAATAGTGAAAGAAAAAAAAATTGCATATGCCAATTGCCACCAATAGAGTTAATTCTTTGCTCTTTTTTTCTATAATACCCTGTCACCATCAGTAAGTGTTGCTTTGGTATACATACCTATAAATCAATGATCATAATGGATTAACCAGACCAAGCTATACATGATAGCCTCTTCAAAGGTACAGGCATAAATTCTTTTCCAGTGCATTTTATTTTTCAAAAGGCCTTTGTAATGCATTTTCTAACAGTTCTGCATTATTAACATTTCCCGAGATTAACTAAAATTATCTGCTTGTGTTTTTGTCAATTGCATTTTCAGTGGCTGTAAGTTTTATGGATGCAGGTCTGTGACCAATAACATGCTAAGTAAAGAGTTGCACCAAAACTAAAGTTCTCATTATATAATAGCATAGAAGAGGGAAAAGTACCAATAAAAAAACCTTCTTGTCGTTTCAGTGTTACTTCTGTCGTAAGCTTAGGATTTCATCATCGGCCTCTATTTGATCTTCTTTCATGCTGTGTAAAAGCCCTTCCACTTCTTTTCCACTTCTGACGTATGCCTTCATCAAGGCATGGTACATTTCCCTATTTACTGTAATCACAGTCTTCATTAAGCTTACAAAGGCTTCTACTTGTTCAATGTCTCCATTGTCTCCAATCCAACTCAATACACTGGAAACCACACCAGGTTTCGGCCTCCATCCTGTGTTTCTTGCCCGTAAATTCAGAGCTTCCGTCATGCACTCAAAAGCCTTCTGCATCTTCTGCTTGTCCGCATATCCTGCAGCAAGAATTGCCCAACTATTTGGAGTTGGAGTCTTGCCTTTTTTGACAATGTCTCGAAGAGTGTCTTCAGCTTGTTCAACCAACCCCCTTTGACAATATCCGATTAGGAGGATATTTGGCACCCGGAAATCATAAGAGAGACATGATAACTCCCACTCCTCTAGCAATTTTTTTGTCTCTTCAAGCTCCCCAAGCTTCACAAGAGAACCAAGCATGGTAATGTAATCCCTGTTGATTTGCTTCTTGCACTTGGTTTTTTCAAGGCTCCACAACCTCATCATGTCATCTTTACATCCCAGGCTTGCGTAAAGTGAAATTAGATGATTGTAGCCAAGGGCATCTTTATTTACCTTCTCTTCACTCTTTTCCAGGTAGATCAATGCTTTGTCATGGAGACCTGCTTTAATGTATAAATTGGCTACCAAAGCATAAGTAAGCCAATCCATGGAGATGTGTGGTTCCCTCTCCATTTCTTCCAAAACTTTCTCCATGCTACTTATATCAGATCTCATTCCGTAAGAGCTCATGCAAATCCTGTAGCTAAAATTGTCAGGACAAACACCCTCCTCTTTCATCTCTGAGAGCACATCCGGGATTTTCTCAGGCTGGCCAGTATGTATATAAAGACACATAATGTCATTGTAGTTGAGAGAGGTAGCAAAACCCAACTCTTTCATCTTCTGCATATGAGAGAGAGACTTATCAATGAGGCCTTCTCTCACATAACAATTTAGAAGTGCACCATAACTTTTGCTAGTATCCTCATCACTCAAGCTACTAAAGCAGCTCTCTGCAGCATCTAGGCCACGAACTCTACCGATGAGATCAAGCTGCACGGCATGGTCACCGGGTAAAAATTGGCACAGGCCTTTGCTACTCATCCATTCAGAAACCTGCACAACAACAATGAAAAAGGCGGAAGCTTGAGTAACATGTCAACTGGAAACAGAAAACTGTGGAATATGTTAAATATCAGAACCTGAGAATGAATTCTATCAGTTCATCTGAACAAAGAAGAAAACCAAAGCTCATTTTCTTGTGGGTTTCCCATTTTCCCTATGACCAAATTAACCTGTTATAAAAATCTTTTTTTATATATTAATTTTCTCAGCAAGCAAGCTGGGGATTGCAGGCAAAGAATCATTCAATTGAAACCAATAGACTGTTTGAGGCGAGTTTTTCAGCATCTAATGGAACCCAACCCAACAAACATAACAAAAAAACACTAGAAAAACAAACAAGACTAGATTTCTACTAGCAACCAAATGAATCAGCAGAAGTTTTAGTACAAGAGAAAAACAGAATAAAAATCATTATCAGCAACCAAAAGGAGACCTTTTTGCTCAAATTCACTCACATCAAGGGCATGCCTGTATCGCTTCCGGGCCCGGAGGTCTCGAACGATCCGCTGGAGCTCAAAGTAATTGACTTTTCCGCCTTCTTGAACCCATTGGTCAAGAACTGGGACGACACTGAGAGAAGGGTCCCCAAGAGGACTGATTCTTGAGAAGAGATTTCTTGTGTTGGCAGTGTGCCTTGCTCTGCAGTAAAATTTGATTGGGGATACATTTGCAGCGAGGTTTTGGTGCCTCTTCAAGAGTTTGAAGACTGCAAAAGCCATGAGAGGAAAGGTTTAAGCGGGTCTTGGAGATGTTCTGGTGGTAGTGTCATATGGGTCAAATGACAAGGCTTTTGGGCTTCATCTTTTGTTTGGGCCTTGGATGAGTTGGATTTTGGGCTATTCTATCCACACCCAATCCCATATTTAAGTTCAAAATTTTAATTTTGTTCCCTAAATTTAAAAAGCTACAAGATTAGGAAATTTAAAGGAAAAAACCTTGCACATCCCCTCCCCCTCTTCTCATCATTTTCCTCTCGGTCGAGGGTGGTCGGAGATGTTACCAGCCTCCAAACTTCAGGCCACATTGGGTAGAGTCGTCAAATGGGATTAATGCATTTAAATGAGCCAATTTGTGTTTTGTGTGGTCCATTTCATGGGTGTACTATGTCATGCTTATTGAGCTAAAAGTCCAGCCCGACTCAACCTATTTATATTGTCGTATTTGTTCCAGCTTGTGCTTGTATTGTACCCTGCCATGTTTATACTAGCATGGCCCCGTTTGATACCTCTAGTCGTGTCTTGAGTGTCCACAAATCATGTTTGGGTGTCAAGGGATATACTCATTGTCAATTTGGAAAAGAAACATGTGAAATTCTATAGTGAGGGTGTCATATATGGACCTCTCATGTGAATTTTTATATTAGACATATGATCATCTCATTAAAATGAAGTTACTATTCAAATGAATTATATGGCTAATATAAAAATTCACATATATAATCTATATATGGCATCCTCTCCTTAGAACGGAGCCATATTTTAGCCCACGCATAGTGGGTTGTGATCCATGTCAATATTGGGCCTAGAGGTGACCCCAGCTATTTCTCCATCAGGCCCATTATTCGACTGTTCTGTCCAGTCTCATCAAGAAACGCAGAAACGAAAACCATCCCTTCAATTAGCTCCACCCTCCACCCTCCACCCCCTCCACCCTTGTGTATTGCGTTTCTCTCTTTGCCTCACTCTTTTCCTGAACAGCAAAATGGGCAAAGATCGAAATGGCAACGTTCAAGAGAGAAGAAGCAAAAGCTCAGGGAAAGAGGATGAAAACGAAAGAAAATCCGAGAAAGCGATAGAACATTCCGATTCCCAGTCCGAAGAAGATAGAAAACGCAGAAAATCCAGAAGGAAAGAGCGGGAAAGCTCCGAGTCAAGTGATGAAAAACGCGT
The DNA here is from genome assembly GCA_020226455.1 of Prunus salicina. Classification (NCBI taxonomy): domain Eukaryota; kingdom Viridiplantae; phylum Streptophyta; class Magnoliopsida; order Rosales; family Rosaceae; genus Prunus; species Prunus salicina. The sequence continues at coordinate 17,204,431 of CM035345.1, read as the reverse complement.
GAGGAGCCATAGAAGAAAGAAGAGATCGCGGAGGCGGTACAGTAGCGAGTCGGATTCGGATTCGGATTCGGACTCCAAGTCGGAGTCGGAGGAGAGCGGTTCGGATTCGGCGTCGGAGAGTGAGAGCGAGAGCGAGAGTGATAGTGACAGGAGAAGGAAAAGGAAGAGGAGGAAAGAGAAAGACGATGACAGAGAAAGGAAGAGGAGAAGAAGAGAGAAGGAGAAGAAAAGGAGAAGAGAGGAAGAGAGGAAGAAGAAGGAGAAGAGAAAGAAGAAGAGGAAGGAAAAGAAGGAGAAAGGAAAGAAAGGAGCTGTCACTAATTCATGGGGGAAGTATGGGATCATCAGAGAAACTGATATGTGGTATGTTAGTTGATCTTTTTCTTTTTTATTGTTTTAGGGTTTAAGAGTTTCTGTTTGGATGCTGAGAAATTGTATGAAAAAGATATGAACTTTGATGATCTTGTTGATTCTTTTTCAAGTCTACTTGTCCCTTAACAAAATTTAATTTCTCTCCTTTGGTAGTTTTAGTGTTTAATTATTTAATGGCCGTTTGAATTTGATGATTGATATTTATATATAGGAACAAACGACCAGAGTTCACTGCATGGTTGGCAGAAGTAAAACAGGTGAGTTCATTTTCCAACTGTTTTTCCACCCCATGAAACCAGAAAGCTGCAGAATATTTTATTTCACATATCTTGGTTGGAGTTCTAAGATTGCAGATTTTCCCTTTTCTTTTATATGTGTGCTGAAGAAGTCATGTATTTATCAGTTTCTGAATTGCAGGAGTTGATAATATAGCTTTAATGATAATTGTTTTATCTTTCTTTAGGTGAACCTGGAACATCTGCCAAATTGGGAAGAGAAGCAGATGTTCAAACAGTAAGTGTGTGTTTGTGTGTGTGGATGGCATTTAATTTATCATCTTTTTTGGTCTGTCATTTTAGTTTTTTTTTAATTTCACTGGAACTGAGTATGTAATGAAGATAATAGGAATATGTTAGCTTTTGTAATTTTGGAATTTTTACAATCTGAGTGGAAATTTGTATCCTTCTTGATAGGTTCATGGAAGATCACAACACAGCTACTTTCCCTTCCAAAAAGTAAGGCTCTATTCTATTAATTTTATGCACTTCCATTTACTTTTCCAAAAAACAAAAAGTTATATAGCTTTGTTCCTCCCTTTTTATGTATCTTAATCTAAGCACCTAAATAAGGCCCAATAAGATGATAAATTATTTAACATTAGTCATCTCTATATCTAGAGCTTTAGGCGGTGGTGTTTATTCTCTCTCTCCAGGGACTCTCAAAGGAGAATGGAATATGTGCACTATCTAATTTGAGTGAAATATCCTTCTTGACTTAAAATTTGATCCGCCTAATTTTTTCAATGGTTGTTTTCATAACTTTATGAGTGACCAATACAACTAGTTAGTACTTGCCAAATGGTTTAACATGTTATGTTATTAGATTGTGAATCAGGATATTTGAATAGGTGGAATCATGTTTCATCGTGTGGATCTTATTTACAATTTGACAACATAGCATGCCAGATTTCTAGCTATTTATTTGGAGAAGGAAACAAAGGGGAGATAATATATAAAATTGGGAAGACTTTGTTTGGTTTTAATGTTACAGATGTCGTTTCAGTTTGGTTGTATGAGTGAGAAGGGTTGGTATGTTCTCACTTTTTTGTTTATAGTCACCCTAACTAGAAAATGTGTAAAAGTGAATGTACATATTCAAAATGTGAAATGATTCAAATCACCACAGAATGACTAGTGATTACTCTAACTTTTGTGGTTGCAGGTATTATAGCCTTGATGCTCATTTCAGGCATAAATTGGAAAAGGAAATAAAAAAAGGTTATAAAAAGGTTGGGCAAACAGAACGTACTGTATTCAATGATGAAGAACAGCGACGGTATGTTTTATTGCTAACTCTGTTATTTGGATTTGTCGTGAAGTGGCATCTTAAGTTTCTGCTCTGAGACTATAGTTTTTAGTTTTCATTTTATGGACTAATTTTGGTAATTTTCAGTTTCAATTTGTTCATATGAAAAGCCAGCTATTAAAAGCAAAAAGATGAAACTTTTACAATCCTTAATTGTGGACAATGTAGAGCAACTGCAAAATGTAACTTATTAGTCATTTTGTGTTAGAATGTTCTTAGAAACTTTAGTTTGCTAGTTGCGTGCACAGAAAGAAAAAAGGCAAGGGCAACTTTTTCCAGATACAGGATAGGAAAAACATGATACCAGTTTGGATCTGTTAAACCAAATTTATTGCAATGATTGCATTCTTGTGTTTAGCCAATAATATTGTATTGCTATTCAGGCAAGAAATGATGCGAGTGCGTGAAAAGCAAAAGGAAGAAGAAGTAGAAACTCTGAAGCGCTCTATGCAGAGTGGACTGGTTAGTTTCTGCTTCATCACATTCAATTGTTTATCGCATGTAAACTTCATTCAAAAAATACACTTCCTCACTCCATTTGAATTTTCAGGCACAAGCAATGAAAGAGCAAGCTCAACTCAGGGAAGAGATGGCTTACCAGTATAAGATTGGAAACTTTGAGGTGAGGATAAGTAACCAGAGCTGTCTTCTTGTTATAATTCTTAATCATGTTCTGGCTTTTTGTTTATGGTATCACCTCTTATTCATGCCAGGCTGCTGCTGCCATTCAGAGAAGGTTAGACCCTGATGCTGCTGTGTGAGTGAAAATGGGTCGCTATAATTCAGGAATTTAATCCTGTCATGTTTCTACTATCAGCAGAAAATTGCTTTTCGTTCCCCTAGTTTAAGTGCATACGAATCTAGTTAGACTGAGCTACTAAATGTACCATCTGTAGCAGTTGTCCACTGCAGTCGGAATGTAATACTTTCTAGGTGGTTATATTTTCTGACCAATTTCTCCTTAGCGGCTCGGTAAGTTTTGCAGATACGTAGGAAATGATGTATTTTATTTACTGATTTCTTAGCAGATTGATCATGAAAGTCACCAACTCCTTTATGCTTATGAGAAACGCCAATATGATGATTTTCTTTTCTTATTAAAATATGCAATAGAAGTTGCTCACTACAAGTTGACTTAAGCATACACTTCTAAGAAATGTGTCATAGAACAATAAAAAAAGAAGATAGTATGGCTGGTTTTGTTCGATTTCGGCAGCTGTCACCAAATCGACCACCGTACAATAAAATAGCGGTTTGGTTCAATTGGGTCACAAATTACACTTTTTGTGGGTATAAATCAAACTAAATCTCTTGCATTGGTTTTGATTTGCTCGGTTTGAGCTGCCTTTTCAATTTTTTACCAACTTTTGAATGTTGTAGCCAAAGTTGGTGGCAAACTTAGCGTAGACTTTAGCATCCTTTTGTATCAGCATGGCTCTCCTCCGGTGCATTGGAGCACTTTCCAAAGCAAAGGCTTTCCAATTTTGATCACAGGACGCCCAACCCTTAATTTTCTTTTAATATTCATATTTTATCTCCACTTGACATGCTTCTGAAATTTTTGGAATTTCCAACACATGCTCGCTGAGCATAATCTCTTCATCTGATGATAATTCGTGGACATAAATTTTCATCTTTTGCAAGACTTCTGCATTCCCCAAAAAGAACTCTACCATTGGCAAGTCATACTTCACCCCCTCAAATCCCCAAATCTCCATTTCTTTAAGGTGACACAACAAACATTCCGGCACCGATCCTTTGGGCATTCCATAAGAAAATCTTTTATAACCAACAGAGTATCCATTTAGTTCCTGTCGTTAAAAAAAACAAAACAAAACAAAATTGAATGGTAAGAAGATGAAGGTGCTGAAAGCCATGCAGTTGAAATTGTTCATTAATGTAATGTAAACATACCTTTCTCAAGATAAGATGCTGCAGATTAGGCGAGCTATGTAGCAATAAGGTCAATATGTTCCAGCTCTCACTGGTGCGGAAACCCAGCTCCAAACGCCTAAGGAAAGGAAATTTGAGCATGAAATTTCTCAAGCGGATCCGTAGTGCAATTCCATCTTCATTTTCATCAGAATCAGTGTGTTCCACATTCTCATAGGAATAGCTGACAGCCTTGACATGCAAAAGAAACAAAAGTAATGGAACATGGTTAGCTACTACATAGAAATATGTATTCGTTAAATTTTAATAATGTTCTCATGACGTATAGTTTCAACTGTAAATTTGGACCACACATTCAAACATATAGTTTTAACTATATAAAGGTGTGACATGGTAAAGTTAAAGAAAAGCAGAGACTTACCCCTGTAGTACATCCAGACAATGATAAGGACTTGACATTTGAGAGTGCTTCAAGAAGCTCAAAAGCACGGTTAGAGTGCTTTACCTCGAAATAAAGTTCAAAGGCACCATAATCTGCAGAAGGGAGTCCAATACAAATCTTTGCATCATCAAGTGCCTTCAAATCCGTAGTGATTTTATACTTGGCCAAGAAGTCATCGCAGAGATCAAGGTGCTCAAGGTTTGGGCAATCTACCACAAAGCCATACTCGATATCGAAACTATGCACCAAGCATTCAATCTTCAACCTCTTAAGTGTATTCGATTTTACCGTGAAAACCACTTCCCTTTCCTTGTTCAATATGTCACTCTCCATGAACAAATCTTCAAGCACAAAGCAGATATGGAAAAGCTTCTGCGTAAACGTAATACCATCTTGGTTATAAACTTTTATCCAAAGAACCTTTAGGCTCGGAAAACACACGCAATCTGGAGGAAAATCCAGACTTATATTCGCATTTAGTTTTAGTACCCGAAGCGACCTGCTAGCATACAAGATTTGAGGCAATTCGATAGGATTTTGAGTGTAAGGAATTCTGATGTCGACCTCAACAACGTTGGATGTGCATGCAACAAGCAACCAAGAATTTATGAGATTCAAATCGTAAGAGTCGGAGCAAAAGAATGTGATTTTTTGTACGCATGGCAAATTGATGAGGCCAAGGACGTGGTTCACGAAGTTGGCAAATAAGGACGCGTGATTAGGCATCGATGTGAGGCTTTTGGGCCGCAGTAGTAGTCTGTCGTCAAGGTCGAGCTTGAAGAAGGAAGCAGAAGTCCATAGGTTGGTCCATTTCTTGGAGAGCACGGTAGTGGCCACGGCATGTTTGGTTGGTAACAATGAGAGAATATGGCTAAGAACATCGTCTGGTAAGTTGGCAATCATGTCTTCTTCCTCTTCTTGTTTTGCTTTCTTTGTAAGGCGTGGGCTTGAAATTTGAGTTCTTGGGTTTCTCTGTCTTATCATGGCGTTTTCGGAGAATTGGAGGAGGACTTGGGGGACTCTCTTGCTTTGAAAAGGGAAGAAGAGGGAGAGAAATTATTAGTGTTTTTGGAGAATTGGATGTGGAGTTGGGGAACCCTACAAAACTCAACTCACGCTCCAGTATCATAATCTGTTACTTTTATAGTTCCAAAATTACAGTCAGAGAACCCTTCAAAAGTCTACAAATGAGAAAAGCGGAAAGCTTGGAGAGGAAGTAATTGCCTCTAAAAAGAGACTTTCCTGTAAGTAGTTTCTTGGTGAACAAGGAACGTTTCTTGGCGAACAAGGAATGTAAAGTGTTTTTTTTCTTTAGTAAATTGAGCTTAGACCCATAAATTTCATTTAAATTCACTCTAACACCATTTGTTTTTGTTTTCTATTTAAAATACCCAATTTTTTCAAATAATACCCGATGACTAGGATCCAACTAAGCAAGTTACCTAATATAACTTAAAATCTGATTTATTGTATTTTTCAGATTCCAAAACTACCCATATTTATATGTTAATGTGTTATGGGGGGTGTAACTAATGATACCCGCTGAATTTGAAAATATCTCCAAATAGTTGTAATGGATGTAGGAACTAATTTAGAAACTTATTTGAAATTAAATATTAAATTCTACATTAAAGTATTAGTAATCTATTTTACGACTAGTAATCTATTTTTGAATTAATGGTGTTTTCCTTCTATGAATTACGACTAGTAATCTATTTAAAGTATTAATAAATTAAATTCAATATTAAATTTAGGAATTAATGTTGTTTTCTTTTTATAAATTATACGACTAGTATTATTTTTTTATTATAGTTTTATGAATAATAGTGTACATTCTAATTATGTTGAAAAATAATTTGATAATCTATTTATTATTTTATTTTTAAAACATTTTTTTTAATGAACATATTTTTTCTCCAAATATTGTACCTATTTTTTTTGATTACTTGTTTTATTAAAAATAATTTGATCATCTTTTTATTGTTTGTTTTATGAAAACAATTTTTTTTTAAATGAGCATATTTTTTCTCTCAAAATAATGTACCTATTTTTTTTTTCTCTAATAATGTACCTAGTAAAACAATTTACCTAGTATAATGAACCTATTTTTTTTTTCTCTAATAATGTACCGATTTTTTTTTTTCTAAATAATGTACCTATTTTATCTCTCAAAATAATGTACCTATTTTTTCTCTCAAAATAATGTACCTATATTTTTTTCTCTAATAATTTATCTAGTATAATGAACCTATTTTTTTCTCTAATAATGTATACCTAGTAAAATAATTTACCTAGTATAATGAACTTATTTTTTTCTTCTACATAACGTACCTATTTTTAATTTATAAAAAAAATGTGCATAAATTTCAATTATACAATGTACCTATTTTCTATAAATTATTGTGTATTTATTTTTAATTTATGAAAAATGTACAAAAATTTCAATTACAAAGTAATTGACCTATTTTTTTTATTTTTTTTGGTAAATAATATACCTATATTTTTATACGTATATATTTATACTTATATTTTTCATATGTACATTATTGGATATGTAATTTACATAATTTTTTTTATTCGCAATTTTAAGGGGCCATATGTTAGAGGGAATGGCAACCAAAAGAAATGGGGTGATTGATATGTTATTAATAGGGAGTTTTAATTACAATTATGGCAGTTAATGAAATGTTTGGAATAAATTATAAATAAAATATGAAGTCTGATGGCAAGGATGTAAAAATATAGGAATACTACGACCTCTTATATCCTACTTGTCATTTAAGTTTGAAATTGGGTTTTACACATAGATTTATAGAATGATGGGTATATGTCTAGGAAATAGAAATTGTAGGGACCTATATTGGACAAGCCCTTTTTTCTTTAGCTGCTTCTGAATATCTTCAAAAGTCATTCTCTTGGGAATATTTTATTTTATTTTATTTTATAAACCCTTACGACACAAAAACTATTTCCCTAGGTAACCATGCAATCACAGCTGGAGTTGGAAACCTTAGTACTTACTTAGCAAATATCAAGGCGTCTTTCTCCTTAGAGCAAGTCCAACGCTGCTTCAAAATCGGGCAAAAGGCTGCCCACGCGAGCCCAGCAGGCCTCCAACGTGCAAGGAGAAGCTCGGGCAAACGGTGGGTCCCACCAACCTAGGCTAGCCCACGAGCAAAATCTGCCTGGGCTCAAGCCCGAAGGCGCTGACGTCAGCAACCGTAAATCCAAATTTAAAAAAAATTTGATTTCCGCTCACTGACAAAACCCAACGGAACAATGCCACATGGCACTTCCTGGGCGTTGCGATAGTTTTTTTTCCAGAAATCCGACGGCCCTCGTTTTTTTGGGAAAAAAAATTCCAAAAAAAATTCCAAAAAAAATCGAAATTTTTTCCTATAAATACCTATCAATTGTATTCACTTTTCACACCAAATACTCATACAAACTCTTCTCTTTCCAATTTTTTTTCCATTCCACTCACATTTTTCTACTAGTTTCCATTTGTATCAAAAAACAAATGGCCTCTTCTGTCGAAGCCGGAGGCGCTTGGACTACTGTGGAACCAAAAATCTTATCTGAAAATTTAATTAGAAAAACTTATCAAAATTAATGGTTTAAAGTATTAAAAAAAAAAAAGGAAAAAAAGTACAATGAATAGTAATTGCCTTAGCCTTAGCCTTTTGGAGTGGAACCAAAAAAGGCAAGACACTATTCACGTGAATAGTGTCAGCCCAAGCCTTACCTCAGCCTTTTGGGGTGGACTTGCTCTTAGATCAGATACCAAGTAACTGTATTCAATAGACACAATTCCTCCCCAATTAGGGTTTGGTTCCCTCTAATCCACACTAAAAAACATGATGATGATGATTTTTAGCTACCGCTATCCCTAAACCTTTATATACAATATACGTACGCCAACTAGATATCAAATTAGCTTTGATATTTTAGTACATGCATATTTATATTTTAGTTTGTAGTTTTTTATAATTATAATTTAACAGTGTTTGTGTAGGAGTTAAGTAGACAGGCACATGTCAAAAAATTAGAGACGGACATTAAGAGACATAGAAAATAGAGACAACACATTTGAACTCTTTCTACGGGCCACCTGCCTATAGGCAATGGAGGTAAACTTTTGACATTTACATAAATCATATGCATGTTATGCTAAATAGGCACATTAATTTACCCATCTTCAAATCTATTTTACATGAACCACATACATCAATAAATGTCATAACTTGATTTCATGAATAAATAATAGTAGAGATATTTAGTGATATACCCATTCTTAACACTAATATTAAAAATAAACCCCACATCATTGAATTTCTATAAACAAACCCAAAAAAAAATCCAAAAAATGACAGCTGGCCTTATTGAATTTAATATTGATTATTAAATTACTTTGATGCCTTATTGAGTGTTTTGGGTATTTTTATGAGATTTTGGGCTTGTGCTTGTTTTAAGAAATTGATGGCAGTTTTGTAATTTATAAGAAATTAAAAACCTCTTTGTTATGTTGTAAATAGGCTTTGGGTGTGTTTCTAAAGTCCATTTCATATGGCGTATTTTTATAATTTGGGTCCTTATATTGGGTATAATAGTAAATCTCCCGAAATAATAATTGTTCTATTTGACAAAATAATAGGAATGGGCATTGGAATTATTCCAAGTCCTGCTTCTCCTATGTTTACTAACACATTGGAATGATTCCAATTCCTGACTTTCTGTGCATTTACTAACGTACAAGAGGAATAATAAAAAACTTACGTGGGTTTCTATGTTAATATCTGAAATCGAACACCCTCAAATCGGGAATGAGATAAATTAGGGGGAGTAGTTTATTTGATTTTCATTCCTTGATTCTCCTACCTAAGTTCCCCGATTCATGACTAATTCTCTCATTCCTAATAAGTAAACATGCCATAAATTTTGAAACTCCAACTCCATTGCAAAACCTCCGTTGTATTTTATTTGAAGTCAGTTATGGAAATAAGTACATAATAAGTAATTTTGTAGAAGGAAAATAAAGCTGGGAGAAGCAATCATCAATGTACGATGGCAAACCAAGTGAAGCAACCATTCCAAATTCTTCTATTCTCTTTATCCTCAAGTTGTAGCAAGCTTCACCCGATGTCAAAAGTTGATGGCAACATTGTGATGAGAATTTTTTTTACCTTGGCTTCAAATTCAAACACAGAATTGAATACTTCTTTTCTGCACTTAATAGCAATATTTCTTGTGCATTCCTCTAAAAAGTTATTATTATTAGATGGAGAAGGTGGTAAGGTTTCAAGTCCTGCTACAATCAAGGAAAACAAAATTGCAAGAGTAGTTTGATAGATGATCAACATTGCCATCATTTCTTTTGATGGAAAAGGAATTTCAGAGTGATCTGAGATTAGATAACAAAAGAAAACATGTCTATATATAGATGAAGTGAGATGCATTTCCAATTGTTCAATCAATTTATTGAGTTTTAGTTAGATACTAATTGTGAAGTTTCTTCATCCATTCAGTTTTCTTTCATAATTTTTAGTAACAATATGGCTTTGGGCCGTCTATTTCTCAATGAAGTATTCCTTCGACCTCGCAAAGAGAAAAAATCCCTCTCATTTTCATGGATTATATTTTTGTAGTTTTACTTGGCGGGTTTGTGAAAACAGAGGTTCATTCATCGACCCCGCAACCATGGGTTTCCCAATTAGAGTTGTGAAATTGACCTGACTGATGTGCAGCCATGTGCATTATAGTCATTGAAAGCTCTTGCAATAGAGTCTAGGAGTCGATCAAGAGATAACCAATTATGAAGTTAATACGACACTAATCGATTACTTAAGTTAATACAACAATAACCACTTGTTTAGACTCACTCCACAATTTCATCACATGATCAGGACTGTTCCTTTTTTTTAGATCATCGTTGAATAATCACCCTAGCAAAAGTAGGCCCAATTAGACAACATGTAGACATTTAATTGTGTGATCAAATAAACGGATGAATAAGATATTCTCTAAACAATGGAAATATTCACTATAATGATCATATGGTTAAACAATTTTCAATTTGGCTTTTTTTTTTTTGGTTGCAAAGATGTTCCTCGAACTAACCCAAAACATGAACGGATATGATAATAAGATGACATTGTATAGTTGGCCCAAACAAATTGTTAGCACCTCATTAACTTACAAACATGTAAGTGCTTAAACGTTCCTACCTATATATGTATATATATTAAAAATAAATACGTCTGGATTAAATTTCAATACTCAATGTCAAAACCTTCCTTTTATATATTTTGTTTGAAGTTGTTTATGGAATAAAGTACATAATAAAGCAACCATCTTTCTGCAGTTGGAAAACAATGTCTCCAAGTAGTTCTGCTGTTGAACAAAGCCTCCGATTTGTTGACTTTGGGAAGAGGTGCTGCAAGAGCTTCATTTACTAATGCTCTATGGCAATCTTCACCCATTTTCAGAAGTTGATAGCAACAAGCCAATCTTACTCCGTTTACATTGGGGTGGATCATATTATCAAATATTTCTTCTCCACACTCAACTGTGACCATTTCTTTGCATTTCTCTAAAAACTTTGCATTATTTTTAGTTGGTGAAGGTGCTAAGGTTGCAAGTCCTGGTAAAATCATTATTGCTACGATCACGGAGAACAAAATTGTAACACTAGTTGAATAAATATTCAACCTTGCCATTAGATTTTGGAATTTATTACTTCTCTTTTTATGACAACGAATTTTTGGGGCAATCGATTTTAATTTATTTTGCATATCCAATTGTCAACATCAAAAGGCCAAAGGCCCAACCAACATCCAATCAAAGCCCAAATCATGCATAAAGCTAGAGCTGACATTTTAGACTCAAAAATCGAAAATACCAACTGAGGTTTTATCATATCTAAACCGACTTATTACGAAAACCAACTGCAATATGCGGTTTATAAAACTGACCATAATATGTGGTTGCGGTTTCGGTTCCACATATTCAAATAATGCGGTATACCGCAAATCGCAATATAATTTAATTAATTATTAAAATAAATACTTATAATTATTTTATATTAACTAACATAGGCTAGGACTTCATCATTTAGATGAATCTTTCTCTCTTCTTCTTCTTCTTCTCTCTCTCTCTCTCTCTCTCTCACACATCTTCTTCCTCTCTGTAGGACTCACCTAGGCTTAGAATGTATTACTAATGAAGTGTATTCTCTGTCAATCTCTTGAAGTTCTCTCTATTGTTTTTTTTCCTTCAATCTCAGCCTTGAAGAAATGTCATTTAAATATTTAGTGAATTAATATAACTTAATTAGTAAACAATTAAACTTTTATCTAGTAGTAACCTAGATTTCAATTAGTATTGCAAACTCATAAGTTCTTTTGGTAATTTTGTTAGGTTGCCATTAGTGGGTTAGCTGACATAATCTCTAGCTTGTAATCAACCATTTAGTTGATTAATTGTGCATTAGCATGATTGTGGATTGTATTGGTTTTTAATAATAAAGTTCAGCAGTATTTCTAAGCATGAGCATACTCTTTTTTTGTTGATAGAAAATTCTGTAATGTTATGTTGTTTCCTATACCGACCGCAATATGTTATTCGGTTCATGGTTCGTCTTTTTACCATACTGTAATGTCGGCCAGTCCACGATTTTATTGAAAAATTGGAGTAACTGAATCGCAACCACCCCTATAAAATATTGTGAAAAAAAATTTAATTCACAAGACGAGTTATTTACACTACCCATTTTTTTTGTGTGCTTCTACAAAACCCCTTGAGGTTTCAAAAATTACACAAACACCTCCTAAGGTTTTAAATTATTTTTACACAACCCTTTTTGTTGATTTTTTTGTCAAAATATTGATTATTTTATATAAAAAAAAAGTTTCTCAAAATGCCAAAGTTAGCCTTTAAGATTATTGCACATGTATTCATTGAGGCTAACTTTGTCATTTTGCAAAAGTTTTTTTTTCAAATGAAATCATCAATTTTTGGATGAATCAACGAAAAGGGTGTTTGTGAAAATAATTTAAAACCTCAAGGAGTGTTTGGGTAATTTCTGAAACCTCAGGCGGTTTTGTGAAAAACTCAAAAATTACAAGAGTGTTAGTGTAAATAACTCTTCACAAGACCATAGATGAATACACTTTTTTTTTTTTTTTGCACTAAACTCCTTATATGAAATGACACTAGCTATAAAATTTACGTCTTAAATAAAAGCAAAAATTGAACAATTGTATCTTTGAATAAAATGGAGGAAAATAGAAAAGAAAAAAAAAAAGAAAAAAAATGGAACAGGCTGAGCGGCTGAAGTGTATAAATATGCGGACGGAGCAATTCATCATTCAAGTGGTAGGCAGGCACAAATGACAAATCCAAATAGAATGGGGAAAAGAAAGAGAAAACTGGTGCTTTGTGGCAACTTTAATTTGAACAAAACCGCGTTAAACCCGCTTTCAGGTATTATCTCCAACGGTCGGGAAATCTTTGGGTGGTTAATTAATTGGGGCCAAAGCAACTAGAATCCTAATCTGATATGGAAACACACAGACACAGCTACAAAGTAAAGTGAGAGAGTGCACTTGAGCGTTGGGTTTAAAAACCGCCTTATGGTGAATCTTCCCAACTATTATTTCTCTCTGATCACAATTTGCAAACTTGTTCGCTTTCTCTTTCTCTCCGTCTCTGTCGAGTTGAAACCCTAACCCCATTGTCTCATTCTGATCCGCTTTGAATTTGTCCCTTTCTTTTCTGAGTTGGGTTTATTTCTGTGTTCTTAATCTTTTAGGTGAAAGTTCTGTTTTTGCATTTTGGTTATGGGAATGAAGGGCGATTTTCAATTTGGGTCTGATTCAAATTCGTTGAATCTTCTCTCTGAGGTTTCTGTTGTTGTCAAAAATTGGGAGGAAGATGATGTTGAGAAGGCCATGGCCATGGCTGTGAGAAGTTGCTGCTGCGACCCACTTCATGGATATGGATTTGATGGGTGTTCGATTCCTCAGGAGGCCATGGTCGAGCAAAACAAAGGGGTTTTTTCATCATCATCGTCATCATCTTCCTTGGATATGTTGGCTGAAGTTGCAACCCAACAATTGATGGAGTTGGAGGATGGGAATGGACTCACAACCAAGTGGGTTTTTGAAGAAAAAGCTGTTCTTGCAGAATTCATCAGTTTCTGTGCTAAAAAGGAAAAGTCAGAGTTCAAAACTTTCCACTTCAGTGACATTAACATACCCAAGAAGAAAAGGTCAAGTATGAGGAGGACTCAAAGAAGGTTTTTGCCACATGCTTCTCATGATTCTGTCCAAAGTCCAAGTTGTATGAATATGAAAAGGAAGAGGCTTTCTGCTCATTCTGGGAGTGATCATGGTCATGAAGACAACAACAATGAAGCACTAGTGCAAAAGAAACAAAAGCTGGTTCATGTGCAAAGTACTGCAGATGTTAATTCACTGAAGACGTCTGATGACACAGTGCAGCGCTGGTCGATCAGGTGTAAATCCCAGTTTCGCTTTGCACTTGTTAAGGTTAGCAAGACAAAGGCGGAGGTTCAGCAATGTGGACACGGTGCAAGCACTTATCCATGACTGTTAATTAGCACATACATATAATGAGTAAAGTCTTTTACTTTTTAGAGATTTTTTTGGTTTCTGGCCCCTGAAACCAATTCTTTGATTCGTTATACTGTAAATCACTTTATATATAAAAAGATTGAGTTGTATTGTACGGTTATAATCTCTTCAATGGAATGAATTTTTCAAGAGGTTCTCTCTATACCCAAATCATGTTGCCTCATAATTTTTATATCTATGGCTATTGTCAATTTTTCTTCTGCGCTGCCAATTGCACTGCTGCTGTTAACTGGAGGATAAATGCATTTGTATAAACTAAGCTCTCCTTGATTTGAGTCCCCATTTGCCCAAACTCGCAGCCCACCATTTCAGATCGAATCAGGAAGGGTTGTATATAAAAACATAGTCTTCTGGTTCACTGTGCATCATATAGAGTTTCCAATGTCCATGTCCTCCTTGACTGATATTTATCAAAATCCACAAGCCATTCACTAATGCTCTATGGCAATCTTCACCCATTTTCAGAAGTTGATTCGACCGCATACTAGCACACCCCATACATTCTTGTTCCTTTTGTTTTCTTTCCTTTCCTGAAAGAAGTTTCATTCAGAAATAAAATATTACAATAGGGCAGTTACATAAAAGTAAGCTCAATAAGATCGGATTGGAGAAACCTAGGCATATATCTTTTTTGGTAAAGTCTATAAAGGAGAATCGTCTAGTTCTTTACTTCACAATTGCTGAGTCCATCAAAAGCAACATAAAAAGGCCAAAGGCCCAACCAACATCCAACCAAAGCCCAAACCATGCATAAAGCCCACTCGGGAGTCCCGAGTTGGGACATCAAAGGCATGGTTTTTGGCAAACCTAGCATATGATCAAAAGAGCCGTAGCCACGCCGTTTGCTGCCACGGCCACCGTGAAGACATGAACATTGTCATTGTGGCCAAGATTGAGTTTAGGAACTACCATCTCAAGAACATACGAAAACATACACAAAACCTACAGATATAACAACATAACTGATTCCACACACCACAAAAACCAGCCATCCGAAATTCATCATCTCCACCGAAGTCGAAACCACCAATGCACCCACACGAACGCAACAAGCAATCGAAGAACAACCATAGGCCGTGAAGATTTTTAGGTTAACAAAAATTCTTATACTATGATTTAGTCCAATATATTTATCAGTTCTTATGTTCTTATTCAGATCTTGTAAGTTAAGCCAACATCTTTGTTATAATTTCCTTTGCGTTGAATTGATGATCACTTTTCTTTGGGTCAAAAAAGAAATGAACGGCTGGTAGAGTAGGAACAAAATACACATCCCAATACGATCAACGGTTGGTAGAGTGGGAACATAAACACAGCGGGCAATGAGCATGACACTCTCAAGTCAAGCTCACTTATCAGTGTGTGCGGCAGTGTGTCTGTGTCTGTGTCTGTGACTCTGACTGGGACTGTGACTGTGTATTAGCTAAACGGCGGAATTACTGGATTTAAATAAAGTTTAAATTCGAATATATTCTTATTTAAAATTAAATATATACCCCCATATTGGCTTGTTTTGTACAGCGGCTCAGAGCTGCTTGAACGGCTCATTTTGATTCGTTTTTTTTGGGGTCTCATGATTCTACTTTCGATGCACAGCTTTTTCTTCTTTTTGTTATCCGTTATTTTCCTTTTAGAAAAATGCGGTGCAAATGCAATGAAATTTTCACTATAGAAAAATAAATACAAAAATATTTCTTTATTGTTTGATATCCGTTGTCTCATGAAAATTTTAGAAAGACCATATTTATATATTAGATTGGTGAGCTTCACTTATATTAAAGAGATAGTACACCAAGTGATTTATAAATGGGGTAGAGTTATCTTTTCTTAGTAGTCGTTATTTTTTTTATAAATTAAATAGTCTTCCTTTTTCTCTAAAAAAAATTATATTCCTTTACCTTTTTTCTCCTATCATGTATTACATAAACACAATATTCTCACTAAAATTTATGTAGCAATCAAATAGTTGAACATAAAACAAAAGATAATAATATTAGGTTAAACATACATTTTCACTACATGTTAACTACTATTCACAAAATTAATATAGATCAAGTTATTATTATTCCGTTTTCTATTTGAACAACATTATTTAATATTTAATATTCAATAATAATTAATATTTGAACAACATTATTTAATAATATAAAATAAAATTTCACTACAGTAGTAAGGATTATCCTAATTTGAAATAATAATTTATTTTTATTCAATATTCACACTAGGATAATCCTTACTACTTTTTTTCCGTCTTTATTTATACATAAAGAAAAGAAAAGAAAAGAAAAGAAGAGAAAAGAAAAAGACATAGTAGCTAATGAATGAAGCCCATAGTATATAAGCCGAGCCACCTGACAATGATAGAAATAATAAAGGGAAATTGGCGGCTTTGCCCCCGGCGCAACTAATTTTTTCAATAATATCCTCATTTTGAAATCCAATCATAAATACCCCCTATAAAAACTCCCTATTGACCGTCTATTGCCCATCTGTCACTTTTTTTTTTCCTTCTTAGTCGTTGCTCTTCTTCTTCCTCTTCTGTCTAGTCTCTTCTTCTTCTTCCTTCTGCCAAACCTCACAAATCCACCTCCACCTTAGACTCTCGCTTAATTCAATTTTCTCTTAGTTATATCTTCAAACTATGAGCTAATTTGAACCTTAAGGTTGAACCCCAAATTCGGAATCGAACCCTAGGCAAGGCGTGACTCGCCACCTCCGTCGTCGGCCTCCATAACGAAGCCATAATCGTGACTCTCCACCTTCGTGGTCGACTTCCACCGCAAACCCACAACACCTTCATCTTCGGTCTTCACTGTGGTGAGTTCTAATATTGGTTTTGCTTTTTTTTTTTTTTGGGTTTCTATTATTGATTGAGATTATTGGGTGATTGCTTTCAATATTTTGAATGAAACATTAATGAGTTTCTGTCGTGGTTTGTTTGCTGTTTCTGTGATTGAATGAGATTATTGGGTGATTACTTTCAATATTTTGAATGAAACATTAATGGGTTTCTGTTGTGGTTTGTTTGCTATTTCTGTGATTGAATGAAATTTACCATCTATTTCTTGTGGTTGTCAAGCTCTTGGACTTGGATACATTGTTTGTACTTATGATTTGTCTCTAAAATCATGCATATACTGGTTTGTGATTGAGACTTGGACTTGCAGACCTCCTTGAAAGTGGTGTATTAACTCTTTTGTGATTGTGATTTTTCTATGAAAGCACTTAGGCGATTATCAAATTAGGACTTTTGGCTTTTCTGAGCAACATGTAAGAATACATATAAAACTCATAGATACTCTCTGAAATAACAATAATGTGGGTTTAAACCGTAAGAAACCAACATCATAATTTGAAACCAGTAGCACCACCAACAAATGCAAGATTCTCATCCTTTACTTCTTTTGAAAGTGATTGGAGAGTTTGTGAGTTTTATGAGAATGCCAATATTTTAACATACGTTTGATAGTGTAAAGTTGGCATCTGTTGGATCTTTGTTTTCTCTATTTTTTTCGTAATTTAATCCTGGGTCTGTTATTGCTGTTATATTGCCATTATATTGCTGTTATATTGCCATTATATTGCTGTTATATTGCTGATATATTGCTGATATATTGCTGTTATATTGCTGTTATATTGCTAATGTATTGTATGGTTATTGTGGTTATATTGTGTTAAAGAATGGTTATATTTGTGTTTATTTTTCACGTAATATCCTATAATAGGCCGTCGAATTGTGTATTGCTTGTTATTGTCCAGATTGCAACGGACTGAATTTTGTTACTGAATTTTGTTTTAATAATAATGGCATGCAGGGAAAGATGGTTTCTGCAATTAAGTTAATGATTGGAGAGGAACAAAAGTTCCAAGGAAAAGCATTGGCCCTATCCCATACAAAGAGTGCAATCACAACGATAAAGGAGAAATTCAGTGAGCAACAGCTACGAACCTTCAAAGAGAGTTGTTTTGGTCATCTCCTACTAATTGAGGACTTGAAGTGGATGTCGCCAATTGTACACGGATTGTTGCTGAGGAAGGCTGATCCGAAGACTGTTTCCCAAGTCAACGGGATAAAATTCATCGTTGGAAATAAGGTGATCCAATTCACACCGCAGCAATTTTGCATCGTGACAGGGCTAAGGTTTGGAAACCTTCCCTGGATTCCGATTCCCAGCAATGAGAACTGCTCATTGAAAAGGAAGTATTTTGGCAACAATAAAACAGTCAGCCTTTTGGAATTAGAAAAAGCCTTCCGCGACTGCGCTGATGCGGACGATGTATTGAAGCTCGGATTTGTATACTTCGCTGTGTTTGTGCTGTTGGGCAGCGAAAAACATGTCCACATTGACATGCGCTATTTAAAGTTGGCGGAAGACCTTGAAGAGTTCGGGAAATATCCATGGGGTGCTGTTTGCTATGCCAAGACAAATGCGTCACTTCTGAGGGCACTTTGTGCAGATTACCACCGAGTGAAAGCGCCCAAAAAAGCTGCGAAAACAAGAAAATCTGAAAAGAAAGTAAAGACAATGGCAACTGGTAGACCAAGAGAGTACCACCTGAAGGGTTTTGCGTTTGCACTTCAGGTTAGCAAATTTCCATTCCGGTTGAAGTTAAATAGCATTTGTTTACAGTAATGGATTCTAAAACAGTAATGGGGGAGAGAGAGAGAGAAATTGAGAGCTGGAAAGAGGAGCCAAAACAGTAATGGGTTCATGTTTATTATATGAAATTATTACTTTTTGGGGGGATTGATTGGTTTAGCTGTTGAAGGATGAAGACGAAGAAAAGGAACTCTGTCCACTGTTATTGTTTTTTGACAGATTCTTTTGACTAATGATGTTGTGTTTGTGTGTGTGTGTTGGTAGATATTTTGTGAGAGAGAGAGAGAGCGAGAGAGAGAGAGAGAGAGAGAGAGAGAGAGAGCAAATTGGGTGGCTGTTGTGGGCGGCTGTGGTATTGAAAAAAATAAATAAAATAATTGATTAGTTAAACAATTTATGGGAAAGGGGAGAAAATGATGGGAGGGGGTTAGGGGTAGAGGGGAATTCAACAATAGAAAATGAACAGAAGGTATTATTTTATTTAAGTAGTAATATTATTCTCTTTTTGGCTGAATATTATGTCATTAATATTCATGATTAGCCCCGTGTGTTTCTATCAACAACCGTAAGTGAACACTAATTACCTCATTATAGAAATAAGTTGTCAGAAAAACAAGTTTAAATTTTCACCCCTTTATGTAAGTGGGGGATATTGGATATTAGGAAATAATTTATTTCCTGATTTGTGTTGACTGCTCTTAGACTAATGACTAATGTGGCTGGAACCACTTTTAGCCTCTTTTCATCTCTAGATGCCTATATTTCTTTTAACTTTTGTCAATCATAGGGCAAGGTTTAGACTGCAATTAATACATGCTAATTATTTCTCTTTATTGTATGCTTGGCTTTTCATGCCCTATTTAAGCTTATAGCATGTGATCTCTAACGCTTTTCTTCCTCAAACCAGATTTGGGCGTATGAGGTATTTCCAGCGTTGGCTGCACTACATTTGGTGGTGCACGAACATAATGCCTACATCCCTCGTATACTACATTGGAGGAGCAACAGTTTGCCTCGTTTTTATGAGCTAATGAGCCAAGTATTCGAGAACCGTGAGGTTAGTTCAGTGTGTAATGATAATCTTAGGCATATGAATATATAATATGATATGTTAACTGATATGTCTATTGTCTTCGTAAATTGCAGGTTGATGTGCAACTTATCCAGCCATCTGTAATTGACAAGCAGCAACCGTATTGGACTTGGGGTGACAGTGTTGACAACACTGACGAAGTTGTTGAGTTGGTTGGCGATGACACTGAACAAAAAACCAGCACGTCTGCCTCTGTAGAAGAAAAAGATGAGGACATTGAAGAAACTGCTAGCCTTCCGTCGTCTTCGAAGGCAAGGATTACCTAATTTCCAATATATACGTCATAATAAAATAGGATATTAACTGCTGTTTTGTTCCGAAATATTTTGGACATATTGTAACACTTGCATTATAACTGAATGCAGGGTAAAACGGCGTCCACTGAGTTACGCACTTTAAAGCGTGAGTTTCAAAGGATGAAGGATGAAATGGCCAAAGTTGCCAGTTCAAATCAAGCGCTTCTCAACAGAGTGCATGAGTTGGAAGAAATGGTACGGAGGGAGTCATCCAAAGTTGAAAGAAATAACAAGTGTGTGGAGGATTTCCGCAACACACTGGCTTCAATGGAGCATTCTTTTAAGCTGGAGATAGAGCAGCTGCGAAAACAAGCTGGTGGGGTGAAAGAAGCTGGGGAAGGACGTGAGGACCTCGGTAGTCCTCATATGAATGAAGGAATCCTATTTCCAGACTTGTCGCCATTAGATGACAATGTCACTCCGCCTACAAATCGGCAGCAATGGAAACACAAGTCCCCAGTGATGGACCCGAACCTTCCGCAGCCATGGTAACTCCAGTTGCTGATGTACAAGTGCGTGAAGCAGCTGGACATGCACAATCCGAGAAGCTGCCTACCCCGGAAGATGAGGCCGGGTGTGATGAAATCTGCCGAATGCTTATGTTTTTGTTAGAAGATTGGAAAATAGTTGACAGTGTGGCATCGGGAGGTCCGATGAATCCTCCAAGTATACCTGCAATTAGTGTGGCTGCTGATGAAGAAGGTAGTTCAAGTGTTGAAAAAAAAGAAGTGGAAGGTAAAGGGTGTAGACAGAAGCGCCCGGCTCAGACATTGTTAAGTCCATTCACTGATCCTTTGAGGAAGAGGAGGACAATGAGTGTGTCGGATGCGAGTGCAACCCCGGCATGTTTTGATCCATCAAAACCGCTGCCCATTGAAGATGTGAAAGCAGTAATAGATTTTTGCACAGCCTGGAAAAACGATATCAGGTTCGGAATCTTGACCTTCGCAATCCAATCGTCATCGTATTAATATGCATGTCTATAATTGTCATCAACAAAGTCAGACTTATGAGATGAGTACAAACGTAACCGTTGCAAGTTTGCCTTATCTAGTGTGCAGGTGCAACTTGAAGCATTTTCAGTGGGCGCTGATTTTTTCTACACACTCCTCGATGAAACGTCATGGATTAGCTCAAGGGTAAGAAAACACAAATCTCTACTTTTTGACGTTAATTCAATTGTTTTCTCACTTTTTTTAACTGTACAATTATCTGAAAATGTGCTCATATTATATGTCAACTTTTAGCACCTGGAAATGGCAACATTTCTTATCCGGAAAAGGCAACTCTCGCATCCGGGGCTGTTTGGAACCGACTGGACAACGGCAGATTATGCCTTGCAGGTAAACATGTTACCCTGTGGTGGATTTTACTGCTTATTTTGCTTTTGGTTGTCATTATGTAATATGGCTTCATTTCAATGTTTGCAGCAATGTCTAGAGCCGTCAAAAGCGACTGCCAAGACACGTGGATCGAAAAAGGCAGCTTCTTCAAAGGGCAGTCACCTTCCAGCCAACAAGCTGAAAAATGTACATCACTTTGTGCACGGTACGTGGCAACACGGGTATGCCCAAGCGTGGAAAAAAGTTCGGAAAGTTTATTTTCCATATAATCTTCGAGAGTCCCATTGGGTTGCAGTCGAAATTGATTTCGTCCGACAGACTGCAACTGTGTATGACTCATATGTTGATTATACCAAATCTTCGAAGCTGGTCACACTTCTGCAACCTGTGAGCGATACGCTTGCACGAGTGCTGTACGATATGAGGTTTTATGCAAATTCTGAGGTTGAAGAGGTTAAGCATAAGGGGCTGCAGATGTCGACGTTTAGGCCATTCTCAGTTTGCATCATTTCAGATGTGCCACAACAACGAGATGGGTAAGAATTGTGAATTTAGTGCATTTTATCCATTTTTTACATAAATGCAGTTGTAATTTCCCAACTTATTGGCCTCACAGTTCGTCTTGCGGAATCATGACCGTTCAAGTCATCGAGCATCTCAGTGCTGGGCTTTCCGTGGATAAGATTGACCCGTCGAAGATCAAATATTACCGACTAAAGCTTGCAATAGAGGGTTTCAGGGGGGAGGCATATTTATGAGGTAAATGTCTTAATGTGTGTGAATTTACCTCAGTGAGGACTTATGACTTGGGAATTCACTTTGCTCATTATTTATGTCAGGAACTCCTTGATATGAAGATGTAGACGTGGACGCTTTGCTGGGCCTAATTTGGCTCGTCATCCTGCCTTTTTGCTATAGCTAGTTGGTTTTGTTAGTATTGTGAGGTGTAATATTGTACAATCTAGAAGCAGTGGCTAATTGCCTTACATGGCACACACACTGTTTCGATTTTGAAGGTTAACTATTTTGGACACCTCCATATGTAAATATAGTTGCTGTTTATGGATGCTTTTGTAGTTGCTCTTTATGGATGTTTTTATAGTTGCTGTAAATGGAAGCTTTTATAGTTGCTGCTTTTGGATGCTTTTTATAGTTGCTGTTTATGGATGCTTAAGAATTGTTAATTCTCTGACTTGATCGGTGAACTTCAGGTACTGTTTTCATAATTTTTACTCTGCGTTGCTAGTGGAACTCGTACACCATTTTTATGTGGTGTTAATTTTGTATGAGTTTGTAATTTTTTTTTGCATTTGGTCAACTAGGGTTTTTATCAGTTACTTTATTTAGTTACGAGGTTGTGTCTTGTTGCTGAAACAAAATGATGGATTTGTGTTTATTTCTGTTTTCTTTGCAGTCTTTGTTGAATGGAACCGGAGAACAATGAGAAGGTGACTTTTATGCGATCGCATCATAGGTATTGGAAAAACTGCTATAAATTTTGTGTTCAAGGATGCTTGATCGAGTTAAATTGTTGTTTTTTCTAATGGATATCAATTTTCAGGAAAGGCTGTTGGAGGTATCTTCAGTGTTCTTAATCAGAAACGTGGGCACGTGTTTCAGGAAATGCAGATGCCTCGTACTCCACTCTACAATATGAAGGCATACCTCCCCGTCATTGAATGTTTTGGGTTGTCTGCTCAACTGAGCGCTTCGACTTGAGAGCAGGCCTTCCCACAATGTGTCTTTCATCATTGGGAGATGATGATGTCTGATCCGTTGGAAGCTGCATCCCAGGCTGCACAGCTTGTGACAGATATCCGTAAGAGGAAGGGTTTGAAGGAGCAAATGACCCCACTATCCGAGTTTGAGGAGAAATTGTGAGTAATTTCTTTCATTATATCCATAAATCATGATTGCCTACTCGACAAACCTTAAAGGCCACCAAATTGAAAATATTATTTTACTTCTCAATATTTATAGTCATAAGATGGTCCATAAATCAAGTTTGGCTACGATAGCTTTCCCTATTCATAATAATAGGTACATGCTATAACATGGTCCATAACAATTGTTTTTTCAGTTGCTTTTATTTAATCTTGTTCCATAACTTTGGGATTATTTGGATCCTGTATGTATACAGTATTTGGTGAATGGGCATCCATTTATTGACTTTACAGTTCATTTTCAATACCCCATCTTGCACAGTAATCAATTTTATTTTCAAAGAAAGAAATAAAATCAGAAGGTAAGGGATAATCTACAGAGCAAAGTAGAGTTGAGCTTCAGAAATTTGTTTCGAATGCATTTATGTAATAATACCTCATATTTGGGATTCACAAACTTCAATGTGTTGGAAAGAATAGAGTTTATGTGTTCCTAAATATTGGGGTTGGTTAGTACTAAGTAGTAATTTAAGTCAAAACCTTGTGCAATCGGAACATTGGAGTGTCTTATTTTATGCATTAATCTTAGCACATTGTCTTTGTGTCCTGCTTCAACATCACCAGCATGTCCCATGTTTCTGTCTGGTCAGCTTAGTCTATTTTGTTCTGTTCACAATTTCTTTCGCTGTGTAAATATTGTCCACACTATCAATATATAGCCTATGAATAAGTGACTGAGAAGAGGTAAACTTTTTTGTACACTTCATGGGAAACGATCCTTTCTGATATCATTGTATGGTACTAAGATTTCTGTGTAATTAGGTAAAATAGTCTTTGTCATCTCAACCTGCAATGGATGAGAGAACATATAATCTTATTGGTGCTGATTACCCTGGTAATCGGGCAGAAGATGTTAAAAATCCAAGCTTGTGGTGGATGACTGGTTTCCTATTTGTTGTCAGCTTCCTTTCCCTCCCTCTCTTCCCACACGCATTGACCCCTTGTTCTTTTGGGCGTCGACCCGAATTCCATTTGTTAAGTTCCTTGGAAGTGGAATAAAAGGATTCCTTCCAGTAAGATTCACAATATTTTATAACAGTTAAGCTGCTGATGTTTTACATGACTTGCTTCACGCAGGTTTTATTTTGACTTCAGTCCAACTTATGTTGGATGCGGTCTCATATGGTCTCACATAGTCAGCTGTTCACTTCTTTTTGGGGCCATCTTATCATGGGGTTTTCTTTGGCCATTAATATCCCAGTATTCTGGGGTATCCAGCGGATCTTGGTAGTAATGATTTGAAAGGTCTTTATGGATATAAGGTATTATGGAACGATTTTCATTTGGGCCACACTACCTTCATTTCTTAGGTGAATTACATGAGTGTTATGTAACTATTTGTAGAATGGAGCTTGTTGCATTTCTTATGAAAAACACCTAAAGGTAGAGTACGGAAGCATGGTCTCAAACACACACACGTCTCTCTCTCTCTCTCTCTCTCTCTCTCTCTCTCTCTCTCTCTCTCTCTCTCTCTCTCTCTCATATTGGTTGTTTTTGGCCATCCTCTCTCATATATGCGAATTTGCTCCAAAAGCGATGTTCTGACCCGTTGTGTTGTTTGCAGGTCTTTATCGCCATTGCCCTTGTACTAGGGGATGGTCTCTACAATTTGGTGAAGATTATAGTCATTACACTCAAGGAATTATGCAAAAAGAGCAACCTTCCGGCTCTTAATGAGGTTTTAGGTGAGTCTGTGTATGGTCTCTATAATTTCATATTGTCAGTCTTCACACTCCATTTATGGAAGGCATGTATTCACTCCAGTAATGTTTAAACTGTACGTTTTTCTTCCCGTACTAGCGTTTGTATATTAGTAATCTAGTGTAGTTGTGACTTAAGCAAACTGTTATGGGACATGTACAAGGGTTATTGTGCAATCCATTGGCCAAGCTTGAATGGATTTTCTTTTGTATTGTATTTGACCCGTCTCTTTTAAATCATGCCAAACATCATCCTGGTTTTGTAATATGTGGTTTTAGCCCAATTAATTTACGTGGCTCTTGCATTTTTGTACCCAATATTTCATAGCTACCTTATTTTCAAGGACGATTCATTGAGGGAGAGAATTAGTTTCCTTGTCAATATGAATCGATGTGCAACTCGAACTATCATTTGGAAGGTACACATCAATTCATGGTAATATAAGGATGGATAACAATTGTTGTGTCCGTGATATTTGAATTGAGGATACCTTCAACGAAGTTGAGACTGTTATTAGACCAAATGGCATTGACATACGATGTCATAGCAATATTACGCCAATATAATGCACTGTAGAGGCAATATTATAGCAATATAAGAACAATACCATAGCAATATTATCACACTATAATTCTTATAGGGTGGCAATATACATGCAATATGTATACAATACAAAGGCAATATTAAGCAATATACATACACTATGTATACAATACAAAGGCAATATTAAGCAATATAAAGGCAATATAACTACAATATACAGCAATATACATGCAATATAACAACAATCTACATACAATACACACACATCCATTAGACTACAGTTGACACATGCAAGCAAAATCGCCTCCGCACCTTAGCAATCCTATTCCGCCAAGGAAAAACGAAGGCACCAAAAGATCCATGTACTCGGGCGAGACGAACTGCAGCAGCACTGACCCTTACTACAGGTCCATGAAAAGATCCATGTCTTTGTGCTTTCTCCTCGCGGTTTGCACGAGGCTATGATGAGCCATTCCCTCATCACCCATATTCAGCACCTGCCAAACACCAGGTACATCAATTTCACTCCAATTGTAGTCTGGTGAGATGACCGAAGCATAATCTCGGAACATTTCGAAGCCGTTGTTGAAACATTCAACCATTTCATGGTTATATTCTTCAGATTTTGTGAAATTTTCGACGGCATTTTTCTTTCTCTCTTCCAATTTCAACTTCAACGACTCTAACTCTTTGCTCCGACTGTTTGCTTTTAGAGTTTGCTTGACTTCTCCAGCATATGCTTTGTTCAACTTGTTGGCCAAGTTTCCCATAACTTGGCCATGAATAACACATTTTGTCTCCCACCAATCGGTTGCCTTAGACAAATATTCGAGGTCGTGCTTGACGGCAGAGATTTTTTCAAGCGGATCATTGCTCTCAGCCTCACTTCCAGATGAAGTGGGATCATGATTGGGAGTCGGAGGTGGAGATGGGAATGGCACATGCCATGGCTGGTCCCCTGGGTAACTGCCATGGTCATTGGGAGGGCGTACATCTGACATTTGGAACTACTGATCGGGACAATTCACAACTGGCGACTGAATGTTTGCATTTGAGTAAGATTCAGTACCTTTCCACTTAAGAAGTTGCCTACGTTGCAATTATGTATAGGAAGGTTGAGTTATATGTAGGAATTGATATGAAGTATATTGGGTATTTAGGTGGTGAATTAAATTGATGGGATTGCAAAGTAGAGCATTCACTCGTTGGCTGTAATTGACAGCATGCCAACATTACATTAACAACAATAAAATGGGCTGACAAACGGGAAAAAGCAAGGTGGTGAATTAAATTGATGGGATTGCAAAGTAGAGCATTCACTCGTTGGCTGTAATTGACAGCAGTCCAGCATTACATTGACAGCAATAAAATGGGCTGACAAACGGGAAAAAGCAAGGTGGTGAATTAAATGGATGGGATTGCAAAGTAGAGCATTCACTCGTTGGCTGTAATTGACAGCAGTCCAGCATTACATTAACAACAATAAAATGGGCTGACAAACAGGAAAAAGCAAACTGTTATGGGAAATTGGAAAGTGTGGAGTTGAACCCAAACTAGGACTATCTAACAAAGCATTTATTGCGAATTTCAGAAAAGCAAATTGGAACATAGCAAAATAGCAAAAGTGCAAACTTGGAAAATGGGAAATAAGGAAACTTGGAAAATTGGAACATTGGAAATTTCCACATTTGGAAAATTTGAAATTTGGAAAATCAGAAATACGGAAATACGAAACAATGGAAGCGTGGAAATTTGGAAAATTGGAAATAGTAAAAAAGGCAAATTGGAAACAGGAAACTAGGAAATAGGATAAAAGGACACTTGGAAATTTGGAAAAAGGCAAAAAGGACACTTCGAAAATTGGGTAATTGGAAAATAAAGACCCTTGGCAAATTGGAAAATTGGAAATTGAACAAAAGGAAAATTGCAAAATAGGAAAAAGGAAAAAGGAAAAAAAGGAAACTCTGAAAACATGAAAATTGGAAAAAAGGAAAATTCGAAAATTCGACAAAGGAAATAGGAAAAAAGGACACTTGGAAAATAGGCAAATTCGCAAAATGGAAAATTGAAAATTTTAAATAGGAAAAAAAGGAAACTTATAAAATAGGGCAATTGGAAAAAAGAAAATTGGATAATTTGACAATAACTGAAAATTGGATAAATGGAAATAGGAAACAGGGACACGCGGAAAATACGCAAATTGGAAACGAATTGAAATTGTGGAAATGGGAAAGAAAACAATTACCATATTGGACAATTTGAATTACTTTCTCAATTAGCCAAAGTAGGCAACTATTTTTAATTACATAATGGGAAAATAGGAACATTGAAAAATTGGAAAACTGGAAATAGTATAACAGGAAAGTTGGGAAATTGCAAAATACCAAAATACGAAATAGGCAAAATAGGCAAAAATAGGCAAGAATTATTGGATGACACATGGAAAATAGGAAAATATGAAAAATTGAAATATGAAAACGAAATGCGATTGCTGAAATGAGAAATAAGACAATAACCATATAGGTCAATTTGAATGAGTTGGTCAATTAGGCAAATAGGCAAATCCCTGAATTGAATTTTTATTTTTTTTTGGACAAAGAGAAACTTTCATTAAAAGGAACAGCCAAAAGGCCAAGCAACAGACAAATCACGAAGCAACAAAAAAGCAAAATAAAGAGGCAGCCAGAAAACAGAAGGCGCCAGAGAAAGCCAGCAGAAAGAGAACATCAAAAACACCTAGATCAACCCAAGACTCCCGCCAATCCCTCCCGCCAATTACTCCCCCTAATCCCTCCCGCCAATAACTGTGTCAATTACTCCAGCTCATTAAAGCCTACCTATATTAATCAACCCAGCTGTGTGAACTGAAAACTTCACACCAAACCATGGACCATAACCTCACACCAAACCCAACGCTTTCAATTACTGAAGGAGGGAAGACTGAAACAGAAGCCAATGCACCCAATTCACTCACTGCAGACTTGGTCCATGGCATGCAGCAATGTCGAGGCAATACCATGTTTTGGAAAAATCTCCATGCCGACATAGTTTCAAAAATTGTGGAGGGCCAAGCTAGATGGGGTGTCATAAAAAAGCGCACAATTCGCTCTCGTTATCATGCCCGCATGCATCTCGTACATATAAAGGCAATGAAAGGAAAAATTGAAATTGCCCCTGCCACAGCAATTATGGTATTCAAGGAATCAGAAGAAATGGCCAAGTTGAAGCAAGAAACAGTGGAAAGAGGATTCGAACTATTTCGTAAGTTTGCAAAAATAGTGGATCCAGCAGGAAACTGGGACAACATCACTGTGACCGGGGTCATGAATTTCATGGGTCGCGGTCGCCGCACTTGAAGAGAACCCAAACTTTGAATTTGTCAACAGCAGGGAAATGGAACTATGAGGTCGCCTCTTTTTGTGTATTATGTAACGATGGGGTGGCCTTTTGTATTTTGTAAGTTTGGAAATAGGATTTCATGGAATGATGATGCCTCTTTTTGTATTATGTAACGATGGGGTGGCCTATTGTATTATGTAAGTTTGGAAATAGGATTTTATGGAATGATGATGCCTCTTTGTGTATTTGTGCGTATACAGTTGTCCGGTGTATAGTTGAGTGGCGATATAGCAGCAATAACTATACAATAAACATACGTGTAATGGCAATATTATGTCAATAAGAGTACAATATAGTGGCAATATGATCATATTACAGTACGTACTGCATCAGAAAGTTTTTATAATTATGTGGTCCAAATAAATAAAAATATACAATAAATAAAAATGTAATTGCAACCTGGAAAAAGGATGAATTATACATCCCTTAAAAGACATATGGCCTACATTACAGACCTTCAAAATGAACTCTATATATATAATGCATGCCTTGTAGCACCATCACATCCCCCCCTAAATTACAGAAACATGACACTCCAAAACCTGATGCTCCTTCCTCTTTCAACCCCTAAATTATCCATTGGATGCCCAATCCTAGATGACTGCTTGGGGGGTGGGATACCCTGCAACTCCATAACAGAATTGGTAGGGGAGAGTGGTTCCGGGAAGACGCAGCTTTGTCTCCAACTTACGGTACGAGCTCAGCTCCCACCCTCACATGGCGGACTAGGGGGCTCCTCCGTCTACTTATTCACAGAATTCAGCTTCTCATTTCGTCGATTGCAACAACTAGGCAACCTTTATCATGCATCATACCCCAACTTGATAAGGTTGGAGCCATTGGAAGACATATATGTTCGTGGTGTTCATGATGTTGAACAACTCATCCATGTCCTTGGAGACCTAGAAGCATTTATTGCCATTGATCACACCCGCCTACCAGTGAAACTCATTGTCATTGACTCCATTGCTGCATTGTTCCGATCACAGTATCAGACAACCCCGGCAGATTTGAAACGGCGGTCTGAAATGTTCTTCAACATATCTGGGACATTGAAGGGTTTAGCAAATAAGTTTGGGTTGGCAGTGGTTGTCACCAACCAAGTGGTGGATTTTATCGGGCCACGTGATGGAGTGAATGGGGTGAGGTTGGGAAACTTGGAGTCCCTGCACACATCAGGTAGACGGGTGAATCCAGCTTTGGGACTGGCTTGGGCACATTGCATAAATTCAAGAGTGTTCTTGGCAAGACATGAGCAATCTATTGGGGTTAACATTCGTAATGCTCCTTCAACAACTATATGTAGTCAAACACATAGGAAATTTCACCTTGTATTTGCCCCACATCTGGCCTATGCATCAGCCGAATTTGTAATCACAAAAGAAGGTATAGTCGGAGTACCACGGTAACTGTGTAATAAAGGAATTGTAAGAACTTTAATGTTTTGGATCCATTTGGAATTACATTCCAGGCCCTTTAATTTCGCACAGAAATGATAATAGCAATATGGACACAATACCGGTGCAATAAAAGTACAATATAATGGCAATACGGACGCAATACAGCATGCTGTAGCAATGCAACCCAAATTATGCAAATGTAAAAGGAATCCCATTGAACAGAACACGAAACCCACCAGCAATAAACGTCAAGTTTACATGACCTACCAAAGCAACAGACATCTGGCCTATGCATCGGCCGAATTTGTAATCACGAAAGAAGGTATAGTCGGACTACCATGGTAACTGTGTAATAAAGGAATTGTAAGAACTTTAATGTTTTGGATCCATTTGGAATTACATTTTAGGCCCTTTAATTTCGCACAGAAATGATAATAGCAATATGGACACAATACCGGTGCAATAAAGGTACAATATAAGGGCAATACGGGCGCAATACAGCATGCTGTAGCAATGCAACCCAAATTATGCAAATGTAAAAGAAATCCCATTGAACAGAACACGAAACCCACCAGAAATAAACGTCAAGTTTACATGACCTACCAAAGCAACAGACATCTGGCCTATGCATCGGCCGAATTTGTAATCACGAAACAAGGTATAGTCGGACTACCACGGTAACTGTGTAATAAAGGAATTGTAAGAACTTTAATGTTTTGGATCCATTTGGAATTACATTTTAGGCCCTTTAATTTCGCACAGAAATGATAATAGCAATATGGACACAATACCGATGCAATAAAAGGACAATATAAGGGCAATACGGACGCAATACAGCATGCTGTAGCAATGCAACCCAAATTATGCAAATGTAAAAGAAATCCCATTGAACAGAACACGAAACCCACCAGAAATAAACGTCAAGTTTACATGACCTACCAAAGCAACAGACATCTGGCCTATGCATCGGCCGAATTTGTAATCACAAAAGAAGGTATAGTCGGACTACCACGGTAATTGTGTAATAAAGGAATTGTAAGAACTTTAATGTTTTGGATCCATTTGGAATTACATTTTAGGCCCTTTAATTTCGCACAGAAATGATAATAGCAATATGGACACAATACCGGTACAATAAACGTACAATATAATGGCAATACGGACGCAATACAGCATGCTGTAGCAATGCAACCCAAATTATGCAAATGTAACAGAATTCCCATTCAACAGAACACGAAACCCACCACAAATCAAAGGCAAGTTTACATGACCTACCAAAGCAACAGAAATCATATTGTCTAAGATACATTGCGCAATGGAGGTGGGGATGGGGATGAGAATGGCATACCCACCCCCGATTTGACCAACTGAATCAGAAAATTTGAATACACAATATATGCCCAAAAATGACAGATGTTAACAACAATGTAGCACATAGATTACACAAATACATACCAAATTATGAAAATTTTACATAATTCACAATCCACATAACACCAAACCTAATACAAATATAATTCAAATTCACACTCCATAACAAACCAACACAATTCATAATATATGTCCAACATTAGGTAGTGGAACATTGTTTTTACAGGTGCTTTTATTGTGGCCTGTGCCACTGCACCTTGAGCATTTTCTCCTTATGATATCCTCTCCTTGCGAGGGAATCCTTAACTTCTTTCGTCGACCTGGCATGACCTTTGCATTTGGAGGACGCACAACTCTACTTTGGACATCTTCAGGAATGACCCACAACTCTTGAGGCTGTACCGGATAGATGGTATCTGAATAAGCATCCAACCATGTATTTCGAGTGTAATAACGAGAAGCCATGGAGTATACATTTAGTTTCAAGAAACGGCAAACTGCAACTACATGCTTGCAAGGTAGTTGCTCAAGCTGAAACTTCCTACAACTACAAGTGTTATTCGTCAAATGTACGTGGCCGTCCATATCACCATCCACGACATTATACTCTACGTGATTCAGTTTCACAACATTCATCCTAGAAGCACATTCCAACCTGCGTCTCAACTTTTTCTCGCCAAAGTCAGGGCACAATGTTGATGTACATTTCAAAGCAAAATCACGACGTTTACTGAACCATTTCACAAGCAGATTGATGATTTCATCAATCAAATGCACCACAGGTAGCATCCTTGCGAACCGAAGGGCTGAATTGATTGACTCCGCAATATTTGTTGTCATTACATTGTATCGACGTCCATCCATATGAGCTCTAGACCACTTGTGTAATCCTGCACTTTCAAGATATTGAGCAACCTCATCATTTCCCTTGATCTTGTGAAAATGACGATCAAATTCAGCGATACCATAAGATTTCGCAGCTTGTTCAAAGTATAGCAATATTTTATCACGTTTTTTCAATTTGAAAGTGCGTTTCATGTTCCCCTTCATATGGTAAAAGCATATGCCATGTTGCGCCGTTGGAAAAATGTTGTGCCACACATTTTCTATGCTAATATTCCGATCAGAAATAATCACAAGATTTGGACACTCACCAATAGCTTCATGAAGCTTGCTGAAAAACCAATGCCATGATGCATCCGTCTCTAAATCCCCAATTCCAAAAGCAAGAGGATATATATTTCGATTTCCGTCAAATGCATTGGCAACAAAGAGGACACCTTTATACTTACATTTTAAATGCGTGGCATCCACAGCAATGACTGGCCGCATTGAAGATTGAAACCCTCTAATACATGCCCCAACAGCCATAAAAAAATACAAAAAGTGATTGTTCTCATCGGTGTGGATGTATGTCCTTGTGCCAGAATTCGCACGCTCTAATTCGTGACAATAAGCTGGAAGGAGAGAATATGCCTCCTCTACTGAACCTCTAGTGGACATTAGAGCTAACTCCCTCGATCTCCAAGCTTTGCAATAATTAATGGTGACACCAAAGTTTTGTTTCACATCTCTGATTATATCACTTGGTGTGTATATTGTGCGAGAATCTTTCAATTTCCGCTTCACTGCATTACCAACGAGTTTAGCACTTGCGTGACGATGCTTGTCATGTATAAAACTCATATCACATTCATGGACCGGATTATATTTCACAATCATGAAGTTCTTTTCTCCATAACTAGATGCACGAAGCCGCCATGGGCATGGACCTTGAGAAAACAAACCACAACCAATCGACTCTTGCAAGACTGCTTCACCTTAAATTCAAGTGACTCTTACTGCCGCAACTGTAAACTTCTTGGATAGGGCTTCCTTACTAGAGAAAATTTGCCCATTCATTTTGGATCCAATTATTCCGTGAATACGCGCTTTCAATATCTTCTTCTTCATCATTTACAATACCCAAATTGTGCACGTTTTGTTCACCCATTTGCCTCCAATTATGTCGAATAGAAAGTTCAGACGTTGTTCCGGAACCCACCACACCCACTTGTGAAAATGTCTCCAAATGGGCCAAAATAGGAGGGGCTGAGTGCATTTGCAAGCCATTCATTTCCGTACCATTATCACCACCATGCACCCCCTCCACCCCTGTAAAATCAATCATGTCTAAATATTGTGTTCCAAAATCACCATGTACATCACCATTGCTTTCAACTATGGCATTTGAAGAACAGGCCATCCGACTCATATCCGGCGTGATATGCATACGATCACCTACGACATTTGTCACTCCTTTGTCTTCTATGCTCACTAGTAAAGGAGCCACTTTCGAAGGAATTATGTCACAAATGTACTTAATAAAAAATTGAACATCATCATTGTCCTCAATCTTGATATGCTTACACTCATTCGAGGATATTGAAACTAAGAACTTTAAACAAAGCTTGACTTCCCTGCTGTCTGTATTAACAATCTTATGCACCCGTTCCAAAAGCTCACCAAATGTGATGTTTCGCGAAACTATTATGCCTTTTGTGTCACCCCCTTCATATGTGCACATCTTCTTTGAGGTTACCCATTTTCCATTGTAGCAAACCAAAATTGCAATTGTGTCCATTTCTGACCATCAAAAAATTTCCTTTTGTTAACACATGTAAAGCTACCAATAAAAAATCTATCAACTAGTGGATAAACCATATAGATAAAACATCAATAACCAACAATTTTAAAACATCAGTATTATGCAAAGTGAAACGGTTCAGCTAGTATAGCTGTGTTTCAAGCTCCAGCAAGGAAGGCATGTATCAAGAACTCTTCAAGTTAAATCCAACTCAAAGTCATTAACCTAGGGTATCCTATTACTAACTAACTACTTACAAATTGACAAACCTTGACTGTCCAAGATTATTTCATATTGAATATCATACCACCCAAAAGAGTGAATACATTACTTTCAAGGAGATCTGCAAGTCCAAGTCTCAATCACAAAACAGTGTATACGTCATTTCAAAGACAAATCATAAGCACAATAAAATGTATCCAAGTCCAAGAGCTTAACAACCACATGAAATAGTTGGTAAATTTCATTCAATAATAGAAACAGCAAGCCACAACAGAAACCCATTAATATCTCATTCAAAACAGTGAAAGCAATCATCCAATAATCTCAATCAATCAAAAAAACCCAAAACCCAAAATAAAAAAATAAAAATTCAGAACTCACCACAGTGAAGATCGACGATGACGGTGCCGTGGCTTTGTGGTGGAAGTCGACAACGGAGGTGGCAAGTCAAGACTGTGGCTTCATTATGGAGGCCGACAACGGAGGTGGCGAGTCGTGCCTTAGCTAGGGTCCTATTCCAAATTTGGGGTTCAACCTTGAGGTTGAAATCAGCTCCTAGTTGGAAGACATAACAAAGAGGAGATAGAGTTAGGGGAGATTCTATGGTTGAGATGGATTTTGTGAGGTTTGGCAGAAGGAAGAAGAGGAAGAGAAAGAACAACGATTGAGAAAAAAAAAAGTAAAGGAAGGGCAATAGGCTGTCAATAATGAGTTTTTATAAGGGGCATTTGTGATTGAGTTTCAAAATAAGGATATTAATGAATAAATTTGGGGTTCCTCTCCAATCATCAACTTAATTGCAGAAACCATCTTTCCCTGCACGCCATTATTATTAAAACAAAATTCAGTCCGTTGCAATCTGGACAATAACAAGCAATACACAATTCAACGGCCTATTATAGGATATTAAGTGAAAAATAAACACAAATATAACCATTCATTAACACAATAACCATACAGTACATTAGCAATATAACAGCAATATAACAGCAATATAATGGCAATATAATGACAATATAACAGCAATATAACAGCAATATAACAGCAACATAACAGCAATACGACATTAAAATCAGAGGAACACTGGTGTACCACATCAGAATCACACTATACAGATCTACTACATAAAATGGAAAATCCCAAGTTTCAAGATTCACATATCCAGACCAATCTAAGTGCAATTGGTACAAACCCAGATGAATGAGCATGGATATTCAACAACACCTAACCCAAACCAATTACAGCCAAACCAAATTTAACACAACCCCAAACAATCAAGGAGAAAAAAAGCCAAATATTTAGGAGAAAAGCCAAGCTGGCTACCTGAGACGCCATCTCTAGGCATGGAGGTTGAAAGAGCCGACAGAGAGTGAGAGATGGAGGTGGAAAGATCGTCATAGCTGATGTGGGTTAGGGTTTCTGAGGAGGTGACAGTGACTGTCGCCAATGTGGGTGCGAGCGAGAGAGAGAGAGAGAAGAGAGGAGAGGAGGGGAGATTCTATGGTGGAGGTGGATTTTGTGAGGTTTGGGAGAAGGAAGAAGAGGAAGAGGAAGAGCAATGACTGATTAGAAAAAAAAAAAGTGCCAAATGGGCAATAGACAGTCAATAGGGAGTTTTTATAGGGGGTATTTGTGATTGGATTTCAAAATGGGGATATTATTGAATAAATTAGGTGAGCCGGGGGCAAAGCCGCCAATTTCCCAATAATAAATTAGCAGCTTTAGTGATATCTTTGTCTTAAAGTCTGAAAGAGAGAGAGAGAACCCTTGGGGACCTTTCACACACTCGTAGCTCTACACACTCTGCTACTGTCTTTTCATTTCTCTCTCTCTGTCTTTCTCCCTCTCTCTCTCTCTCTCTCCCTCTCTCCGCTCTCATTGTTGAAGACGATTGACAGAGAAACAGTGTGTGGGCGTTTCAAAGAAAGATGAGGGGTCCTTTGGGGGCAGTCATAGGGAGGTACCCATCAAGTGATGGGAGTGAGCAAATGGGTTCAATCATTAGGCACAATAGGAAATGCAGGGACCTTGTGTTCCTTGTAATCTTTATAGCCTTCTGGGTTGCTATGATTGTTAACTCCAGCTTTGGATTTAACCAAGGAAACCCATTAAGGTAAGATTCCTAACCATACCTTTTCATTTTTTGGCAAAATTTTGTTTCGCCTGTGTTTTTTAAGGTAAGAATCGCCGTCTCTCTAATGGGTTCCTTTTTTAGCTCACAAATACGTGGTATTACGAATGAGCATTTGTTTTTGTTTTTTGGTTGTTGGTATTTTTCCATGTACACACTTTTACTTGTCTGTTAGAATAAAATCAGGACAAAAATTACCTTCTTATTTGGGTTTGGTGTTTCTGAATTGGGTTTGCTTTTGGTACTAACATCTTTGTTGTGTCTTCAGTTTTCCTTTTTCTAATCAACATAATATTACATTTTGTTTTATTTTCAACTATGTGGTTGCTTGAGAAATTTTAGTAAGAAGCTGAGAATGAGATATTGAGTTTATGGAGAAAATAATAATCTATTGTCATTCAGCTTTTCGAAACCTGAAATGCTATGTTGTTCCTGTGCATTTTGTACTGGAAGTTTTTTTTTTTGTTGTTGGTCTTTTATCCTAAAACAACCATCAGTGCATCTTACTTGGGGAAGTTGGTCTGCGTTCTGTTTGGTCTTCGTTTAGTTTTGTACAGTAACTTTGTTTATGTTTGTCTACATTGTATATTTTCTGTGTGCTTGCTCTATTTTGCTACATAATGGTTACATTTCTTTCGCATAGTTGAATAACTTGAATTCTCTTTACTTTATTCGATAATTCTCATGAATACTGATGTGGTTCATCAGGCTCACTTATGGACTGGACTACAAAGGAAATGTTTGTGGTGACAAGCATGCAAAAGGTCTTCGTCAACTGGAACTCAAATATTGGTTAAATCCTAACCAGGTTTACCTAAGTGGTTTGAAAGACAATCAATTCAAGTTGGCCAATGCTCGGAGTATATGCTTATTGGATTGCCCTACCCCTTCTGAAGATTCACTAAGTTGGGTGTGTGATTATCCTGAAGGAGATATCCGTCTTTCAATGGATGACTGGATAGACAGGAATTATGATTATTATGAGTTCCTTACACCAGAAATGAGAAACACCTCTCTTCAACTTCAGGGTCCTTGTTACCCTGTCATATTTCCAAGTGTAAATGGTAAATGAACTCACTTTTGTTTGAGATCATTAAATTATATTTTTTAATTGTGTTCTCATACAAATATTTTCTGCTGCATTTGATATTTGTTGTGTATATATGTCTATCAGTGGGAGAAAGCATATAATTAAAAAAAACTTTAACTTTAGTCCCTATATGCTTTCATTATCAAATGTATCTTTTATTCTTACATCATAACATTACTAAAAACTCTTCCTTTTTCCAGTTTATTGGAGCTGCCAATTTATTGCTCGTCCCTCAAATGTATCTTTGAGGCATTGGCAACAAATGGGTGGAGTGAATATCAATGAGGACATTATTATAGACAAATCTATTCACAGGTCCATCAATTCTCGGTCATCTGTCTTAAAGGTTGAGCAGCACTTGTTTATTACATTTTACTTCTTTGCAATGAGTTTGCTTGTTAAAACGTATAACTTGTCTTGTCTACATCAATTGTCTGCATTTGATTTTGTTTACAATTGTATGTTTCTCTTATAAATAAATAAAACTTCGTTTGCAATTGGTATACCAGTTTAAAGAGAAACATAGTTAATGGCTGGAATTATTATTTGTTCGTTTTCACTTATATAAAACATTATGATCTCATTAGTTTAAGCCCTGTATTAAAAGAATCTTTTCATTTTTCTATAATGTTTATTTAGTATGTCTGGCTATTAGCATAACATCCGATTCTTTGCCCTTAGAATATTCAAGTGCATTTTTGATAGTTATGGTGAAAGATCTATCCTCATTCACAGGACCTACTTCCCAGCCAATTGAACCAACCAGGCCATAAGAATTCTGTGGCCACTCTTCCTTTTCCAGAAAGGCTCATCTAATTAGTGGATATTGTTGATTATTTGACAAAAAGCTCTTGGCATTAGTTTCTTCATATTCTGTCGGAATTTTTTTTTTTTGGAATGAGAAAAAAGCTCCGACAGAATATGCTGTCAGAATGCACCATAACGCTGTACTCCCCGACCCCCACCCTCTTTTTTCTTTTGGTATATTTTGTTTTGATTATTTCATTACGTGCATGCCTTATATTAAATGTGCCTTTTGCATGTTCTAGAGTTCTAAAGCTTCAGTGTTTACAGAGATACATGGCTGATATTGGAAAGGCTTGGCCAGTGCTGATTGTTTGTGGAGGAATCTTGCCACTTTTTCTGTCAGTGATTTGGCTGCTTCTGATTCGTCATTTTGTTGCTGCAATGCCCTGGATAACAGTCGGCCTCTTTAACATTCTCATAATAGCAGTCACAATGTTCTATTACTTGAAAGGTCAAGAGCTATATCTTACTGTGCTTTATCGTCCCGTTTGGTAAACCATGCTATAGCTTTTAATACAACAATGACTTGATTCCTGCCTCCATCAACCCTTCCTCCCCATTTTGATCTTATCCATGATCAGCTATCCACAATCCTGTTATTGTGTGAAAAATATTGACAAATTCTTTTCTAAGAAAAAGGGAGAGGGGGAGAAAAATTAGAATAGCAATTGTCATCAAGAAGATCTTGAACTGGGTTTTGTCAATTTGGATAACTTTGCTCTCCATAATGTAGTATCTAGGAAGGAACTCGTAGTTTTGTCAATTTTGACAACTTTGCTCTCCATAATGTAGTATCTAGGAAGGAACTCGTTTCCAAGCATTCATTCAAGTGCATCTTTTTGCCCTCTTGTTCAGCACTGTTGTTGGAATTCTTCTGTCTCATCTTTAGCACTGATACTTATTTGAGACTTAAGCATATTGCTTCCCATAAACTTGTTTACTTGTATAAGTTGGATGCTTGTATGTGTGGATAACATTCAACAAAATGCAGTGCTGATTTATTTTTCTTGCTTGATTTTAGCTGGATGGATAGGAAATGATGCCATCTCTCCAATCATCGGTGAGCACGATCCATACATTCGCATATCTGGAAGGGTGTGTATCTTCATTAACTGAGTACTCCTAACTTGGAAGCCATCTGTATGTATCTTTAACTAACACAATTGTTTCAATATGTCAGGAGTTAACTCATCTCCGTGCTGCTGCTGTATTTATGACCTTTATTACAGTTGTTGCTGTTCTTACATCAATTGCTATAGTCCGCCGCATCCTTATGGCAACATCTGTCCTTAAGGCAAGTATGATGTTCAATTAATCATATTAAATTGTAAGAACATAAATGGTAAAAAGATGATGACACCAAATTGTAGAGACCTTTTGGTTTAAAAATTGTTATGGTTTCTTTGATTTAAGAACTACGTACTCCAATTAGGTGAAGCTGCTCCAAGAAGCTGTATATGAGCATTTGTAAAGTAAAATGCCGATGTAGGATATGTTAGGAGTTAGCCTTTAACTTAGGTTAGGCTGCTGTTTCCCTCTGAATTTTCAGTGTATGGTTAAGAAGAAATATACAGAATGATACAAACAACATATAAGAAATAGTAGACACAAGACATATTTTTGATACATTTAGACATTGTTTAGGCATAATAGGATTTTCTTATGGATTGTTCCACAAGTCCACATTTGGAGTTTCATGAGCATACTAAAACTGAACAGATAAGAAACATGGTTATTTCATCAAAAAGCAAAAAATATTTGATGAAATACATAACTGTTACTGGTTAACCTAAAAAAGGTATGGCATGGGACAATGGCCACTGCATTGTTATTAATGCCTTAATGTGTCTAATACTTCAATCATCTTTAGGCAAGCCCTAGAAATATTTTTAGTGAGCACTGTTAAGCATGATACGGCTCATCTCTAGATTTGTGTCAAAAGATGTCTTACTCATTCAAGTTGTCAAATTAAGAAAATTTAAGATGCCCAGAAATCTGTATTGAGAGCAGGATTGAGCCTAGCTAATATGCATCAGAGGTTCTGTTGAGCCATGTTTTCTATTAGCTATTACAGAAAATATATATTTTTAATTTTGGGATCAATGTTGACGAGTTAAAGCAACTGAAATAATTACATATCATTTATGCATATATTATTGCTAAATTTTCACAGAAGCAAGTGCTGATGTTGCCAATAGCACATAATTGAAAGGCTTTTTATCACAAATGGTCCCTGAGGTTTGCAAAATTATCACATATCGTCCCTAACGTTTTTATGTTACACTAATGGTCCTTAAGGTTACCCTCCACACATCAAAATGGTCCGCGCCGTTAGCTTCCGTCAAATTTTCTGTCATGGACCATTTGTGATAAAAAGCCTAATTGAAATGTGCACCGTCCACTTTTGGAAACACCAGTCATAACTTATTTATCATAGTACCTGGTAGTCTTCTCCACCCAGAGTTGTTTACTTTCCCTTAACCTCAATGGCTCTATGCATTAATCTGTATGCAGGTTGCTGCGAAGGTCATAGGAGAAGCTCAAGCGCTGATAATATTTCCAGTCATTCCGTATACCATCCTTGCAATTTTTTACATGTTCTGGTTTTCAGCTGCTTTCCATCTGTTCAGTTCTGGTCAAGTTGTCCAGAATGACTGCAATTTGAACTGCTGTGTTTATGATCTTTTGTCAAAACGAGTGAACTGTGATCGTTGTTGCGGTTATAGCATTCATTACACTCCTCATATTGGAGTTGCCATCCTTTTCCACCTATTTGGGGGTTATTGGGCTACACAATTTTTCATAGCATGCTCGTCGACTGTTATTGCGGGTTCTGTTGCCTCTTATTATTGGGCTCGTGGTGAAACTTCAGTAAGTTACTAAGCTATATGTATAAATGTTTACAACTAAGTTGACTTGTAGATCTTGTTTGTAAGTCTGGATTTTATCTTTGTTACTTGGATTGCAAGAATTGACAATATAGAGATAAACATGATAGTGTTGAATGCTTGGTTGGTATTATAGCATCAAAGTTTTTAGTAATATTTATATTTTATAAAACATAAGGTGGCTTAGTTAATTCATAGTTCCTCTATATCTTCTGTAACCTAATTTATAATTCCTCTAGAGGTGATGATCCAGTTACTCAGCGTGCAATAGAATCTTATTGTTATAAGCCATTGATTTAATGGTCTGTTATGGCATTCCAAAAACTGCTTTTAGAGGTGGTGATCTCATGCTTATGTGCATGTTAATATTGAGTTGAGACTAGGGAGTAGACAGACATGTGTTGGCATGCATATCGGTATCTACATGTGTCAACAGCCGTGCTGGCATCTGCATGTGTCTGCATGCATGTCAGGGTCTCGACACGCTGATATGTGTGTCGGGGTCTGCATGTGTCAATATGCTGAATATATGTTGGGGAATTGTCCCTCCATACATAATTAATGTCTGCTGGATGATATTATGGGTCTTATTTTTAGTACTTCCAAATACAGTTACCTGAGTTTTTCTTTTTGAGGACTAGTTAAAGTTTATTTCATTGTGTACCAGTATTTTATTTTTAGTTGCTCATTATTTTCTTCAATGCAGCCGGAAATTCCATTTCTTCCAGTCTTTTCCTCCATGAAACGGCTTGTGCGCTATAACCTTGGGTCGGTTGCTCTTGGCTCTCTAATTGTGTCATTTGTGGAATCAATCCGCTTTATGCTTGAGTCAATTCGCCGCAGACTAAAAGTTGCTGGAACCACACCTGATAACTGGTTTGGAAAGGCTGTGTACCATACTTTGAGATTTAGCCTGAGGTGTATTGAGTGGACAATCAAATCGGCTAATCGCAATGCCTATATTATGGTAATTTTTTACATAAGTAGTAAATGCTCAAGTTTCCGTAAGATTGTCTGTTTTTTCTCATATTCATTCATCTTTGTATGACAAATGTACAAAAGAGGAACTTATTTGTTAGGAGAAAGTCAAATGCCTCAATCAATTTCTTCTTTGACCAGCATGCTAGAATTGGTCACTACTTGGGAAATTTATGCTTGAATCCAGATTGGATAATGCATCATAGTATTCTCAAGTCTTAAGCATGTTGTTTTGAGTATGCAATATCGAATTGGTGTGAATTATATGCCTTTTTGAAACTAATGGGATGTTTAACGTGATTCTGGGACTTGGCTACATGTACTCAGAGTGGGCCATAAAATGAAGTAAGAACTCCAAGAAGCTTGAAAGAATAAAGAAGTGAGAAGGCACATGAAAGCTACCAATTAAACTGTACTTATTTTTGTTGTAACCTACAGGCTACATAACTGCAAACACTATAATGCATAACTTTTATTTCCTCGTTTATGTGCTTATTTTATTATTCATTTTGGGTTTCAGATCTGGATACTGACTTGTTATACCTTCTGTTTTACATAGTTTGTGCATCTGATTGGTTTCTGGAAAATATGCTTGTTACTCTTGCAGATTGCTATAACGGGTAAAAGCTTCTGCAAGGCTTCTGCAATCGCAACAGATTTGATCATTAGTAACATCCTTCGGATAGGGAGGGTAAATGTGATTGGAGATGTTATCCTATTCCTTGGAAAATTGTGTGTCAGCCTCTCAACAGCCCTTTTTGCGTTCCTTATGTTGGATACGCACAGATACAGATCTGCACACAACAAGATCTCTTCTCCTCTGTTTCCTGTGTTGGTATGGTTAAAAGATAATGCATTTTAGTGATGATTTGTCATTGTCCAATGAAAGCATTAATATTAGTTACGGCTAGGACTGCAAAGTAGACTTTAATGCTATGTTGTTAGCCTCCCGCTCTCTATAACATCAACGAGGCTTTCGTTAAAATATTTGTAGAGCCTATATTTGATTGACAAGAACCAGAGCACAATAATCATGTAGATTATATAAATGATTAATCTGCTCTTATATGTTTGTGCAGGTTTGTTGGGGTCTTGG
The DNA here is from genome assembly GCA_020226455.1 of Prunus salicina. Classification (NCBI taxonomy): domain Eukaryota; kingdom Viridiplantae; phylum Streptophyta; class Magnoliopsida; order Rosales; family Rosaceae; genus Prunus; species Prunus salicina. The sequence goes on along the minus strand of CM035345.1, from coordinate 17,160,959 downwards.
TTATGTGGTTGCCACTCTTTTCTTTGCAGTGGTGGAGATGTCAATTGATACCATCATTCTTTCATTCTGCCAGGATTCTGAAGAGCACCAAGGGACTGCCCAATATGCTCCTCCACTTCTCATTGAAACCCTAAATGACCAAAATGAGATGCAGAGACTTACCCAAGGACCCCAATATACTTAGATGTATAATTTTCCTTCCTCAAACTTGCTTGATGGAATTTGAGAATCCTTTTGTAAGGTGCTATAGTCCAGCCTCCCAGTACGTACTCACCCTAGTCCTTGAATTTTTGTGTTCTACCTGTATATATTATTCTAGTGTTAGGCGAAACCGAGAGGGAAATGGGTGCCTCTATAGAAGATTGGAATATTCATGGATGCGAATTTGTGACATTTGAAAGAAAACTATTGAATTAGAGTATATGAAATGTTATAAAAATCTTAAATGAAAACTGCTCAGCTTGCTTTTGAAGAAGTAAATTCAGTGATCATTTTGAGTGATCAAGCATTTATGCAAAGCCTGCAACTTACTATTCTCATGAAGATGAATTCTTACTTGAAACAAGTAAGGTGTGCAATTTCAATTCAATACGATAATATAATTCAAATTTTTTCCCAGTTAACTTAACATAATACGTTTAATAGGATTGATCCATTTTTGTTTTTAAGTTACTAGGATGGAAAATTATTTCAATTCTTGATTTTGTTGCGTTTGCCAACTTGAAATTATTCTGATTTCTGACTTTTCCAGCATTTAGTAACACATACGGAATCAAAAAATATATATAACAGATTAGGCTACTATGTCTATGTAACCAACCCATGCATTCGGAAGATTATGCTAGCCATTTCATTTGCCTCTGATGTTTTAGCAAAGTCCAAGTTGTAGCTCCGTATCAAATTATATTCTGAAACAAACCTAACGTTTTTAGGTCAGTAGAAGCTGACCTGGTTGAGTAATCAACTTCACACAACAATGAAACCAACCATGCGATCTATAAGAACTATCAAAAGTAACTCCTTTTTTTGGTCGAATATCAGAAGTAACTCGAGCATGTACAAACGTTTAATGAGCAGTTTAAAGCTCAACAAAGAGAGGACTTTAAAAAAAAAATCATTTTCAATACCTAGATCAAGTCTTGCTTGAATTTCATCTTTCTAGAATCTTTTATCAACTTCCCACAAAAGAAAAGTTCATCTCAAAGCCCATATGGACAACAACAAAAGCAGCATCTGTCATGGGCTTCTTTTTAAGTTCACCTCTTCTTAAGGTGAGCTCTTGTTTCTTTCACTCATTTTTCTTGAGAAGCTCAAGCGTTTTGGGTCAATTACATCCAGTCGGATCCATATTGTTCGACCATTCTCCTCCTCTGTCCACTTGATTGATTCCTTCTCCAGTTGCTTTATAATCTGCACAACAAAATTTAGAAAGATATCTAGATTCAAATTCTCATCTTCTAAAGGACAGAAACATATGGATGGAGTCATAATGTATGAAAAAAAAACCCTCAGAAGTAATAATCAATTAGAAAGTGTCATGTAGTTTGGCACAAAACCATCCATTAGTCTTCATGTCAAGAAGCCATACAATTTAGCATTGACACGTCCAGTGTTTAAATTAGCCATATTCCAAGTGAACTGGATTAAATGAAATGCTGAAAAACATTAGACCAAAAAACAAACAAAAAGAAAGTCTAGTATCAGAAAGTAAGCGTTGTAACATGAGCTTGATGATATAGTAATACCAGTCGTCTCCGGGCAGCTCCTGTCGTGTCATTCGTTCCCACTATGACCTTAAGGTACTTAAAATCTGAAAAGAAAAAAAGGAGATAACGAACCAAAATCATTCCATTTTGTGAATTTCATTTCAATAAAAAATGGAGGATCATGATAACCAACCTGGGATGCCAGAGAAATAGGTTAGTTGAAGCCTTAGAAGACGTACAGCTTCCTTGGGTTCATGGTGATGCAAGTCAAGAGACACCACATCTTCTCTGCATTCAATTTCTCACCTGTCATGCCATCTTATGAGGTGGTATAAATCATGGCTCAAGAATGGTTTACAGTACACACCTACTCTGAGCTTCAAGAAGATTTTGGGCATATTTCTCGTCTGCTTCCTGTGCCTTTCTGCTATAGAAGTGTCCCTAGACATTCCACGGAGCATAAAATAAAGAATTACAGCCTTTAAAATTGAGCGGACATGGGCACAAAAATGTTGAACATTACTTGAACCTTCTCTTTTCAGATTACAAGTAGTGTATTTAATCATTTTTCATGTATATTAGGCCACAAACAAGGAACAAAACAGCCTTCAACTGCATCTGAATTCCGAAAATAGGCTACTCCACCTAGACTGCATTGTATTTCCATTACTCAGATTAGGGAAGAAGGGCCAAAACAAGAAGCTAATAACCAGACCGATGACAAAAGAAATTCCAACAATGCCTGACATATAACTATATGCTAAGCTAATATATGTATCACCAAAATATCTCCTTGATTTCCCATATTGGAGAAGTAAAGGATAACTAAGTAACTTCAACTACATTGTTGACCCACAAGGAAGTAACAAGAATGGAAAAACGTTGCAGGGGGGAAGGGACAAGTAAACCCATATGACATGTCTACTAACTAAACTGTTCCCGTGGATACTGAAGGGATAAATTTTGAGAAAAGAGATTCTAACTCAAAACAATTAGGTGGAACATAAATTATAAGGATTATTTTTATTTTAAAAATCAAAGCTTAAAGAGAGCAAGTAACTCAGTTAAACGAAAAACAATACCTCCTCTAGAAGTTTGTCTGTACGTACACGATCACCCTCACAAAATGCATCAAAAGCCTGCAGAGCAAGTGGGAGGATTAGTACTACTCACTATGCCAAAGGATAATAACGATGATCAATTTAGCAGGAGATACTGTAAACCAACAAAGTTGAAGTTGAAATTATGCAACAAGAAAATGCTTGGCCTGATGCTACCCAAGCAGAAAATTAAAGAGAAAGTACTAAGAAGGCTATTATATCTCCCTTTTGTCAAGAAGAATAACGGACCACCATTCTCCTATAGCTATGTGGTCTCCTTTATTATATAGTATAAATTCTGCAAGTAAATTTTCAGAAAGTTCATAGGAGGATCTTACAGCTTTATAGTATTCCTTCATTGTAATCCAATGTTCTTTTACAGATCTACGTAGGACCTGATAGCTATTGTCACCATCTCCATCTTCTGTTTGAAGGAGTTAAAAGCATTAGAAAACTTTATATGGAAACAACTGGAAAAGAAATAGTAATATCCTTAGTCAATCACCACGGACAATTGAAATGAAGCCACACCCATGATTACTAAGCCAAAGGTATCCAATAGGACAAGATCAGTTATTGGGTCAGAGAAAGGTGATTGGATGGCCACTTAACTACATACAACGGAACCAAATCCTAAATCCACTTCCATATAACAGGACAACTGTGACCAAATTATTTAGAACGAAGTAAGAAACTATCAGGATAATGAACATTAAAATGAGGAGAGAGAAGCAGAATGATCTGAGGTGCTCCATTAGAAAAAATTGAAGGTCCATCCAATGACAATTGGTTGATTGAAAATTCAAATTTCATGTCAGAATTCTTATCAAGCAAATGGAATTTTGTTATTGATAAGCAATAATTTTCTCGTGTTTCCGAGTCTTTTATTAGAATTTTAGTATGATATATAGACTATTCATACTTCTTTCTTTTTCCAATCCAGTAAAGCAAAGTGCACTGAATTAGACTCAGTTCTGAAAGAACTTTTGGCTAAAGGAAACTTGACCTTCAACTAAATCAAATATATAAGCATCAAATTATAGCTTCCATACACTGTAGCCATGACCTCTTTACTTCCCCCTAACATCTTAAAGAATTACAGAAAAACAGATAAAGAACGAAAAAAATTAGAAGAAAGAAAAATATTGGATGAGTAATTATATGACTATGAAAAGATTGAAGTTTGTACCTGCACTGGTTACTTCTTCTGGTGCCAGAGTAGCAGTTTTACATTCTACAAGAGTCTCTCTAAAAGGTTCAACCGCAAATTTTCTAAATGCCTTATATCTCTTCACTTCCCTCACCGGGTGACTTCTTTTAGGTGCTTCCTCAGATCTTTCGGGAACATGAAACAATGCTTCTAAAACCTCTTTCTGAAGAACTAACCCATCCTTTTCTTCTATTGGTGATTTACTGCAAGAGTACAAAAACAATTTCAAGGTCCTAGTTAGTGCATAAGGAAAGAGATGAAAAAGGAAAAGAAAAAAGAGTAGTTCATTCCAAGTGAAAACACAATAAGACTCCTCTACAGTGAACTAGCAAATGCTCCCGATAACAACATACCTATGGGCAGAATGTTGATCTGGACTCTTCTCTGTAGACTGTTGCAGGAAAAAAAGAAGAAAAAAAAACTTAAAATGAATAAAAAGAACAAGAAAATGAAAAACTATTGATAGTTATTTCATGTCATAGCTTCAGTGCTAACGTAGTGAAACACGGAAGATGATTGAACAAATCATATCGTGATTAAAAAAAAAAGTACTAATCTCAAAATTCAGTAATTATTTAAGTCCTTTCTCTATCAAGAACTGTTGCTTCTTTTCAATCATGGGCCATAACACTTGTTCTTACTTCTGAAAGCCTAAGATCTTTCTTTAATTTTCCCTGCCTGCCATTCAGGTAATGCCCGCATATTAAGTCTGAGTAAAGTATCAAGATGCTATTAAACAAGATCAAACTATCTCAACTGTATTTCCATCTTGTTGTTATAGGATTTTACCTCAAACTTCCAACTAGTGTTTCTCATACTTTCCCCTTTGGCCACTTGTCCATTTGACCAATTTCTCTTCAAATTGTTCAACTAAAAATTACTTGACTGTCCAAGCCTTTGGTAACTATACTTTCACAATTGGCTGGGGAATGCATTAAAGCTAAAGCTTACCTTTAAACTAGATAATCCAATAATATCATCAGACTTCTCCAAGGTTGATGCTGACATGAAAAGGAGATTCTCCATGCTCTGCATAATCCAAATATCAGTTCTTCAAAATTTATGGCATAGATTAAAATGCTGTGTAGCAAAGAGAAAAAAGAAGAAGAGGATATTTGTAAAACAATCTCAATTCACTTGTTAAAAATTGAGTATTGAAATCATGATCTTCTTTTCCAGTTGCTCTGGGGTTACGTTTCTTGAAGGATGTGCACTAATAAATCTAGACAGAGTAATCAAGCTTAAGTTTCGGGAAGAGGGGGTTAATGGCAAGCAGAGAGTGGGCTAATTGGCAGACAGCAGTGACTTTGGACCCCCGTATTGAACAATTTTTTTAAGTCTAGTAGTTTGCAATCACTTTCTACCATAAAATAATTCTCGTGTCACCATGAAGGCTTTTTTTATTGTCAACTGTACCAGATTAAGCAGTTTTCTCTTCAGGTTTGCCTAATCTCCTCTCAAATTTCAACTGACTATCCCATCTACCTTCTACTTGTGCAACTACGTGTAAACTAAAGTCCAATGTTTCATGTATACAGATATTACGGTCAAGTTTTCTGACTATATTCTACTATTAGATGATGCACTAATATACACTTATTGCAATTGTTTTTATCACATATTTTGTTGATTTGAAGTTTAATCCATGTGAAATTACCTTTATGCAATTAGTGTTGAGACATTTAGTTGTAAAGAAAACCAAGTTCTTAAGGATGATTAATATTTGGAAAAGTCGACGGAGCTGTGCCACTAATACTTTATCAGATTTTCACGCATAACTTCTTTTATCATACAAGAGTGTAAAAGTATTCACTAGCAGTAATGTAAGAAAATGGAGCAACATAAGAAATTCCATGATACCTTTTGCACATCATATCCACAATAGCCTGCATACAATGAAATTCCCAGTTACACAACGTATTGTCAACCTCAAGAACCTCATCATGAAAGAATGACACTATTATAAAATACAAAGGCACACTTGACTTTCCATTCAACTACAGAAGAAGTGCTTTTCTTTTTATATTTGAAAGGCAACCAAGGACAAAAACAGAACTATCACCTAGAGAACCCAGAAGTGCCATTTTAGCTCAATGGTAACGCTACATCGTTATACACTCATATTGTCCAATGTCAATGGATAAAATCATATTTATCTATTAACTCTGTCTCCATACCGAATACCAACAGGTACAGATGCCTATTCAGCTCAAGAGGCCACTAAAGAGCTCGGGCAGCATTTGTAAGTTTTGTCAATCAGCCCGTTCAGGGGGTAGGGTAAAAAATTTAGATCAGTTTGATCCACTCAATCCGGTCCTGCTCAAGTGGAACCACATTGAGAACATGGCGCTCTAGCAGAGAAAAAAGTTATATATATATATATATATATATATCGCATGATGATATACATCATAAGCACAAAATAAGCGACTCTTTCAGTCTGCCATTGAAAATTTGCAGCAGTGTTGCATCATAGGACAAAGGAGATAATACAATGTATCAGCATCGATGAACAATCAGAATAGGTGTTCCTACAAGGCCATCATTTTATCTCTACTTATAAAGAGAAGAATGAATTTCTTTATTATAGCTCTAGTACATTTAATGCCTACAAGTATATTTTTCACCATCTCCTGTTTAAGTAATGTAAATGCAAAAGAAACTGAAAGTTCCCTTTGATAGGAGAAATTAAATGAACAGGTGTGTCGTATTCCACTATCCAGATTTGAGTCCTAAGAATCAACCCCTACTCACTAATCGTATTCCAGAGTATTGAAGAAATCAATTTTCTAATGAGATAAGAAGATTTACCAAGAACTTCTCGGATGACATCCATATCAAGTTTAAAGCCCTCTCCAAGCATTTTAAACAGAAACTCTTCAATATCAGCATGCATTTTGCTGTTTTCTGCTGGCATGGTTGATTCAACTTCTTCACTCCATATCTCAAGGGCAGGCACTTCTTTCAGCTCTAACTTTAATGGTTTCTTCACTTCAATAGATTCATTTGTTGATGATCTGGGGCTAATGTACTCTTTTCCAATCATACCTGAAACAGTACCCACTGATACAGAATTTTTTTTTGAGTTTGATACTCTGGTATTGCCCGCTCCATTTAAGGGATTCTGAAGAACTTTGTCAGATGACATTCCTTCTGAAGAAGTTGCACTTGCACCCTCAAATTTAACTTTTGATGAACTAGCACCGTCTGAGGGACTTACATGTGATGCACATAGAATTTCAGCAGCCATTTCTACATTTTGCCTCGCCTGGCAGTAAGCAGAGGCTATGTCCTTGAGAGAGCACATAGAGCTAAAAACTTCAAGCAAATACTCCAAGTCCCTTTTCTGGTCATCGTCGCTTGCAGCAGGTGAGGAAAATGCTTGCATTTTGATATACACTTCACAAAATAAGAATAAGAGAAACAGAATGCCAATGTCAATAGTCAATGCATAATCAGTAACTCCACCAACAAGGGAACAAAATTACTGAAGCTGGTGCATATCAATCAACTATTTAAAGAAAACTAGCAATGACAAGCGGAAGTCAATCGTGAAGGGAGATAACAAAATTAGTTTAGTATTTCAGACTAATGTAACCCACTAAAAATCATTTTCAAGAGAACTAAAAGAAGTATTTTGCATCCAAAAGAATGTGGGTAAAACAAAGCTCTTATCTTTGAAAGTTCCATATGATTATTGGTTGATTAGTGACAAGTTTGGTTGGTTTGTGACTGTTAATCACAAGCTTTGAACTATTAGGAGGTTGGTCAACTAATATTTTATATTCCAACAATCCCCATCATATGTGTGAGCCTCTCTGCATCACTTGAGAGCCCATGCCCACACATGGATGATGGAACTTAACCCTAATAGGTTCTTGCATAAGAATCTTGTTTCATAACCTCTACAGAGAAACACACACACTCAAAAACATATTATGAAGTCCTCTGCAAACAAACACATTGAGGATTGTGCTATGAAGATATCATCATCATCATAGAACAGCATAATGCGTATAGTTCAAAATGTAAACCAAGAAAACAATCAGGGTTTTAGTGAGAGATTAATTAGTGAAAGAAACGATTTTGATGAAGGGAAATGTGGAGGAAGAGAGTGAAAGGTCGCTTACCTGGAGAAGATTGAGCGACGATAGTACAGAAGGCAAGCAATAGAGAGAGAGAGAGAGAGAGAGAGAGAGAGAGAGAGAGAGTCTTTTCGTGTCTTTGTGTGTGTTTAAGGCGTCTTGCTTCTCATGGAAGAAAAGGAAATGGCAGAGCAGCAGTAAGAGGGAGTGGCCGTGACTGACTGTGTGAGTGAGAAAATAGTAACATGAGAGTTCCACGCGATGTCGTAAGGCTGCGTCGTACGCGCTCCTTTCGCGGTCTTCTTTCTTTGCCTTTTGGTCTTCTTTCTTTCTTCTTGATTTCTAATAGGGACGGACAATGGAATGGGAATTCATTGGGCGTTTGGGTGTTGGGCTGTGGTGATGTGGTGGTGTGTACGCATTGAATTTTCACTTTTATTATAAAATGTGGTTATTAAGTTGAGTGAATGTGATTCAAATTATATTACTGATTTTTCTTTAAAAGTTACAATTAGATATCACCAAATTTTTTAAAATTTTTTAAAAGTCACATTTGAATACCATTGGATTTGGACTTTTATAAACTCATTAAGGCCTCGTTTGGTATGCCGACTAGGACAAGACTGGATTGGAGTCATTGGACTGGCTAAGATTGGACCAGACTTTCAGGTCATCTCCAGTCATGGGCTATATCCCAAATATAGCCTTAAAATAATGCAAAACCCATCTCCAGCCATGAGCTAAACAAAATTTTGGCCAAATTTGGAAGGCAACATTTGGCCCTTTAGCCCTCCAACCGGGCCATATTTAGCCCAGCTTTGGTCTAGTCCTAGGCCAAATTTTTTGTGGACTCTATGCATGTGCTTTTCATTGATGATGTCAGCTAGATATATATAGATATATATTTAAAAGCCTTTTTAAATGTTTTCAATTCGTAAAAAAATTATTGGTCATGACCGTTGGATGTCAAAACATTGAAACCCATCCTATATATATAAATGTTGTCACCTTTTCAAATGTTTTAAGTGTTGTTTAAAAAAATTATAAAAAATTCTTGGTCATGGAATATTGTCGCTAAATAGTAGTTTAATTAAATTGAACAATACATAGTTGTGGAATGTATGTGTTGTACCATAGTTTTTCTCGAAATAATAAAATATGAAGGACCCTAAAATATAGTCATGCATGACTGGATATGGAAAAATTTGGCCCTACACTATTCTTTAAAAAATTAATATTTTGGAGGGCTAAATGTTTAGCCCTGGACTACATTTAGCCCTATGACTGGAGATGGCCTTAAGTCTATTGTTTGATGCTATAACTGACTTTGGACTGGACTGGAAAACATAATAATTTTGAACCTTTTTTTTTTTCAGCATCTTTTCTTTATGAGAGATAAACATAATTTAGCAAAAACACTCATGAATTGAAGTACAAGGCTCAAAAGCTCACTTTCTATGGTTATATAAGTCTAATTTACACTTGATACAATTCTTTGGATCATGCAAATCCTTTAATTGGGAAAATATGAAACAAATGGCAAGGGTAAAGAAGGTTTCAACCATATCATGCTAGAATAATGCCAAATCTTTTATTATAAATAAATTTTTTTTAAGAGGAAAAAAAAAATGAAATCCAATTTTTATTTAAGTCATGCAAACTCACAAGGCTATCAAATCCAATATAGACAGGCTGTTCAACAGCTTCAAGCCACTCCGCAAGTGAATCTGGGGGTTCATAATTTGAAGCAAGGTCAAGAAAACAAAAAACAACAACATCAACCTTCGGTCCCCAATCTGCAAAACAAGTAAAACGTAGAGCATATCAGCAAATAATAAGCATACTGTATTCTCATTTGGTCAAGCTGATCTATTTCTACCACATCAAATCATATTCCTGAGGCTTCTGCAATATTATCAGCATACTATTGCTAGAACAAGAAGAAGCCCATGTAATAAGATATGCTTAATAATCCAAAACCACCATGAGGATTCTGAAATGACCATGAATCTCTATCATATCTTCAGCAAGAAATTTAAAAAAAATAGTCTGAGTAATGGCAGAAGGCATCTTCTGGTACTCTTTCTCCATATTAAATGAAATTATGACTTTAGTTTACTTTTTAATGAAATAAATTACCTCGAAGATTCATAAAGTAGTGGAGGGATCTAGTAGACAGTAGATTGTGAAATTATTCACATACATTTTTAGCCGACGAGATTATCAGCATACTTTAAAGTGCAAAACAAGTAAGAAACAAGGTGAAGAGTAGTAAGGAAATCCACAAGGAAAAAAATAGTAACAAGCTCTGCGAGTTCATACTTGAACTGCATCAAGTGGTATCAGAGCGTCCTTTCTGCATTTTGCATCCTTCCTTGAGTTTAAAGCAAAGAGCTCTCATAGCGGATGCTGCACGTGCCCTGGACAAAGCAAAAATGATGCCGCACGGCTATACTTTCTAATCACATTCGAATATTTTAAAAGTACAGCCGAGCGGCTATACGCTTTAAATATATTCGAACGAACACGAAGCTTGCACTCGCAGAGGACGGAACTTTCTCTCCCAGTCACTGCTTCGTCCTCCGGGTTCGGCACCGAAGAAAGACCCAACCCACCTAGGAGCCCTAACGACAGCCTAGCCGCCTAGCGACCGCCTAGCGACCGCCTAGCCGCCTAGCGCCCGCCTAGCCGCCTAGCCACCGCCTAGCCGCCTAGCGCCAGCCTAGCCACCGCCTAGCAGCCTAGGGCCCGCCTAGCCACCCCCTAGCCTCCCGCCTAGGCTGAATTTTCAGTTCTCGCTCTCCAGCATCCAAACGCATTCTCTCTCTCCCCTTGTCGTCAAGGTCTGTTGCCTCTGTTCATTGTAAATTTTAGCATTCAATAGTTCATAGCTTTTTCAATTTTTCAATTTTGAATTTTGATTGAAACGCTAGATAATGTAGGGGTTTTAATTTGTTTAAACATGCTCTTGACAATTGTTGTATGAGGGCACCTGTCAATTGTCGTAAATCAGTAGAAAATGTGCTCTTGAATTTTGTTAAGATTATATTGAGATTGCAGTTTAGGAGAGCATTACGTGATTTTTCACGTAGGGAAGGGAAGTAGCATAATGACTTTAGGTTTTCGTGTTCTGGCGCAACACCTGAAGTTCTTGAAAGGCTTTATAAGGTCACACAGAGTCTAGCTAATCTAGTGCAACAGTATTTTAGGCTGGATGGGACACCAGGCAGTTTTTATGAGTACATATGACAATGATAAGCCTCAAGGAAAGGTTTCATCCGAAATACTTCACAAGGGGAGTGTGGGACCACAAGGAATTGAAGTTCATGAAGTTGGTACAGTTGGTATAGAGGAGCTACGAAATGCATAAATAATTATCCAGGTTTGATGAGTGCATTTTACTCCTTACTTGTGGCCTGTGAGCTCTGTATAAAATTTGCGCGGAGTCTAAGAAGAAGCATCATTATAAAAGTCTCAACTCTGAAGTTGACTTCTTATGATATCAGTCAGAAAGATTATTGAGTCTCCAAATCAGTTTTAACAGATGCCCTCCTTACCAGCTCTAAAACTGCGTGAGTTCTCATAGATGACATTAATAGCCACTCCGATAGGACAACTGAAACTTGGGATATTGATTTTCTCTTGCTATACTTGCAAGATGATCTATAATAACAATCGCAGAATCTGTGTAGAAATCCTTTGCTGTAAGAGTTGATGACAGGAAGCTTTTGATAGATTTGATCCTCTTGGATATCCAAGATTTTACCGCGCATGGATTAATCTATTGCCCATCATTTAACTTGACTGTTTTATGGAGTTCCTGTATTTCAAGAGAAGCTGAATTTTGATTTAAGGGGAAGTTTAGGTGGGGTTTTTAAGGGTAAATGACATTTATGGTGGTTAAGTTAATAATGAGATAAATTTTAAAGTTTTTTTGAGAATCCCCTGATGCAGTTTGTAGGTTCTTCCTATGAAAAATTCCTATAACCTCGAAGGGATAAGATCAGACCATCAGACAAATCATATCTATGAAAATTATTTTAGCTTGATACTCGAGCAAGGGCTTTTTAACACTTTGACACATGTTCAGTGCACTTTGACACAAGTACTTTTCAGTCACTATTTCAGAGTGCACCTCCTTGCGCCTTAATAGGTCCGCCAGTAACAGCTTTGGTTTGCAGCAATGGGAACCAAGGGCAGCTTGTGTTTTGCAAACACCATGGCGCCGCTATAAAAGAGTGAAGCTTCAAAAGTCTCCCAGGTTGGCTAAAGGGGATAGTCTTTCTACCACTGATCACCATGTTGTCTCAGAAACACAGCATAAGTAGGTATGGCTAATAAACTGTTAAAGCATTGATGTAATTCAGGCAGTGTTCGAAAAATCGGCCTAGGCAGAAAGACACTGCTGACCAAACATGTAAAGCTACGGCTTCAACATTGTTATCAAGCCATTTTGTTTCAAAGTGCCTGCTCATTTAACCAGCCAGTGTTTGAAAAATTGGCCTAAGCGCTAGGCAGCCACCTAGGAGGCTGCCCAGAGGGTTTTTATGGTGGCTCTTTTATTTCTCCTGTTTTGATGATTTTAGATTCACATGTTAAGCTATGGCTTCAACATTGTTATCAAGGCATTTTGTTTCAGACTGCCTGCTCATTTAACCCGTCAGTGTTCCAAAAATCAGCCTAGAAGGCACCTAGGCGATGGGCGCCTGCCTAGGCGGCCTGGGCGTGTCTGGGTGTGTCTGGGCGAGTTTGACTCAGAAAAATGAGATGATGATGATGCTATGTGTGAGAGAGAGAGAGAGAGAGAGAGAGAGAGAGAGATGAGGATTGAAGAAGAAGATAGGTCGCGGGTTATGTCTGAGCGAGAGAGAGGAGGCAGCTCGGGTTAGACTGGGTTTGAGAAGGAAAATTTGGACATCTTGCGGCTATAATTTGTTTTTTATTTTTTTAAAAATAGAATAGCCGCGCGGCTATACACGGGTTTTCTAATTTTTTATTATAAAGAAATAGCATAGCCGTGTGGCTATACAATGTTCTTTATATTTAAAAGGTATAGCCGCCCGGCTATAATATTGATTAAAATAAAATAAAATAAAGAACCCGCCTAGGCGGCCCATTTTTCGAAAACTTGAATGGCGTGTTTTTTTTATTTTCTTTTTTTGGGGCTTGATAACTCAGTCTTTGGTAAATTTAAAAGTATCAGTTTATCTTCTTATCTTAAGGGTACACTTAATGCAACCCCTCCTACTCCTTCTCCCGCTCCATCTCCAGAGCCAACAATTTCTCCATATCCTGCTTCTCCAGTTCACTCTCCAGCACTCTCACCTGACACAGTAATCATCTCCCACCAGCCACATCCTCGTCCACGTCCATACCGCGGTTCTGGAATTCCTCCAAGCTCCTCACCAACTTCTCATCCTAACCCTACTGTTCCTCCTACTTATGCACCTAATGGTTCCCCTTACTCGCCTTCTACGAGTCCCTCATCTCAATTGTCCCCCCATGTGTTACCTGCACCTGTAGTGTCCAATGCTCCCAAGGGAAGTGCACAAGACTTGATTTCTCCATCACCTTCCCCATCCTTGTCATGTAAGTTACAAGCAGTAAGATTTACCCTCTTTTTTTTCTCCTGTTTTTTAGTTGGCATGTATGTTTGGTGACTTAATGCATTATGTTGTTTGTTTTTTATGGTTTTGGCAGTGTTAGTTATTCATATAGAATGCAGGCTCAGAGTTAGAGTTTATAAGAAATTATGATTCTTTCCTACTAGAAACTCGGGTAATGGTCTAATAGTAATGGATATGGCTCTAAATTACTCTTAAGAGAGGAAAATCAGGAGTTCCCAAAAAAAAAAATAGTAAAGCCGCGCGGCTCTACTCTTTAAATATATTATTTGAGGAGTACAGCCGCGCGGCTATACTATTTATTTTAAAAATAAAAAAAAATAGGAGCCGCCTAGGCGGCCGATTTTCTGTTCAAGTCTGGATATTTGGATATGGTTGTGTAGGCTAAAAGTAGAGGGAATGGCTCCAATTCTAAGATGCTTACATTAACTGGGTCTCTTTTCTTTGACTGAATTCTTAATTATTTGTGAGTTTTCTGTCAAATGTTTTTTGTGTTTAGAACTGTAAATTTTGATATGGAAATGGGTTTTCTGTGCAAGCTTGAATTTTTAAATTTGGTTGTGTTGGCCCCTGTAAATTTGGTTGAGTTGGTTGTGTTGGCTCTCTGTAAATTTGGTTGAGTTGGTTGTGTTGGCTCTCTGTAAATTTGGTTGAGTTGGTTGTGTTGGTTTAAATTAGAGAGAACTCGTTATAAAAATCTCAAGACTCTCAATTTTTGAGGGAGCATCTCTTGTGATGATGATGATGATAAAGGTTATATATTGTATGAGGGATGTCGTTTAGTCTCATAAATCATAAAGGGGAATATTCTTTTTGCTGCTCTTTTCTGCACTAATACTTGTACCTGCAGGTTAGGCTTGAAGTGATGGGAAAGAAGGCAAAGAATGCAACCAACATTTCTGGAAATGAGGCTGGGAAAATTTCCATAGAGATTTGGAAAGTGGAGAAGAGAAGGAAAGTTAAGAGTACTCTTTGCAATGAAAGAAGTTCTCGGAGCCATTGCATGGTAGGATTCCCTTGGACTTTCAAATATATGATAATTCTTCCCCAGGTCTTGTCACTAGTTGGATATAACTTGCTTTCTATTTCTGCACAGATAATCCTTGATGTCCCAACAGTAGGAGGACGCTTGATGCTTGTGGACATGGCTGGCTCTGAAAATATTGAGCAAGCTGGCCAAATTGGATTTGAGGCAAAAATGCAGGTAATGTCATGGTAATGCTTAATTTATGCTGATACTGTATGCAGCACTTTCATTTTCATTGTAACAAGTGTTAAATTATGGTTATATTGAATTCACAGACTGCGAAGATCAACCAAGGAAACATAGCTCTCAAAAGAGTGGTTGAATCCATTGCCAATGGTGATTCTCACGTACCTTTCATAGACAGCAAACTGACCATGCTTCTACAGGTAACTTTTATTCACACTAATGTCAGTTACTAGGGATTATATGGTGCCCTGCCCTCTAACCTTGTATGTGAATGACAGTTCTCATGTTCTTTTTGTGCAGGATTCTTTCGAAGATGATAAAACAAAATTTTTAATGGTACTGTGTGCAAGCCCGGACCCAGAGGAAATACACAAGACAATCTCCACCCTTGAATATGGTGCAAAAGCAAAATGTATTGTCCGTGGTCCTCATATGCTAATCAAGGATAAAATTGGGACTGAAGATTCATCTGCTGTTATTTTAGGATCAAGGATTGCTGCCATGGATGAATTCATCCTTAAACTGCAAAGGGAAAATAAGCTCAAAGAGAAAGAGCGAAATGAAGCACACAGGGAGTTACAGAAGAAAGAA
Organism: Prunus salicina; assembly: GCA_020226455.1. Lineage (NCBI taxonomy): Eukaryota > Viridiplantae > Streptophyta > Magnoliopsida > Rosales > Rosaceae > Prunus > Prunus salicina. Next base: position 17,145,430 of record CM035345.1, on the reverse strand, counting down.
GAGGTTGCTGCACTGAGAGCTAAACTTGAGCTTATGGAAGGGACAGGATCTGGGAAAAAGGAGGAAGAAATCAACTTGAAGGTGACTGACCGTGAGTTGGAAAAGAAGTTGGAGGAATGCCAGCATATGGCAAATGAGTTTGTTGAATTGGAGAGGAGGAGAATGGAAGAAAGGATATTGCAGCAGCAGCAGGAAGCTGAAATGCTGAGGCGGCGGTTGGAGGAAATTGAGCCTGAGCTATGCCGCTCAGGTGATGGAAATGGTAAGGAGAGTGGGACAAAGGACCATGATGGAACCCAGTTTGCCAAAAGGTTGTTAGGGATCTATGCCAGTGATGATGCAGGAGGAATGGTAAAGTCAATGGATTTGGACATGGGTGATCAAGAACCTTTTGCTCGTGAGGTGAAATATGTAGGTGGGATTGCTTATCAATCTGACAGCAGTATTGTAAATGCTGTAAACATTGATTCTTTTGAACCAAAATATGCTGATAGGGTATGCCTAAGCACTGTTTTTGAGGAAGAAGAAATGGAAGAAGAGGAAGGACTTAAGGAAAATGTGGAAGCTGAAGAAGTGGAGAAAGAAGTTATAGAGGAAAAGAGAGTGCATGGTTGATGGGTCTAGCCTCCAGAGTACTTATAATATGGGATCCCTGACATCTTTACCTAAGGATTATCAAAATACACCAACTGTGAATCGGCCAAGCAGAAATCCAGGGGAAGAAGATGGCAAGGGGGGACCAGATGATAGGCTTGTCAGGATCCGCAACATATTTACACTCTGTGGAAACTACAGAGAGCTCTCTCAACATGTGACACCTCCAGCACCTACTGTTGCATCAGTTAAATCAGAAAATGAGCAGAAACTGACAGAAGAGGTAAACAAAAGTCGAGTATGTGATGAGATGGCATTGGCTTCCAAGGAGAACTACAACCCTTCACTGATGCAGCACTGATCAAGTGTATGTGAAATGGGAGGCTTCAAAAGAGAATCCAGGGAAGTTCATTACAACACTTGGTTGTAAAAGATGCAAGCCTTGCTGACCTGCGAAAGTTGATTGCAATTTATCTTGGTGCAGACAATCAAGCATTCACTTTTATCATGCTTGGGGTATGTCATTTCTAAGTTCTCTAGCTTGTTGATCTCTTCTTAAAAAATGGAAAACTTTATTAAGACAATCATGCTAACATGGTTGTTTTTATTGACAAAAAAGTTGTTATAAATCAAGAAATATAGTGCATCTCTGTGATTAAGAAACACTTTATTCAAACTTCTATTGTGTATATATGCAGGACCCCACTGGAGCTTCAGTACCAAAGGAGAAGGAAGCAACAATTCAGGCCACTAAGCTTCCTCTATGCAACAATAAATCAAATGGCTACCTTGCTAGCTTGAGACCACTGAAGGGAATGCAAAGCCCAAGTCAGCTCCCTTTAATTCCTCTCCCATTGAAATCACTGGAAAATAGACCACCACTAATTAAAATAATTAAAAAAGACTAAGATTTTACTTAATAACATAAATTAAATTAAAGAAGGTCGCCAAAAAACAAAAGTAAAGAAACTAATTTTATACTTTTAAATAATTAATTACTATTTATTAAGTAATTCAGTAAAATATTTAAATATTCACTAAAGAAACAATAATTAAAATGTAATAACTAATTAAAGTAATTAAAAAAGACTAACATTTTATTTAATTACATAAATTAAATTAAAGAAGGTTGCCATAAAACAAAAGTAAAGAAACTAATTTTATACTTTTGAAGCGTATAGCCGCGTGGCTATACGTTTAGAATATTCTTTTTAAATAGTATAGCCACGCGGCTAGAGCTTTAAAATAGAATATTTATAGTTTATAGCCGTGCGGCTATACTCTTTTAATATATCACCAACAATAAAAATATGGATTTATAGTGTCATATTTCCTTAAATATATTCGAATATTTAAGTAATTTATGAAATCATTAAAATATTTAAATATTAACTAAATAATAATTATTAAAATATAATTATTAATTAAAGTAATTAAAAAAGGCTAAGATCTTACTTAATTACATATATTAAACAAAAATAGTTGGCAAAAAAAAAAGTAAAGAAACTAATTTCAAATAAAATTAAAAAACCTCTCCCGACGAATGATTTTGTTGGCAGAGACCTAAGGTGGCAAACATTTGCCGGATGAGACTGATGAATGTTGGCCGGTATAGGTCTATGATATTACTAATCAAAGTAATTAAAAAAAGACTAAGATATTACTTAATAACATATTATTAAACTAAAGAAGTTGGCCAAAAAAAAAAAAGAGTAAAAAAACTAAAGAAAGTAATGCCATATATAAATTTTGATACAATCACAAAACTAACCAGGCTTTGAATCAAATGTCAAGGGGATATCAACTCAGCAAGTCCAATTTGGGCTTGAATTCTCGGGGATATAATAGGAATTCATTAAGGATTTCATTAATAAGATTAAAATGAAATGTTTACAAGTCACAAAACACACCGTTTCATTAAAAGGATTTCATTCCCCAAATTCAAAACGACGTCGTTTCATTTTGTTATTTTCACAAAGGAAACCAGGGCGCAGTGGTCATCTTCTTCACAAGAACTGCGTCTCAGGCAGCCTCAGTTGCAGCTACAAGAGATTCTCCGGCGAGGGGGGGTGCAGCTGCACCTCCTTGCGCCTTAATAGGTCTGCTAGTAACAGATTTTTTTTGCAGCAATAGGAACCAAGGGCAGCTTGTGTTTTGCAAACAGCATGGCGCCGCTAGAAAAGAGAGAAGCTTCAAAAGTCTCCCAGGTTGGCTAAAGAGGGTAGTCTTTCTGCCACTGATCACCATGCTGTCTCAGAAACACAGCATAAGTAGGTATGGCTAATAAACTGTTAAAGCATTGATGTAATTCAGGCAGTGTTCGAAAAATCGGCCTAGGCGGAAGGACACTGCTGACCAAACATGTTAAGCTACGGCTTCAACATTGTTATCAAGCCATTTTGTTTCAGAGTGCCTGCTCATTTAACCAGCCAGTGTTTGAAAAATCGGCCTAGGCGCTAGGCGGCCGCCTAGGCGGCTGCCCAGAGGGTTTTTATGGTGGCTCTTTTATTTCTCCTGTTTTGATGATTTTAGATTCACATGTTAAGCTATGGCTTCAACATTGTTATCAAGGCATTTTGTTTCAGAGTGCCTGCTCATTTAACCAGCCAGTGTTTGAAAAATTGGCCTAGGCGGCCGCCCAGAGGGTTTTCATGGTGGCTCTTTTATTTCTCCTGTTTTGATGATTTTAGATTCACATGAAGTACGGCTTCAACATTGTTATCAAGGCATTTTGTTTCAGACTGCCTGCTCATTTAACCAGTCAGTGTTCCAAAAATCGGCCTAGACGGCACCTAGGCGCTGGGCGCCCGCCTAGGCGGCCTGGGCGTGTCTGGGTGTGTCTGTGCGAGCCTGACTCAGAAAAATGAGATGATGATGATGCTATGTGTGTGAGAGAGAGATGAGGATTGAAGAAGAAGATAGGTCGCGGGTTATGTCTGAGCGAGAGAGAGGAGACAGCTCGGGTTAGACTTAGGGTTTGAGAAGGAAAATTCGGACATCTTGCGGCCAGCCTATACCTCGAAGAAGGAACACCTTCCAGTTGCAGCCAAAACGAAAGACAGACAAAAGAGCCCTCCTCCCGTATGCATGGCTCGTGGACCTTCCTGTTCCCGTTCCCGTTCCGGAAGTGAGTAAGCTTGCTTGGGATCATGCACCTCACTCGGAATAGCAATGAGTTAATAAGAGTAATCTGGTCTGGGCAAGAGGAATCATCTCTTTTTGCATCAACCATTATCTCATTTGCATCAACTGCTTCATAACTGCAGAACGTGTAAGTAAACAAATCAATCAAGCTACCTAATATTTTGAATGAAATTTGTTCTTTATTTCTTTCTTGGCAGGGAACGCGTCAGGGGGAAAGATTCTGACACCAGTGTAACATGCCGCTTGGTACGTGAGTATTGTGGTATTGAGGTGGATGTTGATAAGTTAGAGAATGCCTTCACTGGCACTAGTCCAGGTAAGGATTGAAGAAGGTGATGATAATGAGTGTGTATTATGTTATGCTAAGTTAATACTGGTTTCAGTTTTTTTCTTCAACATGATCTCAAAAGTCTAGATTTTTTCTTTTCTTTTCAGATTAATTTTTTCAAGGCAATCTCAACTACCCAAATTTCCTATGTTTTTAAATGACAACAAAAGAAAAGGCATGGCGGCCTGTTGATTGGAGGGTTAACTCATCTGATTAGTACTTTTTGGGCTTGTTTTGTGCTTTTCTTTTGCATTATATGTTGTTTTCGCTATCCAAAAATAAGCAATGCCGTTTTGCCTGATAGTGGTTGTTTAATTCAAGACGTGAAAAAATAGCTCATAAGACATTTTTTGCACTTCCATCACAAAACATGCTTGCCTGGGAAAATAGAGGTTCATCTGTATTGTTTACCTGTGCATGCATTTTAATTTCTCCAATCTAATTGTCCTCTGTATATCTCTGTTCTTAAGTTCCTGATAAAATAGGGTTTTGGTCGATATGTCCTCCACTTGTGTAAATGGCCAAAGTGTTGATGTTAATCAAGATTCAAGACCGTAGTGCATATTCCATAGGGTGGGAGAACCTTGGCTGGTTCAATGTCTATGTCAAGATTGGATTGCTCCTCCGGGTATGAATATATCGAAATCAAGTATTAGAAACTCTTTCTGATGATTGAAAAAGAAATTGTATTTATCAAACTTTGTATAATCTAATAACAATTTCTTCAACTTGGGCTCGAGTAATCGATGTTATGGACAGTGAGGTATGTATCCTGTCACATGAATTTAAAATTTTTTTGTCACGCATTTAACTTGTTCTGTATTCAGTCAGGTTCAAGATTATTTGGTTTTATTGGTGCTGGTGCCACACTTGGACAGCGTTTTGGGTCATTGTTTGCCATGTATGTTTGCTTATTCAGTCTTTTGGAATTTGATATTTGCTGTGTGTGTGTGGTGTTTGTTGTTCTTAGGATGAGCTTTTGTTATATAGTAGTTGTTTTGTCTGGTTTTTAAAGTAATTAACATGAGATATGCTGTGCAGAATGTTTGCTTATGCTTACTGAAAGTGTATACTGCCTAGCTTGTTGCATGTTTGCAGCTGTTTTTAAGTTGATCACCTTTCAGCTTTCCTGCTGAAGGCAATTTGTGGCAGTAAAGAAAGAAAGCTAGTCTCATGCCAGGGATTTGTTTCTATTTCTAGACATCCTAAGAAATATTAAATATAATTGAAGCAAATCAGGGAGCATTTTTACAGAAATAGAAGCTATAAAATAATGAAAGCAGAAGTTAAAAGAGACAGGTCCTTGTGTCAAATGAAGAAGTTGCCAACTGAGTTGAATTTGGTCTAAATCGAACATCAGTAATTATCAAGGAGTGCCCCTCTGGTGTGCTTTCAGTTTGCAGTGTTTCCATATTCCAGACAACAACCTACTGACATGAAAAAACGAAAGAAAATCATTCACATCATTCCTTTTCTCATTAATATTGAAATTTGGATAACTTAGGATTATCTAGTTGTTTGAATCAATTGAAGTCACTAATTTGTTGAATTCCGAAGTAAAAGTTTCAGACCATCTCAAAATAGCTTCAATCTAAAACGAGTTCTGTTACAATTATCAGATAAGAAGTACCTAAACCCAATCAGTAAATCAATTACTTAGCTTACAACAAGACTTGAACCTGGGCTCTACCCCCATCCAACCCCAATGCCACCTGAGTTGGATCATGGGCATTTGATAAATCAACAATTGTTTTGCACCATTTCTCAAACCTTCTGATTATTTGATTGTGGATAAGGCAAAATCAAACAGGGTCAATTTGAGTTTGCGCAACTATAGCACCATGGAAGAATCAGGAACACCACAGATTCTCTACTTACATATATATATATATATATATATCAGTTCTTCTCCTATGCGGACGTTCGGAAGTTATTATCGTGTGGATACCATTGTAAACAGTGAGGAAAGGAGGGAGGGGTGAACCTTGGTTTCCAGGGTAGGACAAATCAAAGAGAAGCAGGACATAACCTCTTCTTCAGGGTTGGTGCTGGGAAGGTCATTGTTCATCAGCTCTAAGCCACTCCTTGGTTTCCATAAATTAGGGTGAACCTTGGGAGTTGCCTGCATTCAATCAATATCATCAGAATCAATTGACCAACTATCGCTCTGATTTCAATTTCAAAGGGAAAGAGAAAAATCTAACAAGCACTCCTGTTTTTTAGCTGGCATGTATGTTTGGTGACTTAATGCGTTATAGAATGCAGTGCTAGTTATTCATATAGAATGCAGGCTCGGAGTTAGAGTTTATAAGAAATTATGATTCTTTGCTGTGTTAATAAAATATTAAGCATCTTTATTCATAATTTTGTCTTTTGGCAATATAGGTTTTTCTTAATTGAAAATAGGTCCCTCTGTAGTTGAGGTGTTGGTAGTCAGTTTATGTGACTTCTGATCTCATGAGTTTGATAAGAGTGCCGGTTACGAGAAGTTAATCCTATAGACCAAAGAAATACTGCTTGAGGTTTAGCAAGATTTAATTTTGAATCTGGTTATTTCTTCTAAATCCTTTGATTGGCTTTTCACTGCAATTAGTCGAATGGCATACAGTTCATATTCAAATTACATAGGTATTTTATACAAGTATATACATTTGGAATTATATGGACTTGTCTACAAAACAAATATTTGAAGCAGATTTTGGGATCCTTTTGGATAAACAAATATACAAACTGATATTTGGTGCAACCTTAATGGAGACTTGAGAATAAACTTTGAGTTAAAACTGGTGGGACTAATGTGATATGATGATGAACCGAAATCAGTAATGGAATTTTAATACTGACCTGATCTGTCAAGAGCCAAATGTATGTAATAACTTAGGAATGCTGCAGCCATTTGACAACCAAAACAAATAAGCTAATGTTTTGTTAGATGCATCCATGGACATTGTCTTTTTCTGATTTCATTTACTTTTTGCCTTGCTTTACATGCCAAATTGTTTGATGTTTACATCTGATATGCAAGTTAATCACATGATGTATGCATTTTGCAGCTTCAGCAGTAGAACCTTTTTCTACAAGGAGATCCGTTTCTTGGAATTTTCAGGAATCTTGATCTTTCATTCCCGCTGCGGGTTACGATGATGGTTCGTTTTCTCTATGCAAAGGAGAATTTGCAAGGCATACAAAAACACCACAGCACAATGATGTGCCATGCTCAGTTTTGTTTTGGCGAGGATGGTAGAGTGCCCATGTGAAAAGTTTGACACAACAGGTTCCTTATGCGACAACACATATAATGGTGGAATTGTCCATGCCAATAGCAACTATACCGTCATCCCGGGAGTGAAAAGCAAGACATGTTGCCGCAGGTGGTGGTGGCATGACTTTCTTCATCATCTGCATTTTTACACAACAAATTTTTATGAGTACAATGAGTTCGATCATGAGAAATTTGCAAATAGAACCTAAGCATATTGACAAACAAGTTTTGGGAAGTTTTGGCTGGGAATAGAAAATTTCAAGAATACTATTTGTGTTGGGTTTACCTTAAATGTTGTCATGTCAAAAATGAAGATCATCCCTCCTGTTGCTGATATGAGATATGAATCATTCTTGGACAAATCAAAGCAGGACATAGAGTCTTCAGGGTTGGTGCTGGGAAGGTCATTGTTCAACAGCTCTAAGCCACTCCTTGGTTTCCATAAATTAGGGTGAACCTTGGGAGTTGCCTGCATTCAATCAAGATCATCATAATCAAATGACCAACTGTCGCTTCGGTTTCAATTTGAAAGGAAAGTGAGGAGAAATCTAATAGGAAAGAATTATAAAGCATGTCATTCTTTACCACTCCACTGGATTTAAGATCCTGTGGCCATTTCCAAAGAAAATGAATGCCATTTGATGCTAACACCAAAATGGCATCACCTCCATTTGTGTAGAACAGCCTTGATATAATGAGAAGCTACCAAAACATTTTAGTGGCGAAATCTGAAACTTAAATATTAGATATTCCCATGCTTATATGCTCCCAGTGCATAGGCAGAGAAAAACTATAAATCAGTCTCAGAATTGAGAGACCTCATATTGAATTAGGATAAACTGCTGAATTGCCCCCTAAACTTGTACATAATTATCAATTTAACCCATGACCTTTTTTTTAGTAAATTAAGGGCTCGAATTAAATTTTATTCTCAATATTACCCCTGCTGTCTAAATCATCAACATTTCATTAAATTTTCTATTAACTCATTAAAAATAGGGTTATTCGCAGCAATAGTCCCTCATCTATACCCGAAGTAACATTTTGGTCACTGAATTCAATTATTAGTTGCAGAGGTCACTCAAGTAAGTGTTTTGTTGCACCAGTAGTCCTTCCGTCAAGTATGTGACTATTTCCGTTTAAAATGATGACGTGGCAAGCATCTCACAGATTCTTGATGGGCAAATCTGACTTTTCAGTTAATTAAAATGAATCTTTTGCTTTTGAAGAGAATGACAGTTGACAGAAATGGTAGTCTGAGCAAAAGGGAAAAATCGTGAAGGTGTAGGGTTTTCAAATCGAGAGATATTTGACTTCGATTTTTGGGGGATTTTGGAACATTATCTCAGCATTATGCTTTAATGGACTAAGTAGTGAAGGATTTTGAGTTAAAAAAAAGCGATAAAGTACAGATCTAGGATTTTAGTTTCGTGAAAATCATAGAGAAAAGTGTCGGGTCTACTATGTGTGGAGGCTTCTTCAAATGGAGACAATTTTTCGGTGGTCTGGAGAACCCCCCAAGTATGGTAAGTTACTATAACCTAAATATTCCTTCTTCATTTTATATTGGTTTATATTATGTTTGCAAATGTGTGGTCCTCTTGTTGACAATGAAGTTTTGGCTTTAAGGTTGAAAAAAATGTAAGTTGGAGTCTTTATTATTGTATGTGGTCCCATTTCTATTGGTTTTTCATGGAAGTGATTTCACACTTGCACATGTCTGCACTTACTTTGTCTTTATTGTTTACTTTGTCTTCATTGTCATGGGAAAAAAAGTAAGCATACCTTTGTGTAATGTGGTAGATAAAGCAAAGCTGTGTACTCTTGAACTCCACCACTTTAGTTTGTTGGAGAAAGGCATGTATAAGGGAGGCAAAGTATGCTATGTTGACAACCTTATTCATGACTATCTGTCATTATTAGATTTAAAGAAAATTGGGATAGATCTTGGATACAAAGTTGATATAACACAAAGGGTTACAAACTTAAAAGTTTACGATAAGGGGCCTGCAAAAAGTGGTCAACATGTTGTGAATGAGGTTGTAAATGATTGTTGTATTCCAGGGTTGGTTGGGAGCATTTCATCAGATCAGGTATTGGTGTTGTATTACCATGATCCTACTCATAACAACGAGCTAGAAAGTGAAGATGAAGAGCAAGAACAGAATAGTGAAGATATTTGGCAATGAAGAGGAAGAGCAAGAAAAAGAGGATGTTATTGTTGACAGTGATTATGAATTAAGTGAAGAAGAAAATGGTAATCAAGAGGCTGCATCAAGAGCACAAGATGTTCACGATGCACCAAATGTTGAATATGCACAATGTTTTGAAGAGATGAATGAAATACCTCTTAATGAAGCTACAGGGGAGATATCAGATGATGATGAAGATAATGATCGACTTCCTTTTGATTGTGATCATAGCTCTTATGGTGAGGAAGATGGTCAAAAAAAGACAAGCAAGAGGAAATGGAAGATGCCAAATTTTAAATAGTTTAGGAAAGAAACTGATTTGAGAAATCCAGAGTTTAGAATTGGAATGCAATTTTCCAATAAGGATGAACTCAAGGAAGCTATTAGGGAGTATGCAATTGTGCAAGGGAGGAATGATAAAGGATTCAAGCAAAGTGTGTAAGTCACACGAGATGCCCTTTTATTCTGTTTGCTTCCAAGATAGACATAGATGAGCAGACATTTGCCATAAAGACTCTTTCCTTATAGCACGAGTGTACTGGAGTGGACAAACTTAAATATACTAATTCAAGGTGGCTGTCAAAAAGGTTTGCTGACAAGATTAGGAAAAATCCTAAGTGGGATGTAGGGGCATTCCAGTCTGAGGTATTGGAAAAGTACCATATGAATGTTTCAAGGCATCAGATTTATAGAGCAAAGAGCTTGTCCAAGGTGATCATTGAAGGAAGCTATGTGGAGCAATATGCAAGGCTATGGGACTATGCAGAAGAATAGAAGAAGGCTAACAAGGGCAGCACTGTGATTATAAAGAATAAGATGAAGGGTGATGTACCTATGTTTGAAAGAATTTATGTATGTTTGGAAGCTTGTAAGAGAGGATTTTTGGCAGGATGTAGACCTCTCATTGGTATAGATGGATGCCATTTAAAGGGACCTTAAACAGGGCAAGTTTTAACAGCCGTTGGTGTTGATGGGAATAATGGAAGACTTAAAAATTGAGAATGGGAAAGCTTGGGTGTTTATGAGTGACAAGCAAAAAGGTCTAATAAGGAAGAAGCTTATCTAAGTTCATATGAACCTATGGTACACCCAATACCATCTATGGACCAGTGGCAGAGAACTAATCGGCCTCCAATTAAACCTCCTCCATATAAGAAGTAGCCTGGAAGACCCAAGAAATCAAGGAACAAAGAACCAACTGAGGTTGAAGTACCTGCTCCAATTCCTCCAAACCCTTTGCCCCTATGTTACAATCCACCACCTACTAAGTTGAGAAGGATTTACGTAATAAGGCATGACATGCCAACAAAGGGGCATCACAGGTATTTTGGTTATATTTTCTTTAGTTTAATTTCCTTTTGTTATTATTTACTTTAATTAGTTTTTTGTTTTTGTTATTGTAGGCCCTTCCTAATCAGCCCAACCAAGGAACATTTGGCTCTTCTACAGTCCAAGGGGCAGCTCAGGTATTTAAGTTACAATCTCTGTAGTTTAATTTCTTTTTGTTCTTTAGGCCCAACCAAGGAACATTTGACCCTTCTTTTTGTTATTGTTTAGTTTATTTTTGTTTTTTAGGCCCAACCTAATCAACCCAACCCAACTAGAGGTAAAGGGAGAGGTAGAGGTACTACTACAGGAAGAGGGAGAGGAAATGGGAGAGGACATATGCCAAATGGAAGATGAAATAGAAGAGGAAATGTAAGTGAGTGGCAACTCTATCATGCTACTTTGGTTGGTTAATTTGGTTCAAATTTAATTCATGTACTTTGGTTAGTTAATATGGTTCCATTTTATTTTAGGTTGGAAATGGGACAACAGAAATGCCAAACAAGTCATCATCATCACAACCCCTCCCATCATCATCATCATCATCATCATCATCATCATCATCACAGCCACTCTTTTACACTAGAGCTACATCGTCATCATCACAACCACCCAACATTGCTGACATAAAGAGATTCAAGTCTCCTGCCAAAAGATTCAAGTCTTCTTCCAAGAAGCTTAGACCATGGATGTTTTGAAGAGAACTAGGAGGATGTCTTTTTTTGAAGTAGTTGGATGTGTTTTGTCAACATGTTAGATGTGTTTTATGAGTGATTTATTGGATGTGTTTTTTGAGTCTTTGGGCTAGAACTTAGTGTGGTTGTTTTGTAAGGGATATTTTGTATTTGGTACATTTTGGAACCTGAACTGGGTTTATGTTCATCTATCTTTATGCTTCTATTTCACTTGGAATCTGATTTGGTACATTTTGGAACTTGTAACTGGGTGTTATGTATGCTAAAGAAATTGTTTTATGTTTCTCACACCTCTTGATCGACACCCACTACTTTTTGTCCAGCATTTCTATATTTGTTCATATCACAATTATCCACTCATGCCCTTTCATCAACAAAATGGAAACAAATTGAATACACCAACACCAATATGTCCACCAAACTCAAACTGAAATTTCATTGCAAAATGAACTACATATCGGTTACATTTCCACCTAATTGATCATAAGCTTTTCAGAGTTTCCACCAGGAAATGTCAACAAATTGCTCAAGATACAAAGCATCATCATAATCACCAAAAACCCAAGACCCAATGAAAGAAATGAAACCCCCCAAATCTGATTCTCTCTTGGTCGTTGGCCTATTCTTTTCTCTTCCAACAGTCTTTTCTGCTTGCCTAATTCTCCAACTTTGTACTCCAATTCCTTCTTTTCTCTCTCCACCATTTTCAGCTTATCTTCCACTTCTTTCTTATGTTCTTCTATTAACTTTAGGCCATCTTCCATTGCTCTCATTCTTTTTAGCAACCCATGAATTAGTTCTTTTCCTCTTGCACAGGTTGGTGCGTCCAGCCACTCCCAATGATGCCCATTTCTTCGGTTTCTCTCCAAAGTACATTTTCTCACATCAAAGCTAAACCAATCAAGCAACAAAACAAAATTTCACAGATTAACTTACTTGACTCATCTCACAAGCCTCAAATCTTCTCCCAAGATTTAAATCAGTCCATGAAGTCCAGGTTTTGATATATCCCCCGCATCTGCATAGCTTCCTTGCACTAGGGCTTTGATTTGTTGATGATGAAGAAATCTGCGACATTTTTGCGCATGCACTGTGTGGCCTTCCCAGATTTCCTTTGAATTTCCAAAAATTTCAACACATCTACTGTTTTTATGTGGATTTCTTCGAATATAAATGGGAATTGGGGATTTATTTGGCGCCAGATTTAACATTTTTCGGAGGGAAGTTACTTTAGATGGGAGGTTGGACATTGTAGACTTGAAAAGACAAATTTGCCCATGAAATTGACACTACGTTAGACAAACTTGACGGAAGGACTACTGGTGCAACAAAACACATACTTGAGTGACATCTGTAACTAATAATTGAATTCAGTGACCAAAATGTAATTTCGGTTATAATTGAAGGCCCATTGCTGCGAATAACCGTAAAATAAAAAATAAAAAATAAAACAAAGACACTCTCACTGGCTTTGGTCTCTCTCTCTCCGTAAATGAACTTCGGAGAAACCAGCATGTGGCAACTTTGCTGAAGCGGCATTTCGTTCCTAACTTCTCATTTCTCTTTTCCTCCGTCTCTTCGGTCTCGGCAGCCGCCACCAAACGCTCTCTCTCTCTCTCTCTCTCTCTCTCAAACGAGTAAGATTGCATTTCTATGCGTTTATGTTTCAAATTGTCATGCCATTTTGCTAATTGTTGATTATTGATTTCTATTCTGACATGCTATGACAAATGGGTTTCCTCACCAATTCAATTTTTTATATGATAACATTCTATTTGTATCTGCTTTTCTAGGTTTTTAGTGAATTGTACATCTTTGCTAGGCATTTTCACAAATACATAAAAAGCTACATATTTCTGCGCCAGAGAAACTTTTAGTTTTAGTGGTAATGTGCAATTAATATCTGAATTGTAAAGCTAGAGACGAGAGAAAGAAGTAGAATCTGAATAGGTGTTTCCAATTTCTTTGATTGAGAATAACTGATACAAACTGCAGTGGCCCTTAATTATACAAGCTTGTCTTTAGATTTCAGCTTACTACACTTTTTGTAAAAAAAATAAGAAACAAAGTCATTGATTAAGGGTTTTAGATTGGAAATTTTCAACTGGTCTTGCTAATTCAATACGAATTAGTACTGAGAAGCGTGTGCCCATCACCCCAGCAATAGCACCCAAGATAAAGTATAGGGTCCAACTACAACTATATTAGCCAACTATGCATACAACTGAATCATAACCAATTGTAATAGGCTTGGATCAGCTGCTGTCTAGTGCACTACTCCTTTGGTAGTCTATAATGAATGAGCATATTAATTAAGGAATAGTTGCTAAGATTGTTGCCTCTTTGGTGACTGAGCTTCAAATTGTATGCTAATGTTGAAACTTGATGTTAATCAGGAACTTTTGCATTTGAAGTTTCTTGTATTAGATTATCCAATAAGCAATGAGGTTTAGTATCCAATATGTTGTCATGCTAAAGCAGTCTAATTGGGTTTGGCAGCAAGGTATGGGAGCCAGAGGAGTTATTGGGGATAGATGGTCCATGAGGATTCTATGGGCCTGTGCAATTGGAAGTGCTGCCAGTATGAGTTCTTGACCTTTTCTTTCATAGGTTCTTGATTCAAATAGCATACTTAATTTCCAAGTTAATGTTTCATAAGGAAAATGCTTGGTCTCTAAGTTTTACAATACTTTTGGCTTACAAACTGAAACACTAATAGTATATATTCCACACATAAACACAATATCTTACCTCTGTGAGTTTAGCGAGGCATGGTGTGCGGCTACATCCATTTGTGAACTATCATGTAGGGTTGCTCAAATTTCAAACCAAACCCATGGATTCAATTCAATCCAACAAATTTTAGTTGCCTTTTGTAATTCTCAATTGGATTGGATGGGAAATAGATAACCCAATAATAACTAGATTCTATCCTCTAAACTGATTTTTTTTTTTAACAGGTGAGTACCATTAATGAATTGTGGTATAAATAACACCATGTTTTATATAATTGTTGCTTATGTGCACCTCCTTAGTTTGCTGATGGTGTTTGTTACTTGTGCTTAGGCCTATACATGGTTGCTGCAGAAAGGCAAGCACAGAACAGGCAACGAATGTTGGCTGAAGAGTTAAAGGCCATGGAGGCAGAATCAGGCAATGGCGAGGTCGTTTGACTGTTGATAAATTATAGGCAATAACTACTTAGAGCTTTCCAGATTTCCCAAGTTGGCTTCATTATCATGTTGGCCATTGTGGGGATTATGTTAAACTGTTTTGTCTGCTGTTTCCATTACAATTCTGGTTTTCAGAAGATGATAATGTATAAGTGGTTGCAGAGATTGGTCTGTGCACAGGAAGGTATACGTTCAAGAATGACTAATATTTTGGTGACAAATTATCCAGTGTCTGACATTTCTTATGTGATCTATGCACGCACATTGGCAAGATTTTCATCTCATCTCATTAGTTTTTATCTAAAAACTGCTCGGATGGTTTTACTCGAAACAACCCACTCACTTTGATGCAAAATTATCACTGTTTTTAATACTTGAAAGTCTGCCATTGTTGCAAGGGGAGGCTATTTAACATTTGATAAATTTAGTAGTAAAGAAAGCTCATTCTATTGAGAGAGCTACTAGAAGTTGTCTTGGCTTATCCAAAATACAGTAAATAATGTTTCTGCATCTGCTTGTCTTTACTTTGATGAAGCAAGCTCCATTTAATAGGGTATAATGAGAAGTATTTTTATTCGAAAAATATGTGAATTTTACCAGCATTGTTTTTCTAAAAATATTTTATCGTAGCTTTGAGAAGTGAGCGGAAAACATGAGATCATACGTACTTACATGTATAATATGCAAATTTACTAACTAGGTCTTACAAATGGGATTTGGTTGCTTACCTGGTGGTTTATTTGTAAAAAGGCTATTTATGTTCTTGTAATCCCTTCTTGCTAAGTCCCGTGCACGTATGCTGCTGCTCATGAAACATCAGACCTAATAGCCAGAGTTACAGTTTTTGATCCAGCACCAAATTAAAGTTGGCTGTAAACATGATTTTGGACAACTTTGGTAATTTGATATAACCAATCTGAAAATCTAAAATCTTTTCAAAATGTCAACACCAACAAATTTCATTCCTTGACCTCATGTTGTATAATATTTGGTAACAAAGTAATTTGACATGCCTTGTCTTGGGTATTTACAAGATCTTGGTAATGTTAAAACCCTATTTGATTTACTTCTGAAAGAAGAGCAGGCAGAAAAGCTGAGAACAAGGCTGATTGTTGTGGTAATAGTCTCTTCTCATAGAAGGTTCATGACTCCGGACTTAAGCAACTAACAAACCGCCAGTGCAGGGCTTTTGGTGCTTCCAGTTTCCGTCTTCCACAAGCAACTACCTTCAGAGAAAGCTAGCCTCACTAGATGTATATATAAATCCATGCAAAATAATTAGAACCAAACAAAAACCAAGATATTTGACAAAGATGGCAATACCAAAATGTGCCTGCAGCATTGGTTTGCTGGTGATTCTGTGCTTAATTAGCTTGAGCAATGCCCACAAGTTCATTAAATTTGAGGCCCCTGCTCGGGTCAATCGAAAGATGATGGGCCAAGATAAGCCAATTGGTCAAGGGTTTGGCACAGGTGTAGGTATTGGCACTGGGACTGGGACAGGTGTAGGCATTGGCAAAGGCATTGGCTCAGGTGGCAATGGTGTAGGAATTGGGGAGGGGTATGGTATTGGCACTGGTTCTGGTTATGGTGAAGGCACTGGTATTGGCATTGGGAGAGGCTCTGGAAATGGTGGATATGGAGAAGGCAGAGGAATTGGTATTGGGACTGGGGATGGTGGATATGGAGAAGGTAGAGGAATTGGTATTGGGACTGGGGATGGAGGATATGGGGAAGGTAGAGGAGTTGGTATTGGGACTGGGAGTGGTGGATATGGGCCTGGAAATGGCCCGTGGGCCTCGGGACCAGGGTACCAAAACAGCGGTGGTAGTGGGTTTGGGTCCGGAGTCGGCACCGGTACTGGGTCTGGGTCTGGTGGGTATGGAAACAATTGCGGTGGGGATTGCAATCCGGGCTGTGAGTGCCCTGGTGCTTGTTTCCAACCAGGCCAGCCCAATGGGCTCACTTATAACAAGCCCGCTCAGCATGAGCAGATGACGCCTACCAAGATGGGTGGAGGTGAGCCTATAACACCAAATTCACCAGCACCAAGTTCATCACCACCAGATTCACCAGATTCATCAACCAAGACAGCAAATGAAGCCCACCATCACTCTGCTGCAGAGCTTCATAACTAGATATTCATGTATTCTAAAGAAGCTCCCAACTGCAGAGCTTCATGTCTGTCAATTAAAGCTTCAGAAAATAACATGCTATTCTAATAAAATCTAAGCAGTCTACCATGTTTTTCTAGTTGAATTTACTACATACCATCATATAAGATCCAGCAGACATTTGCCCCTTTTTCTAAAACTGCTATTATCAAAAAGACACTTGCGAAAATTCATCCAAACAGGTAGTTTCGATCAATTCATAAGCTTAATAAGTAACACTAGCAAGATGCCTCAATGCCAAATACATTTGAACATTAACAGCAAGCTTCATTAATGTTACCGTCCAACTAAACAACTAACTCACATCATGGATCAGTACGTACTATCTGTGAGTTGACATTTACTAAACTTTATATCTCTATTACAAGAAATGTATACATTCTAACTACTGCAATATCGTGTCACACGCGTTACATCTCGCGAGTATCCTATGACCTCTATAACCCTTTCAAGTATTTTTCAGATTGCATACAGAGGGAAACAAAATCTACACAATTCCCTTTTCTAATACCTTCTTATTCAATTTGATCCCAAATTCATTGTCACATGCTTTTCTTCATCATGATTGTAGTCATTGCTTCATTACCTTCTGCTTGGCATTGAAGTGGATCTTGGAATACTCTCTGTATGAATAGTCAACGTAACTGGTGAAGAAACAGAAACAGAAGCCGATGGTCGAAGAAGGGGTGTGCCCACTCTACTTGAGTTTTCATTAGCAGCTAGGCAAGGACTGGTCATAGAACTAGAAACTGGTTGCAACTCAATTCCATTGTGTGTATCAGCATCAATTGCAGGATTATCGAGCATTTCATGATCATCTTCCTCGAGTGACATTACTGTGCTTGTGTCTGTGTGTATCGTTGACTCATCATTGTATATGCCCAGCCTTCTTTTCCTCCTAGCTGCCTTTCCCCACCCATGAATTGTTTCTCTTATCCTTTGTGGAATTAGTGCCGCCTTATAATTTGTTCCCATCTAAAAATAAATGTAAAATATAAATATTGTTCGAAAACGACTCTGTATTTTTTATGCATAATATATGTATATCTGCTTGTACCTGAGTAACAAAGGCATACAGCGGCAAGGTGCTGTAGCTGCACAGGAACTGCCCGGCAAACCTATAAGATAATTGACAGTAATATAAGACCCATGATTGACAACAGAGAAGAGTGTCATAACCAGTAAAATTGTTTGCTTACCCTACAATCAGCCTTAAATAGACGAGCAAATGATTTCGGATAAAGCAAGAATTATACCCAAATTGCCACTGTAATCAAATAACCAAGAGATTTTGTTAATCTTAAATGATCCTACACTGTTTCAAATAAAGTTTTGTTGGCCTTAAATTATTGAATAAGTTGTTTCCAACTTCCAAGACTCCACAATGAGCACCAATCTAGTCATGGAAAAGGAATTACCCAAAACCAAAAGAATGAAGCCAATTCAAATGCATTCTGCAAAATCGGAATAGATAAAATAGAGAAAAGAAAAACAAAGGTATATTAGTTCTAGCATTGTGATATGTGATACAAGTCATTAAAGAACATAATGATACAATAAAACAAGACATGCCCGGCATCACGATAACCATTGCAAACCTGGAACAAACTAAAATGGATCAAGGATAACAAAAGTTCAGGCTTCTTGAACCAGAAAAGATCATCCCGAGGCCTCAACTTTGCTCCTGGGTAGGATCCAGTTATACCAGCATTCTCCAATGCCAGGGTTGCAATAACATGCTGCAGCTTCATTCCCACAAGAAGAACTAGCTGCACATGAACAGACAATCAAATTAAAGTAACATTAGAAACACATGACTGTGTAACAGATTTGAGACAAGTTTATTTACAGAAAATTCACTACTCTTATAGCTCCACTCTCTGGATATAACATCTTTATGTGTGATGTGTTTCTTTTCTTTTGCAGTCATAGTCCATTGGTAGTTATACTTCTCCTCAAAAGAGAAGGTCACAAGTTCAAATCCCCTCCCCCAAATGTCATAACCGATCTAAGGAAGAGGTGTGATGTGTGTAAAACAAGCATCTGTTTGACAATGCAAATTTTTGCTAGTATCTTAGAGATCATTCATTTTTAGTAAATAGGTGAAAACTAAAACCGAATGAGAGAAAATTAAACTCTACACTTACAGCAATTGGGATGATTGCAATCCAGAAATAGAGATTAGACCCTGTAATAGGTTACAGAAAGCAGTCACATTTTAGAGTTTTTAAGACCAATAATCATCTTATCATGCACCAACTGGCAGTTAGAATGACAAAATAATGAAACATACAAGCTATAATTATCATTTAAAAGGTGATGAAACCTCAATATCCTTTTGAGAGTGAATATTTACATTTAAAAATCCCTTTGTTTTGTAGCATATTCACGCTAGAACGAACAAGTACCAATTTCAAGCATTTCATTTTCAGTTCTGTCTCGTACCTTTTATATTAAACAGCATGAAAGCAACAACAAATCCCCAGAGTGGGCCACTGCAATTGATTAAAGAAGAGGCATTTTAGCTATTGATTCTCAGTGGAATTCAACTATCCAAACCAGCAATAACATCCAATAAGGACTTTCAGCACACATTCATGCCTAACATTAATGGTTATCCCGTTTGCAAAATATAATTGCATAGTATTAAACGACAACTAATAAGAGAGACGACACCACTGTATGTGCGCAAATACAAACAATACATAGTTATGGTCATGGTAACCAAAAATACTGCTCATTTACTATTTCCATTCTTAATTGAAGAAATTAATTTCTTACCTCACACCAACAATCCTTTGGAATTCCTCTTCCATAGACCGAATCATATAGCTGTGAAAATCATATTTTGGTGAAAGGTTGTGATTCTGCCATGAATAACAGAAAGAAGTAAAAATTCATTCAACAGGAGTTAAAATTGGCATTACTAACACATTATCAGCAACGTACTTATAATGTTAAATTACCAGAACATACATATAATAGGTGGAAACAAGAAGAGGAACCCAATCTCAGAGCATACAACATCTAAACAATTTCTACCAAAAAACTAAGAGATCACTGAAGGAATAAAAAAATATATTAAAATAATACAGAAGCTCAGTTACCAGGCATATCTATGTAAACATGATGTAAACGACACTAGTAAATTTGAAGGCGTAATAGTGAAAACCATATCATTAAGGGCTAATACATAATATATACTGAGTAAAAAATAAATAAAAGAAAAAACAAAATGTGGAAGACTCATTCTACTCTTCTGATGAATGAAAATACTCGATACCATGATGAAACCCTTGCGGAGTGTTAAGTAGTCAGCACGAACCACTGAACGCCCAAATTGCCGGAAGAAACATGTCTGTATGACAAAGCATTCAACTATAAAAAGCCTTGAATTAAAGCAGCTATTTCCTAATAGCAAGAAACACACAAAGAAAACTCAATAATAACTAGTGGAG
Organism: Prunus salicina; assembly: GCA_020226455.1. Classification (NCBI taxonomy): domain Eukaryota; kingdom Viridiplantae; phylum Streptophyta; class Magnoliopsida; order Rosales; family Rosaceae; genus Prunus; species Prunus salicina. Next base: position 17,125,084 of record CM035345.1, on the reverse strand, counting down.
TCTATGACGATCTAAAGTACGTTCCACAGCAAAATTAAACTGCGTTTTAGCCCTTTAAGCTTTGTAATTTAAAACAACATAAAGAAGAATGGAGGTACCTATGTAATTTAAGTAACAAAAATAGAGTTGCACCTACCACCCACATGAAGAAGTTATTCCTGACCACAGGATTTGATGGATTTACAAAGCTAGACTGCCTTCGCATTGTCAACTGGCGTGTGGTTTCTGTTACAGAGTATATCTACAATCATCTCACAGGTAACTTAAAAATCTACATCACATGGCTCATAAAAGTGGGGACCAATAAGCTGATCTATGCATAATTCTAACCAATGCCACATCAGAGTTTACCAGTCAATGAACCATGCCGGTCCATGTGAGCCTCATCCTCCCATGCTCTCCAGCTGTGAATCTGGTCACAATATTACAATGTCAAACAGTAATCCAGGAAAAATTGCAATGCAATGTTATATTCTCATCTTCTCTTTCAGTAAATACCCACTATCGTCATACACACAACATATCAGTACACTAGATGGAAGTAATAATTAAAGATCAATGAACTTCACTTAAACTAGATAGAATTGAAGAGACAAAGGCTGATATAGATGTGCCTGTGTGTATATACATATATAGAAAAGTACAAGGCCTGCGAAACAAAACTCTAGATTCACACCTAAGGTTGTGGCTACAGGTGCTAATTACAGCTAGAACAAAGAATCCAAGCCTTCTTCTAGGTAAAGCAGTCATAACTTATCTATTCTTGAACTAATAGCCTGAAAGCAACTTAAAAAATGTACACCTTAAGTCAAAGAATTTTATTTCATTGATTTTAATTTCCAGAATTTATAGTTGAAATTTATTTTTCTGCCTTTACTTCAATAAAGAAGACTGACCCATTTGTTTAGAGTTCTTTCAATGGGAATGAGTAGACATGCTCTTACTCAGGGAAAATGGTAAGGTCATAAAGGCCACCAGAAGATATTCAGATAGCTTATTAGTAGTAAGTTGCTCAAAGTTGCTGTATCCGTTATCCAGAAGAAAAATAATTCAATGATAAATGGTTGGTTTCACCACTGTACCTAATAAGATCTGGATGAAGAAGAAGAAGTAGAAATATGAAGAAAATTCTAACCTTCACTATTGCCAACAACATCGTTAAGCAACTGTAGGATATATGTGTTATTGCCATGACAAAGATGAAGCGGTGCAACTGCTCAAGACCTTGATATGAAACAAATGGCTCATAGCCCTGTACAAATAAACAAATTTCAATTTTAACCAAGATTGTTTGCCAAGGCATCACTATAGTTCATGAAAAATAGGGAAAAGAGAGGAAGAAGTCTAAAGCAGATTCCTTGAGCATTAAAATCATACTCAACAGTTGTACTTCATTTCATTTCATTTTCCAGGAACCAAGTGAATACATGAGTCATGAACAAGAATTTATAGGAAATAAGAAAGGCAAAAATGTACCAAACTAGAATTTTAGCTTAAATGTTATACATGAATGAGTGACGCACCTCTTTACAGGAATTAGTATTCAAGCCATTTAACATTCTCCTAAATGAGTGAGGCAGAACAGAAAACATCAACAGCTTCCGTTCCTGGGACGAATTATTTTCAATTTCTTCATCAATTTCAGACCTCGAGCATGGAGAAAAACTGCTGTTGTAGAACTTTGATGGAATGCAAATATTGGCTATCATGCTTGAGGTAGCCGTCAAAAGAAGAGAGATAAACCCAAGCAGCATCAACTCTGGCGGCAGCAGGACAAAACATTAAAGCTTAGAGATATAAAATATAATATGAAATTGTTAGTTAAATGGCTTGATAGAAACGCATCAAAAAGAACTTTTTGGATAGTTGAGGGAGTTTGTAAGCAGAGTATTAGGTTTAATACCTTCCTTCATTTTCTCCACAGCTTCAAGCAAGGGCTTACGATTAGTTTTCCGCAACCACTGAAACAACAAAGGAACATAACCACTGAAGATTACACAAAAAATGTCACCTGGTCTTCCCTAATTCCACTTAAGTAACAATTAAGAGAAACTCATGAAAACTGCTAGAGTATCACTTACATAACTTAATCGATGGATAGAGCGCTCCACAAGCAGAGAAACAGCAACAAAAATTGTCAGAACAGTAGCAACAGACCATGTTGGAGTCAAGGCCAAAGATCGCATTTCTTGTGTATCTCCCTCCATTCTGAATTATTCTCCTACTCAAATATTTTTGCCTAAGGCTAGCACATAGAACTTCATAAAGGGTACGATCAAAAATATTACCCCTTAAATGTTAAACAGAACCAAGTTTACAACAGCACACCAAAACTATACCAACCACACCTACAGAATATGAACAGAAAGTCCTAATGTTCTGATCTCTAACCACACCAATGACATTCACAAGGAAAATACAAAAGATGGGTACTCTGCATTTCTAATATTTAAGCTCAAATTCACTGCCAGCTAATCACAAAGGTATGAACCACAAAAGGGTCTGTGAAGAACACTTTCAATTTTCCAAAATCAGAAGACAAAACAAAAATCAACTTCAATACCCTCTCTTGTTGGGTATTACAAGATGGAGTTGGAGTAATATAAGCAAGCGGATCTTGCTTGGAACCCCCCAATGTCAGTTGCCTTCTTAGGTAAACCTGACAAGAAATGAACTGGCTTCTTCTCAGTGCATTAATGTCAATCAAAGTACCTCTATAACTATTTTTACTCTTCTACTTGCAATCAAAGGAAAATTTTCTGAAGAGAGTAATAAATCCTCAACAACGCTTCTCACTCCTCTGAAGATTACTCACTCTCTATAGTCTCTTCTGACCAAAAACGGCAACCTTTTCCTCAAACCCTTGAGGCCCTTGCCCTCCCTTCCTGCTTAATTTTCAAGATCAGAGAGCCCAAAAGAACACAACTTTTTTTACCACATTTTGCTTGGATCTCGTTCTACGCGCAGAACAGGGCAGATTCAAGGATTACATAGCCACTGCAGATGTAAAGTTGCAGAATCCAAAATGTGAAACCCAAAACTCTCTCTTTGTTTCTCAGTGGTTCCCCTGTAAATATAATTTTGTTGGGTTCATAAAAGGATCTTTCTTTTCTCTTCTTGGTGGGTGCAGGGGTAAGTTCCCAGGGCTTTTATACTTTAATGGACAACATAGTTTAAACCAAAAACAAAAGAGCATGGGCCTTCGCCAGAAGAGATCTCACTTCTGAGTGCTTTGTTTTTCTTTTTGTCTTTTAACGAAGTTGAGAAAAGATTTATGTGTGTTGCCCAGCTATTTTCGTCGAATAATGTTATGTCACATTGAGGTGTGATTAAATGTGTCCTAATATTATTATTCGGTATAGTAAAATAGTGTTATTTTTGTGTTAAAATGCGAATAGTCAAGGACGTCTAGAGTGGTTTGCACATGGTTAGTTTGACTGCTCTGTCGTTTTCTCCGCACTGATGGCAGATTTGCTTTTGTTGACAGCTTTTGACGTTCTGCCAAAAAACTTCATTTTTTATCAAATAATTTTTAAAAATAGATACATAAAGGGCAAAATGGTATTTGGAGTTGTGAGTGATGCGTGTAAGGACAATTAGATGGGAACCATTTGCTTCAAAAATTAGTTGAAGTTAGTCCAAATTCCATGTGGCCTCTTTTATTAAAACAATGACGTTTCAATATCCCAAATTATTCAAGTCTGTGATAGGTTTGCACTTTACAGATACCTCCCTTATTCTTGGTTGGCTGAATTTTTTAAGCAATTAGTCATGAACGGCAGATAATATTGGTATATATATGTAATGCATGATGTCAATACTTGCGTTTGCAACAGGTTAATCACATACATTGTGGTCATAATAAACATGAGCAACGAATCTAAGCTAGACAAAACCGCAATAATTTTTTCCCATCTATGTTAAACAATACTGATTAAGTAAAATAAAATAATTTATCAAAAAGAGTGCCACGAGTCATGACAAATGTATGCACAGGAGATCAAATTTTACATGTGGCTTTTATAGGAGAGAAGCCGTTTAATTTGTTTTTTCTTTGAGATTTTGAGTTATGACAAGCGGATAAGTGGATATGGTGGAATATAGTTATTTATACGTACATAGATAATTTTGAATCGTTGATTGAAGTAAGTTTACAGTTTATTTAACCCCTTTAAATGTATACATCTGATGTAATAACAAATGTAAAGAAAAATCGCTACACTTAAGCTTATGGCCTCCGATTATTAATCAATACTTATCAAAATTGCATTCGAATATAAATATAGTATATTTTTGTAGGTAATAGTTTACTCAATATCTTGAAATATGACTATGCAAAGATTTGATCACTTTGCCATGCGTAAGTCACTCCGACTTGATGTTGTAGATATACCTTGGCGTTGGTTGTGAGAATAACCAATCCCCCTAAGCTTTTTCAAAAACCAAAAAAGATTTTATCACTTTTGACAAAATCCTATGAAAGAAGATAAGACGGCAGCTTGCCGTATTGTATGTTCACTTTCCAAAACTGCCCCCCATGGGCCATGATCAAGGAGGGATTGGCGCCAAGTCAAGCAACTGAATCTGAATTATAACAGCCGTATTAATTAAGTTGGACTCAATTTGGATTGGACCTACCACATATATACGTATGACATATCAGATACGTGACCTTCAAGAAGAAAAACGACCGATTGTCCCACAACATGCATGAAGGCATCGTCTCACTTTTACTTTTTGACATAGAAAGTGCATGACACTTTTTAAAGGAACCCACTACGAAGCCATGCACCAGATGCAGTGACGTACTACGCAGTACACCAGTAGAAGTGGCTAGAAGGTTGCTTCGTTTGGAAAAGAAATTGGAAATTTGGGTCGGTTTTCTGATGTTACTAGTTCATGCGTAATAATATGATTTGATGATGAGTTTATATTTTAGACTTCATTGTATTAAAAAATAACCATTGTAAAATGAGTTTTTTATTTTTTAATATGACGGTAATGAATTATGTTATAAGACGTATATCTATTTATTAAAACTATCTCCTGAGTTCACTCGTAATATAAGTTATAATACGTAGATTAATAACATCACGTGGCTGATAGTGTGACCATTAAATTTTAATTTCTCACATTCAAAGTGTGACGTTTAATTGCTATTTTGGATTTCTTTTATATATATATATATATATATTTTAATTATATGAATTTTATGATTGCATTCATAATTCAGTTAAAAAAACCATTAGACACAAAGGGCCAATACAAACTAGCCACAAAATGGTCATTACAATAACGGAGCGGTCCAACATCAAAATTAATACAATCTGATGCACCTCCACTAACGATCACACATGATGGAAGAAACTTTGCCATAGACATCCCAACTAAGATTGCAAACTTAGAATAATCAAAAAAAGATAAAGCTTAAAAACTTAAAAAAAACCAAGTCATAACAATATAAATAAAACTCTCACAAAAGAGATATGAAAAGCTCTTACAAATGGAGAGGTGAAAACTACATAATGAACCCAAGGAGTCTCTACAACTTATTCGAAACATAAAGAAACTACAAAAAAGATGGTGGCGGAGATTCGACGCTGAGACACAGCCTCCTGTGATGGTTGGATAAAAATTTTGAAATAACCAAATGAAGACAAATAGGAAAAATCATTTGTCTCTGAAAATAAAGAAAGAGGTAAAAGGAGGAAGAGAAGAGGGGATAGGAGAGGAAGAACAATGGCTTCCTTTCTCCCCCTCAAAGTAAAAACTGCCCTAGGAGTGGTTTTCCGGAGAAAGGGCGCTAGGGCTATTTTGGATTTCCAAGTGCCGACTCCAACCACTAGAGATTATGATTTTCAAATTGCGTCCGTGCTGAAAACGCGTTTGTTTGTTAGGTGGCAGAGAGTAAATGTATTTTGGACTTGCCTACAAGTTTGGCTTGGGTCTTGGGAAGAGACAGATGGCACTTGCCAGTGCCAGTTGGCCCAGCCGCCCAGCAAAATGTTGAGGATTTAGTAAAGGCAGTTCAGGAAAGTCTGAAAAACTGTGGGATTTAATAGATGTTTTCCTGCCGAAACCAATATTTTGACAGTGAATTGATAAAGAGGATGTTTGTGTGAGACTGAAAAAGAAAGGGAAAGATAATGTGATCACCCACCATCATTCTTAGACATTCATTTCGTGGGTTCCATGAAGTTTCTTCCCATCAGACTCAACTCAACATTGGTGGAGGAGATTTGTATAATTGCTGGCCTGCTCAACACACCATGTGAAGTGGAGGGTCTGCCTTTGCTATCAAATAATAATGATATGTTTTATGCTTAGACATAGCTTTCGGAAGAATTGCTTGAAATTTCTCCAGACCTTGATGAAATGAAACAAATGGATCATAACCCTACTCAAATAAATGAATTTTGCATTTAACCAAAGATTGTTTGCCAAGGCATCACTTATGGTTCATGGAAAAGTAGGAGGGAAAAGAGAGGAAGAAGTCTAAGAAAAATTCCTTAAACATTTGAATCATATTCCTTAAGCCATTCAACATTCTCCTGAACGAGTGGGGCAGAACAGAAAATATCGACATCTTATGTTCCTGGGACAAATTATTTTTCAATTTCTTCATCAATTTCAGACCTCAAGCATGGAGAAAAATTGCTATTGTAGAACTTTGATGGAATGCAAATATTGGCTATCATGCTTGGGGTACCCTTCAAAAGTGGAGAGATAAACCTAAGCAGCATCAACTCTCGAGGCAGTGGAACAAAAACATGAAAGCTTAGAAATGACAGGTATAATATGAAATTATGAGTTGCATGGCTTACTAGAAACGCATAAAAAATAATTTTTCGGATCGTTGAGGGAGTTTGTAAGCAGAGTATTAGGCCAAATACCTTCCCTCATTTTCTCCACAGCTTCAAGCGAGGGCTTACGGTTGGTTTTCTGCAACCATTGAAACAACAAAAGAAAAAAGTTTCAAAGAAAAAAGATAGAGAGCAAGATATATATTATTTTCCTTTGCAAAGAAAAAAGTTTCATTAAAAAATACAAAAAACAAAAACGTTGCAATTGCATGGAGTGGATAAGATGTTGTAGTAATGAAAGGAATAATGTGCAGTACTACTAAATGTTGATATATCAACTTTCATATGCTTTATTTATGCTCAATTACTTCTTTCCTCACTTTTGGGTGGATAAAATTTTTTCCCCTTTTAAATAAGATATCTTGGATGTATAAACTGCGTTCGATAAAATTACTGCACATATAATTTTCAAGGACAGAGCAAGACATAACAAAAGAATCTTCTCATACATTCTGCAGGGACTATAACTATTAGTTTCTCTTTGTGCTATAGGAGGAGGGAGAAGTAATAAAATGCACAATCAACAATATCATGTGGGATGTATAAGAATAAAAACTCTGAAATCTGAACAACTATTAACCAGGCTAAGTACTTCATATAATAACAAAACTAATGATAGAGAAAGAGAGCATGCAGTACTTCAAATAATAATAAAACTAATAACAGAGAGAGAGGGATGCAGTTGACCTACCTCTCACTAGTAATTGTAAGCTCATCTTTCCCTGGATTGTACCGCTTTCCGGCCAATTCTCTGAGCCGACAGAATTGATGCTCTGAAGGCCCAAGTTCTTTCACTGTAACAGACACTTTCACTTTTCTGTTCTTGGGATGCCAGGCATCACCAACAGGAGCAAAGACTGCCTGTGTTTGCCACCTAAGGATTGGTCCTTCGCCTGGTGGGTCATCTACCTCCTTTTTCTCGTCCTGTCCAGCAGTCTCATCAAATTGTGGGGGCCTGTCGGCTTCCATCTTCTGCACTTATCGCATGACAATCTCAAACACCTTAAGCAACTTGTAAGCTTCTTCAGGTTCAAGTTCCCCTCTTTCACACATCTCCCCTAGGTCATTGAACTTCTCTTCAACCTTCCTTTTCATGTCATCTGGAAAAGACAATTGCATTGCAGATTATTTGACAAACACCAGTTTGAACCAAAAAATGCAACTTCCATGCCATTGAAACGCTTGGTCCTATATTTGCCTGTGTGAGAAACAAAGAAAATGATTGACAGCTGAATATTGGACGCCCTGAAATTTCGACTTTGGGAAAGGTCTAGCCATGTAATTATACTAAAAAATACAACTTTTGCAATCATGTCAAAATAGATTAAAAAAAATGGTTAACGTAAAAAGTGGGTGGGCAGACAGACCCACATATACAGAAAGGTTAACAGACAAACATCTAACATTTCAAGTAGGGAAGCGGACTTGGTAGAAATATAGCATCATACAAAATGGAGTAACTAGAAGTGTATACCTGGCACGAGCTTATCCCAGCTAAGCATATCCTCAAGAATCGCCTCACACCCTTTCATCCTTCATAATCCCATGCTTAATTGCATCCCCAACAATGCCATCCCACTTCTTGTCATCCATGTTGAAGTACTCATCTTTTACCATCCTGTTCATGACTACATCCCTTGCGTTATACAAGTTATCAATCTCTTCATCCGTGTCATGCATTTCCTCAAAGTCCGATTCAAACACTTGGTCCTTAACACCATCCACCGGTTGCATTTTCAGATCATCAATCAGATCATCATCTGTTTCCTCATGCTTCCCAGCCCAATCTCCTCTGCAGAATCGCTTCGAGAATCAATGGGAGCGCCTCCTCATCACTCTTAAAGTATTTATCTATCCGCACTTTCAGCTCTGATTAGCCAAAGCATTCAAATAATCATTTTTCCTTTAAATTAGTCACACTTTCTTATATCCAGTGGCAAACATTACAGACCGGACACATGTCAATAACTTCCGTGGCATGTAGCTTTCATAATTGTTATTTCTTTTGGGCATCAAAACATAATCCCTACTACACCACAAGTTACTGGAGACGATGGAATTCAATGATTTAGAATTTGAGACTAATGCTATAGTTTTTGTGTCACCTAAGTCTATTTGCAGGTAGATTTCATTAGAGATTACATTCTTTATGGTCGGCAGCAGAGGTTATATTTGAAAAAATAATTGTTGGAGGATTGTTTCCATTAAATGTTAGTGACCATATCCTTACTGATATAATTTTCACAAGCTTAGTCTGCATTATGAACTCTCATTTCTATGCAGAATGAAAAACACAATCCTTGCATTTTCAAGCAAATCTGAATTCAAAATCATAAGCATGAAAATGCTAATACTTCTGAATCCTAGAACTCAACGAATTCAAACGGTTTTGCAGGCCATGAACAATGCAAACTGCAAGTGATTAAAACACAAAAGAGAATATAGCAGATGAATCAAATATGTTGAGACTGTCAGTTTTTCGAAACCGGTTTCCACATAAAAATGCAAATAATTCATAGCTAAGAAGTTGAGAGCAACCAAGAAGAGCCAGTGACTGCAAAAACCCAAATTTATATTTCTCAGAAAAATCTTAATACCTTTGTTACTGACATCATCCACTGCAGACCTCTTGGTTGTGTGATGAAGACTCGGTCGAGTAAAAGCCGATTCCGGGGCGAGTCGAATCAGCGAGAGGAGCGAGTTGGGATGGAGGGCCAGGATTGTAGCAAGGAGGGACAAGACGAGAACGCGCGTAGACAGAGACATTCCTAACCAGAGCTCGTTTCATCGTTAATATTCCCCTTAGAGCATCCACAATCATGCTATCTACTTTTTAGTTAAATTTTAGCTAATAAAAGTTATTTTGGGGTTGGTTTAGTGAGCTCGGCGGACTTGAACACAGCGGGGAGCTTCAGAAACTAACGCCTGCATAATAAAACCCCCTCACTGTTGTGGCGGCGCGAGAGTTGGAACCAATTGCAAAGGGTAAATTTCACTTAACCACCCCAAAAACTAAGTTTTGGGTACGAATTTGGGAAAATTCTGTGGTGCCCTGGGGTGTACCAGTACAGCCACTTATCCAAGGGTTGAGATTGCATTTTAAAGGTGAATGGCTGATATTAAATGACTGGATAACCTAATCAGCCCTTTGTTATTGAGCATGTGAGTCACATGTGACTCTTATAAGGGGAAACAGAACCAGAACGTATGCTGTGGAGTTGGAAGACGCTGCTTGCTCGAAGATTTCTCTCTAAATCGAATCGTAAGAGCCTCCAGCTATTTTCTCAGAATTTTCCTTCTCTGCTTGCCTAAATCCAATCCTAAGCGCCTGTCTATTAATCACCGAATTGAGGTCGTCACGAGAAAACCGAAGACAAAGCTGGCGACTCATCCTAAGCAAGGTCCTCAACTCTTCTCTCTGCTTGCCCAAAACTGATATGCAGAAAATTAATCGTTGCGAAATTGATGATGGGTCTAGCCTCTAATGGTCACTAGATTGAGAGGAATTTAGTTTGATTTGTTGGAATTGTGTGAACGAAGACAATTGAGTTGGTGGAGAAAGGAAGTGTAAAGAGGATGCGTTCAAAGTTTGGAAACATCAAGTAAGAGTTCAAACAACCATTTTTTTTTTCTGGTTTAGGAGTTTTTAGCTTCGTGTTTACGCTTTGAAGAGTTTGCCAATAGTCAGGCAACATTTGCATTGCAAACATGCAATTGCATGTTGGTGATGCAATTCAAGAGTGACTATGCGCATACCCCTAATAAGGAAAATTGGGTCAATTTTTTTTGTACAGGCATAATTAGACCTATTTTTTGAACTATACATCAAATGGCGAAATGAACCGAAATACAGAGCATGAGAAATAGTAAAGGGCAATAAGCCGATCATATTATATTACAAAATGACCAATTGCCCCCATTACGTAGTATTTGACATTGCCATGTAGCACAAATGAGTTTCCATATTTTCCTGAATTTCGTCAAACACAATGTCATGAACCGTCTTTGAATAATAGACATAGGCTCATCATAAAGTATTTGCTTGGATTTCTCTGTCTTTGCGCTATACATTAATTATGTTTGCTTTTTTAAGATATGTTTTGTTTGCACACAACCGGTCTGCATTTGCATTACAAAAATGCAATTGCACGATGGTGATGCAATGCAAGAGTGACTGTGCGCAAACCCATAGTAAGGAAAAACGGATCCAATTTATTTGTACAGGCATAATTACACCTAATTTTTGAACTATAAATCAAAAGGCGAAATGAACCGAAATACAAAGCATGAGAAATTGTAAGGGGCAATCAACCCAACATATTATATTACAAAATGACCAATTATCGGCATTACGTAGTAATTGATATTGCCATGTAGCACAATTGAGTTTCCATATTTACCCGAATTTCGTACAGCACAATGTCATGAACCCTATTTTGAATAATAGACATAGGCTCATCATAAAGTATTTTCTTGGATTTCTTTGTCTTGCTATAGATTAATTAGGTTTGCGTTTTGAAGCTATGGTTAGTTTGCACACAGTCGGTCCGCATTTGCATTATAAACATGCAATTGCATGACGGTGATGCAATGCAAGAGTAACTGTGCGCAAACCCATAATACGAAAAATTGGGTCATAACTTTTTAACTATAAATCGAAGGGCGAAATGAACCGAAATAAAGAGCATCAGAAACAGTAAAGGGCAATAAGCCGAACATATCATATTACAAAATGACCTATTTTCGACATTACGTAGTAATAGACATTGCCATGTTCATTGATAATAAAGGTCTCCTAACCACATGTAGGGGTTTTTTTTGTTACAAAACTAAACCCTCAAACTATTCAACCATAATGATTTTCACATCTGAAATTACATCCGAAATTTTGACAAACAACACAACCCGCGAACTTAAAATACCGGTGCTTCACGGAGCTCGCTTCTCCAAAATAGCAATTGCTTCGAATACCTCAATTTTGTCCCACTTAGTTGAACCAGCATCAATAAACTGAGCGTATTTCCTAAACATCTCAAAGCCGATCTTAATCCCGCCATTGTAAAGGTTGTACTTGGTGATTGAATCTCCTCAATGAAAGATGTTACTAGCCTCGGTGGGAGCCTTCGTAACATCATGGGCTCGTTTCACTCGCTGGTGGACATAATTTGAAGAATCAACACCATCATCATCTCCCACCATCTTCTTCTTAGGCGTGGATGAGCCTCTTGAGCTACCAACCATTGAATGTGACATTGTTTGGGTTTTCTTTTTTCTCTCTCAAATTTTGTATGTGTACTTTTATTTGTAAAAGAGGTAGAAGTCTTTTAGTTGAAATGTATAGGAACCAACTCCTTATATAATCCTTCGTCTGTTGTTGGTACCTGGTACTTTTACGTGGGAACGTTGAGTTTTTCTAAACGAACGCAGCCCCATGCGTTCGTGGTAACAAATACCCCGTTTGTTTGAAAAAGCAAGTTACTTGAGCCCATTTTTTGGGGAACGGGTAACTTTACTGAACAAACGCAATCCTTGTGTTCGATAGAACAAAAATTCCGTTTATATGAAAAAGTAAGTTGGTTAGATATATTTTGTCGCCGAACAGAAAACTTTCCTCAAAGAACGTACATGTTGCGTTCGTGTGAAAACGTAGGCCGTTTGTTTGAAAAAATAAGGTGATTGGGCCATTTTTTGACCGAATGGGTAACTTTTCTCCAGGAACACACGTATTGCGTTTGTGTGAACAAAATACCCTGTTTGTTTGAAAAACTCAGGTGGTTGGGCCTTTTTTTGGTCGAACGGGTAACTTTTCTGTAGGAACGCACATATTGCGTTCGTGTGAAAAAGAGCCCCGTTTGTTTGAAAAAGTAAGGTGGTTGGGCCATTTTTTGGCCGAACGGGTAACTTTTCTCCAGGAACGTACATATTACGTTCGTGTGAACAAACACCCGTTTGTTTGAAAAAGTAAGGTCGTTGGATATATTTTTTCTTCGAACGGAATTCGTTCCTCAACGAACATAGCTGTTTCGTTCGTATGAAAAAGTACCGCATTTGTTTGAAAAAGTAAGGTGGTTGGGCCATTTTTTGGCCGAACGAGTAACTTTTTCCAGGAACGCACATATTACGTTTGTCTGAAAAATAAACCTGTTTGTTTGCAAAAGTAAGGTGGTTGGGGCATTTTTTGTGCGAACGTGTAACTTTTCTCCAGAAACACAAGTCTTGCGTTCGTGTGAAAAAGAGCCATGTTTGTTTGAAAAAGTAAGGTGGTTGGGTCATTTTTTGGCCGAACGGGTAACTGTTCTCCATGAATGTACATATTGCGTTCTTGTGAACAAACACTCCGTTTGTTTGAAAAAGTAAGGTCGTTGCATATATTTTTTCGGGGAACGGAACAATTTCCTCAACGAACGCACCTATTTCGTTCGTCTGAACAAAGACCCCGTTTGTTTTAAAAACTCAGGTGGTTGGGGACTAAAACCTTATTCGTTTGAAAACGTTAGTTGGGTGGGTTAATTTTTCCTGTTAACCCTTCCGTTCACATTTTAAACCCTCCATTCTTCCATAAAAGGGGCATTTGAGTGATTGCCTCTCTCACTCTATCCATTACAAATGCATGGCTTCCTCTTCAAATCAACCGCACGTTGTGGAAAACCCAAAACAGCAAGGTTGGGGTCCAAATGATCCCAAAGTTCATGTTACGCCTAACTTTTGTAAGCATGTTCCGCATGATTTGTGTCCATGTGGCCTTTGCAAGGATCTTTTTTCTGTAAATTCGGACAATGTTCAAGTTTACCGGTCTTCGACTCCCTCGCCTCCAAAGCCACCATCTCTTCTTGTTTGCAAATGCACCCCTCAAAATACGGAATGATGCAAGGATTGCTACACTGACAAGCTCATTACGCATTGGGAGGAAGTTGAAAAATGGCAGTCCACTGATGACTCGGATGATGAGAACTACAAGTTCAGGGATTAGAGTGTAATGTGTTAGTTTTAATTTGCCATGTTTGCAATTTGGAAGTGTGATCCAAAAATAACATGCTATGTTAATGTTTTCAGTATTGTGCTATGTACATTACTGTTTGGCCTGTTCAAATTTATGTTTGTACGTTGGCAGTGAAAATTATAACCACCCGTTGTATGAATTTTGGAATTGCGCACAGGTACCGCTGAACTACTTCTTGTTACTGCAATTGCATATTATTTTATGCAGGTTCTCTCACATGTGGCCGTATGTAATTACATGCAAAAAAAACTGGTTGCATTTAGCTTAAAAGCGAACGTAGGTATGAACATAAGGTGAAAACATATGACGATACAAGTGCATGAACGTAACCTTAACCCAACAACAAAGACGGTAAGATACTACCGTATAATTGGTGGAGGGGTTCCCGGTCATCATTCCGTCATCATACACGTAAGGATTTATCTTACTGATTTTTGCCCTCTTATGCTACTGGATACATCTTTTATATACATCAGTTTCCAAACCCTACATTAGGAAAATTGGAAAATTGGATACATCTTTTATAGTCATAGGCTCATCATACAGTTTTTGCTTCGATTTCTTTATCTTTGCGCTATACATTAATTTGTTTTGCGTTTTGATGCTATGTTTAGTTTGCACACAGCCGATCCGCATTTGCATTACAAACATGCAATTGCATGACGGTGATACAATGCAAGATTGACTGTGCGCAAACCATACAGAAGGAAAATTGGGTCATATTTGTTTGTACAGACATACTTAGACCTATTTTTTTAACTATACATCGAAGGGCGAAATGAACCGACATACAGAGCATCGGAATCGGTCAGGGACTACAAGCCGAACATATTATATTACAAAATGACCAATTTTCGAAATTACGTAGTAATAGACATTGCCATATCGCACAAATCAGTTACCAACATAACCCGAATTTCGTAAAACACAATGTCATGAACCCTAATTTGAATAATAGACATAGGCTCATCATAAAGTATTTGCTTGGATTTCTCTGTGTTTAGTTTGCACACAGTCGGTTCGCATTTGCATTTCCGACATGCAATTGCATGACGGTGATGCAATCCAAGAGTGACTATGCGCAAACCCATAATAAGGAAAATTAAGTCATATTTGTTTGTACATGCATACTTAGACCTATTTTTTAAACTATACGTCGAAGGGCGAAATGAACCGACATACAGAGCATCAGAATCGGTTAGGGACAATAAACCGAACAACCCACCCATGCATTTCTCTATTGGGCAGGGATTCTTACTCATTTCAAATCCCAATCCAAATCTTGACAAATCCTAACATTACACTTTCGGAACACTTTACTCCCCATCAAAAAAATTCAAAAACACAGTCAAACCTACCTACCTACCACGAAATCGATGTCACTTGCAAAATTTCAAAACAAAACTATATACTGTAATTGCATTCAGTGACTTGGATTTGCATACAGACGATTAGTAATTGCATATAGAGAAATGCAATTGCATGAACATTACAACTATGAATGTGAGATACCCACTTCACCTCACAACACTTTCAGAATGAGAAACCCACTTCATCTCATAAATGTGAGAAACCTACTTCCCCTCTTGCCCCAATTCATCACCAAAGAATTTCAATTAACAATAACAATAAACATAGTGTTAATTACCTTCACAAGGGCTTGATTGTAGATGAGAGGAGTGCCAACAACCCACCAGTGACTGGAAAAACTGAATTCCAATTCCTATTATCAACCAGAAATACTAACCCTAAAATTTTCCCCAAAATCCAAACCCTAGAATAGGGTTTTTTTACAATGATGACAAAGAAGAGAGAGGTTGCAGAGAGGAGGAAGAAACTTTCTACAGAAGAGGAGTTGAAGAAGATGACTTTGAAGACGATGAAGATGGTGAGTTCGAAGTTGAACCAGAATACGTTGAGGAAGAAGAAGTGTACCTGTTCACGTTAGGAGCAGAGTTTGATATGGTTTACCTCTTCACCGGGTCAGCAGGTTTCCCTTTTTTTTTTTTAAATGGCACATGGGTGGCTGTACCGATACACCCAGCGCACCACAGAAGCACTCACGAATTTGACACAAAATATTACAGCTTGAAACTCAGCAATTTTCGGATAATAAAGTGAAAATTACCCTTTTATTTATAGTGGGACTAGGAATTTTACAATTGACAAATGGAACAGCAATGAATAACTTGATATGGAAACCAGACTGATTTGGAGGTCAACAAATGCAAAAAGTCTATTTTCAGACCACTATCAAAAGAATTTTACAATTGAAGAAAACAATACATATTCCCATAATTATGCATATATAAAAACACCGCATCATGCTTGCTACACAGCGGTGATCAGCCATAAATTAGTAGCATACAAAATTCTTGAGATAAAGCTTGTCTGAAAGAAAATGCGCATGCTAACATTACATCTATGGACTACAAAAAGCGACCATATCTGGCACAAAACCATATGATTGGACTCGTAATTAGTGGCTCGAAGCTACAAAGATGTCTCCTCCTCGTAGGCCTAAGACTGTTAGGACGTCTCATCCTCCAGTACGAGACTACTCGGATGTTTTGCAGCATGAGAAAGCTGTGCTCATGTGTCCGCTTTGGTGGCTGGAAGCTGTTTAGGTCTTCTGTGGCTAGAAGGTGTTTAGGCCTCATCGCCTTTCAACTCTTCTTCAGTAAAAAGATCTTTTTGGACAGGGATACTACTTAGCTGCTGAGATGAAATAATATCTGCAATGGCTTTATAAGTTGACTTCTGATTGCTATCTACTGCGGTGTCGTTTTCTATGTTCTTGATACCAGGCTCATCCGATGGCAATTCTCTTTCCGGAGGGGTCACAAAAAATGGTATCTTACCCCTCTGCCAGTCATGGAGGACCATCTTTGCCGCAGTCGTCAAATCAGGTTCACCACCCTAGAAGCAGCCCAGCAAAAAATTCAGCACATGCATAACTAGGATCTTTTCTGTTATATATTCAAGGAGTAAAAAAAAACAAGAGCTAACATTTACAGAAGTTTCCATATGCCAGATCATAGATGGGCACAACTTGGGTCCAAATCATTGTCTAGCATCACAAGGTATAAACAATGTTCAACTAGCCCAAGGGAGGGAAAAAAGGGATGAAAAAGAAAGCATAAATAACACCAATCATGTCGATTGAATTAAGAACATGCAACTCTTTTGCTTCACTTTTCACAGAAGCCAATTCCCTTGCTGGGTTTTGGTTCTGTTTCATCAGGGCATACACATATCTATCACAATCCCACAGCTTGACAGAGTTAAGATGGGACCCCAATTGTCTCCAAGGGGAAGACAATATACAAATTAAAGGAAGAATACCACACTTGGAATTTGCATCACTAAGATATCACTTATTTTCTTCCCTTATACATCCCTTGTATATATACATCTATATATAGTGTTCTCTGCCAGACTTATGTTGCAAGACTATGAATTTGGGTCACACATTCAGATAAAAAGTAGATAAGAAATAACCTAGCAATGGGTCCACATTCACAGGGAGACATATTCCAAATACACACGTGTGTGTGCACTGTGTATGCATATGTGTGTAAATATGGAAAACATCCATTTGATAATTGACTGAGTCTGAATTGGGAAATACTCCAAGTATTTGCAGGAACTAAGGGCAGAAATGTTACAACTACTGGGATAGTTAGAAAGCATCATAAGAAGCGAGTTACCTTCAAAAGTTTGCCTGACAATTTGCAAAGCTGACAGAGGAAGTCATTATCATCATCCCTGAAAGCCAAAAAACCATTAGGATTCGGTTATGTCACTCTCTTTCTGAGGATATACGTGCAATTAGCAGGATTTGTATGTGAAAAAAGAAATTACAAAGTACATAGATTAATAAACTAAAATGATTGCAACCCAGATTAAATAGGAGTAACAAAATAAAAACCCAACAACCTCAATAGAAAAGAGAGTAAGATAATAACAGCTAACACGATACTACCCCCCATCAGTTATGCTAACAGAAAAATCCTGACTCAAATAAGTTGCATGAATCATTAAAAAAAGTTCAAAAAAAATTTGGGTTATTTTTTGACATTTACAAAGTCCGTTCTTTAGGATCTGTACTAATTTTTGGTTCCAGAGAACCATTGTTCCTTCTGTCAATCATATTTGATTTTTCCTGCTAAGGTGTAGACCATGCCCGACACTGACCATGGTTGGAAATTGGAGGGACCACTTGCAACCAAAAGCTTAAACAGATACAAAACACTAGAAATTTTATGTAGTACCAAGACATAAACATCAAAATCCAACACACAGTCAAAGCAGCATACCAGGTCTTTATCTTATATGCTCTTTCCAGGTGGATCTCCTTAACTCGTTTCAATACTTCTCCTATATGTTCTGTAGCATCCTCCAAATTTGTGACACGTACCTAAAAAAGAGGACCAAAATTATTTACCATCTGATGTGCATATAGAATATTACATTTGCAGTCTAACACCGAATGTGGGCTCCAGGTCCACAGGGAATAAGAAAACTGATAGACTCTAAATGGGTTAAATAAACAAGTGCAGTACAGAGGTTAAAAAAAAAAAAAAAACTCAATTCACTATGAGCAGCTATACAAGGGAAAGCAGGAAAAGCATACCACGCCCTTCAGTACAATATCTGTTTCAGAGTCGCCGCTTTGATAGACAACTCCAGGGCAATCAATCAAGAAAATCCTCTTTGTGAGTGTTATATATTGCCACACTTTAGTCTCCCCTGGAATAGGAGCAACCTTGCAAACCTGTGGAGCACGAAACACATAAATATGTCAGCCATATCGGGTATCACTACCTAGAATATTGTTTGTCACCTAGAAGACAAGGCACATTGGTCTATTAGTACAGCTAAACCGAATAAAATGCTGATTAACACACATACAAAATCTAGATTAATGGAAACACAAGCAGAAAACCAGAAGCAGCAAGGGAGTTGAGGATATTACATTTTTTGTTCGCAATGTGTTGATGACAGATGACTTTCCAACATTGGGATACCCAACAAATCCCACAGAAATGGCTTGCTTGTCACTTTTCAAGCGGGCAAATTGTCTCAGCACTGATAGAAGAGTTCCCTAAGTGCAACAAATAAAAGTAAACAAAATCAGCACATTGCACATAAAATCTGAAGTAGCATGGATAAATATAGCAACCTAAAGTGAAATAACATTAGGGCTTCTCCTATTAGCTTTTTTATGAGTTCTTATCTCATCTTTTAGACATGTAGCACGATATGCAAACAGCAAACACACAGAGAGAGAGAGAGAGAGAGGTAACTTAATGTAAGGCAATTGAGACAATAACGATGATGGGAGACAGAAGGAAGTGGTGTTAGAGGAATCTAACTTAACAGACTTTTATTTCATCAATACTGCCATGAAATTCAACACGATCAAGGCATCAACGTGAACAGAAGGTACCTTGCCAAATGATTTGTTGACACTAGCATGAAATGCAATAGTTGGAAAGTCGTCCTTTAATACATTCAACCAACGGCTGAGCACCCACGAAGGAACCAAATCACACTGAAAAATCAAAGTAATGATATTGTTAAACAAAATCAGAAGAGGTAACACCTTCTAATTCAAGAAGACCCAAAACATGAGAAATGCAACCAACCTTGTTTAACAAAAGAACTAAGTGTTTATGTGTGCAATGCTCTTTCAAATGCTTCTCTAAGTGGTAACATCTTGTACCCTGTGGATCCCTTGCATCCAAAACCTGAAATGGGGAGAAAAGCAAGGTTGAGCTGGACAAGCATTAAGCAAATAATAGCACTAGAATAAAATATAAACTTGTTTTCATAATTATCAGCCCAAGAAGATCTGCACATTTAATGCAGGAATTACCTTGATGTAAACATTGTCCTAACTTAACGAAAAAGAAAACAGAAGCATAAAACAATCCCTGTTTACCATGTTACACTGTTCAGCATACAAGTAATGAAGAATAGGAATTCAATTGATATCCAAGAAAGGCAAGATTTGTAAGGAAAAGTACATGTATAAGATTAGTTATACTTACTAAATCAACGGAAAACTAGAAACACCAACCTGGACAACAACATCTGAAGAGTCAATAACTTTGTAGAGCTCACCCCATATACGTTTACTTTGACCCTTATCAAACATTGTATGCCGGACCAGGTCCCTAAATCCATCCCCTTCACTACCTTCTGCAGTATTGTCATCAACATGCTTCTGCTGAAACACGTCTAAAGAGATGCAAACAAGTTAGATGCAGAACCATGGGAAATAAGAAAACGAACCCAAAAAAAAATAATTCATACACATAAACTTGCAATTTTTTACTCAAAAACCCTCCGGTCTAAATCATACACAAAAACACTGACCAAATAATCAGGAAATGGAACAAATTGGTTATTACAACCAGGAATATCAAGCACATAAAAAATTCTCAGACAAGAAATAGTTACCCTGAGAACCATCAGCTTTCTTAGCTAAGGACTCATAATCTGCTGCGATGAGTTTTGGACGCTTCCTCTTTGTCTTAGGTCCAAATGCATCGGAAAATGACTCTCTCTCTAGGAGATGGACTCTGGTTTGCTTCACAGATTTTAAGAACATGAACTTAGCAAACTAGAATACAATGATTAACTATGCCATCAGCCGGAAAAAGAAAAAAAACATTTCAACCATATGCTATCTTCTTCATCTGTTTTCATTAAGAGTTAGACATGCCAATTTAGGAAATCTATAGAAAAATTTATTGTTCATTATAAGGTATTCACTAATTTTCAAGGGTTACGTTGCCATTAAAAAATTTACAAGTTGGGGTTAGCCAATTTTTGGGTATGAAGATAATTGCCGGCTAAATAAAAAATGAAAACCAGTGGCTTCAACATTGCATCTAATAAGGCAGCCCTAAAGAACACTTACTGTCTCTCTTTTTTTTTCTTTTTAAGTTAAGTCAGCCATGCATCGAAGCTTGATGAATATCGCTCCGAAACTTATGTGAGTCAAGGAAATGGAACATAACTAGCACTTCAGCTCAGAATTTTATTTGTGCACAATTGTGATTTTCTGATTCCTTGTTAAAGTTTTAAATAAATAAATAAAAAACACTAGACTTTACAAAAGCATCATACCTTCTGATGGTCATTCAAGAGGGACAAGGGCAGTTGCTTCCCCTTCAAAATAACATTGTAGTTACTAGCCACCGTTTTACTGTGCTCCTCGCGGAAAATGTCAAGCTGTTGCTGGGATGCAACCCGAGTATTCCCTAAAAATGAAATTAGCAATATAAAAAATTCAACAAAAATAGAAAGGCCATAAAAGCAGGGCCGCCACAATTCAATGAATTACTGAAATTTTTTTAACAGGCATTTTCCAATATAATTACCAAGCATTTGCAACAAGCTCTGTTACTCTAAAACCTCACACAAAAGCACTAAGTAAGATCTTAACTAGACTAGAAAAGTGTACCCATACGTATACGTATACATACCGAACCAGCGGCGATCAGGTTGAATACGAGTGTCAGGCAGCTCCTTGGACTGGAAATCGTTCCTCAAGACCTTCCCCTTGCTGTCACGCTTGGGCCTCGTCTTGTACATCTTGAGCCGGCGAACCGTGGCCCCAGTACGCGCGTCCTTGCTCTTGCTCTTTCCATCGGTACGGTTCGCGTCCAGCGAGTGCTTCGGCTTCCCGGAGATGTTTACTTTCCTCTCTGTCTTCTTCACCATCTTTGCGGCCTGTTTGGTTGCCAAGAAAGTGACGGAAACTGCCGCGTTTTGTTTTGTGTAAAACCCCTTGGGAAATAGGGTTTCGAAAGAGAGAGTGGAGACGGAGGGACGAGAAATTATAAGTATTTTTTGTGTGACTGGATTGGGTTGGTAAGTTGGGGGGGTTGACAGAAAAGTTTTAAGCCCAAATGTCGGCCGGTTTTTATTTGGAGCGGTCCAACAATATTGGGCCACAACACACGATGAGGACACCAGTTCAGTTGATCATCCTTAAAACACTTGTCGCATTGTTTTGTAAAAGTTTAAAGTATTGCTCGAAGATTCTCCAATGATTACATACTTCTAATTTCAGACAAGTTGGATTGCATATAAGAGAATATATTTAGTAAATGCAATCTAATAGCCGACTGAAATTAGAAGTATATAACTAATTTTTAATTTAAATACTTATTAGAGAATCCTCTTATATAAGTAATTAATAGTATAGTTTTCCGTATACAATTTTATTATTTAAAAAATAAAAGTAGAAATGAATATATGTGTTTTATGTTTGAAATACATGAACTATTACGACCCGAATAAAGCTTCCGTCTTTGAAAGAGGTGAAATTAAAGAAACAAACAACAAAAAAGTAGTACCTGAGATACTAGTGCAGATCCAAAAGCAAACGCAGCGCGGGGAGTACATCAGTCGATGGATCGGGTTATCAAAGCCGCGAGGAGCTCTGGTTCTCTCAATCTTTCAAATCGTAATCTCAGGTAACATTAGACTGATCACCAGTTAAAGAAAGAAATTTAGTCATCTTCATCACCATTATCTTTGATTTTGATAACTCTCTTTTGCAATTAAATTTCCATCACATTGAAAAGCATTGCATTCTTTTTTTTTTTTTTTCCCGAAGCATTGCATTCATATGGGAACTGGTTTTTTTTTTCCTCTAATTGTTAGCCAAGTGCCCGATGAGGTATATAGAAGTACGAGTGCAGTTGGGGACGATGAGAAATGGTGGGAGGTAAATTTGTTTCCCTTATTCATCTGGATCAAGAAAAATAAGAAATGGGTGCTTCTAATTCTCCAAGTGTGATGTTTTACAATCGGACTCATGAACCCATTACTTGTTTTCAGGCTGTGGAGCTACAAAAGCTCATTATAGCTCATAACAACATTGAATCACTGAAAGAAGAGCTGAGAAATTTGCCTCTTCTGACTGTGTTAAATGTCAGCCACAACAAACTTTCCGAGCTTCCAGCTGCAATTGGAGAGTGTGTTCTATGTCGATGTGTATTTGTAATTTGTGTTCGTAGTGATCTTTGTCTTATGTTTTTCTTTAATTGAAATGTCGAACACATTTGGCAGGCTTACCATGCTCAAATCATTAGACTTATCGTTCAACTCAATTCTAAAGTTGCCTGAGGAAATTGGATCAGTAACTTCTCTTGTCAAGTATAGTTTCTTCTTCTACCAATTCCCATTTTTCTTTATATATAAAAAATGTAGTTAAAAGACCAGAAGGCTTTATTGGTTTCTTATTGCTGTGTTTCATGCATGTCTGTGGGTCGGTGCGTACATGCCCCTTGTGTTTTTTTTGCTTTTCTTGTATTTGGGTTTGAAATGAACAAGAAAGAAAGAAGAATTCGATTTAGGTTAATCAAGTTGTTGTGTGATCCTTCCAGACTTGATTGCTCGAACAATCAGCTTAAAGAACTACCAAGCTCACTTGGAAGATGCTCAGATCTATCAGAATTCAAGGTAATGCTTCACCTAGGTTGATTGTAGATGTGGTGACAGGCCATGATGCTGGTAAAATTTGACACAGCAATATCACATAACCTTGTAGTGTGGTTGTTTAAGTGCTTGTTCTTTGCCCAAATCTTTGTGCAAGTAGATTGAACTTATCTTTTTTTCATCTTAATATTCTGTAAACCCGATGCGTGTGTTAGGAAAGGATTCTTTCTTTTATTTTTTTAACATAATATATGGTTCTGATGAAAAAGTAAGTTATGATACTCTTTTTACAGGCGTCAAATAATGTTATCATCTGCTTGCCAGAAGATCTAGCTAACTGTTCAAAATTGATGAAACTAGATGTGGAGGTATGAGCAAGATTGTATTTTTAGCACCTGTGATGATGAGTTACCGCTTTTTCTCTTTTCTTTGATTATGATGTAATCATTAGTATTTGATAAATTTTGGGGTCTAAAATGCGAATTGGATCATCTGCCTGTGCCAGGGTAACAAGCTAACAATCCTATCTGAGAATTTGATTGGATCATGGACCATGCTTACAGAACTCAATGCATGTAAATGTCTTGCTGAATGTTTATCTCTACTTGCACATCTTTAGATATGTTGAAACATAGTTTGTGATTGGAACCTATGCAGCAAAAAATATGCTGAGTGGAATACCAGAGAATATTGGAAGCCTATCTCGTCTTATCCGTCTTGACCTTCACCAGAACAGTGAGTCAATTTTTAATTAAGAAACTTTAAATATTCTTTCTTTGGTATGATATGAGCCAATCAGTTCAGCTTTCCTATAAGATGTTTGTGTTTACGAGTTTTGCAGAAATTTCATCAGTTCCACTTTCAATAAAGGGTTGTTCTTCCCTTGCGGAGATCTATATGGGGTACCACTGTTACATGATGCTTTTTAAGTTTTTAGGAGTGTATGGAATTTAAAGAGAACTTTTGCATCTTTGAGATTTATCTGGCACTTTTAACATCAAATTTTAGGAATAATGCGCTGTCTACATTACCAGCGGAGATGGGGGCACTTTCTCATCTAGGAACTTTAGATCTTCACTCGAACCAGGTAGCTAGAATTTCATTTTCGTTTTTCGTTATAAATACTGTAAAACTTACTTAGGAGGAACAAAAGTTCTTGACGTACATTGGGAAAGAGTGATGATCTCTTTCCGAAAATAATTGCTGCTCAAAAGACATGTTTATAAATATTTTCTTGCATCTCAATATGTTTAATGGGTCGTTGAGTTATGAGTCTAGTTGGAAGTGGTCAATTGAAATGTCTTAATAGCGATCTTTTTGTTTTAAGATCACTCTAATTCTGCAGAAACTAAGTTCTTTACATATGTTTCAGCACAACTATATGACAATATTCATATATTTAAAACTTTATAATCACCTAAAATACTGCAACATGATAAGCAGAACTAGAACTCCTTAAGCTCTGCATGCCTGCATCACATTTTAACTTTTGTCTCCTCTTTGATTGTCCAATTATTTGTGCATTGAGAGAAAAATAAACGTTGTAAAGAAAAAACCTAAATTGGACTATTTATCTCTTGATGAGTAGCTCTAGTTTTTACATGAATAAACTTATTGGTTCCAGAAAAGCACTTAATGGTATCTTTTTAAGTTTTAACACAGTGGAAACTACTATGAAATCCATGGGTAGAACTCATCCTTGGAAAATCAACTTACAGGGAAAGGGTGTTCTTGTGTATATACACCACATCCCAAAGGTACCCAAGAAATGTGGGGATATGTTAACAGTCTCCCTTAGTGTCAGAACTAGAGACACTAAGCGCTCCCCCTCCACTCAGGGTAGGAGATACTAACCTGACCTATTGATGTGGTACACCTACTTCGATACCTTGTAAAATCCGTGGGTAAAACTCATCTGTGAAAACCGGCTTACAAGGAAAGGATGCCCATGATTTATATTTCATGCATCCCAAAGGTACCTAGGCGATGTGGAACATTGCTAACAACTATCACAAACAATAGCACTTAGAATCTACAAGGCAAGCTTACAGATCAGAGAGAAACTCAGAATGTTCAGGTAAATAACCTGATTATATAAGAAATAACCTGAGGAAGGGAGAGGAAATATCACAAGACATGGATAATCCTAGCTAATTTAGAAGTAAAGACTAATTAAGGTCCTAATTAAGCTACTATTGACTGAAGTTGACACAATAATTTCCAAAAGGGCAAGTGCTAATTCAGAAGATTAAATAATGGGATTTCATTTGGGTTCTTGACAATCCAAATGCTCCATGAATTCTTCTGCTGTGTGTTGTACTCCATCTTTGGATAACTAGTTTTAAATTCTCTGTGTGCATGCAGTTGAAGGAGTATCCAGTGGAGGCATGCAAATTGCGTCTTTCATTGTTGAATCTTTCAAACAATTCATTGTCTGGATTGCCCCCTGAATTGGGTAAGGTTAGCTAATTTTAATTTGTATTCAACAGTATCTGGTATATATTCATCAAAATTCCTAAATCCTGTATGGGTTGCAATGCTCTGAAAATGTCATATGTATTTCACATTGTGAGTTATATGAAGGGATAGAATTCTACTCTCGTTGATCCAATTGGAAACAGATTTTTAAATATATGGATAAGCCCTTTTTAGAAAGACCCATATGTCCTAATTTACTTGTATAATACCAAAAGTTCTACTTTTAAAATATTTTATTAGAAAGATCCTAATACTAA
Source organism: Prunus salicina (assembly GCA_020226455.1). Classification (NCBI taxonomy): domain Eukaryota; kingdom Viridiplantae; phylum Streptophyta; class Magnoliopsida; order Rosales; family Rosaceae; genus Prunus; species Prunus salicina. The sequence goes on along the minus strand of CM035345.1, from coordinate 17,099,024 downwards.
GTAGACCTTTAATAATCTTTTAAAAGAATAATGGAACTTATCACATAGTGCACTAGTGTTAGCTGTATTTCTCATGGGTGTGGCGAGATTGGGGTGGGTGGGCTGATGAAATGATGAATATTTCCCACAGGAATGGTGTGGGTGGGAGTGTGGGCATGTGGATGCACTGGATGCACAAATTGAATGATGATTAAACATTGCTGTTTATTGTATTAAACTCCACATTGCTCTAATGCCTACCTCCTGTTTACTCATCTAAGGATTTGAAAGTCCAAATTTGATAATTGTTATGTTTGACTGTAATAAATATTCTTAATCGTTTTTCTCTGTTTAGGCAAGATGACTACCCTGCGAAAACTTTTGCTTACCGGAAATCCTTTACGGACTCTTAGAAGGTGAGAGGCGTTTGTTAGCCCTTTTTTAATTTAATGCTTTTGTTGAGTAAGTATTTATCTAACAAAAATTTCCTCTTCAGCTCATTGGTTTCTGGATCAACTCCTACTTTATTGAAGCATCTTCGAAGTAGACTTTCTGAGAATGAAGGTATGTTTATCGACAACTCATGTATGGTTTTTTTTTTTTTTTTTTTGGTTTTTCTAACATGATAATTCTGTAAATTTTCGTGGAATTGTATGGTAGACAATCACCGGACCCCATATGCTTAAGTTGTTAATAAATGGAAGAAAAGCTAATACCCTCCCTCATGTGCTCATGCTCATAGTCATAGAGACGCATATAACTGCAGACTGTATAGTTGCAGTTGAACCCTGCAGGTTAACAAGCAAGTAGAGGTGGGGTGTGGAGGTCTTGAACAGTACCTCATCGAAATAAAGCTTTAATACAATGTTACAATGTGATAAATAATTGGTTGAAAAATTATATCATCCTCTCCATATTGAAGCAGTACAAGTGTGAGTACATGAAATACAACACAATTATAAGTCTAAGAAAGAATCAAACATCCTAATTCTAAGTATATTTAGAAGCCTAATTATAAGCATAAAAATTTGGAAATGTCACTGATAATAGCATCCAACATAGTAAAACTTCCAAAAACTCAATAACGTGAAATTACAATTTTCAACCAACTTTTGCCTTAACTAATTTAATTCGGGTTTCTTATGTAGATGCAGAGGCTACAACTACAAAAAAGGAGGATGTTATTGCCATGGCCGCTCGATTATCAATCGCTTCAAAGGTACTGTTCCTTAATGTTTCTGAAGAGGATATGAGCTTATTTGAGGATGATCATTTTTACAGCTCAACTTATTTTTTTTGGGGGGGAAGGGGGTTCCCACGTGCGGTTCATGTATAAGGTTGTTGGTGAACACCCATTTTCCGTTTTGTGGGATCTTTGCTTAGTTGGCTATTCTAGTATAGAGCTCAGAATTCACCTTTCAGTTAGATCTTTCTTTGAGATGCTAAACTTTTGCACTTAAAATTGGTTTTATGGTTTTACATTTAGGAACTTTCTATGGAAGGGCTGGGTTTGACTGCTGTCCCATCAGAAGTATGGGAGTCAAGTGAGGTCACAAAAGTTGATCTTTCTAGGAATTCCATCCAAGAGCTTCCAGTTGAGCTTTCGTCATGTGTCTGCCTTCAGGTAAATATCATTGTACATGGGTTTTTCTGTCTACTGACTTGCAGAATTTTATTTGTTCGTTTGTTTAAATTTGCTTGTTAAGTTCTTATAAAATATAAAATAAAAATCTGCTATTAAGTTGATTGTGTATGTAAGTCGTCCTTATATTTTATCCAAATGTGCAGATTTTAGTTTTTTCCAGGAACAAGATTAAAGACTGGCCAACTGCAATTTTAAGGTCACTTCCTAATCTGTTGTGTTTGAAGCTGGACAATAATCCACTAAGACAGGTAAATCTTTGTAGCTGGTACAATAGTCTTTTTCATACTTTCATAATATAGAAGAGTTTTAAAGAGAAACAAGGAAGGGACATGGTTCATGACAAATATAATTCTCGGAACAAAATTTTTAATACCTTGCTATAGGACCACTGTCCAAAAGCTTAAGCTGTTGAGGAATGAGCCAACAATGTACATCAAGCTAACTGATCTTAATACCTTCCTTATTTCTTGACTTGTAGATTCCACCGGATGGATTTCAAGCAGCCCCTATGCTTCAGGTTCTCGATCTAAGTGGTAATGCAGCTTCATTACCAGAGCATCCATCATTTTCCAGCTTACCACATTTGCAAGAGCTTTACCTGAGGTTAGTGAAGTTGTGACACACAGGAACACACGTTCACAAATATAGAGAATATGAATGCATGTCTGCTTGTAGATAGTGGAGTTTTCAATAACATCTCAGTTGTTTGCATACATCTATTTTCACCTGACAGACGAATGCAGCTACGAGAAGTCCCATCAGATATCTTGAGTTTGCAGCAACTGCGGATCCTTGACTTAAGCCAAAATTCCCTCCGATCGGTTCCAGTGGTAACATATTCTTTGATTAAGAAATAAATATACATCTGATACCCTTCATAGGTTTAAAACTTAGACTTGTCAGGAGACACCTGTAGAGGTTTTATGATAATAATAATAATAGTAGTTATCTACTTGGTAGAAATTTAAAGAGTTTAAAGTGTTCTTATTGAAGTTGGGAGAAAATGTTGGAGTCATTAGGGGGTCAGAGAGAGGAGGCGGGCCCAGAATTTCATTGGAGTTTCACTGCGTTCTTTTGTATCCATATGGATATTGGGTGTTCTGTTTTTCTTTTAGGACCACATACGCCTTGGCTAAGTGGTCCTAAAAGAAGGAAACCCTCTAAATGGATTGATAAAATGTTCATTTTAGGTTATTCTCAGTTCATAAATCATGTCTGTCCACAGACAGCCTTTCCTCTTGTGGTACATTAATTGCTATTCGAATTCTTGATTGTCTCTGTTAATATTGACATGCAGGAGTTCAAAAATCTTACTTCACTCACTGAGCTAGGCCTATCTGACAATGACATCTCAACGCTTCCCCAGAGTTGGTCAGTATATGAAAACCTTTCATAATTGGATTGGTTTCTTTGGTCGTGACTACAACGAATGACAACACAAATTACCATGTTGTTCTTTATTAAAGAGTATAGATTCCATAGACTCATCTGATTGACTATATAAAATGGGTGGTCCAGTGCATGAGGCTCCTGCCATTCTGGAGTCTAGGGAGGGTCAGATAGACAGCTTTTTTGGCCCCATAAAGTACCTAAAAAAGTGGTTATAAATTCTTATATTACCAGAAGTATGGTCCTGTAGTGGTTGGCTCAGTCCCAAAGAAAGTGAGTTAAAGCCAATAACTTGAATATTTCCTTTCATAGATAAGGTCACTGATCATTTTTTTTCATCAATGCATTTCCCCTAGCTTATGTAACTATAAATATTTCCTACTCTTCTGGATCTTTGTTTCGAAGTAATATTAAGTTGTGCTCAACTTCAAATATCACACTATGTATGTTGTCTACTAGCTCACATAATATTTTTGTCCAGACTGACTTTGTTACTTTATTCTAACATAGACAGTTTCTTTGATCAGGGTTTGCTAGAACCTAGCTTACAGGCCTTAAGACTTGATGGAAATCCATTAAGAAGGTATTCTACTTTTTTCGTCATGTCCTATAAGTTTCACTGTAAGGTTTGTTGTCATTCTGTAGTTTTGTGACATTAATAGCTGTACAAAAACAAAAACAATTGACGCAAAGATAAAATTTAGGTCAGTCAAGTTTTATCACTGGCTTACCACCAGATTCCTTGATTGTCTGGGCGATATGGTTCAAGGATGTATGGCAATCACTGGGGTGTGGCCTCGTGCATTAGTCAAGCAGTAAACAATGTCATTGATAATATTGTTACGAATTTATGCACTGGTGGACAAAGTGCAAGGCAAAAGTACACCTGTAAGGTTTGCCTCTGGCAGAAACCTAAGACCAATTGGAGCCTGATCCCTCGCTCCAAATCCGACTGCTCGAGTTCCTATTTGATGTGGATTTTGAGCCCCAAGGTTACAATCATCATATAGATTGCTTATAGTGCTAAAAAGGCATAGTTAAATAAGATGCTAATTACTGAAACGTACCCTAGACAATCCCTTGCCTTCAATTCCTTTATGAACCAGGAAACTGGTGGGGAAGCACAAGTTGCATATTTTCCTATAAGAGGCCAAAAGATAGATTAAAAACACAAAAATATCAGCTAGGCAATGCACTCCATCCAAATGCATGTTAATTGGTCATGCTTCCCACTGCAAAGTGAATCCCATGATTACAGGATGAGAACTTGTAGAATACACTTAATTTCTATGCGTACTAGAGTTTTTAAATTCTTTGCTGTCCTATGCATCATGACCCTTCTCATTTTATGTATATATAATTGAACAGCATCCGGAGGACGGTTTTAGACAGAGGAACCAAAGCTGTTCTGAATTATCTCAAGGACAAAATTGTTGAAGCTTAGAATCTCTGCGCATCGCTTCTTGTCCATCCAGACGTGCTGTCCAACTCTTTTCGCATGCCCAAGTTCTTGATTTGAAGACCGCGGTGCTTGTATGGCTCGTGTGTCGTGTTGCAGCTTGTATCATTTGAGTTTATTATTGACTTTTGGATTCCATTATCATGGAATATGCTTGCCAAGCTTCCACACCCCTACCTATTTAAATTCCAGATCAATTGTGTGTTTCGTTTTGTTGTAATTGGAGCTTAGACTTGTGAGTGCTATGTGAATGTACCAATAAAACATTTTACAGATAATAATAACAATATTACAGATCAATACCTTTAACAGTATCAGATTTTTCCTGTTCTCGTAATTGGAATTTTGCTTCGTTTCCTTTGTTTTTTTTACTTTTTCTTTTCCATTTTACCCATAAAACCTCAAAACAAAAAGGAGATTTTAAAATAAAATAAAAAACTGACAAGGGATAGAATTTAGTACCACCATCCTCACTTCCAGCCCAGGAGCTTTATTTCAATTTATTATAAATCCCCCATTGGACCAAGGTCACCTCGTTTTCTCTGCATGAAAACTGTGAGTGAGGCAGAGAGAGCACCGCTATCACCATGGTTCTGGAAATCACCATTGTTGCTTCCTTTAATTTGGCAAGTTCAATTAGTAGAACCTACAGGTTATAACTACTGGTTGTTAGCTGTGATTTTCCCCAAAATGTAGCTTCAGAAGTACACTATTGTTGATCATTAATTAATGTTGTTGTTCTTTGAATATTTAATTTGCTTAGTCTCTTCGGATTTTCTATATAATTACGAATCACCATGTTGCCAAATGAAATGGGCATGAAAGTACGAAGAGAATTGGATTTTCTTTCCATTTTCCCGCATTTTCTGGGGAAACAAGCAGGTCCTTGGGACAATTGGTTAGTTGCTTGCTCAGCAAGTTTTGTACCGCGCTTAGTTATACATTTTGCCCGAAATGTTTGCTGTAGTGATTTTTTTCTCTTTCTTTTTTTAGAACTGCTGGGTAGTTGGGGTTTTCAGTTTTGCACTTCAAATTTTAATTAGTACATTGATCCAACGCAAAACTTATAAACAAAGAAAATGTAACAAATAATTAAAAAAAACTAAAACAATTAAATTAAATTTTCTTTTTTCTTTTTCTTTTTTATGAAAAAAAGTTCAGAGCAGGAAGAGGCTACTCCCACACCCAGGGGCCTGCCCCGGTATGGAATTACACAGGACATTTTCTAGACGAAAATATTTCTTTTTGGATAGCAATATGAAAATATTTTCATTTTCGTTTATATTGTTGGTAAGAAGATAAAAGTTTAAAAGCCAAGGTAAAAATTAGATCCTTACAGTGAGTCGGTTCGTTACTCGCTGTGGGCCCTATAAAATCCCCATTCAACCGTGGCCTCCAAGAAATGCTCTCTGCAACTAAAAACTGAGCGGCTGTGAGAGAGAAATATGGTGCTGGATATCACCGTCGAGCGCGACCCCGACGTCAACGACATCGGCACGGACGCCTACACCGTCCACGTGGAGTCCCATCGCATCCTGACAGTCGCTACCTTCTCCGAAGCCACCGTCACCAAATGGCTCAAGCAACTCCTCAAGTTCACCAAATCCACCATTCTCGTCGGCGTCGCTGCCGAGGTCGACAACACACGCGGGTGGCTCAGGAAGAAAGATCAGCCGTACGACATGCTCTGCCTCGCCATCGGATGCCACTGCCTCATCTACCAGTACTATGACGACAAACCCGCTGGCTTACTCGTCTCCTTCCTTGCAAACCCTAGGGTTTTCGCCGTGGGCCGCGACATGGCCAATCTCTGCAGGAAGCTCAAGGCGGACCACGGCATCGAGATCCGGAACGCCGTCGACGTCAACGATCTGGCGGTCAGGGGGCTGGGGAGAGACGACCTGGATCTCGGCCGCTACGGCCTGGACCGGCTCGCGAAGACCGTGCTTGGAAAGAAAATGGACGTGGTTCGGCCTGAGGAGAAGCTCTTTTGGCACGGTGAGTATGAGTCTTTTTGGAGCATGAATTGTGAGGTGGTCAAGTTCTATACTGTTGATGTGTATCTGTGCTACTTGATCGGTTCGGAGTTGATCGACGCCATTGACGGTGCTGCTGACCTTAAGAAGATGAAGAAGAAGAAGAAAAACAAGGAGGACAAGTAGGTAAACTCGCCATCTAGCAAAGATCCATGGAGAGCCACTGGTCTGAGAGTCTCTTTCTTGACGTACGTACGGACTATTATCCTTGTGTTGATTTCGTGGTCTGTTGTTTTGTTTAGATAATTTGAGCTCGTGATTTAGGGTTCCTAATTGCTTGTTATTTGCTTTAATTTCCCCAAAATTTAGCTTGAGAGTTGGTATCGTACTGGAATCTGATCAGTGTTTGTTCATGTCGACTTTTACAGAGAAAAGTATCGGAATCACTTGGATTTTCTTCTTTCATTTTTTTTTTCTCGGGCTTTCTCGGGAAACAAACTGGTGATAACAATATTAGTTAGCTTATATTCTGTTAAGCTGTCACGTGTGTGATTACGTGTTGTTAGTTAGTGTTACCTGTAATTAGTTCGATTGTTAAGTCTTGGTAATTTACTAGTGCATCGCAGTAATTTTTCCGAAAACGGTGGGCGGTAGTAATTCTTTTACTCTCTTTTTCCGGTAGTAGTCGCTGTGCGCTGCATGCTCGCCGTACGGGATTTGCGGAACATACGCGGCAAAGTGCACGACTAGTTTGCACGACTCCTGGCTATGAACGACACGTGTTGTTCATTTTGGTTGATGCGTTTGTTATTATCGTTTCATTAATTGATTAGCATGGTATAAAAATAAATAAAATATATACGATGTGATTTAAGTTGAATATAATTAGAGCATTTTTCTTAAAAGGAAAATATGAAATTTTTTTTTTTTGCTGAGCAAATGTGATATAGTTTTCAAATGGGTAAGCCTTAGTCTTGAACCATGGACGAGAAGCAAGGTCTCTATTACATTCTATCCAAGTGACGGAGCCAATCTTAGGCTTGGAGTGGCCTTGCCCCTCATATTTTTATATCTCCTCTATTATATTATATATAATATATAGAATTTATAATAAACAACTTATAATTTAAGTTATAGTTTCCTCTAAAACAAATTAGACATTACTGAATTATAAATATTTAGCTTTAAACATGTAATTATTGAATACTTAGGTGTTTTATATATTTATGTTTTATATGCCAGTTAATCACTCTGAATCTCAATGTTGTTGTTACTGATTAGCAGTGATTTTCCCCAAAAATATATGTAGCTTAAGAGTCGCTGAAGTACTCATCAATATGCTTGCTCAATGTTGGTGTTCTTTGAATCTGTGTTTTGTTGTGATATTCGGATATTTCTCATATGTTAGAAATATTTTCATGTTGATGTTACGTTCAAGAGGTATTCAGAAACTTGGATTTTCTTGGATTTTTCTGGAGTTTTCTCGGGAAACAAACAGGGGCCCAGAATGGCTTCCTCAGCAAGTTTAGTGGTTATAGTACTGCACAGCTGTAATTTTGGCCAAAATGATTGCTGCAGTAATTTTTTACCTTTTTCCTTTACTGGTAAAAGAGTCAGTAGTCTCTCCAGTTCATTTGCAGCGAGACGTGGGTTGCATGCGCTGTGCTTTACATGCTTTACATTCCACGACTTCGTTTTGGTTGATGCGTGCGTGGTTGGTTACTTGGTTTGGTTAGTCTCGTTCCATTAATTGGTTTGGTTAGTCTCGTTCCAGAGCAGTCAGCCTTTCCAACAAAAGAAAAAAAAAAAGGAAAAAAAAAAAAGATGTTAGTTTTGAATAGAAAATGGGCCTTTCTGGACAAAAAACGGTTGTCTCACTCACATTTGTGATGTCATGTCAAGGACACGTCACACATGAGCCATATGTCTGAGAGATACTACCCGTACGTCTCAAGGTCATTATGCCCTCAAAATCAATAACATAACTCTTATAATGAAATGTTTGATTTTGTGGGTATGCTGCACCTAAAAATTTGAAAAGTGCCCAATACCCAAATTAATACAAAAATTCCAACTTTAACGCATAGGACATGATAATGAGAAAAAAAAATTAGGAATCTATAATACATCGAAGAAATTGGACACAAATAATAGCTACTTAAATTTAAATGAACTAACTTTAGGTGTAGTGGTACTTTAATTTTTTTTTTCCAATATTAGAAAAGGTCCCAAATTGGAACCCCCATCCTCTGTGATCAAATAAAAAATGAAGATTTTTTTTTTTTTTTTAACACAAGCGATGGAATAGAGGTTTCTCACACACACCCAAGAGTAAAAAGTTGAGAAATTGTATTTGATGTTGATTGTATTAATCAAATTCCTCTAATTGAAGTAGCAATTCCAGCACTCTCGTTTCAGCGAGTTGCGCTCTAAAGTGAATATTTTATAGTACTCATAAGAGAAGTACACGATGTTAAAAAGGGAGTGTTTAAATCACTAACCTAATTTGGAACTCCTATCATTAATTAGTTTTAATTATGCCTAAAGGAAGAGTAATCTTCATAAAACAAGTCTTAGTAATATAATTTGGTTAATGTAGAAAAAGAAAAATCTAGTAGAAAGAATGTGTGATTAGCTTTTAATTTTTCTCAAGAAACAGTTGGAAAGTTTTAAGTTGGGACCTGAAGATTGATCTGTAAATTTTTACTGTCAAGAAATGGAAAAAGTAAGGTAAATGCGTAACACAGTAACTTCCAGTGGGCTTCCTCTATATAAAGTCCCCATCGATGGACCGAGGTCACCAAGATATTTTCTCTGCAACAAAAAACTGAGATAGTGTGTGAGAGAAGAGAGAGTGAGAGAGCCACAACAATGGTGCTTGAAATCACCGTCGAGCGCGACTACACCATCGAAGACCCCAAAACGGACGCCTACACCGTCCTCGTGGACACCCAGCGCATCTTGACCGTCGTTACCCACTCCGAGTCCATCGTCACCAAATGGCTCAAGGACGCCCTCAAGTCCTCCATCAAATCTGCCGTTCTCGTCGGCATCACTGCCGAGAGCGAGAAGAGGTGGTGCTGGCACGAAAAGGACAGGCACAAGGAGTATCCGTACGACTTTCTCTGCCTCAACATCGGGGCCCAATCCCTCGTCTACGAGACGTGGGAGACATATTTCAGAGGCAGACATTCGCTCGTCTCCTTCCTCGAAAACCCTAGGGTTTTCGTCATCGCCGCGAAATGGCCAATCTCTCCAGGAAGCTCAAGGTTCACCACGGCATCGAGATCCGGAACGCCGTCGACGTCAACGATCTCGCGATCAAGGGGCTGAGGAGGGACGACCTGGATCTCGGGCGGTACGATCTGGATCAGCTCGCCAGGGCCGTGCTCGGGAAGCAAATGGACTTGGCTAGGCCTGAGGACGATTTCTACTGGAAACATAGGGACGATGAGTTCCATCGTTGGACCCAGTGCGACGAGCTGAAGTTATTCTGGGCCATTGATCCCTATCTGTGCTTCCTGATCGGTTTGGAGTTGATCGACGCCATTGACGGTGCTGCTAGCCAAAAGAAGATGAAGAAGAAGAAGAAGAAGAATTAAGCTTGCCTTGCCTAGCTATGAAGTCTGAGTCTCTGACCGTACGTACTTACTATGTTGATTTCGTGTTTTCAATTTGTAGTGAAGTTACTAGTATCTGTGACTTCGAATCTCATCAATATCGTTGTTGTTTGCTTTAATTTCCTCCAAAATGTACGTTGTTGTACGTAGCGAATTTCTAATATCACTGAGTAGTTGTTAATCTGATATCATGGATGCTATTTGTTTCTTTCCTTTGCTTTAGCTCTCTTGTGATTCTCTGTTAATCTCCAATATTCGTGTTGATGTTATGGTGAAAAAATGCTACTGAATGAGAGACTCGAATTTTCTTTCACTTTTCTCGGGAAACAAACAGGGGCCTAGAATGGCTTTCTCAGCAAGTTTAGTGGTTATTGTACCGTACTGGGTAGGTGTAACTATTCCGAAAATGGTTAACGCAGTAAATTTTCCTTTTTCTTTTTCCGGTAAAGGAGTCAGAAGTCGCTGTAGTGGCTGTGTGTGTGCACTGCGTATGCGCGCCGTACGGGATTAACCGTGGATACGCGCGCCAAAACGCGTGGCTTGTTGCAGGACTCTTAAGGGTCATTTTGGTTGTGGGTGTAATGTAACAAATGAATTAATTGGTTAGAGGTTATATTACGTACACAAGTATAAAAAGATTAAATATCACCTATAACAAAATGATTTAATTTCATGAAGGAAAATATTTTGACTCATTATGAACTGAAAAATTAATATGCAAGCAAAAGACTTATAGTTAAAATTGTTCAGGGTCGTTTATCTCTACACCCAATACTCGTGAATCCTCCTTTCTAATATCGCTTGTAACCCTTTGGGGTTGGGTTTTAATTTTCTTTCTATTTTCTGGTAAGAATCTTAAGGTTTCATATGTACCTAACAACTTCAAGCTTTATCCATGAGCGCTGTGAGAAGATTAAAAAGTAAACAAGGGAACCCCGTGGGGGGTGTGGTCACGTGAGGTCAAGCTGGCCCTAGGTTAAGTTTTTTTTTATCTTACGAAGTTTTAAATTGTTTTTAAGTTCTTAGCGCACCCATGGTGAAATTTGAAACATGGGATATACCTTTGGGTGTGTAGGTGCACGGATCAAAATGTTGGGTGGTGCATACAGAATCCCGTTAGACTTTTTTCAAAACGGCCCATTCTGTTTTGGGCTCGCAAGTAACACTCCTATCATTCGGCATCCCATCCTTCACAAACTTAGCGGTTCGCAGTTCGCGCAGCTCGAAACGGTGCGTTTCATCTCTTCTTCTTCAACACTTCCCACACTGATACAGGTGCGTTAGCAGAGCTCCAAACGCTGCGTCTTGAACTCCCCTCCTCCCCCTAGCTTCTTCAACAGTTACCTCCCTGACCCAGGGTAAGATAATCCTCTCTCTCTGCGCTGTTAGGGTTTATATTTTACTTGAATTTCCCAATTTTTATATCCTGAATGAATTTCACATTCGATTTGGTTAATACATAAGCCTTAACTATATGAGCTTATTGGTTTTTTTTTTTTTTTTTTTAATTTTATAAATATATATGTATAGATATTATAATATCGTATACATCAGGCCATGGAGGCAAATACTGTGCGCAATGAAGATGAGGTTGAAGAAGAATATGTATTGCTTGATCTTGATTCTGCTTACTCGCAGTTTGACATTCCACCC